>JAIFOV010000472.1:20000000-21200000 GCA_020654155.1 Novius pumilus | reverse complement strand
AAATTTTAGTATGACAAGGAAATTTGACATGCATTTTTTATATAGCTACTTTCGGTAACCCCAACTTGAGTCAAAATAGCAATGAAAACTCATCGATGCCTATATCGGAATTGCAACCACAGCAGCAGAATCAGTTGGATCAACAGCAGACGCAGTTGGATTGTCCGCTAACGTCACCATCTCAGAAAAAGAGCTTTTTCAAAAGAAATATCGAAGATGGAATGGACAGGTGCTGAAAAGTCGAATTGAAAAATATGAAGAGAATAATTCAAAATTTTTGCTTTTGTAGGGTATTGGAGCAAGTTAATTTCCAGAAGAAATTTTCTTCGTTACCACAATTCAAACCTGAGGAATGCCAGTCTCCAAGTTCTATTTCTGTACAAAGTCCCAGTATTTTCAGTTATAAAAAGACCAGAAGCTTGCTGAACACAAATCGTTTATCCGTAGAGGATGAATCAGAGCCTGAAACACCTCAATCAATTCCCAAATCGGCATCATCTGCAAAACAAATGGTTATTGGAAATCAATTCTTTGGTCCAGATTTTAGCATCGAAAATGTTAGAGGTAAAAACATCACCTATCGATATTTGTTTATAGATAATTATATAATATTTGTTCTTTTTGTCAGAACTAACGGAAATGAGCGAGGGCAATTCTCCGAGAACACCTAGAACACCAGGCACATCTCGTGAATCGGACAGGGGACACCGTAAAATCTTGGAACAGCGAAGGCAACTGGTGCTGCAATTATTCAAAGAGCATAATACTCTATTCCCATCAACGCAGGCTACTTCCACTTTTCAGGCGCAACATCTGGACATATTCCCAAATAAGATGAGTTTGCAACTGAAGATTCGTGAAGTTCGCCAAAAAATGATGGCACATAATAATCCCACCCCACAAAGTGCAAATAGTCAAAGTAGCCCATTAACTCCAGCAGAACCCATAAGAGTTACTTCTAGCAGTTAGCTAGTGATGTGCAATAGTGTTTTGTCTTCCTTCTCTTATATTATCGTTAAACTGACTGGAAACAACAATTAGCAAATGTTAGTTTATTGGAGATATTTATTTATGTTAGCAAAACTCTTTCAACAACATGAGCTGTTTTACTCATATTCTGGAATGCAAATGTTGTGTTTTATATATTTCCCATATTGTTTCATCTATTTCTAATCTCTGAGACGAATTTTATAAAAATAGATGTGTATTTTCAGAGAACAAAAGTGCAAATCATTTCAACAATTTTGTAGTACGTGATCAACTTGGTGCTGTGTTCAATATGCGACTGAATTTAACAACTTTCAGCTTAAGTAAAATGGGATGTTGTGTTAATTTAAGCTACGTAAGCAATAATTGTCACTGGCACTTAAACTGAAATATGGAACACACGTTCCCTGAATTGTAATATGTGACACTGTTGGTCACTGATTAAGAAACTTTTTTTATAAGGAGTATGTGACCAACCATCAACTTGTTTTCTTCATGACATACGTTTCGTAGTGGATAAAATTGGACTTTCTTTTCAATTCGGTGTAAAATTTGCCCTTCTAAAATGCCATTCAATTAGATTTGTTATTTTTCTTCCCGGAACAACGGATATCGCATTGATTGAGAAGGTTTCGTTCAATGTAGCATTGTTGGAAATTAATACGTGATGAAAATTGAGTACAATGACATATTTTACTACTTAATACTTAGCGCTTTCTAGTCATTGAAAGTATGTGCCATACTTTATTCCAAGCTGGTCGCTGTTGAAATTGTTCAGTTCTACCAAAAAAAAAAATTTTGTAGGGGTCAAGTGTAATGATGCATTTATCTGATGTATTTACTCATTGTAAATTTTACGCAATTAGGATATAAATGCTCAAATGATGAATTAATTATTGATAAGTTGTTCCAAAAATATCATTACTTTTAGTTGTGTTTTTCGACATAATTCTTTCTTATTCATATTGATAAATCGGATTAAGAATTCAGGACTAGCAGTGATGTTTGGTAATACTGATTCTTTCTAACTGAAAGAACATTAACTGCCTTAAATTTTCATTAGGTTGTAATATTTTCTAGAAAATAACGAATTATTCCTTCTATTGTTTTAGCAATATCGTTACTTACGAGGCGTATTCATGAAAAAACTAATGTTCTGATACTTGTTGCATTGTCATACTATTGTTATTAAAAAATTTTCATATAAGTTTTTCTTGCTTGATATATACTGAGGGCATATATATTGTTTATGTTCATGTAACAATTCTGATAGCACTAAATTGCAGGTTTTGTGCAGTTGCATATGATATTGTTGTAGTTTTTAATGTTTTCAATATTTAGGTTTAGCATAACAAGATTATACATGAAAATCATTGTTTCCGGATATTTAAAAAATTGTTTTTTGTAGTGTTGTTAAAAACCCATTTTTTTATTTTTAAATCGTAAAAATTTTATATATACATTTTAGATCATATATCATCATGCTTCAGGATGTATTGAGTTATGTCCTTTTCATGTTCTTTTTGTGATGTACTTAAAGCAAAGATATATATTTTTCATAATTTCTTGTAAATATCTAAAGTTTTCATTTATATTATTTCTATGTTGAATGAAGGGTGAAATAGCAAATTACGATTGATATCTGCTTATTAGCTGACAAGTAGCTATTGAAAGTAGTATTTGAAATAATAGTGATCACTGTTTGAATTATATCATGCATTTCCCTATCATTTATCAATAACCCATGCTGTTTAAACAAACTACTAAAATATTCAAATCCCATGAAATGAATTAGACAAAACAGTTTTGACGGCAAGTAAATGTTTTGAATTAGGAGTCTATTATATCATTTTTGTGTTTTCATTGTTTCCGATTAAATGATTAAATATATTGTATCGACTTGTTAATGAAATCAACGCCTTGCATGATTTTGCGAGGTGTTTTTTTTTATATAGAAGAATGATCTCGTTAGTGAAACCATGTAGTGTATAAAAAAAACAATGCACATTCAGTGTTCTCATTGGGCACATTATTACATTTCATGTACATAGATACTTGTAGGTACAATTTGTACTACCATATTCTATTTTATTTAAAATAAAATGTAAAGATCACATTCAAATCACAATAAATGTAATAGTGTTATTAACTGTGTTTCGTAAATTATGATTTTGCCAATAATCCCGCATGTCCGAATCATCGGAATAATCTGACAGTTTCTCCAAAAAATTTCGATTTTCCTTAATCCTTGAATATTCCAGGTGCTTTAGAAACTCCTTAAAAAGATTATTGAAAATATAAAATATTTCTGGAAGCTGATTGCGTTTTCTCAATATATGTATCAAAATTATTTCGGGATAAACAAAATCTCAAACAAAACACCAATATTTTAAATCCATCAACTTCAAATTTCAAAATGTATTTCAATAATTCTATTGAAAATATTGAGCTCAAACGTAAGTACGGTGCGAACGCATTTAAAAGTAAAGTTGTTAACAAAATACCAATTCGTTATTTACATTAATTTCTTACTCAAGCAAGTGAACATTCAAGTAAAAACTAAAAAGATTACACAACCTCTAAAAATTCACGAATATTTAATTTTTTTATGGTTTTAAAGTGATGCCTTCGACTTTCGTTCTATTTTCGTATTTTAAATTTTTTCTTTTCAGGTTTGGTGTGAACAAATTATTTCCCGAGTAAAACACCTCTGCCGCTTCTGTTGCTCTCACTTCATTCGTTTTGGGGACCAACTCGTCAGTAATTGACTCGAGAATTCTCGTGCACAGTCCTCAAGTTGTGATTAGTGCCGAAACCCGGGAAACCCCTAATTTAAAAGTGTCTTGGGATGTACATATAAAATAAAGTCAGACAACCAAGAAATTAAGAAATATCTCTACTCTTTAGGAAAACATGATTCTGTGGTTCGCAACAATCTGTCAAAACGCTGTCAAGTAGTATTTTGATAATCGTGAACAATCGAATACATTTTCCTATTAACGTTAAAATCATTTTCGCAGAGTTGATTATTTGTTAACTAGAATATTTTGAGCAGTAATCGAGCAGCATAAAAGTTTTTAAAATGAACAACATTAGTCCGACAACCGGTAAGTAAACGTGAATTCCTACGTATTCCACATCGTTATCTTAACAATTTTCGTATATTTCGTGCCTGTTTTAATGAATTCAATACGTTCCGATTGTTGCTAGTCCAATTAATAGATTGCGGCATTTTGCCGACCTTTCTAAAGTTCGTTTACCGTTATGACGCGTCACTTCGTTGTTACACATCCAGTTCCTCATATTGATAAAGTACATCATTTCGAATTATTCGACATAACAATTGCAATAATGTGAATAGTTTTATAAAAATGAGCAACCAAAATGATACGGAATCGGATTATATAGAAGATCCATATTTTCAACCTCATGAGATTGCAACACCTAGTTTGGATGAATTAGACTCTTATGATGTGTTAGAAAATGAATTAGACGTTTTTGATCTGAGGCAGTTAGAATTTGACGATTTACCAAGCTCCACGTTGGAAAACACAACAGTTGATGACTATGTCAGAATTGAAACAGAATTTTTCACAGTTAAAATGAAAAAAGCAGAACATATTATTCGGAATTTTTTCGATAGTAAACGTTTGAAAAAACAAGTTCGTGTTACGTACTGTGACTTAACAAAACCGTATCTAGCAAAATTACCAAAAGATGAAAACTTTCGAGGGTATTTGGAACTTGGAGGTGTCTCAACATCCCAAACACACTCACGTGGTAAGTTTCTAAATTGTAGGGTTCAATTAATAATAAAGACGAACTTATAAACTTGTATTAGGATTTCTCTTAAGATTTTTTATTATTCATCAGAAACTGCTGCTGCAGCCTCAGATAGTGCTCCCGATCTGTCACATCTTTCTGATGAAGAAAGGGAGCGACAAGAGGAAGCCTGGAAGGAAGAACTGGCTCAAGTGGAAGATGAAATTACCACTCTGCAAACCGTATTGGTCGTAAAAATGAAAAGGGCAGCTGAGCTGAAACGAAACCTTGGTATTAGCGTTTGGAAGGAAGTTTCGGATGATATCAATCAGGGCATCAAAAACGTCAAGGCCAGTAACGTGTATGTTCAAAAGTCCTTCTTTTTAGTTCATTTTATTTTATTTCATTTTAATTTTGATTAGATATCAAACTGTGGAATCAAAAGTTGGTCAGGTTACCAAAGCAGTTACGGAAGCTCCTATGTAAGTAAGATGTGTTTTTGTGGGCATATTCTTAATACTTTGTGAAAGTGCTATTTTCTCGACTGACTTTTAAGAAATAACGAGCGTCCTTGCGTCTCTACGATTGTAGAGTCATTATTAATTAATGTCATATACAAGTCCACGACGTGCAATTTCGCTATCATAGATTTTGTTAAATCTGTAAGAAAACACTGAACGCATTTATTACAAAAAAAAAGGAGCAAAGCTGCTTCTAACGTTCAAATTCCATTGACAAAAAAAAAATTAGACGTCATCTGTACTAAATCCTTTACAAAAGATACTAAACTATTATCTTTTTTGTGGTCTGCCTAATTATTTATTGTAATGAATTTTATTTTAATTTTCAGTTACCAGAAAACTTCTTCATTGTTTGGAGGTTTGACAAGCAACATTAGCAACAAACTGGGTCAGATGAAGCAGTCTGACTCCTTCCGTTCTATTGAAGAGAAAGTAGGTTCGGCTTATGAGAACGTCAAGGTAATTAAAAATTTTATTTCAATCGTTAAAAAGATTTCCATTGCTTTTCTGTTTCACTGGAAAATTGTTTCTTTTTTAGGATACTGTGGTATGTGGCTTTTCGACTGCATGAAACTTATTACACTTTCCTTATTTCCTGTTACGGTTTTGGTAAAATCATCCTATGTTGCTATCAGAAGTTGCTTTACGTCGATCTGTTATCTAAATTTTCCTCTGTTTTCAGACTAAAGTCGTTTCGAGGTCCAACTCCCAGCAAAGCTTAGCTGATGAAGGAAGATCTCGTTCTGGATCAGTCGTCACTAGCCCGACTATTCCTGAGGATAAAGCATTGATTTAAATAAGTTTTCTTTTCCAGGTTTTTTTAAATTCTTAATACACATTCAGTGATGCGGTTTAGTGTTAACGTCAATTTAACTTTGCAACAGATAATTTGTAATCAATTATTCTTAAGAATTTATTTATTTTGTACAGTGAGGTGAAATTCGCAGAGACGCTTTAAAATATTCAGGTTATTGTTGCAAATATTCAAAAGTTGACAAAATTAGACAGTTCTACTAGATGGACCTGGATTTCGCCTTCCCTCAACCTATTGAATATTTACCCAATAACATAATTGTTCAACGTGATGTAATCTTGTAATATTATATCTATAAAATTTATTTTAAAAATAGAACGTGTTTTAATATGTACGAGAGAAACCTCTTTGACTTTGTTGTTCATTAGACTGAGTGGTCAACTTTGATCAAATCTCCTGAAAGATAGATACCACAAAAAAAAATTCTTCAGACGAATATTAGTCAGTATATAGATGTGCATTGAAACAGTTTATTGTTGCCAATCTTTTGTCGAGCTTCGAAATATTTTCCACTTTTTTCATAATGAATCGAATTTCTTTCCTAATCAATAATTGTTTCTTTCGATCAAACAGACGAGGCCCATAAATCACACTTTAAAAAAAGTGTAAATAATGTGTAATTTAATGTCAGACTCCTCTCAGATGCGACACCTTAATCTAGCCCAAACATGTCAATCCGATGAACATTGAAAAATTGATAAATGTTGCGCTCTTTTTGCGTGTTTTAGAAAAATTGGGCAGCGATTACAACTCGTACACGATAAAATCTCTTAGGGTGGCCGCACCGTGATGAAACTTTCACGAAAATTTCTCTCATAGATGCGACATCGAATTCTATGCCAAAAATGTCAATCCGATGAAAATTGAAATTTTGATAAAAAGTGCGCGTTTTTGCATGTTTTAGAAAATTGGGAGCGCGATAAAATCTCTTAGGGTGGCCGCACCGTGATGAAACTTTCACGAAAATTTCTCTCATAGATGCGACATCGAATTCTATGCCAAAAATGTCAATCCGATGAAAATTGAAATTTTGATAAAAAGTGCGCGTTTTTGCGTGTTTTCGAAAATTGGGAGCGCGATAAAATCTCTTAGGGTGGCCGCACCGTGATGAAACTTTCACGAAAATTTCTCTCATAGATGCGACATCGAATTCTATGCCAAAAATGTGAATCCGATGAAAATTGAAATTTTGATAAAAGTGCGCGTTTTGCGTGTTTTCGAAAATTGGGAGCGCGATAAAATCTCTTAGGGTGGCCGCACCGTGATGAAACTTTCACGAAAATTTCTCTCATAGATGCGACATCGAATTCTATGCCAAAAATGTCAATCCGATGAAAATTGAAATTTTGATAAAAAGTGCGCGTTTTTGCATGTTTTAGAAAATTGGGAGCGCGATAAAATCTCTTAGGGTGGCCGCACCGTGATGAAACTTTCACGAAAATTTCTCTCATAGATGCGACATCGAATTCTATGCCAAAAATGTCAATCCGATGAAAATTGAAATTTTGATAAAAAGTGCGCGTTTTTGCGTGTTTTCGAAAATTGGGAGCGCGATAAAATCTCTTAGGGTGGCCGCACCGTGATGAAACTTTCACGAAAATTTCTCTCATAGATGCGACATCGAATTCTATGCCAAAAATGTGAATCCGATGAAAATTGAAATTTTGATAAAAGTGCGCGTTTTTGCGTGTTTTCGAAAATTGGGAGCGCGATAAAATCTCTTAGGGTGGCCGCACCGTGATGAAACTTTCACGAAAATTTCTCTCATAGATGCGACATCGAATTCTATGCCAAAAATGTCAATCCGATGAAAATTGAAATTTTGATAAAAGTGCGCGTTTTTGCATGTTTTAGAAAATTGGGAGCGCGATAAAATCTCTTAGGGTGGCCGCACCGTGATGAAACTTTCACGAAAATTTCTCTCATAGATGCGACATCGAATTCTATGCCAAAAATGTCAATCCGATGAAAATTGAAATTTTGATAAAAAGTGCGCGTTTTTGCATGTTTTAGAAAATTGGGAGCGCGATAAAATCTCTTAGGGTGGCCGCACCGTGATGAAACTTTCACGAAAATTTCTCTCATAGATGCGACATCGAATTCTATGCCAAAAATGTCAATCCGATGAAAATTGAAATTTTGATAAAAAGTGCGCGTTTTTGCATGTTTTAGAAAATTGGGAGCGCGATAGAATCTCTTAGGGTGGCCGCACCGTGATGAAACTTTCACGAAAATTTCTCTCATAGATGCGACATCGAATTCTATGCCAAAAATGTGAATCCGATGAAAATTGAAATTTTGATAAAAAGTGCGCGTTTTTGCGTGTTTTCGAAAATTGGGAGCGCGATAAAATCTCTTAGGGTGGCCGCACCGTGATGAAACTTTCACGAAAATTTCTCTCATAGATGCGACATCGAATTCTATGCCAAAAATGTGAATCCGATGAAAATTGAAATTTTGATAAAAGTGCGCGTTTTGCGTGTTTTCGAAAATTGGGAGCGCGATAAAATCTCTTAGGGTGGCCGCACCGTGATGAAACTTTCACGAAAATTTCTCTCATAGATGCGACATCGAATTCTATGCCAAAAATGTCAATCCGATGAAAATTGAAATTTTGATAAAAGTGCGCGTTTTTGCGTGTTTTCGAAAATTGGGAGCGCGATAAAATCTCTTAGGGTGGCCGCACCGTGATGAAACTTTCACGAAAATTTCTCTCATAGATGCGACATCGAATTCTATGCCAAAAATGTGAATCCGATGAAAATTGAAATTTTGATAAAAAGTGCGCGTTTTTGCGTGTTTTCGAAAATTGGGAGCGCGATAAAATCTCTTAGGGTGGCCGCACCGTGATGAAACTTTCACGAAAATTTCTCTCATAGATGCGACATCGAATTCTATGCCAAAAATGTGAATCCGATGAAAATTGAAATTTTGATAAAAGTGCGCGTTTTTGCGTGTTTTCGAAAATTGGGAGCGCGATAAAATCTCTTAGGGTGGCCGCACCGTGATGAAACTTTCACGAAAATTTCTCTCATAGATGCGACATCGAATTCTATGCCAAAAATGTGAATCCGATGAAAATTGAAATTTTGATAAAAGTGCGCGTTTTTGCGTGTTTTCGAAAATTGGGAGCGCGATAAAATCTCTTAGGGTGGCCGCACCGTGATGAAACTTTCACGAAAATTTCTCTCATAGATGCGACATCGAATTCTATGCCAAAAATGTCAATCCGATGAAAATTGAAATTTTGATAAAAGTGCGCGTTTTTGCATGTTTTCGAAAATTGGGAGCGCGATAAAATCTCTTAGGGTGGCCGCACCGTGATGAAACTTTCACGAAAATTTCTCTCATAGATGCGACATCGAATTCTATGCCAAAATGTCAATCCGATGAAAATTGAAATTTTGATAAAAAGTGCGCGTTTTTGCGTGTTTTCGAAAATTGGGAGCGCGATAAAATCTCTTAGGGTGGCCGCACCGTGATGAAACTTTCACGAAAATTTCTCTCATAGATGCGACATCGAATTCTATGCCAAAAATGTCAATCCGATGAAAATTGAAATTTTGATAAAAGTGCGCGTTTTTGCGTGTTTTCGAAAATTGGGAGCGCGATAAAATCTCTTAGGGTGGCCGCACCGTGATGAAACTTTCACGAAAATTTCTCTCATAGATGCGACATCGAATTCTATGCCAAAAATGTGAATCCGATGAAAATTGAAATTTTGATAAAAGTGCGCGTTTTTGCGTGTTTTCGAAAATTGGGAGCGCGATAAAATCTCTTAGGGTGGCCGCACCGTGATGAAACTTTCACGAAAATTTCTCTCATAGATGCGACATCGAATTCTATGCCAAAAATGTGAATCCGATGAAAATTGAAATTTTGATAAAAGTGCGCGTTTTTGCGTGTTTTCGAAAATTGGGAGCGCGATAAAATCTCTTAGGGTGGCCGCACCGTGATGAAACTTTCACGAAAATTTCTCTCATAGATGCGACATCGAATTCTATGCCAAAAATGTGAATCCGATGAAAATTGAAATTTTGATAAAAAGTGCGCGTTTTTGCGTGTTTTCGAAAATTGGGAGCGCGATAAAATCTCTTAGGGTGGCCGCACCGTGATGAAACTTTCACGAAAATTTCTCTCATAGATGCGACATCGAATTCTATGCCAAAAATGTCAATCCGATGAAAATTGAAATTTTGATAAAAAGTGCGCGTTTTTGCGTGTTTTCGAAAATTGGGAGCGCGATAAAATCTCTTAGGTGGCCGCACCGTGATGAAACTTTCACGAAAATTTCTCTCATAGATGCGACATCGAATTCTATGCCAAAAATGTCAATCCGATGAAAATTGAAAAGTGCGCGTTTTTGCATGTTTTCGAAAATTGGGAGCGCGATAAAATCTCTTAGGGTGGCCGCACCGTGATGAAACTTTCACGAAAATTTCTCTCATAGATGCGACATCGAATTCTATGCCAAAAATGTGAATCCGATGAAAATTGAAATTTTGATAAAAGTGCGCGTTTTTGCGTGTTTTCGAAAATTGGGAGCGCGATAAAATCTCTTAGGGTGGCCGCACCGTGATGAAACTTTCACGAAAATTTCTCTCATAGATGCGACATCGAATTCTATGCCAAAAATGTCAATCCGATGAAAATTGAAATTTTGATAAAAGTGCGCGTTTTTGCATGTTTTCGAAAATTGGGAGCGCGATAAAATCTCTTAGGGTGGCCGCACCGTGATGAAACTTTCACGAAAATTTCTCTCATAGATGCGACATCGAATTCTATGCCAAAAATGTCAATCCGATGAAAATTGAAATTTTGATAAAAAGTGCGCGTTTTTGCATGTTTTCGAAAATTGGGAGCGCGATAAAATCTCTTAGGGTGGCCGCACCGTGATGAAACTTTCACGAAAATTTCTCTCATAGATGCGACATCGAATTCTATGCCAAAAATGTGAATCCGATGAAAATTGAAATTTTGATAAAAGTGCGCGTTTTTGCGTGTTTTCGAAAATTGGGAGCGCGATAAAATCTCTTAGGGTGGCCGCACCGTGATGAAACTTTCACGAAAATTTCTCTCATAGATGCGACATCGAATTCTATGCCAAAAATGTGAATCCGATGAAAATTGAAATTTTGATAAAAAGTGCGCGTTTTTGCGTGTTTTCGAAAATTGGGAGCGCGATAAAATCTCTTAGGGTGGCCGCACCGTGATGAAACTTTCACGAAAATTTCTCTCATAGATGCGACATCGAATTCTATGCCAAAAATGTGAATCCGATGAAAATTGAAATTTTGATAAAAAGTGCGCGTTTTTGCGTGTTTTCGAAAATTGGGAGCGCGATAAAATCTCTTAGGGTGGCCGCACCGTGATGAAACTTTCACGAAAATTTCTCTCATAGATGCGACATCGAATTCTATGCCAAAAATGTCAATCCGATGAAAATTGAAATTTTGATAAAAAGTGCGCGTTTTTGCATGTTTTCGAAAATTGGGAGCGCGATAAAATCTCTTAGGGTGGCCGCACCGTGATGAAACTTTCACGAAAATTTCTCTCATAGATGCGACATCGAATTCTATGCCAAAAATGTGAATCCGATGAAAATTGAAATTTTGATAAAAAGTGCGCGTTTTTGCGTGTTTTCGAAAATTGGGAGCGCGATAAAATCTCTTAGGGTGGCCGCACCGTGATGAAACTTTCACGAAAATTTCTCTCATAGATGCGACATCGAATTCTATGCCAAAAATGTCAATCCGATGAAAATTGAAATTTTGATAAAAGTGCGCGTTTTTGCATGTTTTCGAAAATTGGGAGCGCGATAAAATCTCTTAGGGTGGCCGCACCGTGATGAAACTTTCACGAAAATTTCTCTCATAGATGCGACATCGAATTCTATGCCAAAAATGTCAATCCGATGAAAATTGAAATTTTGATAAAAGTGCGCGTTTTTGCATGTTTTCGAAAATTGGGAGCGCGATAAAATCTCTTAGGGTGGCCGCACCGTGATGAAACTTTCACGAAAATTTCTCTCATAGATGCGACATCGAATTCTATGCCAAAAATGTGAATCCGATGAAAATTGAAATTTTGATAAAAGTGCGCGTTTTTGCGTGTTTTCGAAAATTGGGAGCGCGATAAAATCTCTTAGGGTGGCCGCACCGTGATGAAACTTTCACGAAAATTTCTCTCATAGATGCGACATCGAATTCTATGCCAAAAATGTGAATCCGATGAAAATTGAAATTTTGATAAAAGTGCGCGTTTTTGCGTGTTTTCGAAAATTGGGAGCGCGATAAAATCTCTTAGGGTGGCCGCACCGTGATGAAACTTTCACGAAAATTTCTCTCATAGATGCGACATCGAATTCTATGCCAAAAATGTGAATCCGATGAAAATTGAAATTTTGATAAAAGTGCGCGTTTTTGCGTGTTTTCGAAAATTGGGAGCGCGATAAAATCTCTTAGGGTGGCCGCACCGTGATGAAACTTTCACGAAAATTTCTCTCATAGATGCGACATCGAATTCTATGCCAAAAATGTGAATCCGATGAAAATTGAAATTTTGATAAAAGTGCGCGTTTTTGCGTGTTTTCGAAAATTGGGAGCGCGATAAAATCTCTTAGGGTGGCCGCACCGTGATGAAACTTTCACGAAAATTTCTCTCATAGATGCGACATCGAATTCTATGCCAAAAATGTGAATCCGATGAAAATTGAAATTTTGATAAAAGTGCGCGTTTTTGCGTGTTTTCGAAAATTGGGAGCGCGATAAAATCTCTTAGGGTGGCCGCACCGTGATGAAACTTTCACGAAAATTTCTCTCATAGATGCGACATCGAATTCTATGCCAAAAATGTGAATCCGATGAAAATTGAAATTTTGATAAAAGTGCGCGTTTTTGCGTGTTTTCGAAAATTGGGAGCGCGATAAAATCTCTTAGGGTGGCCGCACCGTGATGAAACTTTCACGAAAATTTCTCTCATAGATGCGACATCGAATTCTATGCCAAAAATGTGAATCCGATGAAAATTGAAATTTTGATAAAAGTGCGCGTTTTTGCGTGTTTTCGAAAATTGGGAGCGCGATAAAATCTCTTAGGGTGGCCGCACCGTGATGAAACTTTCACGAAAATTTCTCTCATAGATGCGACATCGAATTCTATGCCAAAAATGTGAATCCGATGAAAATTGAAATTTTGATAAAAGTGCGCGTTTTTGCGTGTTTTCGAAAATTGGGAGCGCGATAAAATCTCTTAGGGTGGCCGCACCGTGATGAAACTTTCACGAAAATTTCTCTCATAGATGCGACATCGAATTCTATGCCAAAAATGTGAATCCGATGAAAATTGAAATTTTGATAAAAAGTGCGCGTTTTTGCATGTTTTCGAAAATTGGGAGCGCGATAAAATCTCTTAGGGTGGCCGCACCGTGATGAAACTTTCACGAAAATTTCTCTCATAGATGCGACATCGAATTCTATGCCAAAAATGTGAATCCGATGAAAATTGAAATTTTGATAAAAGTGCGCGTTTTTGCGTGTTTTCGAAAATTGGGAGCGCGATAGAATCTCTTAGGGTGGCCGCACCGTGATGAAACTTTCACGAAAATTTCTCTCATAGATGCGACATCGAATTCTATGCCAAAAATGTGAATCCGATGAAAATTGAAATTTTGATAAAAGTGCGCGTTTTTGCGTGTTTTCGAAAATTGGGAGCGCGATAAAATCTCTTAGGGTGGCCGCACCGTGATGAAACTTTCACGAAAATTTCTCTCATAGATGCGACATCGAATTCTATGCCAAAAATGTCAATCCGATGAAAATTGAAATTTTGATAAAAGTGCGCGTTTTTGCGTGTTTTCGAAAATTGGGAGCGCGATAAAATCTCTTAGGGTGGCCGCACCGTGATGAAACTTTCACGAAAATTTCTCTCATAGATGCGACATCGAATTCTATGCCAAAAATGTGAATCCGATGAAAATTGAAATTTTGATAAAAGTGCGCGTTTTTGCGTGTTTTCGAAAATTGGGAGCGCGATAAAATCTCTTAGGGTGGCCGCACCGTGATGAAACTTTCACGAAAATTTCTCTCATAGATGCGACATCGAATTCTATGCCAAAAATGTCAATCCGATGAAAATTGAAATTTTGATAAAAAGTGCGCGTTTTTGCGTGTTTTCGAAAATTGGGAGCGCGATAAAATCTCTTAGGGTGGCCGCACCGTGATGAAACTTTCACGAAAATTTCTCTCATAGATGCGACATCGAATTCTATGCCAAAAATGTGAATCCGATGAAAATTGAAATTTTGATAAAAGTGCGCGTTTTTGCGTGTTTTCGAAAATTGGGAGCGCGATAAAATCTCTTAGGTGGCCGCACCGTGATGAAACTTTCACGAAAATTTCTCTCATAGATGCGACATCGAATTCTATGCCAAAAATGTCAATCCGATGAAAATTGAAATTTTGATAAAAGTGCGCGTTTTTGCATGTTTTCGAAAATTGGGAGCGCGATAAAATCTCTTAGGGTGGCCGCACCGTGATGAAACTTTCACGAAAATTTCTCTCATAGATGCGACATCGAATTCTATGCCAAAAATGTCAATCCGATGAAAATTGAAATTTTGATAAAAGTGCGCGTTTTGCGTGTTTTCGAAAATTGGGAGCGCGATAAAATCTCTTAGGGTGGCCGCACCGTGATGAAACTTTCACGAAAATTTCTCTCATAGATGCGACATCGAATTCTATGCCAAAAATGTGAATCCGATGAAAATTGAAATTTTGATAAAAGTGCGCGTTTTGCGTGTTTTCGAAAATTGGGAGCGCGATAAAATCTCTTAGGGTGGCCGCACCGTGATGAAACTTTCACGAAAATTTCTCTCATAGATGCGACATCGAATTCTATGCCAAAAATGTGAATCCGATGAAAATTGAAATTTTGATAAAAGTGCGCGTTTTTGCGTGTTTTCGAAAATTGGGAGCGCGATAAAATCTCTTAGGGTGGCCGCACCGTGATGAAACTTTCACGAAAATTTCTCTCATAGATGCGACATCGAATTCTATGCCAAAAATGTGAATCCGATGAAAATTGAAATTTTGATAAAAGTGCGCGTTTTGCGTGTTTTCGAAAATTGGGAGCGCGATAAAATCTCTTAGGGTGGCCGCACCGTGATGAAACTTTCACGAAAATTTCTCTCATAGATGCGACATCGAATTCTATGCCAAAAATGTCAATCCGATGAAAATTGAAATTTTGATAAAAAGTGCGCGTTTTTGCATGTTTTCGAAAATTGGGAGCGCGATAAAATCTCTTAGGGTGGCCGCACCGTGATGAAACTTTCACGAAAATTTCTCTCATAGATGCGACATCGAATTCTATGCCAAAAATGTGAATCCGATGAAAATTGAAATTTTGATAAAAAGTGCGCGTTTTTGCGTGTTTTCGAAAATTGGGAGCGCGATAAAATCTCTTAGGGTGGCCGCACCGTGATGAAACTTTCACGAAAATTTCTCTCATAGATGCGACATCGAATTCTATGCCAAAAATGTCAATCCGATGAAAATTGAAATTTTGATAAAAGTGCGCGTTTTTGCATGTTTTCGAAAATTGGGAGCGCGATAAAATCTCTTAGGGTGGCCGCACCGTGATGAAACTTTCACGAAAATTTCTCTCATAGATGCGACATCGAATTCTATGCCAAAAATGTCAATCCGATGAAAATTGAAATTTTGATAAAAAGTGCGCGTTTTTGCATGTTTTCGAAAATTGGGAGCGCGATAAAATCTCTTAGGGTGGCCGCACCGTGATGAAACTTTCACGAAAATTTCTCTCATAGATGCGACATCGAATTCTATGCCAAAAATGTCAATCCGATGAAAATTGAAATTTTGATAAAAAGTGCGCGTTTTTGCATGTTTTAGAAAATTGGGAGCGCGATAAAATCTCTTAGGGTGGCCGCACCGTGATGAAACTTTCACGAAAATTTCTCTCATAGATGCGACATCGAATTCTATGCCAAAAATGTCAATCCGATGAAAATTGAAATTTTGATAAAAAGTGCGCGTTTTTGCGTGTTTTCGAAAATTGGGAGCGCGATAAAATCTCTTAGGGTGGCCGCACCGTGATGAAACTTTCACGAAAATTTCTCTCATAGATGCGACATCGAATTCCATGCCAAAAATGTCAATCCGATGAAAATTGAAATTTTGATAAAAAGTGCGCGTTTTTGCGTGTTTTCGAAAATTGGGAGCGCGATAAAATCTCTTAGGGTGGCCGCACCGTGATGAAACTTTCACGAAAATTTCTCTCATAGATGCGACATCGAATTCCATGCCAAAAATGTCAATTCGATGAAAATTGAAAATTTGATAAAAAGTGCGCGTTTTTGCGTGTTTTAGAAAATTGGGAGCGCGATAAAATCTCTTAGGGTGGCCGCACCGTGATGAAATCGAATTTTAGGCCAAACATGTCGATACGATGAAAATTGAAAAATTGATAAATGTTTCACTCTTTTTGCGTGTTTTAGAAAAATTGGACAGCGATTACAAGTCGTGCAGTGGCCGCACCGTTATGAAACTGGACCTACATATCTAAAATCATGTACAAAAATAAAACAACAGATATTTTGGATATCCATTATAAGCAGAAAAGAAAACTTTCCGAAAAAAATTATTTGTTTAATTGAATGAAGAATATCTATACAGATGTTCTTTAGAAATTGGTTATCTCTCTCGATGATATATTTGCAATTTGCTGAAATCAGTTGAGCTATTTTCAAAGAAGGAAATTTCCGTTTATTGGAATGAGATGGATCGCCAAAATTTTAACTTTGTCATTGATATTAAAATAATCATTAAGTCTGTTGCTGGCACTTCCCCCGTGTTTACTCGTCTGTGCCCTTATTTGAATCTTCTTTGATCACTTCTTTGTTGACTTGCATCCTACTTCCAACGCCCCGGCGCTCTTACGAGTCTCGTCTAAGGAACATTTTTTTCAGTACACTTTTTAATCAGAATTGTAATACCTTGCGAATGAAGTCCTGGGAATTTGATTCTTAGTTAGAGGACTCTTAATATATCCATCCAAAAGGTACTCGTTTGCAAACCAAATAGGCCTCTATGTCTACTACATAGAGTAAACGGATGACAGCAATCCTGAAAATTAAAAGTCGATGAAAGAAAATTTTTTTCAAAGATTCTAACCATTTTATTCTCCTTTTTTTATTCATTGCAGATTTCAATCAACTGACAGTTAAAAACACGCTTTTCACAATTTAGTTTACTGCGTCACTTCCATTCACAAGTGAAAATCTGCATAGGTTACCCTAGTTGTCAATTTTGAATACCCAATTGGAATGAGGGTAGTTTATATATTAAATATCAGTATCAAATGAATTCTATTCGTGGTTGGAAACAATTTGTTGTTATTTATAAATGAAAAATATTGTCTCACACGCGACTACATCAATGTAAAACCCCTTGGACTGCTATGCAGATTTCTGCATTTGTAGTCGGTATGCATCGGCGTGGAAGCGCGCGCTCCCCCCGCAAAAATCAATATGGTTTATCTCATGACGTCACGGGAGTACGGAAGCGACCATTGGCAGACCGCGATACTCATCCAGTTATTTATCAAAGGTGCATGAATGAGTCGAAGCGAACACTGATAGAAACCGACTTTAATATCGGGAAGACGAAGACCGAACGGCCGAGCGACGCGATATCCAGTTTAAATAAATAAAACGACTGTCTCTTCGGGAGTGGTGTTCTGGATAAGGTTGTGTGACGACGCCTGGAAGTGAGCTCTGAGCCCGCTGTTAAAGTTGCGATATGTCGGTGGAAAGATCAGCGCCGGACAAATGTTATCTGAGGTTGTTCCGCTGAAATTACAGCGGTGCATCGGATGACCTCGACGAAGCGATAGCCCTCGGATACTGGTTGGAATGTTAGGAGACGGATAGGATTATGGAGGAAGGGCCAGACTTGTCGCATCTTACACCCGAAGAACGGGCTATCATCGAGTCTGTCATGGTCAGACAGAAACAGGAAGAGGAACAGGAGCAAGAGATAATGAGGTAAACCATGTCGCCGTTAACGAAATTTTTCTTGGCATATGTTTAACTGTATGACCCCAGTCTTGTTGAAAATTGTCAAATTTTGCGGTGAGTTTGCTTTGTCAAATCCAAAGCCGCTCCAAACATTTTTTCGCGATTCGTTTTGGATTCTATTGGTATTGCAGACTTTTATTTGTTTCCTAATTTTGCACATTCATCGCGTTAACCCCACCAGTTCGTTTTCACGTGTCCTGAACTGGATAATTTTGTTCATACAAAGTAGCATCAAAAGGCGACGTATTTTCCAATTTGTCACGCTCTAGATGATTTATAAAACGCAATGAACTGAAAAATACTAGATACGTTATTATCGATATCTTCAGGGGGATATTATAGACAGACGCTTCACCATACGAAGGTTTTTGTTTTGACGCCCTAATTTCTTTCCACAGTAAAACTGAATCACTATAATCATAATTAATTATTTCGCTTGGAGTGCCTATTCATGGTGAATACGGCTGTCATCACTTGATCCACCCGAAGGAGTAGGGTGGTTGTTAGAGGAAACCACTGTCCCAAATTTTGGTGCCAAGTGTTCCTCCTCCTTCCTGGTCGCCGCTTTCAATAAATCTTGCATTGCAAACTTAGCTGCAGAAGGCCGCATCCACGTTCATTTCTTATTATGTGTTCCAAGTATTTCAGTTTTCGTTGATTTATTCTGGACTATAGCTCCCGTTTTTTGACTAATATATTTTCGTCCAAACTGCATCTTCAAATTGAACACATCGACAAATATTCACAAAAATGAAACGATACAATGTTTGTCAAGACAATGAACGAAACCTCATGTAAATTACATTTTTTTTTTGGGCGTTAGCGATAGCGTTGGATCAGTGCAAAATAAGTTGGCAAAATGTCAAAAATTTTCCGAATCTTGCAGTCTTTCACACTCATTTCTTCTTTCTAATACTCTTTGATTCATAATATGACTCACTTATGACGTAAGCAGTATATGACGGTAATACTATAATTGGACGAACCCATTTCCCAGAAAGCTGAATTTTGAAAACATTCCCAAACTATTCCGAGGGTTCCAAGTAGAAGATCATGAAGATCGTCATTTGTACAAACTTCGATTTTTCAGGCCAATTGTTTAAACATATTATGTCAAATGTTGGAACATTCTGGCGATCGCGAGGATCTGCCAAACGGATCTATTATTAGTAATGACGCTCCGTGGGAGGGCGAGCGAAAGAGATTAGCTCTTCTGATATTTAAACAAAGAGAAAGTGATTAAATCTAATGTGCTGTTGACTGTAGAGGGATTCCACCGGAAAAAATGAGCATGCATGAAATACCGAGGCATTCTTCTGGCAAGAGGATTTATTACTCAAAACGTATACTGCAACGGTCGTGAAAATATCGCTTGAGCTACGAACGTTGCGAAGTTCGCAAAAAACAAGGAAATGAAATCTAAGACTTTTGGAAAATAAGAAAGTATTTTTAAACTTCAAGTATTACGATCATGTTGTGTAATTCAGGTCATCCTTGCCGAAAAAAATTTGTCACGCTTTCTGTTTCAGTAAATTTTGACACTATCCTGCTTATTAATAGACCTATATATGGACAGCCTTTCATAATATTTTTGGTTGAATAAATTACGAGCTTCCGCGTGATATCTTAATCGATCTCCAAATCCAACTATTATCAAAACTTCAATTCTCTCTCTCTCTCTTTCTATTGAACAACTCATTCTTACATTTGACTAGTGTGAAACAAATGTAGAAATGATATTTCCGTAAGGTTTCCTTGTATTCCATTGAAAGTTATTTGGATACATAATTTTTATTACACCAATTTTGAAACCGATAAGTTTTTGAGACTAATAAGATACACCAACCAGTTTGAAAAACTTAAATAAATCGTGTGGCGAAAAGATAATTTAATTATTTAAAACTCCCTTCATTAACATTCTCTATTATTAATTTTTATATTCGTATACTACTTTTTCGAAAATTAGAGATTGCCTAATATTTAAAACAGCCACAGAATTTAATTATGAAGTCGTCCACAAAATCTGGTCACAATTTTCAATAAACCTCTTCTCGACAGCGAAGAATTCAATAACACTGTCGAATGATAAAATAACGCTGAAACTTTGCAGGCGAAAAGCCGACGAAGTTCACATATTAGAGGCAACAATAAAGGCAAGAAACGAACAGCAGAAGAAATCAGGTGTGGATACAGAGGCCACATGCAACGTTTGTATGAAAACAAAGTTTGCAGACGGAGTTGGCCATCTGTGCAACTACTGTACAATACGATGCTGCGCTCGATGTGGAGGTAAAGTGACCCTGCGATCTAATAAGGTGAGATCCATTTCAGTGAACCGGTGGAAAGAAAACACCCTCAAATATTTTCGTAGGTTGTATGGGTCTGTATATTATGCCGAAAGAAACAAGAATTACTGAGTAAGACTGGACAATGGTTGATGGGGGGAGGCACGATGACCCAAGAAGTAGATGTACCACAAAACCAGCAAGCGCCTTCCGATAAAAGGCCAAAACTGGAACGAGCTCATTCCGCTGCTGAAAAAGAAAACTTACCTTTGACGAGGAGCGGCAGTCAGTTACGTAGACAATACTCGGAGCAAGAATCGCGAACAGCCTCCTGCGATCGCTACCAACAGCATTACAATGAGGAAGATCCACGATATTATCAAGGGGAACTAGAAGGACTCATGCGCACCCATCCTCATCTTGTACCTAGATGGTGAGTTTATGTTTATTTTAGCAAAGTTATAGTGGGGATCATAAAACTTATGTTATTACACTATCTTCATCACTTGCGATCGGCTGTCATACTTTTCTGACTGACGGCATTACCAGTTGAGTCGGACTCATATTCCTCAAATTCGTAATGATGAAGCTGCTTCCGGACTAGACTTAGCGCACGCATGGGCGTGCCCAGTTTCATGTCAGCTGTACGTCTTTTTTTATATTTTTTCTATTTCTTCTTCGTCTTATTTTCACATACCTGATGAGCAGTCCCGGAAAAATTTTGCTGGCGTCTATTCTGTTGCACCAAACTACGATGAAACTATTACGAAACTACCAGAAAATCAATATCTTGTCTTTTAGTTCATTGTTTTCAGTGGGTATGTCTACGTCGTCTACTTTGTTTCGATTCGGATCGGTTTCCTTTGATCCTTAAGGAAATGATTCGGCTTTTAGCTATGTGACCGGCACATCTACACTAAATCGGCTTTTCCACACGATTTGAGCCGAATGGCCTAAAATTGACGTAGGCTTTAAATGTCGGGAGCGGTCAGATCACCATGATAATGGTTTTCATCTCTCTACCACCAAATCGGTTGTCCGAGTCTTATTTTCGATTGAAAAATTTCGTATTGAATTTACGTTCCCCAGTTTGTGTAAGTGACTATAAAAACTGAACTAGTCCTATTTTTACATAATCTCTATTATTATTTTTTTTTTTTGATTTCAGCAATTATTCAAACAGTGTACGCATAATAATCAAGAAATTATTATTGAATAAAAGTGAAAAAAAATTCTAAATTGTTCAACTAGCGATATCTCCTGAGTTATTCAGGAGAGATGACCAAGCGAATAAGGGAAAAATGGCAAGTGAAATAATTAAGAATATGTTCTTTCATGTCATCTAGCTCTCGATTATATTAACGTAATGCATTCTGAAAACGCTTTCAAATTACAAATAGGGGACCCCATTTGTGTTTATTATTTTTCGTTTGCTGGGGCAAGTGACATTTTTGTTCCCTCTATATACTACCGCAACATTTCAAAATGGTACCTCCTTACCTCTTATAAATTTGGAAATATGCGACTGACAAGTTTTCAAAAAGGTTGAACTGTATATTCGGACATTTGTTTTAGTCTAGAGCTACCAGAAATATGTACTACTCTCTCAACAACTAGAACTACTTCAGACGGTTTTCGATTTTTCCCATTGTTACAGTTATCCTGATCAAAATCTGGAGTCGATGCCAATGGATTCATCGTCCCAGCGTAGGATCCAGCCGACAATAAGTGCCAACAAAAAACATAAACGTAGCAGTTCGACGAAGAAGCACCAACATCAAAACCAAGTAGCGCAGCAATTACAACAACAGGATTCATTTTCTAGTTCAGAAGAAGACCTGAAATCAACACCTGAATATGGTAGTGACGAACGTGACAGCGAGAAAGGTGAGTTCCGCATATCTATTCTCCGTTTCCGATCGAACTCGTTTTTGTTGTTGCCCCCATTTTCAAAACCATTCGATTCCATTTTCAGACTCGACATTTGGTTTTAAATAACGCAGTTTTCATTGTTCCCCGGTACTTCCTTTTCACAATAGTCAAAGAAAGACACACGCACTCGTAAATATTATTGTCATATTACAGGAGGTCGCGCTAGCGATAAATTATTGGATCAGTTGAACCGACAAGCTATTCTAGATGAAAAAATAAAAAAATTCTTTGGGGTGAGGTTCATTCCACGTTTTCGACGTGTCTTTATGTATTTTCTCATATCTATTTTACCTTCTACATATTGACCCCCTTGCATGATCGTACTGCTCTCGCGGCTTGCACACGATTGTTGTCGATTTGAAACGGAAAGAATCTTAGAGGGTCACAGGAAATGGGCGCGCTGTTATCGGCGAGTTGTTGGTGAAAACGTAGTGTTGTTGAGTTGTTGGTTCCTTATCAGGGGCGAATGAAGAATGGCCGCCACTAAGGTACATCGTAGCTCCACCGTACCATCGTCCCCTTCAGGATTTGACCAGCGACAATCGTTGTTTCACCGAGCGCAGGAAAAAGCAGGTCAGATTCAACCATCACGAAGTTTGGAACCAGCAAACTTCGCAAGACTCACACAGAGATTCGGGCATCGATACCTCGTCCACATTTACCTCCAGCGAAGATTCCAGTCGAGGAGAGCTGCCAAAGGTGGGCGTTTCAGATTTTTTTCTTAAATAGCTTTAGGTCACACTGCTCAAATCTGCTTAAAACAAAATTGAAAATCTTGAAATTACTAAAACTCCATTCCGCCAATAATAATTCTGGAGCTTTTATTATCCATTGTGCATTGTTCTTGATCTTGAGGGGAGAGAAGATGCTCATGTATACAATTTCTTCTTCTATTGCGAAACTCATCTGAAAGTGCCAGCGAAGTTCCAGAACAAACTTATCCCAACATTTTTCAATGCGGGAAACATAAAAGACGCGTTTTTTTTTTGAATATTTGCAAGTTTCAGCAGTGTGATCTGAGAGCAGTACCTTTAAATATAGTTTATAAGGAATAGACAAGGCTTCGTAGGCGATCAATGCGAAGTTGGATTAGACCGGGGTTTCTTTCTAACATGACGATGTTTTTGAAGGTTGAAACAGTACGTACCGCATCATGCATGCCTAAACTTTCACTCTCCAAAAACAAGCTTCTTTCTGTCCAAGTAATTTGTGGCTCTTCGGTTTAAACGTAAGCAATGCATGGCTTCGCGTATCCGATGTTCCGCGTTGAACGCATGAAAAATTACCAATGCCAACTCCCAAACGATGCCAAATAGATCTGTTCTTACACCCGCGATATCGACAATGGAAGGGTGGCGGATTTTTTTGACTTTATTTCATATATCACTTCCTTGCACACAATATTGCGATATCGCACGGGTATTAAGAAGCGAATCAAAAATTTTTGGCTGGTACTGGGGAGAGAGCGACATGAATGGACGGTAACGTAATTTTTCGAACAGCAGCCGCTGTTATGGCAAATGTCAGAAGATGGAGAAACAATCGGTCATATGATCTTGCGGAGGGATATGCGTAAACCTGGCGGTCCGAATCCGGAGGCACTCGGCCTGAAGGTCGTTGGCAAAACATTGGCAGACGGCCGTCGAGTCGCCATCGTACAGAACGTCAAAAAAGGAAGCGCCACTGATGTCGAAGGTCAACTGCAGCCAGGTAAATAGACGTGAAAATATTTTTTGAAAGCAAACACAACAAATGGGTTGTCTTATCAATATCAGAAATTAAGACTAAACATACGATCAAATTTTTGGTACCATTGACAGAAACGATGAAAGTGTTACATTCGCATTATCTATCGAAAATGCAGATTATCTGTAAATTTTTGGACATGTTTGCAAAATTTGTGCGCACTTTTGAAAAATCCTGCAAATTTCTAAATATTTTTTGGAAAATTTTAATCACTCGCTTAGATTATTTTATTCTGACTTATTTATTCTGATTATCCTTCTTTAAGTTTCTTTGCCAAATTTAGATCACTTTCGTAGATTATCTTAATTGATCATAGAGTTACGTTAAAGTTTAGTGTTGCGAAATATTGTCCATGGCGTTAAAACAACATGTTTGTTATGTTGTGAAAAAGTTCTGCAGCAATGCGAGAAGAAATTTCAATATTATTTTATGCGACTAGATCATTTAAAACATTGACTGAAATTACTACGTGTTAAGAAGAGCTGTTAATTTCTTCCTAATACACACGACATCTTCCAAGATGTATCAGGAAGGGATATCGAGATGTCTAATCGTTTCCAGATCTTCCTATTGGTAGGGAGATTAGTATCCCTTTCAGCTTTGTTACTCGTATTTACATTCACAATATGCCGAAATTAAATTGGAACAATGCGGTCATGAATGTAGTGTTTGATATACAATTTGCCACCCTCCTGATTAAGAAGTTAAATTATTGTTTCCAACCGTTGAGAAACAGTTACGACTCTACACAAAAAGCCAGTTACAGGTACGCCAACTCATAATTGCCGCCTTTTGTTGATTTACTCGTCCTGAACCATTTCGATTGTTGTTGTAATGTATGCAAATATTCATCATGTCTTCAGAAGCTCTACCCAAGTTTTTGGAGGAATTGCCGCAGGGTCTTTTTATTTTAATATAATTTCTGAGATAACAAGATGAAATATTTTGAGTTATGAAAGTAGACGAAACGTAGAAGTCCATGCTCGTCAGTAAACGCGTTAAACATTCGAAATAATCCACTTCTTAGCCAATTTTACTCGACGAAAATTCGCTAGTAGAGAGTTCTCGACCTCCTGAATCCATCTAGAAGAGTCCTTGATATACGAGTGTATCCCGACGACCTTGATCTATCCATATATCACAAACTGCATTCGAAAAACTTTCTTTTGGATAATCATTATATCATGAACTCTCTACAATGGCAAAACTCTTTCACGAGATTTTTTTCATTGTATTCATCGCAAATGTTGATTGTATGCATTTTCGTTAACATATTAATTTCCACTTTTTTGCCTTCTAGCTGCAACAGATCCAGTATGGGATGAAAGTCTCGTGTATGACGGTTATCGACGAGCAGAGTTGAAAAACCGCGCATTGGAACTAACAATTTGGGGTATGGTGCCTTTTGGTTCGAATCATTTTCTTGGTGACACGATACTTGATCTGTGGCCGCTGGACGAGTCTCCCATGTGGCGGGAATTGGGACCTCACGAGCCAACTGCTCGTACACCTAGCGATCATTTATCACCACCCAGTACCAGTTCTCGTTTATCCGATTCTGATACAACGTCCGAATGCGAGGCGGAAGGTCATAGGGAAAGGAAGGGTGCGGACGGCGCGAGCGTGAGTAGCGTGGGTAGTTCGAGCAGTCCGCCAAGGGAGAACGACAGGATATCTAGGAGGAATCACGATCCTGTCGTGAATTATCACCCACATCCACAACAAATTAATAGAAAAGTTAGTCGAGGGGTGGCATGACAACTTAATTTTTTTATCATTTAGACTATTAGATTGGAAAAATTTATTCCTTGGTTCAGTAGTTACCTAAATTATATAACAGCAATCTGGGTGCTAATAAATCAAAGGAATCGAGGAAAATTTGATTTTTATACCAAAAAAAGGGTTTCTTGTTTTCCTTAACTTTTCTTCTACGCTAAAGAATTTTCTGGTGTTTAGTTTCTTTATATGGAGTTTTAATTCCAAAATGACTTTCGGTACTTCAATAATTGTGAAAAAATGTTCTATTTCGATCATGGCAGCACTGCTCAATTACCGTTACCAATCCAATTCCGATTAAACGCCAAAAGGTTTACAGGAGTATTTACATGCCATGAAACACATTAAACCAATGAAAAAAGTGAAGGATTCATTGCGGATCGGGATCGATCTCACGCTTTTCTGTCAACAGTCGCCAGAAACGGTCTGTAGCTGAATAGGCCGAGTTGAGTGAAATTCTGGCCGTATTAGGCTACTTTACGGTACAACTGTATCCTTTGTTGTCCATCAGCGTTTCAAGCGGAATTGAGCCAACCGTATGCGATGAGCTAGAATTCTGGCCGAATGGTAGTGCCTTTATGGTACAACTGTATACGTTTGAAGTGCCTCTCGCCGTTTCGAGCGCAATTGGGTCAAGTTTATGCCTATAGGCTTAACTATCAAGATTACCTTCCAATATAGATCCGCGCAGTCAAATGCATTTTCTGGACTGGATTCTGTTAGCTCGTTCCGAAAAGATTTGAAAAATACATGCTGTGAAAGCAATTAATACTTTTGGGTTCATTGACGATTGTCTTCCTGTGTCAACAATTATATCAGCCATAAATGCTCTTCGTCTAATTGAGACAAATGAGATGGATTTATTTATTCATTTATCATGATTTTTAATATTATAAAAACGATGATAAGATATACATATAGCATAAACTTAGAGATAAATATTTAAGTTTTGCTGTTAGTTAATCGCATTGTTAGTTGTTAATAAGGAATCATCAAAAGGTGCGTTTTATGCTCTACAAACATTGTGATAGGATGTGGTGTATAATATTGGGAGGTAGACTCTTTCCCCATTTAGTGAATTCTCGTTCCTTTTAAAATTGGTACTAATTCTGTCAATCGTTTTTATGTTTCATGGTTGAGCGAAAGTGAAACGGATTTACTTTCTATATTTTTGAACTTTAGGCAGAGTGCAGTCTTTCATTGAAAGCCTCAGTGGTTGGAAAGTGACTCTGTATTGGCAGTCATTCGATTTTGATTAGTGGTTCATTTAAAATTTTCACGATATTGTGCAGTTACGCATCTAGTTTTTGTTTGTATGGGAGGTGGAAGAGCTGAAGTTTGCTCGCCCCGGGGAGGTACCACCGCATCTGCTATAGGTTCCGTGAAGTTCTCTTTGAGTACGTTTCGGAACTTGGCAGATGTTGCCGGGTTAAGAAAACCAACAAAAAAGAACATGCAAAGGTTACGCAAATTTAACCAATAGGGCACTACATACTAAATTACGGAAATTATATAAGAATTGGTTGCTTGACTAAACACCGCGCACGTGCTGATTTGAGTATTTCTGAGAGAAAAATAAAAACAATGCACAGGACGAACTCGTACGTCTTCCTGGACTCTTCAAATTTCCTCGTTACTTTAGTTGTCTCTTTCTCTTTGCCCAGAGAGAGGCGATGTCTCCGTTTTTCGAAGAACCCAGCTGAAGTTAAAAGTTTTTATTTTAACAGAATCGAAATCGTGTCGACTTTGTTTGCTGACTGAGCTCTTCGAACTGCAGTTGGTTCAAACGTGCACATTCGAATTCAAACAAGGTGGACTATTGTTAAGATTATAATTTGACCACATTTCAGAGAACCAATTCTTTGATGGTAATTAGTATCCACTTCGTGAATATAGTTGACGTGGCTCTAATCAAATGGTAAACTAGTATCCTTCCTCTATTATTCAGCTGATTTTCATTCTTAGTTTGGTTTTCGGTTTCCTGTATAGTTAACAGTACAATGTCGTTTTTTAAAGATTTACTGAAGGACCTTGACCGAGTTTCAGCTTCTAACCTTCCTGTTTCTTATAAGTTGGCAGATCTTGAGAGATGGTTCAAGATTTCTAATTAAAACGTCCTGAGAAGGACTGTCGAGTCAGGCATCATGTGCCTGAGATCCGAAAATTTTGGAGTACGACGCGGAATTCTGGCCAAATGATCGTACGTTTGTGGTAAAACTGTGAAAGTTTGTCGACTCTTCCGTTGTTTTGGGTGGAATTGTGTTCACAATATGTGACGTATCAGTCCCGTCGCATATGCTGATCTCGATTCCATTCGCAACAGCGAAAGGCAGTTCAAAAGGCTGTGAAGGCACGACAAGACTATTACCATTAGTCCAGAATCCCGCTCGATTTAGTTGGTTAGAACGAAAAGTGTTTTCGGCGATAAATTTTAATTACTCGTTGACAGAGAAGGATGAGATCGAGCCATGTCGATAGTAAACCCAGTTTTATGATAGACTTTGTCGCATGTCCATACTTTTTCGGTATCTGGCCATGCTGGGAAAGTTTGGACGGCACCTTAAGCTTTTTCTGATTAATTTTTGAACAGGAGCTCGAATTCTTCCTTCGCCTGTGCGGAAAAATGACCTCATCATGTCCCTGGCCCTCTTGATTTGAAGTTTCGATATCATGGGAAGAGAAAACTTTAATTAATTAACGAACTACATTGAAAACAAATTCAAGAGAAGATCAAAATTTTTCGGCTATTTTTTTCCACGAAAAAATAAATTTGTGGAAATTTGAAAGGATAGCTGAAATTGATTCCAAACTTTTCTGAAGATTATATATTTTGTGGTATTTATATTTAATTTCGAAAAGAAAATAACATATATGAATTGTTTTGAATACATACTAATTTTATTATTATTTGACGACGAAATGAGTCTACCCAACTGCCCATTCCATCAAAATAAAGTTTCCATAAATTTCCAACTTATTGCCAACATAGACCTTACTTAGTGCCAACTTTCCGATTTTCCTCTTTCCCCGGTTAGGTTTTGATTTCACTCAACTATTTAGTCATATGTTTTGTTGCTTCAATTGTCACTAAAATTATCAGTGTTTCTGTTAGAATTTCCTCAACTTCAATTCCAAAAAAGAATCATACTAACGGAAACGTATAAGAAGATGTTTTAGAAATGATTGGTTATGCAGCAAGAATCAAACACAATAAAAAGTAAAGCCGCGTACTCTATCAGAAAGGCATTAGCGACGTGGTCATAGCTTATTGTTACGGAGCTTTCAACCTGATCAGAATCATTTGAGGAATCGTCATTATCATTATATTTTTTTTGGCACCTGTTTTTTATTTTGAAGCTCGTATGCAACTCGCTCGATGTATCTCGATTGAATTTTTTCTTCTTGGTCGTTCTCCTCAATTCTATTTCTTCATAAGTAATTGTCGAGATTGAAATGTTATGACGCTGATTCAACGTGATCGGACCAAAAAAAACCCTTGCATCCTGAATCGATGAATTTCTTCTTGATTCTTAAAGAGTTGGCAAAGGCCTACTCAACGCTATGAATTATACTTCTGTTTAGTAGTTTGACCCCGAATACTTACCTCCATTTCTCCAAAATTATAAGTTGGTCGGAATTGTAGAGTATATTATCTGAAAGAGCGTTTATTTTCACGCTGAGAAATACCAAACATGAATAATTTTAGAGCAACAGAGTTCAAGCCGAACACTGATACCTACAGTAACTGTGACAATTTTTTCTGAATAATTTTTCGACCACAAGTATTCTTTCTTCTTGAAACTTCTTAAAACTCAACATTCGATCTTTTTCATACCACCTCCGTACGCGCATCACTGTTAGTGCATTTTTGAGGGAGTGTTGCATTAAAATTATTCATGTTTGATATGTTTCAGCAGGGAATTAAATTTCAAACGTTGAACAGACCTTAGCAACTCTATAAGAATCAAGAAGAAAATTATTGATTTTTGATGCAAGGGTCTTTATTGCTCCGGTCCCGCTGAATCAACGTCTATAAAAATTGTTTTGTTTCTACAGCAACCAGGAATGTCCAGTTATAGAACTCAATCAGCTGCCGCCTGCGAATCACCGACTTATCACATATCTCGGTCGCGTTCGAAATCGCCCAGACGTGCGGCGAACGATCACAGATCGCTCTCGCCTCCAGATGTGAGAATAATCGAATGTCAACCGCCACCATGTAGCTCTTCACGTTTCCAATCGCGTTCTGCTACCGCAACTCCCACGGGATCACCAAAGAAACGGCAGTTACCACAGGTGCCTCACGCGCTCGCACGTGCTCTTCAGGAACGAGTTGCTCAGGACTTGGATACTAGCGGAGAACGTTCTAATAGACATCGAATACGATATATGAACAGATATAGAAGTGGTGGAAGTGGAACGAATACTTCAGGATGGGGTGGTCTTAGCGACAGTGATTTAGCAAACCACACGAGAACATTTCGTCGTTCAGTTTCTCCGGAACGGGATAGGGATTCATTTGGTGTCGTCGATTTCGATAGTGATATGGAATCGGTAGCATCTGTCACGAGCAGCGCTTTTTCAACACAATCAGAACGTCCAGTTGGGAATAGAACTTATAGGTATTACTATTTTATCATTTTAATTTAATTTACACTTCTACCTAGAATTATCGTCGTATATCTACATCTACATCTACATGTTAAAAGGCATCCTTGACTAAAATAGATCAAAATGTGCTCCACTTCTTTTTCCAAATTATCTTTTGATCTTCAAGTATACGACTATTTGATTCTCCTCACAGGATTCTTTTTTCATCTTTCTCTTATATTTATGTTCAGAAAAAAACCCAAGAGTGGATTTGTTGTTTCGGTTGGTGAAGCAGTCTCATGAACATCAATTCGCCAGAGATGTATCAATGATGGTATCTAAATATGTTGGCTCTTGTCAAGCATCAAAAGATGTAATATGCTTGAGATGATTATTGAAGGATTTGGCCGCAAGCGGTATGCGTCTAACTCTATCCAACAGTGAAAATCAAGTTGCTGTTCTGTTGGTATTGTATCCTGAATTACATGAGAGGACGAAACATGTGAATGTGCTATGTGACTTCATCAGAAAGGATCAAGCGGATTTGTCCGCTCCTACATCTACCCTAACGACCCAAAGGATCGAAGATATTTTTCGTAAAAGAAGATACAGAGGAGGGGGAATGGGGTCTTTTTGTCTGATTTCGGTGATACTTTGAGTTGTTACCTTTTTCGCATGAAAAATAATTATGGACATATCAATACAGCAAAGAGTGGAATGAAGTAGGGCCGCCACAATCTGAAGTGAAGCTGATGTCTGACTACTGAGTAGGCTTCTGGGCTAACAATTTACAGCCAATAACAGATATTTTTTGCAAAAGGGTAAAGAGGGGTAGATCTCTTGGTCTAATTTCAATTTGCTTCCTAGCACGTTACTGAGTTTGGTTTGTATTCCACCTCTCACCTTTTGTCACTACCCTGCGTACATCAAACAAAAAAACTAGTGCTCTCCAGCGGTCCCCAATTAAGAAGAGATCTTATTCTATTGTTTTTTGTTCGCTGTGATTTTTCAAGAGACATTTTCCAAAATATTGTCTTATCGGAACATGCCATTGAACCCGTGATCCTGTACTGTTACCTCTGTAGGCTAAGCTGTTCATCTTCTTCTCCTTGAAAAACTATCTCTGTCTGGAATCTACGTTTCTGAAATTCATTTTTCACTAATTTTTTCCTTTTATTCCTATTTTGACATACCATACTTGTTTCGTCGCTCCATTCCTTTTTCTCACCTCACTTCCTGGTTTCCTGCTGAGTTTCGTTGTTACCAGTTTTTTGTTCATTTGTTCTATATGGCTAAACCACCCAAGGCATTACTTTCATTCTTGTCACAATACCACTTTCACATCACACTCACTATGTCCCTCATCTACTTTTACTTCCTCATAAACTATAGAGAAAAATGCCAAATTTTTTCGAAAGACAGCATTTAGATGTATTATAGCTCACTGACCATTAACTCAATTATTTTTTTTCTGTTTCATTCGATATTTCAGCAATTATTATCATCATCATCATCATCATCACCATAGTTCAGACTATCCGAGTGGCAGTGAAAGATATGCAAGTGGTTATCCAGATGAGAGGAATTCGTCAAGATATCGAGAAACTCAACGAGATTATTACCGAAGCCATAGAGACCGTAGAAATCCAGAATACGTTGACCCAGTCGGGAGCTTAGATCAAAGAAACGATGATTATTATCAAAGATGTTCTTATCAATATCATAGGGAAGGAAGTTCAAAAAGGGGACAATTTTCTCGGAGTTTATCAAATTCGGATCAACCAGCGGATGAAAAAATAGGTGAGTTTTGCTGTTGATCATAAAATCTCATTTACATTTTGGTATATTTCAGATGGAAGTCTCAGTGATACGGCTGTTTGTCAGCTGCAAGAAATGGAAACCATCAGTGGAAGCAAATCGTGTTCCGGAAGGGATAAAAGAGAACGTGGTAGAGATAGGCAAGATCAGATGTCAGGTCTCGGTAAAAAGAGCAGTTCCACAAGTCAGTTATCAGCAACTGGTAAGTAGGAATTCATTTCTACTTCTATTGTTTTGACAACCATTTACTATATGCCAATAAATACTCCTTCTATTCCCTTTGCAATATTATAACATCATCCTATTTTATGAATTACGTTTTGAATCTTTGGATCTAAAAACCATAAGTAACTTCACGTGCTGATCTATATTACTTGAAAAGAACTTCTAGCTGAAATTCTATATTGGTTTGAGGAGTGTTGGTTTGAAAACATAAATGAAAAATTCACTACATGAAATCAATTTTACAAACAATATTTTCTGCAAAATTTACTTGGTATGGAATATTTCCATAGTATCAATTGAAGCGGGATCAGATAATAAGAAATATTATAAAAAGATATACATGTTGGTGAAGTTATATTTTATTACTATTGTTATTCAATTCAATTAATCTTTTTTGGCAAATGGTAAATTTTGAAAATATCATCATTACTCCTTTTCGTCACTAAGTAGATAGACGCTATTCCATTGAAGTATCGAATATTATCGGATGACGGTAGACGTTAGTTGAGTCGTTTAGTAAATTGATTTATTGTTAGCCAAGCGTGTTCGGCTCAATCCTTTTCCCCTGTGGCATTTTTCAGTTTGATTTGTTTAGGTCGTAAAAGGCGGATGGGTTTCGGCAAGCGGGGAAAATCTTCTTTCACTGTGCATCGTTCGGAAGAAGTGCTGCCTGGTGATGTGAAATTGACGAAACAGGGATCGTCGTGTTCAAGTGACGGCGAGGGTTCAGCTGATGGCGATAGGTGCTTATTTCTTTTAATTTTTTCCTCTGTACTATCCAATTCCTTTCCCATCCTTCCTATATGAGCAAACACGCAGACAGGTACATAGAGAGATAATCGATAATCGTTGAGAAACTTTTCTAGGGTTGCAAGTAAAATTTGAAAGTACTTAGATAAACAGACACTTTTAGCTTAGCCTTCATTAAGAGTAGATGTAGATGCATTTAGTAGTTTGACAAATTTCTGCTTGATGATCGGTAGTTTATATCCTCCAATTAGATGGTAGAGTTTCATTGTCGTTGTTTAATTTCTCAGATATCAACTATTTGAGTCATTATCTTAGGCAAAGTAATTGGATAATTTATTGTAAATTGGAATTGTGTGTGTGCATAGGAAGGAACATGAATAACATTTCGAATTGACGTGGAAGTGTTTTTTTATAATTCAGGATATTGTTTTTTTTTTCATTATGAACCTGAAAAAAATTTTGCTATCAAGAATCTATAAATTGGGTAAAATGGAAAGCGGTATCTCAGGTTAAGGTAGATAATGTTGAGGTCAGCTAAATTACATTATTATCACGAACGAACAATTTTGATGGAAATCTCAGTAAACTCCTATATACGAGCAATTATTGCCGCTTTCTCTAGAGCAACTCTAGAATTTTCTTTCAAAATTTTGTTTTCTGTATTAAAGAAGTTCCTTGCGGCGTTGAATTTTAAATTATTCACAATATTAGGCCAATATTAGTTATTGTCGATATTTGTTTACCTAGCAAAAGGGAGCGTCTTGTCTATATTAACATGGGATACCCTTTCTTGTCACATCAATCAAAGAATGAAAATCCTATGCATCCTTCTCTTTGAAGTGTTCGGTTCTTTATCATCAAATTGAATCGTATTCACCAATGGATGTTCTGTCTCTCTGTCATTCAAGGTCTTTGTCTTTCTATTTATTGGTCAATTTCTTTCACTTGTTCGTCCATTCAATTCCTCTTGATTGACTGGCAATTTCAGGAGTTTGTGGATACTAAAAGTCAAGGAATGAAAATGCATGGAAAGAGCAAGGATTAGACATCATAAAGAAGAGAACCATGCAAATTTGTATTATTCAAAATATTGTTGTCAGTTCCTTAAAAACAATCAGTTTTTCGTCGTTGAATAGGTCACTTCTCTTCCAGATTGGTTTTCCTGCTCTATCAAAAAATCTTCAGGAAATAAAGTTTACTTTTTATATATGTATTTACATCTGCGTGACATTTTTACTGGGGGAATATATGGAATAAAAGATTAAATTTCCCACTCTTTTCCTGTTTTTTGTTCATCATAATCATTTTATAGAAATGTTAATGTATCAATCGTAGTTTTATATACGTCGACGCCACAATAACCAATTAATGTTATCGTAAAATATGAAAAGGTTCGCGTCCAGTATATATCGAATCTTAGTAGTGTCGAGGATGTTTTGTGGTAAGATTTGGTTGCATTTCCTATGTAAGTCGAATAATGATGGTCTTGGAATACGATCGTCAATCCGTATAAGACTAAAAAATGAATTGTTTGTCGATTCAGACAGCGGATACGGTAGAAAACGCGCAACTACAAGTAGTAGCAGTATACAGCGGTCACAGGAGGTTGTACCGCAGATACCGTCTCGATCCTCCGACAGCAGCCAGAGAGCCTCCAGTTTGAACTCGATATCCAGTTCGGAGGGATCTTCGTAAGTTTTCCCCTTAGAACACTATCGACGACATAAACCTACCCTCACTTGCCTGCCGCTAACTATCACTTTTTGCATGAAATACTACCAATTATTTTCAGTTCCGTCCTCCAAGGATTGGTGTCGCATCGGACGTGTCCACCGCATGATCCTCCTTGATATTTAAAATTTTTCGTTACCCGCATATTTATTTTCAAATTTTGACTTGATAGATTAGGTAACGGAAATTCGATATAACTTTGCCATTATTCCATTTTTTTTCCAGAAGTCGCGAGTGCTTATATATTCTAATGTACTTCTTATATGGATAATATGGGCTACACAAGAACTGAAAAAGTTAGGAGTTGCACTAGTTAACTGTCTGCCAATCAAAATCAAGTGAAAATAAACCGACAACCAAAAATGTAAAAATTAGAAATGAACAAATAATTTTTAACTTATTCTAAAGTACCTGGTAGACAAAGTGTACTCATTTTAAACATACAATATACAGAGTTTAAGGAAAAAAATCAATTTAGTGTAGCACACTAAATTCGAACTTCCTGTGTAGTCCAAAATATTCGAAAACTATCCTACAAATCTATTTGTTTTACATCGTCACAATTTCTTCCTACATCTATTATCATCGTGGGGTAATTTTCTCTACATTAAACTATTCCGAATGGCAACTAGAGAAAAATAATATTGAGAAATATTTTATTTTCTCTTATGTTTCAACATATTCTTTTTTTTCGTCAAATTGTTTTTCAATAATCTGAAAATCTTACTTTATCTTCTTCTCCTAACTCCTTCCAATTTTGATACTCCGGTCCGCATGTTCTCGACTAGATGTTCATTTCACAACATCCAATAATTCTGTCTTAAAAAGTGGGCTGGCATTTGCATTTTCCTCGATTTTCCTTTTCCGAAATGGTAAGTTTGTTAATTTTGTCCGGTAAGTTGTAGTTATTGAATTATTATTACTGAATATTATTCTTTTCATTTTCTTTTCTGTTGAAATTCAAAAGCTTTCTGCATGATTTTCAACGACAAATATCACCAGAGCACCTGCAATACTTAACTCGAACACGATTCCCACGATGTAGATATGAAAATTTCTTGTACGATTTCTCTCTATGTACGTCTTTGTGTTTGCTCTTTTCCCTTGATTCCCGATAATTTCGGAATACAATTGTTCGATTCCGTTATTTTGATTCATCGCAATTTCCTATTCCAAAACTAGGTGGTCACCTTCCTTAAAGTTGGCTGGCGAAAGCGGGCAATTAGCGGAATTCATCGACGGCTTAGGGCCGGGGCAACTAGTGGGACGTCAAGTTCTTGGCGCTCCCGCACTTGGTGATATCCAGCTCTCCCTTTGTTATCAGAAGGGTTTTTTAGAGGTGGAGGTAATACGAGCCAGGGGTTTGCAGGCAAGACCGGGTTCCAAGATTCTACCAGGTAAACTGCTGATGATTATTTCAGTTAATATCTCAGTGCATTGATTTTTAGCACCGTATGTGAAAGTGTATTTAGTAAATGGAAAAAAATGTATAGCAAAAGCGAAAACGACGACAGCAAGAAGAACTCTCGATCCGCTGTATCAACAACAATTAGCTTTCCGGGAAAACTTCTCGAATTGTATTCTCCAGGTGAAATATGAAATAGTGGTTCTAATTAGATTACGTTACAATTCTCTTTTTTAGGTGACGGTTTGGGGTGACTACGGTCGCATTGAAGGCAAAAAAGTGTTTATGGGGGTAGCCCAGATAATGCTTGACGATTTGAACTTGAGCAATATTGTGATAGGGTGGTACAAGCTGTTTGGGACGACGTCACTGGTTAGTGGCCCCCCTTCCTTCGGCCTGTCTCGCCGCAGCTCCATGGCTAGCTTAGATTCACTCAAGTTCTAACCTTAACCTTTCCCCTTCCGCGACGTGTAAACTATTTTTTAAGGTATTTGGGCGTCTGATTGATTTCGAGTGTTAGACGCATGGTCGGATTTTCTAATCAACTTACGAAAATATCTCGTCGAATGTGAAGTCGGTACAGTCGAAGAGGTCGGCAAATATTCATTCATTATTAAAAAAAAAGAATTTCATTCAGTTCTCATCATAACACCCAACAGAGATTCAATGAGAAAGGATTTATTATTTTATTAAGAAAAAGTATTTTTCTAAACGCATATGGAAATCATTAACCGAACTCACATAGGAACATTACTAATTGCATTATTTTTTGGTTCCAAATGTTTGGCATGGATCTGTGTTGAGCGAATAAAGTTTCAATTAGAATTACAGCATAGAGCATCGACTAAATTGGTACCAGGCGTCTATTTTTGAAGACAATTAGTATATATAAATTGTAATTGAATATACCGAATCTCTTCCAACCACCACAATCCCCTTCTCGTTCTTTAAAAAACTCCGCCGAGCCCTGCATTTCAAAAATCACATAAATGTGATCGGGAACATCACGACATTTTTTAGATATAATGATAAATTCGTAATAGTTGTTGGCATTCTCCAAGTATTGGAAAAAAGACTATATGAAATGTTTTAGTGTGGCCTGTTCAAAAAAAAAGAGTCCAAAAAGATTGGCCACCCATGGTCTGGCCGATCCTTCTTTCGACTGTACCAAGATTTATTCTGTGGAATGTGCACGAAATCTGTGTGTCTTCGTAGCATGCTGAGTAAATCGAAATGTATTTGTGTTTTTCCATAAATTTTCATTCATTTCATGCTTCCGTAGTCCTAGTGTTAGGTGGAGAAAAATTTTAATTCTTTGATTTTACAGTGAAATCTTCAGCTGCCGGAACATTCAAAAGACTTTATTTAGGAATCGGACGTGATGGGTGTAAAAATTATTAGTGAGTATTATTGTAACTGCGGAACATAAAAGCGTTACGTAACGAGAAAAAGAAATATATTATTCGCGATTTTTGTTCAAATTTTGTACTCAGCATAAATCAACAGAAGTATTAATATGATGATATCCAAATGAAAAGAAATAACGATAATAATAATGAAGCTGAATTAGTTGACGTAGCGAGTTCAATACTTAGCTTTTATTCTAGTTCAAAGTTGAAAATCTACTAGATACAATTTCATAATTATTCGAGATCGTTTCCACACTATGGTTTTTTTGCTGATGGAGTCTATATTAAAGAAAATTTGAATAGTTATTCTTTAATCACGCCTACCGGGCGCAAAGGAAATATGTTCCTTGCAAGATTCTTCCATCGAATTTCTCATTTTCTAACGGACTTCTAGACCGAAAATCCCTTCTCTAGAAATGTTTTTGATAAACCCGTGCAATTTAGGAAATATTTCGCTAGCATTAAACTGTTGAACGGTTGAAAACCGGCCGTTTTCTCGTACGAAAAAAAGATGGCTGTTATTTTGAGAGAAGCATCAGGGAACAGCCGATTTTCACGGAATGCTTTATCGGAATTGACAAATCGACAATTGCTTTTATACATAGTGAAACTTAGAGATATCTAATGTATTTTAGGTATATTTACTATATTAAATGTTTGATTCGATCTGGGGAACTCTTGTAAGTTTTTTTTTTCGAGAGGAACCTCAGTATTTCGAACCAAACTCTTGGTATGCCAGTGTATGGTCGTTTACTGTACCCGATCTATTAATTGACAAATTATATTAACTGCATGTGATATGAATTTTGTGTCAGCTGTTGTCTCCCCTTGTTCGTATCTTTGCTTGAATATTACTTGATTTTTAAGTCGATCTTTTACAGGGTAATTTCAATCTAGAATTTCGAAATGAAGATACAATATTTTATATCACGATATAAGTTGATAAGCAATTTAGTTTTCAAGTTGCTGAGTCTGTCCAATCTGTTAAGGAAAAGATTTCCTGTAATTCGGAATAACTAACATATTTTATCTCATGAAATACACTATATTTTAAATGAGATGTAACGATAATTAGACGTATTTTTCTTATGCTGCTGAATCAATAATTATTCACATCGAACCGGCTGTTAATAATGTTTTATCTACATTCTTTCACATTTCTGTTACTTGCGTTTAATATTGTATTAAATGTTTCAAATTTGTAATAAATACCTGTATATAATACTATTACTGCAGATACATTTAGAGATTCTAATTTAGAAACATTATTGTTTAACAAAATCTTTTTTTAACAGGTTAGTAAAATGAACATGGACTCCACAAGTGATTTTTATTGTATTATCAGATAATAACATCAATTTCCCTCAGCGTTCTCTTCACCCTCGACGGCAGCGGGTGGCCCAGAAAAGTCCGCAATTGTGGATTCGAGATCGAGATGTTTGTTGAACGCACACCAATCGATGAGTTCACCATGTCTTGGTTCCTTTTCGGTTGCCCACCAGAAATTATACTAACAAGGAACATAAGACATAACATTAAAAGGTTATACGCTTTTCCTTACCTTCAGATTTATTGGAGTCGTATCTGTTATTGGACATTGTAAGGGATCCAAAAAGTCCAGTATATCTTGGTAGTCGTAGCAACAATTATCATCCTGCTTCATGCTGGAAACAGAATTCCGGGTTACAGGTATACACAATGAAAGAAATAAGGTGCGAAAAATTTTGTATACAAGTTAGTGCTTCAAAATTTGTACATTTCTTGCGCCTTAATTTTTTCTTATTGTTCTACAGACTTACACATCCAATATCTTCTCAATATGTGATTTATCGAGTGGAAGTCTACAAGCACGTAGGATGGTGTAACATTCCTTTCTGGATAATTTTCTAGTTTTCGATACATCTTTCTGCATGAAATATTGTCTAAGTCGCTCTAGATCATCCCATAACGCTTTCTTCAGTTCAGTTTTTGTAATAGCCCTATCAAAGGACAATTCATTAAAATATGTCAAAATTTTTATTCAATAAAGGTGCTTTATTTCCATTTAGGCAATTATATCCATTCTGGATTTGAACCTGACGTGCGAGGAACTAACAGACCGCAGATTTGGAGTCAGGGACCCCAATTTCATTTTTATGTAATGATACCAATGGCACGTTGAGACCGCATTTCATTTCGAAATGACGAGATTCTCGTCCAGAACATCACTACCCAGTATCGCCCAAAGAAATAGCTCGTGACCAGCAAACTTGGTTCGGAATTGGTATAAATGCTCACCTTACTCGCTCTGCTGTCAATCTCTCTTTGAAACAGCTGGCCGAAAAAGCTCTGGAGATAGTAATCATTTCGTGTTCGGTGAAATCCTCACCCATAAGTTGACATAGTTTATTCCTAGAATTCAATATAGAATCTTTATGCTCTATTGGCTAACGTCAAACATACCTGAGAGCGCCGTATGTTAGAACTGGTTCCTCTTTGGGCATCATTTCAGCTACGAAATCTTTATAAATCGGTCGCAACTTTTCCCGAACATTATCCATGATACGATTAATGTCTGCTTTTGGAAATTCGTGGCACTTCCTCTCCATGTAACGCAAGCAGTATTCATCCGCATCGGTTAAGACGAAAATGAATTTATTGATGACGATTGTAGCGCCAACAAACATATGTTGTGCAAGGTATTTCTCGGGCGGGGTGCTTCTGAATTTTTTTTGACCCGGGAGAGGAATCGGAGTTCGTTTGTAGAAAATATTCCTTCCTGAAAATGGATTAAACCATTAAGAATGAAAGGCATTATACTTAATGGACCCTTCAGTGTACAGAAGAAGGTAACTTGGGCCAAGTGAAACGCTACCAGGAAGGTAAATACTTTTTTTTTGAAAATTATGAATAACTTTTAAAAGGGAAGGAGATGAATCATCTTCAATCACATTTTGCGATTTTTTGAGAATGTCTTCAATTTTGATTCCACAACGGAATTAATTTAATGTTAATGTCTCATATTGTTTCAAATTTTCGAACAAGACAGTTTCAAACAATTGGTTGAATATCTAACGTGCTTCAACGAGCAAGTAACCAGCAAACTTCTCGAATGGTCAATGGCAAAGACACTGAGCAACAACTTTTGCTTCTTCCGAGATGCAATCATAAGTTGAAAATATTCCTATCGACATGTCGATGTTCAAACAATTCCCAAAAACCTGTAAACTCACCCCCGCAGGAAACTTCATATACGGCAATGGAGTCATCCGCAAGAAAATAACTGATAACGAAATTTTTAGAACAGATGTAAGGATCCTTAGAAAGTATCTTCGCAGTGAATCGAAGGTTGTGACTGTCCAATCCCACTCTGCAACATTGAATTGTTTAAATTTATTTTGCGATTTCAGATTGTCAATACCGGTCGTATTTAAGAAATTTCTTGAAATCTTTGAGTAAAGGTTTCAATTCCATTTTAACGCAGTTTTGTGCTGAATCTTCGAATGAACCATAACCGTTCCAAGGTGGCAATTCTCTCTGCGTTTCAACTGGTTCCTTATCGGGTTTGGTTTTATCCCTGGGCGTTGCTGCCGGCGGTATATGATCCAAACCATATTTTAGACTGTAGTACGATTTAGTGAAGCCATCCCAGTCTGTCAATACCACTTTTCTTCCATAACAATTTATTACGCTACTTATACCCAAGTCATTCTCTTTATAATAATCTTCGGTAAAGTCCGGTGCCATCGCATCGCTAATGGATCTTGGTTGAACATCGCCACCTAGATTGATATCGTTATGTGATTTATTTGCAAGCTATGATTTGTTAAGTATATGTTACCAAGAACATTTAGCAGTGTAGTAGTATCTCGTGCTCCAAGCTCTGGTACTCCTTTGAAGGTTTTCGGTAGTCTGGCGCGTCTAAGGAATAAAAAACTTGGCTCATCCTCGTTTCTTTCCGTGATCTCGATAGTATCATCCGAAAGGAAATAACGTACTTCTAAATGATGCAGGTAACCAAATTCTCTATCTTGATCATCCCAGTATCCAAAAAATCGTAACACCTAAAGCATTGTATGATTTGAAGATTTTGATTCTCTCAATAACCAGATCTGATAAAAATGAACAAAAAATTCTATTTGTTTTTTAATACCAGTAACTAATAAGCTGAAAAACCAATAAGCTGCAAAGCAACAAGTTCAATCAGTGGTGAGAGTAGAATGTAGCTGATATCATATTAGACTCAGATTTTGCATTCTATTTCTAGAATTAAATTTGACACCTTGGATCTTTGAACAGTATTTACAATTTTCCAAAAAAACCCCATAGATCTTCGAAAAATCAGATGTAGATGTAATGGAAAAACAGTTGCTGTGTGGTAAACTCGCTCTTTTCACATTTAGATATTTGGCTTTGCAGTTGGATCTGAAGTCAGTTTCCCGGCTTTGACTGTCACACAAATGAAATATCCTGTGTGGCACAAATTATGATGAAAATTTTTGATGTTTCTATATCTTGTTTCAAAATCATAATATTGAAGAACAAGAAGTCACTAAGCGTCCGCAGACGTTAAAATTTCAATTTCAATAAAGAAATCCATTTGATATTTTCAAATATCAAATAAACATTGTACTATTTATTATATCAACGAGATTGAAAACAATGTTTAATTTCAAATTAGCAGTATGATGGCGGATGTACTGCTGTGACGCAAGAGTTGCTAACTTCATTGTTGTTTTCGTTCACTCACCTAGAAACGTCATTGTCACAACCGTCAGTCAAGTGTCTTTAGAATTGTTCGTTATCAATGAGAGCTTTCGATTTGAATTAATAAAAACTGAGTTGATAGCGTGGTAGAGACAACTCAATAGACTTGAGACACATTCAAATATGGCTGATCAAGAGAATCGGGACGAGCCAACATTATCTCCTCAAGAAGCGGAAAAACAGGAGGAGGCGAAGCTGAAAGCCAAGTATCCAATATGTGGTGCACCTGGCGGTAGACTACCCGGAGGTCATTCGGCCTTCTTGCAAAAACGACTGGCTAAAGGCCAGAAGTATTTCGATTCTGGGGATTATCAAATGGCGAAGCAACGGAAAGACAAGTTACCAGTTAAGGCACCTTTACCAATAAATCCGTTTGTGGCGACGGGGGAGGCGATTCCGACTCCCGAATCAATCCCAGCACGAAAAACTTCCATAATGCAGCCCACGAAGTTCATGCCAAACGTTGGTTAAATGAAGATCACAGTTATTTTTTATTTTGCTTCGAGATAATTGCACTTTGGCGTATGTATTTATACTAGATATTACTTAATGAAAATAAATTTGATTAAATCACCTTTTTGTCGTATTTGATGAATTGGGCTCTATCATCAACTTTCCTATTCAGCTTCTTACTGAACATCGTTTCTCTTTCTAAGAGTCTTGATTTAATGTAGGGGTCTTCGGGTTTCATGACAGGGTCTGGCACGCTGATACCGCATCGATTTAAAAAATTTCTTGTAAAGTTATCACAATTGACTATCTTGAAGGTGCGTCCGTAAAACTCCACTTCTCTACCAACATTTAGGTCAATAAGATCGTAGAAATTATCGTCCATAGGTTTAGGGAAGCGTATACGTTGCCTCGAAATGAAACGACCTGAAATAAGCATTTTCGAATATTTATTGGAAATAATTTTTATATTATGAAAGGATTAAATCTGGACCCGTTCAATAAATTGTTCCTATTACAGTGCAGATTATTTTATTCATGCAGATTTAGTAATTTTTATCACACAAATGTTTCACCAGGGATTTGGATTAAGAATAGTATTTACTATGACAATAATGTTTTATTTAACTTCTGTCTACATATTATAAAACAGCACTATATCTGATGGATAAAGGGATTCATGAGGAAAGTTTAGGTCTATAATCTGTCAAGAAAAATTGCATAGATAATTGGAAATATAATTCAATTTCATTTATACAGTGGCCCATTTGAAACAGTCCACACAAAATATCATCAATGTGCCAGGATTTTGGTGATAAGCAGATCAAAGTAGAACCACCCCCATGATTGTGATCCGAATCATTTGAAGAATCTTCAATGGCATATCGGTTTATAGGTATTTTGATTCTCGTTATGAATATATCAAATTTTTAGTTGAAAGAAGGGTAGAAGCATCATGTACATAGAAGCCATCCTTTTTCTAAAATTATGTAAGAGTAAGAACGTAATTTATATAAATTAAAAATCTTGAATTTGAGTTTTATCGGTCCTAAAAAGAAATTTCATTATTTTTGGTGAATACAATTCATGTATTATTTAAATCGTCAATTCGTTATTTAAATACAGGGAGGAGTATGATTTGTAGTTGCGTTGACGCATGTGGACAAAAATGTATTCCTATTAATGATTAATTTCTTATTATCCTCTTATCAATCATTCCAACTTAAGCACAATGTAACTTGTGAGCTGTGGATGAATAACTTTCAAATCACACAAATACCTATCTTATTGTTACAAATCCAAAAAGGAAATGAAATGAATTACTTATTCATCAAAACGCGTACTGAAATAAAAAAAGAAATTGGTTCAAATTACCTTGATTGACTCCACTATTTTCAATTCTTGGTTCGACTACTTGGATTGTTCCATCTTCCAAATAGAAATAGATTTTCACCTGTCGAACTTGATAAGGGGCCCCTTTCACTTCATTAAGAGTTTCTTTGAAATATGCATCGAAACAAAGCATTTGCTTGTCAAAGACCAGCCAAGGCGGTATGTCGATGTGTTCACCACGGCAGTAAAACGAGGGGTACTTATTGGTAAGTGCGCCCAACATGTGAGGTCCTACTCTTTGTTTCATAGTTTTATTTCCTTCAGCAGGAGGTCCAATAAAATCGAAGTGTTGGCATATGCGGAAGTTCGTCCGACCAATCTGTGGATATTGTTTTGTATATGGAAGTAACATTTTCTACATACTCACGTCTGGGTTGAAAACCCATCCGGGCAAGAAAGGGAGATTTGGACACCTTGCATTCATTTTGGCTATTCAATTTAAATGAACAGCTTGTTATACTCGCTCAGGTGTCAAATATATTTGATCAATAATTTGTTTCCAAGGACTACTGGATTGGTGTTTGCTCATAGAAGGAATTGATATTTTTGTAAATTTTTATTACAAAGGCTTATTTAATTCACAGCTTGCTGTTCGAAATTTCATAAACTAATAAATAACCTAATCACGACAGGAACACACTTTTTTGAATATACTAAACTCATTCACACATTCAAAATCACATTAAAATCCTTGTAATCCATTATACACTTTGTTGCTAGAACCTTGGTTCAAAATTTTCCTTATGTCTGAAAAGTTACCAATGTTTAAATAGATATTGAAATAAAGAATTATTTTGAAATACCTTGTTTCTGATCATCAGTCAATTCTGTTTTTGGAAATTCTACATCAAAAGTTATGAACAATATACCATGTAAATTGTTATTTTCATAGTTGGGCATTCCTTCTCCTTTCTTTCGTATCCTAGCTCCCGGCCAAGTTATTTTATCCCTAGTTATCGATACCATGTGACCATCAAGATGTTTCAATTCCATGGTAAATCCAGATAAAGCGTCCTGGAAAACAAAAAATGTTTTTCTTTGATAAACAAGAATTTTCCAAGAATTTCAAGATTGTTTGGCCCATTTTCACAAATGAATCCCATGTATAATAGGGTTTCATAAATTCAACTTACTTCAAGACTAATGGTAACATTTGTATAAAGATCATCCCCTCGTCTCTCAAATACTGGATGCGGTTGCGTCTTTATTTTCAATATCAAATCACCAGGATCACCATCCAGATGTGGTTCACCTTCTGCAGTAAACTTTGTTTCCAAACCATCAACCATTCCAGGCTCGATTTCCATTTCTAGAGTTCTCTCCTCATTCACTAATCTAACATTAGGACATTCATCACAGACATTCTGTTGTATCATTTGAAATCGACCGGGACCTAAATTCCTCGTTACCATTTCCTGTCGGCAGTTACACTTTCTGGTTCCTTTCGCAGGTCTGATCACAGGCTTGTTCCTAGTAATCTCTACGAAGGTTCCAGTATATAAATCTTCTAACGTTGCCCAAACATCCATAGTTATGTCAGCGCCCCTAGGTGTTTCATGTTTTTGTTCGCCACCTCCAAAATGGAAACCAAAATCACCAAAGAAGTTCGAAAAAGGATCCATGGAACCATCCATCATTCCATCTCTTTGTAGACAGTCTTCACCACATCTGTCATACTTTAAACGAGAATTTATTACACGAAAAATTATTCTTATTCGATTTTTTTAATAAAAAATAATAAATTTTTGTCCAAATCTCATAATTCTAATAATCGTAATTTGCAGCTAGGTGAGTCTCTAACCTACATTGACTATTTCTTCTTTATTGAGAAGATTGAGACAAAAGATATACCAGAAAAATGACATAAAAACTATTTCACCTTTTTACGTTTTTCCTCGTCGGATAAGACTTCATAAGCAGCACCCAAGTCTTGAAACTTTCTAGACGAGTCGGGGTCGTCCTTATTTTTGTCTGGATGTAATTCCTTTGCCAACTTACGATAAGCCTTTTTAATTTCATTCAGGGTAGCCGATTTTGGTACGTTAAGAATCTTGTAGAAGTCTCTACCAGCAAGCACTTCATGTAGGACCAAAATTAAAAACAGAGATAATAAGTGAATGTTGGTTTTTAAATTCATGGTTTTTCATTCACTCAGTACATGTATCCACACTTTCAATGAATTAGTCTTCGAATCATGGTACAAATAAATCAATTGAAATCGGCTATGAAATACTCAAGTCTATGACGTTTTTGCAAAGCATGTGGACGCTTTCTATTGGCCAAGTAGGACGAAGAGGGAGGTACCATAGATTATTTTAAAACTCTATGTGACATTCACAGAATTAAACAAAATATATATTATGTGAATAAAATTATCTTTAAGAGATATCTAACTAATTATACATTAACGAACGGTATTGCATGCAGTATTGCTGCAATCATCGACTAATAAAACTAATAGTCATTGCGCGCAATACAAAAGTTTCAAAACAAATGTTCTTCGTGAGATGCTGCCATCTACAATTCTCCAAACGTGTCTTTTGAGAACTATTATATTCGCTGAAGATATTGAGAAGAAATCTTCTCGTCAAGAAAAAATATAGTTTTCTTTCGGGATTCGTCTATCTAAATAAAATTGCATAGGTTGCAGAGACGTCTCTAGCCCATTATGCTACATGCTCAGTCCAATAATTAAAAAAGAAGGGCCTTCACTCGCTTTATTTCAATTGTTGATGACTAAAAAAGAGAACGTCCTCACTCGCTTTATTCCACTTTTCTATTACTAGAAAAAGGTATTCACACGGGTTTTTCGAATTTTTAATATTTGAGACCTCCGTAGCGAGAGGCGCCCAAAGCTCCCTAGGACCTTTTGATCCATGCAGTACCATAAAATTTTGCCCATTTTCTTAAGGAATAATATTTACAACGAAATCTATATTTATTTGGAAATTCATCCAATGTTGTGGTTCAGTCGATCAAATATTTTCGTAGGGATTCTTAAAAAATTTCAACCTGTGAAGAGAGTCAATTTTTCTGTTCATGTTTAGGGGACTTTTATATACGTATTACAAAAATCGAAGTCAACTAAACTAAAAAAGTTTTTGCAGAAAATGACAGTGAAAAAACATGGACCTCCGAACAATCGTTCATTAAATATAAATTCGCAGATGCTCTAGTCAAAAAATGTAACAGAAATAATTTCGAGTCTAGAGACTTCTTAAGCGTGTCAATAATAGCTCTAGAGGAATCTGTCGTAATTATATTTAAATATTGAAAAATTTAGTATACGTTCGCGCCTCTCGGATGAAGAGGCATTGCACATCCACCACGGATTGTTATGAAACTTGGTGGTTCAATACCAACTGAACATCACTTTGATTATTACAGTTGAGTAGTGTTGGATCCATACTGCTTGCGCCAAATCCTTCAATAATCGGCTCAACCATATTACATCCTTTGATGCTTGACAAGGTGTAACTGGATGTTCATCATTTTATGTGGTCATTGTCCTGGCTTATAAATGCTGATCATAAACATGCCCCTGTTTCAGAAACAACTTTTCGAATTTCATTTTCTTTGCTGCGTTGAATGAACACAGCATTTCAAATATCGCTACCTGATTGTACAAACATCCTTTCCTAACGAAATTTTCGATAAATATTCATTCGTCTTTAACTTAGTACGTTAACGTTTACACGGAGGAATTCCATTTTCCGAGAGTTTTTAATGAGTCGAGCATGTAATTTCGTTTCCGAAAGGACTCTACATCCATGTTCAATATAGTTAGGAGATGAAAAGATATTGTTTGGTTTCCAAGGATGTTTCTAGCTCATTTATTGTCAACCAAGATGCACGTGTAGCAATAAGCTGCGGGAGAGAGCTAATCTGCACCAAGTGTTAACTTGGCACTTATGGGTTATCGCTTTTATTCGTAAAGAAATCTCATCGCTACTGGAAAAATTGCTTTCGCACACCTCACGTAATCAGTATACTTCGCCTAAGACATGATATTCAGAAATAACATTCAGTATCAAGGATTTATCGCATAATAAAAATTAATTGAAGATAATTATGATCCAAAAATAAATTGCGATTTGAAACTTTGTGTCATAAAATCTAAATTTGTGACCTACTTCACATATTTTATGAAGGAAATCATAGTTTTCAAAACAGCTTAAATGAATAGTGGTATCAATATTGACGCTGACATACCTTCTCACCTAAAATTTCAAATATTCTGATTACGTATACAAATAAAATCAATATCAAGCTAGTTTATACCGCAAGAGCAAGTTTTCGGAATATTATGCGCCAGAAAAATTCAAACGTTTTCCTCCTACTATGCCACTACCAGTCTCATCTACTTTTACCTTGACTATCTGTTCTCGATTGAATTTGTTAAGTTCCGTGTTTCTATAGTAGATTCGAGTTGAAAACTGAATTGTTGCGAGAATATGCAGTTTATAATGACGTTTTGTTTGCAGTCATCATAAAACTTTCGTCATGGAATTTCTGATAAAATTGGAAAAGATGTTGTAAACAATTGAACCGTCGCTGATTACCGTTTCATAATTCAGTGGGATGGAACAGTTTCGTGCATATGATAGGATTTACGACGAGAAGCAGGAACGGACAATTGAATCAGAATTTCAAAGAATCAAAGGTAAGTTTACAACAGATATCTCGGCCCTCTTCGAATTAAGTATCGCTACGAATTAACGATAGGAAGAAGTTTAGAGTGGAAGTATAGGAAAAGCAAAATTACGGAGTTTGTAACTCAATTATTGATTATTTCCTTAACAATCAGAAAAGAGATCTACATTTCTTCACCTTTTTTCTTTTTGATTCGATAGTGTCTAAGTATTTTCCAAGTTTGTCCATTAGCGGAATCAAAGTGCGAAATTCAATTTTCCGTTTTCGATGGTTTGTTGATGCTATGCGGTAATGGATGTAATTTTCTTATACAGAACTTGATCAACGGAGGATTTGTTTGATAGTTAAGTACAGATGAACCGGAATTAAATTTCGGTAGAACGGAAAACTCAGCTGAAACTCATTTGATAAACGAATATGTCGAGTACTTGGTACGAGAATTTTCAAATTGTGTTGGCAACTCTTTTCTTTGGTATATCCATATGTGGCCGAGTCTTCTGTGATAAAGATCCTCAATAACATCATCAGCTACACAACTTATGGCCGGTAAGACATGCAGCATTATCCTCTTTTCAGACCTCTCATCTGACGCTACCCAAATGCCACCTTTGATTACATTATCTTCAAATTGTCTTCCACTGATGCCGCTAATACTTTTCCAACACTGCGGTTTCAAATGTCCTGTCTTGATACATGTGAAACATCTCCTTAATTTTTGGCTGGCTGAATTTTTCCTTGACTTTACCACAGTCATTGCTTTTGAATCAAATGTATCGTTGTTCAGCTGTTGAGGTGTTCAGCCTCATCTCAAACTGGTTGCCAGTTTGGCGTACTCAGACCCGAGCTTTTCGCCACCTCTTGTTGTAATGCGATTAGGCGAATATTATGATTTTCAGACGAACATTTTTTGGATCATGCTGGTGGAACCCTTTATTCCGAAAAACAAATGGCAAATATTTTTGATTGTATGCGTCAGCAATTGTTCTGCAACCCACACGGAGGTAATGGACCCAGCCAACAGACCGAAGATGCCATTGACATCATCCGTTTCAGGTTTGTATAATAGCTTTTAAGCAACATTGGAATCAATTCGATCAGGAACTAATTTTGGTGAAAATATATTATTTGTGAGCAAAAACCAGGAGAGCGAGAGCGCATTGTTCCCTCCTGCGGATGAAGTTTCATAAGACTTGTCTCTGACAGGTTTTTTTTCTTTCTGAATCTCAAATGTCAAATATAAGTTGAAAATCAAATATGTGTTGGTATTTCCATGCCAAATGAGCGGTTACTACATCTTTTCGGTTGAAATCGTCCTTGATACTGGAGGAAACGGCATTTCACATTACCTCCCTTGGGAGGTAAAGCACAGCTTTGTTCCCTTGAAAATAGGGAGGAAAGTGTTATTTTGTGATAAGGTATGAAAAAACAATGTCGTACTGGTACCAGAGCATTTCTTTAAAAAACGATTTTGAAAGTCGAGTATCAATTTGCATTGCTATTATCGACTAGCAATCAACACTTCATCTTTGTTGAATGAATCTCGTAGAATATCGGAATGTTTCTTGCATAATAATAAAGAATGTTTAAATAAAAAAAAACAATTTTTTGATGGAAGAAGTTTTCATCCTACGAATCGATGTACTGATTTATAATGCCCATTCCGGATTCATGCCACGAAATTTATACCGTTTATACGAATCCAACACTCGGATGTATTTGTTTCGAACTTGATGCATATCCTTGTTCGTCGTAATCACTTTCCCGCATGGATGGCACCGATTTCATGCACGTGGAAAACATTTTCCACGGACTTTTGAAAAGTGGCTTAATTTCGACAGTAGCGCTGAAAGAAACTTCTCGAATTGAGAGTTTATTATATCAAATCTACGCCTCTAATTCGGAAACCACAAGAAAATCGCAAACTTTGTTACAAATTATATTTGATAACCGTATGATGACAAGTTCAACGCTCTTCAATTTTCCAAGTACTCAAATATATCTCATGAAACATGCTGCGATGTCAATTATGAAAACGAATCTGTATTATTGCGTTCTACTTTCAGGATTCTGGAGCATTTTCATACTAATTCGGAGGAGTACGCCGTGATATTCACAGCAAACGCAACTGCTGCTTCGAAGTTAGTTGCTGAAAATTTCGATTACCGAAATGGCACATTTGTTTACTTGGAGGACAATCATACTTCGGTGTTGGGAATGCGAAATTTCAACCGAAATATTAAACCACTTAAAGTAGATGACTGCTTCAATTTGTTCAATTTACATACCACATATAATTGTACGGATAATCTCGAAGATTCGAACTCACTCTTCGTATATCCAGCTCAGTCTAACTTTTCTGGAGCGAAATACCCTTTAAAGTGGATCGAACATATACGAAATGGAAATCTGAATAATGTTCTCAAAAGAAAATCAAAGAACTGGTACGTAATGTTAGACGCAGCGAGTTTTGTTAGTACATCTAACCTGAACTTGGATTCTTATAAACCGGATTTCGTTACCATTTCATTCTATAAAATTTTTGGATACCCAACGGGAGTTGGAGCACTTTTAGTTCGACTTTCTAGTCAGGATGTGCTGAAGAAAACATATTTCGGAGGTGGTACAGTCCTCATGGCTTTAGCTCACGAAAACACAGCCATATACAGAACTTCACTAAGTGAAAAGTAAATAGTTCATTTCTGATGACTATTCAAATAATTCAGTTTTTTTCATAAGATTCGAGGATGGATCAAACGCTTTCTTAGCGATACTTGCGATCAAACATGGGTTCGACACTCTATCGCGATTACAACTAAACACAAATATGACATCAAAGCATACGTTCAGTCTAGCGAAATACGTTTACAGAAATTTGATCACTCTGCATCATTGGAATGGAAAACCCGTAGCCATTGTATACAGTAACACCGTATATGATACCGAGGATAATCAAGGTGGGATAGTTAATTTCAATCTGAAGAGATCGGACGGACGGTATGTGGGATATTCTGAGGTAAGACTGTAATTATTGATTTTACAGAAACTTTTGTTCTGAAGTCAGTGGAATATAAATAAAAGAAAATTAATATTTTCCTCGAAATGCAGGAAAACTTGTGCAAAGTCGTTTGTCAGAAAACAGCTTCCGCGCTCGTACTCCTGAAATATCTGCTCAAATTGAGAATACAAAACAAGAAACTTTATCATTCCCCTTTGGATATTTGTGAATCATCGTGTGGAATATTCACCTTTAGGGAACGTTCAATGAAAGCTTGCTCTTAGAAAATATTTTTTTTATGAACTGGTTTATAACAGCTTGAGTAGGAAAAAAATGTAAGTTCTATTTTCTCCTTTAAATGAAATAATACAAATGAGAGTCCGCTCAATTGCATATTCCGTGTGCTCCAGGGTTAAGTGTTTTTTTGGATCATTAAACTAAGTTGACATTGTGCTGTAATATGATAATATGTCTTTTTCCAACAAAACTACTTTTTGTTTGATACAGAAGCCAACCCAAAGACAAATCTACGTCTTCCATTTATAGGAGACCAGTCCTGAAATAGTAAGTCAATGTAGAAAAAAAATATGTGTTCAATTCAGCCCCCTGTAGATTTTCATGATATTCAATAAAGGAAAGTTCAAAGAATAAAAGAGGTAGAAGCTTAGAAACCATCAATAAAATGCTAAACGTGTTTCTTTCCGAGGCAACTATACAACTCATTTTTTTTTCAGGTAATGCATGTGGCAAATTTGAACAGAATACACCTTCGTACGGGATGTTCTTGTAATCCTGGAGCTTGTCAGCTACATTTGCAATTAGAGACGACAGATCTCAAAAGACATTTTGAGGTGAGACACTGGAGAATTGGATTGGAATAATATCTAGATATGTATGGCTCTTAATGAGCAACGAATGATTGGTTAAATGTCAATATTTGAATAGTCTATTTCTCATCCCTTTTGTAATATATTACATATATACCTTTATTAGGCAGGTCATGTTTGCGGAGATCAGCAAGATTTAGTTGACGGCGAACCGACCGGTTCTGTTCGGATTTCATTCGGTTACATGTCGACGAAAAAAAATGCCGACGCTCTTTTGAGGATGATTGAAGACTGTTTTGTAGAAGAGCCGCGAATTTTAAAGATGCCGCAAAATTGGCAAACGTCGGAGAAAAACAAATTCTCCAAACAGACAAATTATCAAAGGGAGAACAACAAAATTCGGATTGAACGACATTTACCGAGTTCGTCAACTTCCTGTTTCAGTCGATTCACCGGCATTTTGCGCAATTTGTTATTGTATCCTATTAAATCTTGTGGCGCCTTCATCCCAGAAGAAAGTTGGAAATTATCCCCGTCTGGTCTCGAATACGACAGAAAATGGATGATCGTGAATAGCTCTGGTTCTTGCGTGACGCAAAAACATTTTCAGAATTTATGTCTCATACAGCCGTTCATCGATTTGAGGAAGAACAATCTGGTGTTGACTTATCCCGGTGAGTTTTATTGTTGGAAGAATCTTGAATTATTCTCGAAAGTTGCGAATCTAATAAACTGCGGAAGAATGTGACAGCCTACACTTATCAAGTATTTCCTGCTTCTAGAAAACAGTGGCAATCCTTCTGTTCACTTCTCACGCTCGCGAAACTAAATAATGCTACCAACTTTCCCACATAGAAAGGGAAAAATAATACTATCAAGTTGTTAGGGGTTTTTATCCAAGCAGACCTCTCGGTTATTTTCAAGTTCCTTGGTTTATAAAACATGAACGGCGGAAAATCTTTGCGTGCGTAACAGTCGGAAGTTTTTCCTTCAACTTCGTAAGTTCTGCTGGGGTCTGATTTTTGATGTCCCGTACGGCGGTAAATTTTACAACTTCGCGAAATTGGATTCGTGTTCGAAATTCCCTTCTTTGAATAACACTTCATCAGAATTTTTTATTCAAGCGTGACATGTTTATATAAGAGCAAATTAAAACACTGAAAATCTACTCGAGTGAAATAAAGTCTTGACAAAGGTTAAACGAAAAATGCTGGATCTGTTAAAGCGTTTGAAAAATTAATTAAGATTTCCCCTAAATGAAACTGTACCTCTGGCAGAAAGAATAACGTTTTTCATATTCGCTGCCAATATTTGCATTATATTTGGAAAGGAAAGCGGAGAAGTTCGGCATCGAATATGTGAATCCAACCGTAAACGGGAGCGTCATTTAATGTATGCGAAAAAAGAATATAGGGAACGGTTTCGCCTTTAATATACCGAAAATTTCAAATCGAATTTTTCGCAGAATATGTTGAAAATTTGTTTTTGAAAAAGGGAAATATAATTACATAATTTTGAAAAACATGAAAAAGTATTTTTTGTTCTAGGAATATTAATTGAGAAAGGTTTGCATTAGCTGTCCTTCAGTTCACAAAAGAATATTTTACAGACAAACATGGGCTTCTTCAATCTTAGCGTGAATGACAGAAAAGTATGATGGAACGCGTAAAAAGTCATTTCCTGGCAATCGATTGTGTACGTCAGAGTTCTTTCGTGTAGGGTGAACCGTGGAAAAATTCCGCTCAATAACAAATTTACAGTTTCCATCATTGCGCCCCGTGGTAGCGGCGGAAAGTCAATTACTCTTTTTCTCCTTTCATCATTTGTATTTTGTAATAGTTCGTCCTGCGTTTGTCACAAATTATGTCTTTTGCGCTAGATTGGCAGGTAATATAGGTAATATTATGTAGCTTGGGGGCACCATTTTGAGGTTAGAGTTAGGGTTCTTTTGAGTAAAAGAAAAATGATACAGAAATCAATATTGAAATACATTCTATCCAACATCTATTGAATATTTCTGCAATATTCATAACGAATTTTAATAATATTTTCAAATACGAAAGAAGAAATCAATTCTAATATAATTTCCCTTACCATATTTGTTTATGCATCTCCTCGAATTAGATATCTATATTCCATCGAGTGATCGTGTGAATGATTTTATGAAATCGCGTGGGAATTAGACGTTCATTTACAATTTGGTGCAATATGTTTCGACATTCCTGCTCGAACCTGCGAGCTCCGAAGTTGCGGTTGCTTACGATCAGGCATCCTATTTTTATATTCCTCCGATCTCCAGTCGAATAGTTTCAATTTCGTCAAAATAACATATCACCATCTTTTTCGAACATTCATCTAGATTCAAATATATGAAAAGATTTCTGAAATTATGGATAAAAATTCATAAGTTTCATTGTTATTAATTGCGTAGAATATCGAATAATTAAATCCTCGTTTGTGCCCTGATAGTGGTATTTTTGTATTCAGAAAGTAAAAAAACACTTGAGTAAGAGCTACCGAATGTGGAAGCCTGTTATATTATATTTTGGTGGGCTGCTCATCAAAGAGCGCGGCTCGTGCCATTTGTTGCATCTGCTACGTCAGTAATCCGGTCCTGAATTTGATACCAAACGATTGCGTTCAATTAAGATTAGACCCTTGTATATTATAAAATCACTTCAAACTTACACGACCTCACATAAATTTCAAAGTTATCAAAACCCTTCACCAGGAAATTCATGACTGTACAACATAGTTGCAACTTCTATTATTCCTGTTGAACTAAGTCCCAATTTCACGAATTAAATTGATACCTGAAATATCGAAAGTTATATTCAATCTGAACAAATGAAGAACATGCATCTCTCAAATTAGGCAATACTTCATGAGAACTAAAAAACCATATATTAAATGATCGACTAATTACTACTTTTATTTCCAGGTCAAGATAGCATCACATTGATGCTGCACGATCCAACTCGAGCAGAGTTCCGACGGTGCGAGAGTAAAATATGTCGAGATAAGGTAATCGGATTTGATTGTGGCGATGCAGTAAGCCAATGGCTGTGCCGGTGTTTGGGTTCAAAGGAATTAAGACTGATCGAACAAAGTCATGAAGACATAACGAGAATGAGCAAACAAGGTATATTTTATTTCACCTATTGTCAACGATCGTGTGCAAGCTTGTATTCTCACAGCTTTCTCGGAACTGGTGAAACACCAGCGTATCTATTTGGTCTCATTCTCGAACTCAACAAACTAATTTTTCGATTCATTGGCGTCTGGCGTTCGATTTTATTATTTGAAGATGGTAACGATTTCGTTTCTTCCTCACCATCTTCTGAATAGCAATTTTGATCTGAAAATCTGAATTGGTCAAACATTTGTTCAGGAGATGAGACACGGAAGCCATGTAGTCGAACGGCAGCTAATTCCTTTTAATATTTATCTTAAATATTGTGGAGCTATTGGAAAGGTCTTCTTTATTCAGGCCTTCACGAATCCTCCCAGTATACCAGTAGTCACAATGAAGAAAATAAATTTAACGGCATTAGCAGAAGTAAATCCTGTATTACTTGAATAGAAGAAATTGTGGCTATTGAGAAAATAGTCATAAATTAATATTTTCTCAAGAATCTCGCGCTAATCAAAACAAACATCAGGTACTCCGAGAGTTCCAATCGAAGTGAACACGTGCACACTTGTGTCAGCAAACAACAGCAAATCGTTGTGCAATCATGAGTTGAAAGGAATCTTTCCTTGGAAATTTTTTCTATCGAAAATCAGAAAATCCTACCGACTTCAGGACCAAATTATTCTTACCGACTTCTCTGGGTATCGGCCCTTTCGGAGACAAGACTAATGAAGAATATTCTTTCCTTTTTCCTAGCAGAAAATGCCATCAATCGAGTCTCCAACAAACGTCTAATTATCCCGACCGAATAGCATTAATGTTCCTGGGAATCGAGTGTAAAATATGCCTTAGATTTATCTAAATAATGAACTTCTATAAATTGACTTTTTTTAATCACCAAATTGACGTGTTTAATATAATATTTCAAAAACTTATTTCCGAACTTCCTGCAGAAGAAAAAGTTGTAGGCCTCGGTAAAATAAAGCAGCTTATGAAAATTTAATTCCATGTTAATTGTTTGCAAAAAAGATTGTCAGCATTCGAGTTTTGAGCATCGTACAGGTATGAAATGGTTTGTTGAATTTTATTTTGATACTGAGAGTAATTTTTTATCGCAAATATGATGTAAATATATTTATACCCCAGTCATTTATGTTAGCAGTAATATTTTCAATTCCAGGGGAAAATCTGCATCTATCATTCACAAACAAATCTCAGTATCTTATGGTGAATCTTGCCAGTGTGATGTGGCTGAGAGAAAAGATACGAGAAAATAATGAAGGGTATTCCGAGGATATCGATTCCATGTTACTTCGATTCCGCCCGAACATCGTTGTGGACTTCTGCGAACCATTTTTGGAAAACGAACTGGAATGTCTTAAGATAAATTTTATAACTTTCAAGGTAAAGCAAAACACAACGGTGTTCATGAAAATAGCAAAATATTTTCTGATTGCCTTCATAAAATACGGTTAATAAAAACTGGAACTATGGTGGAATATTTTCTCTGGACTGGCTGCTGTCATTTTTCTGCTTTTCAGATACTGACGCGGAGGAAATAAATCACTTCTTACGAAGTTCTGATAAAATACGTTCCTTAGGGATAAATTATCAATAACACTTTATTATATTGCAGACAGCTGGTAGTTGCACAAGGTGTCAGATGATCTGTGTAAATCAAATGGATGGGCAGAAAACAAAGGAACCCCTTGCAACACTTGCGAGGGAGCTTAATGGGAAGGTGCAATTTGGGGTATACATGTGTAACGATAATTACGACATTAATGACCGATCGATTGGAATAGGGAGTAAAGTGACCTTATAGCGTAGGAATTACGAGAATAAAAGCTATTTGAATCTACCTTTGACAATATATAATGATATATCGAAATATATTTCAAAACCGAGAAAACCGATTATTCAATCACATCTAAGCACACCAAAAAATCTGAAGTAGACCTCTGCGGAAATAAAAATTGTTTTTGTTTACTTTTCAAAAGTCGGCAGTGACAGGATCTGAGAAGCCAATCGCCGACTATAACTGGCGAGATTTCTTAAGCTCAACATTGAGCAATCTTCCGGGAAATAACCACTTTGACGCTACCGAATTCCATTTTCACTCGAAGCAAATTGATTTTACTTCGGGACAGTGGAATGAATGAAAAAATGAGGAGAAAACGTCTACAAGTATCGTAAAAAAACTTTCCTTTCACGAAACACGTATTCAAGCATTTTAACCGATGGAAGGTATACGAAATAAACCTCCTTTCTGAAATGCGTTCATTTTTTCTAGTTGAAAATCTTTTTCTGCCCAATTTTCCACGTGGTATGCGGAAACTTTCATGTGTACGAAAGGAAGCCAATCGGGAATTGAATAGAATGGAATTTCAAGATGTAGGGATCTGAAAATTTCAATATCCTCTTGACTACCCCGCTTTCTAGCACTTTTTCTACACCTGGGAATACCTTTTCAACAAAAGTTGCATATTGGCAGCCGGTATGGAAAATACCTACTATAAACGATAGGGAAAAGCGATTGTTGGAATGGATGGATTGTTTCATTAGAACTGCATGTGTTCAATCTTTCAGGATCACGAATTGCTTTAAAATTAATAAAATTTGAGGAAATTCAATTCTTCTAAAATAAGATCGGAATGGACGATGAACATAAATTAACAAGTACAGTATAACTTTATCACACAAACATTATGTTTCTGGACGTGAAACTCTATTCAAAAAGGAAAATGGTTTATTCACAAAAATTTTTCCTTGTCCCACAACGAAAGAATCAGTTTTTTACTTCATTCCACCTGAATGATGGACTATACCGAACATCGTTCGCGACAAATCCTGCTTTAGATGGAAACGAAAACGTGAACATTAATAAAGTTCGTGAACTCAAATGTTATGTCTGCCTGTAGCTTAAACGCGAATTCATTCAGCAACGGAATCGAAAGAGAGAACACAGTGAACAAAATAATAAATATTCTAATTCATCTGTAGGACTGGAAACATTTTTATTCTCACACACGAGTTAATTATCTGGAGCGGCAGATGCTACATACAGGGTGTGGACAAATCTCCGAAACAAATCATTAAACTGAAGAATTTGTGGGAACTAGAGTTGAAGGATGTTTAAACATGCATCAGGTGGTGATATTGAAATCGACCTTGAGGTGAAGTTTCAAGGTCATCAAAGGTTAGATGACGGTTTTTTAAAAGAATTCAAGATTCAGAAAAATCCAAAAAAATAATTTTTTCAAAGTTTCTCAGGACCCTCTACGTTCAACAAATTTTGAATTTGTTTTTAAATCCCTTATTCTTCATGATAATTATCAGATTTTATACAATACAAAATTAGACTAGCTGAGGCTTGCGACAAAAAGGTAAAAAGGACTTCTACAAAAAAATATGTGAAAAATCCGGATAAAACATATTTTGAACAATTTGAATTAAATTTGACAAATATTGATTTTGTTGAATCTGAAACAACCAATTTTAGTTGAATGAATTCAAACAGATACAATTCAACCAAGCAGGTTACCAGTTATTCTTTTCGTTGGAACACCATTGACAAATACGTTAAACTTCGCTCTCCTCCGTGAGGAATTTTACGCAATTTCCGTTTTCGAGGCATCAGAACGGCGCCCAATTTCCGGAAACTATCAAAGTTGTCTTGAAATTCCTTTAACCGAACTTGGAAGAATCGCCAATAGGCGATCTGTGCATTACACCTATTCTTTCTCAACGTCATAATCAGCAGTAGTAAAAAGTATGTCAAAAATCTATTCATCTAGTTCCTACTCACAGTTCAGTCACAATTCTTCCATACTCATAATTATAATTATTATATCCCAAAACGTGTTCCTGCGTTGAAATTTCCTGCCGATGTGGAGATCTCTAATTTTACATAGCAAAAATTCGCCAAAGGAATTACCACGAAATATTGAGAAGCTCATCGCAACCATAATATTCTTTTGAATTGAGGATAACGAGTTTTTGCTATCGAACAGTGCAGATTAATGGGTCGAAATAAGCTCTCTTTCAAAACGATGTCATTTGTATTTTCGGTTGTCGACTATCTCGTGCTCTTGTGCTCGTTATGTTTTAATAATTTCCTGAACGGAACGAGGGGCTTTTCAGAAAGAATCGAAAGCTCCCGGAGTCAATCGGGTGCATTCCTGGGTGAAGTTCGAGTTAATATCATCCTATCGAAGATGTCATTGGAGTTCGGAGTTACGTTTCCGACAACACCGGTCGTTAGGCTCACTACTTGCTGGATCGAATTCACCGTCGATCTTATTAAAGGATGAAACATGTCCTATTAAGATACGATTATGTCTGGCTGACGTAATCGGACAATCCTTATCACTTATCTGCCGTGGGCTCCCAAGTATTAACTTATTAAGGGGACCATAACCATGGTTATTATTAGGGCTAGGATAGTCATGCAAATGCATGTTGCATGCATATTGTGCATATTTCACTATTTGAAGCATATTTTGATTTGAAGTGCATGTTCGAGCATATTTTCTAATATTGTGACAAAATCTGAATAAATTCGATAACAAATGTTTCTGATTTTGAATCAATACTATTTATAACTTGTGATTCGTAACTAATACTGATTATTTCGTGGAATTGAAACTCATTCGAATTTCGAGTTGTTTATTTTTTGTTAAAATGATCAACACTTCGACAACTGCACGTATTTTGTGTTAGTAGAAATGTAATAGTAACCACTCTATTACATTCTCAAATTCTCATTCGTCTCGTGGTTTTCAAAGTAATCGGTTGATTCAAAATGAGTCGAAATGCCGAAGGATCGAAAAGAAACACGCGGTGAATTTATATTGCGTATGAAAGGAGAAATTCCCAAAGTATTTCGCTCTGATGGATCAGTTTTATTTTGTACGTATTGTGAATGTGTGGTTCAAGGACAAAAAATATTTCAAGTAAAACAACATATTGCATCATCGAAACACAAAGTGGCCGTAGATAGAAGGAAGAAAATTTCCAATAATGCAATAAGCCAATCTTTAATACCGAATCATCAACCAAAAGCAGGACCAAATTTGCGGGAATTCTATCTGGATTTGTGCAAAACTTTCGTTGAAGCAAATATACCGCTAAGCAAAGTCAATCATTCGAGTCTGGTGCAATTCATCGAAAAATACACTACACATTCGGTTCCTGATGAAAGTACACTGCGTCGAAACTATGTGCCTCATCTGTACAATGAAAAGATTGAGAAATTGCGCAATAAGGCTGATGGAAAATATATTTGGATTACTCTGGATGAAACGACAGACGTTGAAAAAGATCAGTTGCGAACTTTCTTTTGGCATTTTGGATGATGAAAGTGAGAGCGGAAAGTCGTATTTGCTGAATGTCAAAGAATTGGAGAAATGCAACGCCAACTCAATCGCAACATTCTTTAATGAATCGCTAATACTTTTGTGGCCGAAAGGTATAGTTTTTTTTTACATTGAAGTGACCGACGGTTTATCCGGAATTTGTTGAATATGTTTCTTTTTTTTTATATGAAAGGAATCCAATACGACAAAGTGATGCTAGTGACTACCGATTCTGCTGCGTATATGATCTGTGCCATGAAATCTTTACGTGTGCTTTTTCCGAAGATGTTGCACGTTACATGCTTTGTTCACGGATTACACCGCTTGGGAGAATTCATTCGTTCACATTTCTCCGATGTAAACAATTTGATTTCAAAAGTAAAGGCGGTGTTTGTAAAAGTAAGTATTTGGAATTTTTATACGCGTCGTATAGTTGAAATATTGTTTCAATTTCTTTTCTACTATTTTAGTCACCTGCACGGCGACATTTATTCAAAGAGAAATATCCAAATACACCGTTACCACCGGAACCTATTCCTACTCGATGGGGAAGTTGGCTTGAAGCTTGCGAGTGCTATGCCGATCATTTTGTAGCAGTGAAATCGATAATCGACGATTTAAATGTAAAAGACGCTGAATGTATTAGGGAAGCAAAGAAAATACTTGCGTTCCCCAGTATTTGCCACGATTTAGCGTTCATAAAAGCCAACTTCATGTTCGTCGTGCATAAAATTAAACAATTGGAAACGAAAGGTTTGGAAATGAAAAAGTGCGTAGATATATATGAAGAAGTTCGCTCGATCTTGAACTCAATGGAGGATAAAGACTTCCACACAAAGTTTGAAGAGATTATTTATAGCTCGTAATGTGAACTACAACGTTTTGGTTAGGATTAAAGATATTTTGAATGAAAATGTACGAAATGAGAGCCACAGCGTTTTGAATGAATACATAGCATCGTTGACGCCATATGAAATTGCGCTATTCAAATTCGCCGTTGTGACGTCAGTGGATGTGGAACGTTCTTTTTCAACCTACAAGTCCGTTTTAAGCGAGAAGCGACGATCTTTCACGTTTGAACATCTAAAGCACCACCTTGTTTTGACATGCAACAAGGACCTGTTGTGAATTTTTATATTCTACTGCAAATGTAATGATATGATGTGAGACATGCATGTACATACTGAAATAAGAACATTTGCTGATTATAAAAAATGAAGAACTAATTTTCCAAACATATCTTCACCGTCTTTAACATAATCCTTTTATTTTTTTTATTTTTTAATGCATATTCTTGAGCATATTTTAAGTTTTTTCGTGCATATTTGCATGCATATTTCACCCTTTTTTCGTGCATAACTATCCGAGCCCTGGTTATTATATTAATCTCATCGTTACGATGTAATTCCGCCTGAGACTTCAGGAAAGTTGATGAGGATACATTCGCACTACCCGAAGCTTCCGGCTCCAGAAGTACGGCTTCTTTTTAACAAGTTAAACTTTCGTCTCGAGATCGCGATCATTCTTCCGCATCAAGAAATTTTGCAACGATGCCGCTTATTTCGCACGACTTGTTCGAATTTCGATTTCATCCTTGCCATAGTGTACCTATACCGAAAAACTCACAATCATCAATATCGAAGGAATTTTGTTGAGGAAAGCCGCATAGACATCGTTTTCAGCACGTTCTTGGGACTTTCATACATTATTTTTTATAATGAACAACACCAAATCAAATGTTACCTATGTGAATGTGGTGAGCATAATACTATACAGGATATCTCTCGGGTTTGGAAAAAAAGACAAGTTTCTTGAAAATTTCCCTTTCCAAAGACCCCTCTAGATATGTTTTTCTTCAATAGCTTCTGAATTATTCGATGGAACTGATTATGATAAACACTAATAAAGGCCACTCGAAATAATGCCACTTAATCGTAATAATTTTGTTCCTATTACCATGGTTGAACTGAGCATTACAACTTTATCCTACACTTTTTTTCACCATTTGCAATCAATAAAGGCTTCATAATACAAAATTATTTTCGTATATTATCCATAAAATGTACCGTTGACAAAGGCATTAGTAGCTCAACAGGCGTAGTACTGGCCTGCTACCCAGAAAAACCGGGTTCGAATCCCGGTAAATTCCAACTTAATTTAAGAATGCCGTCGTACTTCGGAAGGCATGTAAAGCCGTTGGTCCCGGCTACATATTTAATATATAGTCGTTATGCTGATGAAAATCTTCATTCCACTATTATTTCGCATCTTATCAACATCAGTTCCAATCAGTGATCTCTCTGATTTGAAAATTTGTATTGCCTGTACTCTTAGCTGGACAATTTTATTGGCAGTTTCTCGAAAACGATTTACACTATTTATTGGAGCAGTTGCCACTTATGCATTATGGGGCATCGCCACATTTCATCGCCTATCAAAACCGTTGTTTAGGTATGGCCTTCTCGATATCCGGATCTAATGTCTTTAGACTTTTATGTGCAGGGGCACCTAAAAACCATGCTATATTCTACTTCGAGAGAAACTGGAGAGAATTCAATAAATAACGTCTGTTGCTCTAATTCGTTTTAATAAATAGATAACCCTGCCTTGGCATCAGTCGAATATTCCAGCATTGTCTAATTTTCACGTCATTGAAGTGAACCCTTTAGAATAATTCGATTAAAATTCAAATTTTAGCTTGTAAAACAACACCTTGTTAATGTGATCGTTATTTCACGTTTGATCAAAACAAGGTAATCACATTTTGTTATACGATAACTTTCAGTAATGAAGTGTTTGTTTATTCAATGCAAGTAGGTATGTACCTAGTTTCCAACGAATCATTAGTAATTAAGACCTCTATTCATATTCGCTAATTCACTTTGGTAGCTTTATAACTCAATAACATATCAACTTATTTCGATCAAATTAAAACGAAATTTGAAGTTATTCGTCTAGATTGAAAAGCGAAATTTCAATGGGGCGATATTCTTGATTGGTTATTATACCATAATATCCGATGTTGAATATAAATATTTTCCCCGTTCAATTTGTTACATAACTTGAATTTCATCCAGAAAGATACTCGGGCTAACTTAATTTAGTTTTGCCGCCAGCACGAGTGTCTGACAGTTCACAATATTTCAATCTGCTTCAAATCAACATAATCTGAAATACAAACAACCGGGATCATTATGTAAAGAGAAGGTCTACTTTCATTATCATTAATTGTTTCGGTACGTCCAATAAACCACTGTTGTTTTTTTACGCTTCGTTTGCCGAACAATTCATTGACGTTCCTGATTATGATTCAAAGTTACGAAAAACAACATCTCTTTACAGCACAAAAGTTTGGACCTCATCAATTCCCTTCCGCCAGAACAAATATTTATTCTGGTATCTTAATAGTTCATGAAATATATGAACGAACTTCTGGAACTCCAAACAGTTCTCCAGTGATTTAAACAGCGGCCGTAATTAATTCGGGACAAAATTTTCACAGATATTTTATTCATCTTTTTCCCATTTCCGCAATCGCCTCTTATGAATATTATCATTTTTCAGAAGTGTAAAACTACATAATAAATCACAAAAAGGGCGAGCGGAAATAAAAAAACAAAACGCGATGTTTATAAATCATCACTGGGAACATAACACGTTTAGCTTTCGATATATGGAAAACTTTCGACATTCATTTGCAAACACAACGGCACAAGCAAAAAGAAGAACACTTTGAGAAGGAAAAACTGTCCCTGACAAAACGTGTTATATTACGCGTAACACAACTCTAGTGTCCTGGAAAATACTCCTTTATGAGGAATTTATTATTTGATTCGAGGATCGTCTATCACAGAAAGTTCCCGAGGAATGTCTGCCGATGAGGCGCTCCTAGACTGTTGACCAACTTTCACAAAAGCGCCCCTAGTGCTCATTGTCCCCTTTTGTCTGCCAGTCTGGTGCCGATGTCCTAACTTTGGCTCATAAATATAGTGACTATTCGTTATCTCGTTTAGGTTTTTTTTGTCCTCAAAAACATGTGTTCTGTAACGAAAGCGGGAAATATTTTTCCCTTATGATATTTCGTCCAAATTTTCCATTATGTTAATGCCCCTAACACCAACAAAAATATTTCTATTGAAGTGTATGTCATTCATTCTTTCATAGTTTATGCCATTAAACGTACAAGAAGATGCAAATTGGTTGAATGTGACTATAACAAAATTCATTTCTTTTCAACGTAGATAATAGCGTTTTCCACATTCCCTTAGTGCGGTTTTACGCGAATAGATTTGCATATTTTACCTTCAGTATTTAATCTCATTTTAACACAGGCACTTACACAGAAGGATTATCATTTAAGTAGCGTTTACGGAAGATTTTCGTCGCGTTCACCTCACGATTTCTTGGATTATAAGAAATTATTCATATCGAGAGGACGGGGAGAAGAAAAAATCGTTTTATGCGAACGATAAGTGATTGTAATTATAAGTTTTTGTTCATAATGTTCAACACGAGTACCATTCTCATTATTCTCATTATTGTAACGTACAAAATATTTTTCATTCGCAAGGAGTGCAAAAACGGTTGAAAGAAATGGCGTCAATACAAATGACGGAAAACGAGTTACATTCCGTTTACTTTCAATTTTTCAAAAGCTTACTTGCTCAATCTATTCGGAAACATAAGTAAAGGGACCCTACTTTCGGTATTGTTCAGGGGGGTGTTAACGTTTGCAAAGTTGATATGAGCTTTGAGGTCTAACTTTTCAGTTATTCGTTTACTGAATTTCAAATAAGTAGATCTTCAAGTTCATATAATTTCAAATCATTGAGAAAAATTCCTCTGAAAATATCTTATTCTAATTCCCTTTAAAGCTTTGATCTTCCTTTCACCTCGTTTCTGGAACCGTGCGATATGCCTAGTGACAAATAACTTTTTTGTGAATATTTTCTAACATAGGTGATGAATATAAAGAATTCGATTATAGTATATTTCATAACTAGTGCAGAAAGTCGATGATTTCATCCGAATGTCAGTTTGACGAATGAGGCGAAGTGAAGCGGAGCCGAGCGAGGCTAGACACGAGCAATGAAATCTGACTTGTTACGAGCGAATAATGATTTTTAATCTCAAAAATTACATATAAATACAGAAAATATTGAGATAAGTCTCTTGGAATTGTATATACCCAGAATATATCGGAAGAATATAGCTATACTGCTGTAATAAAAAAAAAACAATGAACCCTGCAATTGAATTATCTTCAATTTTTAGTGATCCCGACTTGTATGTATTAATGTCGAGACTTGAAATGATTTCGAATCGGCAACCCGTACCAATGTATTCGAATACAATTACGAATGGAAATTGGAACCGCAACTGTTTACCTTTGCAGAAATATAAACATTAGATAGCCAAGCAATACATGCACAAGCTTGGATACGGTGCACAGCGATATAGTAAACTGACGTCACGCCGCTCTGGCGCGTTAGCCAAAAAATTCAAATAATGCGGAATCTAAAATTTCCTTTTCAGAACTATCATTTTCAAGTTTCTCCGTACAATCGAGAAATTTTGTCTGATTTCTTGAAACACCTCATGAACTTCGGTGTTAATTTTCCGAAACTCCTTGTGAATTTCAAAACTTCAATGAGATTACTAAGGAATTCAATGACATCCTAGGAACTTCTAGAGAATGCATATATTAAGTAAATATACAAAATTTTGGCGCTCTATTTGATCTTTGAAAGATTCAGTATACAGAGTAAAGAGAAAGTATTAAAACCTCTTAAAAGCTCACAATTTTGTTGCTAGAATGTTCAGATAAAAAAATCAAACTCCAGGAAGCTGTAACCCATAAATCCGACGGTGACCATTGATTTGATCTCGAGGTCATTGCAAGTTTTCAATGAGAATCTCTATTTTCGATTTCGGATTCAAAAAAAGTTTGCGAACTTTGTTTTTGTGAATAACGATCGTATTTACATCAATTTCGAGCTCAAATAGGTTTGTTAGTGTTTATTTCTGACTGCGGCAGCAATAATGAAGTTTTGATTCAATAGACGGCTGAAACGAATTCCCAGACCTTACTTTTCGGAGCCATTTATTCTTTACTTTATAATCAGAATCGCTGAAGAAGTTGGACTGTGTTGCAAATAAGAAAAAACGTTTTTCCTAGGAAGGAAAGTTACTTCTTTTATAGAGAATAACAAAAGCATGCAGCGTAAATTGCAATATCTTCGTTACAATTAATACTTTAATATAATATACATACCTTCAGTATCAGGCGTGGTGATGTGAAAGTTTGAGAGACAGGAAAGGTTTCTTACCAAAATGAGATGCAAAAGTTTGTACAGTTAATTTGTTCTCATCATATAATATATACATACATAAAAATAACAGTATTTCCCTAAACTAATAACAATCATTCGTTTTACCATAGGTACTCGTCTTTGTTAGTTGACTAGAGATGGTCTATTATGTCTATTATGTATCGTGTTGAATGGATATATGTTACTTTTTACATACGTGCTAATGGTAATAAATGTACAAAAATGTTCGAACATTGTATCCGTCTATTCGTTATATAAGTATCGGTGTATTAGAATAGTTAGAAATGAGTTCCATAAGATGATGTAACAGTATGATCATATGAAATATTTGGGGCAGTGTGCGATGAATGATCGCGTTAATTTAATTTTATATTTTATTCGACACGACATAATAACCACCATCAATTCATGTTACGCCATCGTAACTTCAAAACGTCGACACAATGCATTTACCGATGTGTTCAGTTTATAGTTGTATTCATGTTTGTTATGAATTGCGGATGTCCGCCTGCGGTTCCTCCATGAGGACCTGTTTCACCGCTTTGTATAGAGAAGTGTCGGTATGAAATGTACTCGGGAGGGATGCCAGGCTGGTCCCTTTTTACGGCTTGTCGCTGCTTCTTCATTTTTAAATAGCCCAAAACTGACACCAGAACAATGAAAACGATAAAACCCATGCAGCAGCCTATGATAAGGCCAAGCCTTCGGGTCATTATCGATGGTACGCCACCTACAACGCCAAGCTCTGGGGTTCCTAATCCCACGTGCATCGAATCAGATACTTCTAAAGTGGCCACTTCCGCACATCGACTGGTGGCCGAATCCACTAACAGCGGCAGCATAGCGTCACTGAAAACTTCCGTCAACTCTCGGGAATTGTTGCCATTTTCTGGACGTATGCGGGTTGCTAAACGGGACTCGGCGGTCTCACGTCGGTGCGACACCCAGTTACCGAGAGCTAACACGCAGATCAGATATCTAGCTCCAGGAAACAATTTGGTCAAACGCATGGAACGGGCTGTGCTGTCCAACATTTTGCCTCGAATCTGCCAAATATAAAATAATAACTCGCTTAGTTTTGTCGCCTATCACATTTTCCCGCGGAAATCATAAAAGATACACTTTCGAATATACAATGCATACAAATTACTCCGGGTAATAAAATACACACGAATAAATTTCCATAAATGAACCCCATCTTATCTTGGGATACGAACTCCGTTCCTATCTTCAACTGAAGGTTTAAACTTTTAATGAAACAGAAAATTCTAAAATACCAAGTCTACGGAACTGTCGGGTAACTCTGACAATCTCTACATAATTCCTACACTTTACTGCAAATATATCCAATGTGGTTAGAAAATTCCGTTCTAACATTTATCGTAACTTTTCCTATTATTTGCTGAATCTCTCTGCTTCATTTAGTTTCATGCTTTATAATGTATCAGAAGGAAACAAGGAATCTGAGAATATTCATGGGATATTGGAATGAACAGAACGATTCTATTTGAAACTTGAACACAGAATGTAAATTTATTTTTTCTTATAGCGGAATATGAATTGAAATTCATAAATGATAATTTTCGGGATCAACTGCTACTGGTATTATTTCAGCGCAGAACGTTTGACAAAATTGAAACACGAGACTAATTATTGAGTATTAAGGGAATTTGAGGCTAAGCCGTTTTTATATCTGCGTTTGAACTCTCAATTATCTATTTTGCAAATTAGTTTGCAGTGAATGTGGGATTTTCAAAGTGTTAATATAGAGTGAGGTCATGGTTTTTTTATGTGCTGTATTTCATTTCAGTCTCCAAGTTTCTAGCATTTTGTGAAAAAAAGGGCATTTAACTTCAATCATTCTTTTATTCACAACTTGGCAACAGTCCGACAAAAACACTAGGCCACCCTTCGTTATTGAGAGTGTGTGAATATTTCGTTTCAAGTATCATTTCCATGAAGTATGGTCGAAAATGCCCATCCTCTTGACAAAATGTGTCAATATGGGTTTTGTATCCAGAATATAATTGTTGAAGCATTGGGAAGCTTGGGAGAGATATATTTTAGAAACAAAAAAAAGCAGATTGGGAGGAGTTGAAAAGTGAAACGTATGGAAATATCCAGGTAAAAGTAGCCCTAAACAGTCTTGATCTCATAAATATTGTTGACGGAAAAGTAAAAACAACCCAAATGCGTTACGGTAAAGGAGTCCGACAAGATAGGGGAACAGGCTCATGAAAGATGCAACTGCGGAAAACGTTATAATATGTCCAGAGTCAGTAAACCGGTGTTGACTTAGATACTATAATGCGATTCTGTATTGATATATATGGACGTGGAGGTGCAGTATGTAAGAAAAGAGGAACACAAATGTGTTACTAATTCAGAAGCTCTTTCTTCAGATAAAATTAAGGATGCGTAAACAGGAATTGCAGGATAAACTGAAACAGTTTGGCGAAGAAAAGAGGGTCTTTTTTCGTGACTTCTCACAGTTTATTCATAAGCTTGTGCGATTATTTGATGAGGACTTGACAACCTGAAACTCTGCACAATTTTGCTAGGCTGTAGTTCTACAATATACTATTGGGTTCATTGAAAGGAGAAAAGGAGAAATTTTCTGCTTATGTTCCTATGACTTTTTCAGTTCCCGATATAATTTTCAAAGAAATTTCTTATTCTATCCAATACCTAAAATACTGAAAAATTATAATCAATATAATTCATTCGATGAACATTGTTGCTTTCGTGAAATGAAAAACATTTTGAATTTCTGTTAGTGGGATGGAAGTTTCAATGTGATTAATCCTGTTTGATAATATTATGAATTTTTGTTTCGTTAGTTAGCAACGGGAAAATAGCTTAAATTGAAACTGAATTGCGCTTAGTCAGATTCTCGCTGCAAAAAACCACCACTAGCCTCGCTGAAAAATAAAGCGATAATACATATACGCAAGGTGCTTGATAACAGTCAACATTGTTGTTTCTGTGATCTTTCTCGATGTAAGCAAAATCGATACTGGAATGAATACTCTAACTAATTACTATTCCACGCCCGAGCCGCCCTAAAAAGGCAGTTCCAAAGTCGTTAACAATTACGCGGGCAGGTTTATAGCTTAGGTGGGTAGTAAAACTTTCAATCGGAAAAACTTCTAACGATTTTCACGGATGAGTTCGTCCCGAATTAATAGCAATTACCAGGAATTTACATTCTCTTTACCTGGTTGTATTTTGCGCATAATGCGCGTGTTTGTAAGCAATGGGAAATGGAAAAACTTCCGCGATTTAATACTCAAACGGGAAATTTAACGACTGGAAAGTAAAGCATGGATTTCATCATCAGGGGATTGAAATTTCAGTTCCTTCGCCTTTTATGGGGCATTTGCTCATTTGTGAGTTCCGTAAATTAATACGCCAAGATTTATGTCAAACATGTTTGATGATCTTTCACGTATGCTGAAAAAGCAATCTTCTTTTCGTTCCAATGAGAGATTCATTCGCGCCACTCCGAATAATCTCTCTCATACTGTCATAATGAATAGGTTCTCAAGTTTGATATTCCCCCAAGTTTGGCAGAAGACAAATTCCAAAGAGTTTTCTGGAGAATTTGAAGGTGAAATTTAGTCCTTTGATCGGTATGGATAGATTCGCTGTGTATTTGATGTAATTGATGTTTTTTTCACTGTTATCCAAATACATAATCGTGAAGTGAAATAATGAAATAAAAATATTTCTGAAATACTGTTTATTATTTTTTCAAGAACGGGTGTCAGTTAGTTTGGTTCAAATATTTTCACGACTATTGGCATTGCGACTGATTAATTGATAAATGTCAAATTTTTCTTGAATTTCAGTCAACAGGAACAATAAAACCATATTTAATAGCTTAATAGGATGTTTCAACCGAGATTCGATTATAAACTTGAATACAGATAATTGCTTGTGGTTATAGAATGACAATGTGAAGTTGTTATAAATGTTGCATGGATAAACACAACCTACTGCGTGTGATAACTTTAAAATAAAAAACTGCATTTCTTTGAAATTTTATTTTTTTTGTTATACTCAAATTCTCAATATCACTTTTACTTTGATCAATCGTTTTTGATAGTTTGGTTCTTCATCCGGAAGTGCAATCATATTGAAATCAAAATTATGATTTAGGTCATTATGCAGCTTTAGCTAGTCTTCCAAAGTTTATTACAAACCATTTATCTTTCTTCTGAAGTTGCGCCATATATTTTTCTCTTTTTATTAAACTGAAATTAACATATGGTTATATATGAAATTCTTCATCTACGACCTGCAGTGTTGGAACGTAAAGCATATTATGAAATGGAGTAAACATATCAGCTTCTAAGCCTATATCATGAAGAGGTTCTCTATGGCCCCAAGCCACCAGTAGAAATATACGCTCTTTATAATCATCTAGAAGTTTTCGTCTAAATTTCATGCGTAGCTTCGCTATCTGCTACCATTTATCAAATATATTACTTTTATCCAACTTAACATTCGTCATGAATGCAGAGACAATGAAGGCATTCGCTGTTTCCATTTCAGTAGCTTTTTGTATTTCTCTATTATCATTTTTTCTTACTCTTCTGTTTGTAATGTGAAACGCCTATCTTTCTTAGATTGTCCCATTTTGTTCCAAAATTGATCCCTATTTATGATATCCCTCACAATTAAATTACATTCTGCATAAATATAACCAACCCCATTATGTTAAAATATATTCTTATCGCTATTTGTTCTTTATCAATGCTGAGCGATGGTTTTATTCTGCCAGTCCCCCCTTTTCTCGATCAGTGTATTCTTTTGACCACGAGAACCATAAACTCTCTCGTCGTTTTAAAATCTCATTTTGGAAAATAGAAATTGATCGAAAGCGAGTTACGAAAATTTCTTTATTGTGTGTTCAGCCGCAATTTGATTACATTCAGTTCAATTTTGAGCTAAAATATACGTTATGAGTTACGAAATCAAACAGATATTCAGTCCGATAGAAATTCGTAGAGACGATCACCAATTTCAATCGTTCCTTTGATGCTTTGGTGATCGATAGCCTGTATCAACATACGGATTAAATAAAGTACGTTAATATTTAGGTATGATCTCCTAGCCACTCTCCATATTTAGCTAATGATTACAAATGTGTACGCTGCAGGTATTGTTTTTGGCAGCTATAATTTAAATATTTCCGACCGAATTCAGTTGATTGGTTTCACTGAGAAATTAAAATTTCCTTTGCTTAATTGGGCGATTTCTTTTTTAATATATTTATTCTTGAAATAAAGGATTTGTCGTAAATCTTTTCTAATAGTTCTTGCATTGTAAAGACTTGATTAACGATGTAATCACTAGTAATATTGCAAGAGCATCGAAAATAAGCGAGTCACAATTCGTATGGGTTACGTCAAGTAGCGAGTGGAAAATAATTGTTTTTTCGATTGCTCGATTGGTAATCGATTATAATGAATTATCATTTTCATTCTGTATAAATACTTTGACGTTTTTCGATAAAAATAAAAAAATGTGATAGTTATTGAATAATATTTGTTATCTATTGTTATTTCTGTGTTCATTTAGTTCGCTCGACCCCCCGAAACACCAAAGTAATCATATGGTTACTTATTATTATATATTCATTACTGAAAAGATTTTGGGATGACTGATTAATTGTTGTAATTGTCCGTAGATGGAAAAAATTGATTGCAAAATTTCAGTTCCCATTCTTCGAAAATTCTTCAATTCAAATTGAAATTTCGTTATGCCAATACCAAAATAGCGGCGATTAAGATATAAAAGTATCTGTCGTATCAAGTTATTTGATGCTTCATTTGCTGGACAGGCTATGAAACTTAAGTTGGAATGTTAACGTTACTAATCGCATTTCAGAAATATAAACTCCTTCACCGAATGCCATTTGGAAACACGTCCCAACAAAAGGTAATTAAACAGATTCAGCCTCTAGGGGTATTTCCCCTTTGGTGGCATGGAATGGTTATCAAAATCTGCAAGAGATTAACCATCAAATCTAATTACGTCATCAAATTGGTGAAAGCAAAGATTTATTCACACCGTTTCAAATTCGAACTTTCAAGAGTCGCTGCTTAACTAATTCTATTTGTATGTCAAAAGGGAAGGAAAATTTACTTCGTGACAAATAAATCATATTTGAGAGAAATGTAAGAAAATAATCCAGATAAATCATGCAATGCAATTTTGATCATTATTACTTCATATTATCTTTGAGCGGAAAAATATGAAACTGTTGTATAGAGATTAATCTAATTTAGCCTTAAATAATGCTAATATATTTACATTCATATGAAGGATAAATTAATTCTACATTTTCACTGGAATATTACGACACAATTTATTCCTTGAATCGTTACTTCAAATATTTCTACACAATTTCTGTATAACTTTTCAATCGGCCAACCCTTGGGATGGTAGTTACCCGCACCCGAGCCCTTTAAATGACGCTCCTGATGAAACTTCTAGACTGTATTAAAAATGGATGAATGGTATAGTGGTAACGAATATTCTCGATAAAAAAGTTCTTGTTAAGTAACAGGAACTCCTATAACTACAAATTTGAGAGGAAAGATGTGACAGAAATGTCTTCGATTTGTGAGTTCGTTAACTACATTCAGAAGAAGCTTTATCCAAAATTCAACCCAATCTAATCACATATGGGATTTTCTGTTAGCAATATTGATCGAAATTAACAGCAAGTCCAAGCCTTTCATATGTGTGATAAGTTCGCCTCAGTCATTTTCCTAAAAATAAAAGTATCCTTGGGTCTATATTAAAAAGTTTCCATTCAAATAGTTGAGTGGAATCATGTTGGAATAACTATTAAGTGGATTTTCCCTCCCAAGTCGCTGTAATAAACGGGTTCGGGGATTTATTCGATACAAGCTTGAACTCGGTATAAGTGTTGGCAAGTTTTCAATGAGCTTAAATAACGATCGATCACGATTATAGATACCAAGTTCGAAGACCGAATTTGATGCAACAATAACATTTAAATGACTTGTGCGTGATTTCCTTACCTCCTCGGCGGTATCCAATGAATAATAAAGAACTTGATATCCATGAAGCCCGGAATGGTTTCTGCTTTGCCACGAAACCAGGACTGAAAATGGCTGAATATCCTGAATCCCTAACTTCACCACTAACGGCTGGTCGCAAAATTGCTCGGGGTTTAATTCTAGGAAAACCCTTCCTCTGAGTTCCGGTGGGTGTTCACAACGCAGTTCTCGATTTGAGGTCCGCTTAACTAGTTTTTGGTGATCTCGTAACCACTCCCACAGTTCTTGAGAATCACAAGTACAAGACAAGGGATTTTCTGAAATATTAAAGAATGACACTCAGTCTGGATTCTAAGTGGAAAAACGGTATTGATTGCTTGTAAAAATTAAGGTCGCATTCCACGAGGGAAATTTCATTCCATTAAACGAATTGATCCCGAAACGAATTTTCCTATTTAGTTCTAGCACAGCGGAGGTACGAAATTTCCCTGTTGCTTTTAATGACCGTATCGCGACATCGCAAATTTGAGTGTCGAATTTTCGCGATATTCCCGGACAACTAGAGGATATTACTTCAAGTGGAATGAGCAGGTTTTTCATCAAGTAAAATCGAAGGATGAGTTCCTCTTACTCATTCCTCAATGGAGTGAAATTCATTGCGAAATATGAAAGTGTAAGATAAATAATTGATTTTTCCAGATGATTAAGTCTGATACATGTAATTATGTTTCGGCAATCTCAGATTACTTTAAAACTTTATAATCAAACGCAAGTTCATTCAGTTCATTTGTATAGACAAATGACTAAACTACTTAAAAGTTTTCACAAGCCTTGCAAACACCGTGTGATCGTTGAAGTGTGGTAAAGTTTATACGGGAATGACTAAGAGTAAAAGAATAAAAAAACATCAGACACTAGGGGAGTGCAGACAGAAGTGAAACATGTATGTACATATTCCTAATAGTCAGGAAATATTTTGTTGCCTCGAATATACTTCGAATGAAGGAATTTTTTCATTTATTAATAAAAAGTACCACTTAAAACATTTTCCATTTAATCAACCATTTTATATAAAAATAATTAATGGAAGAGAAAAAAAAACTTTTTCAAAGCTCCTATTCGATACTGATATTGCAGCAATTATTTGAACAACTATGAGACTACTAGGAATAAAAAGCACTCACCTTCAGTCCTCAAGCTCCGTATTTGCGTCTCAAGTGGTCGAAATGCATTCAGCGGTATATTTTCCAAATAATTTTTGGTGAGATCCAATGTCCTCAATTTCTTCAAGGGCTTGAAAGCGTCGCCGGAAACAACCGATATCCAATTGCCGTAAAGATATAACTCTTTCAGGTTATCCAGGTTTTGGAAAGTGGCTTTGCTTATCCGGGCCACTTGGTTATACGAGATATCGAGAATTTGTAGGGATTTCAAATCGGCCGAAAATTCCTCGAGCTCTTTGAGGCGGTTGTGTGTCAAATTTAATATACGCAAATGACTTAAACCCTGTAAACGTTCCTGCGGTAGCAATTCCAGCTCGTTGACTCCAAGGTCCAGAGTTTGAAGATGCGGTAAACTGGCGAATGCTCCGGGCGAAATTCGGGAGATACGATTCTGACTCAAATAGACGTGAAGAAGGGCGGGAAATGTTTCGAAGTCTTTGCTGGTCACGATAGTCAAATTTGTCGAACTAATGTGTATTTCTTCGAGTGAAGGATATCGATGCGACGAAGTCGTCAAGTCGTGAATCCTAGCTAAAGGATTGCCCGTCAAATTAAGCCACCGTAAGCCGGGTAAAGTATTTTCCGACAGCGCGGTTGTAGGTATTTGACGAAATTTGTTAGATGATAGATCGATTCGGCGTAGTCGCGGTGAATGCAAGAAGAAATTCGCCGGTAGTGCAACCAAAAAATTGTCACTCAAATCGATCGACAACAGCTGGCTCAAATTACCGGAAGCGAAACCCGATAACGATGAGATCATATTGCTCTTTAGATCGAGCTCCTTCAAATTCGGTAATCCATTAAGTCGTGAGATTTCGATGTTGCTCATTCTGTTGAACGAGAAGGATAAGATTTCCATTGTGGATATATTAAGCAGCGCCTTATACGGCAGACTTTTGAATAAATTCGCAGTCAATTTCAGCTCTTTCAATACGTTCAGACTGAGAAAAATTGAATGATCGAGCTCATCCAACAGATTATGACTCAAATCAATTCGGAGCAAATTTTTATTCTTCGTAAAAATTCCGTCGGGTAATCGGAGTATGCCACATCGATCCAGCAATAGAATTTGTAATGAAGGCAACCCGCCAAGGGCGTTTCCGGATAATACGCTGAAATTATTCCTGGAAAGTTGCAAAACTCTCAAACCCGGTATATCCAGGTGTTCCAGATCCTTCGAACTTAACCGATTTTCGACCAAGTTGAGTTCGTTTAGATTATTGAGACCTTTGAATGCGTTCTCTTCGATACTTGTCAATGAACAGTTCTTCAGATTCAAAACTCTTATCGGTAACCTTTCTTGTAATATTGAATTCTGTATTATATGTAGAGGATTGAACGATAAATCGAGAATCCGTAACTTCTTCAGATTGGTAAGTGCTTTCGGTTCAATATTCCGGATCTGATTGTGGGATAAGTTCAGCTCCTCTAATTCGTGCAATTCGGCGAACGTTTTCGTCGTTATCACAGGCAGCAAATTCGAACTCAAATCGATGAATTGTAGTGCTTGCATCGGTTCAAATGCATGTTCCTCTATATATGAAATACTGTTGTTAGTTAAGTATATTCTCTCGATAAAAAGGAGATCGCTGAATAATGAACGATCCAATCTCCTCAATCTATTATGCCCCAACCACATGATAAGAACGCTAGACTGACCCTTTAACGATTCGTTGTGCAACGACCTTATGCTGTTGGAATCTAGTTGTATCGACACTAGGGACGATGACTCGTGCATGAACACGTCGTCCAGCTCGGATATTGCATTTCCCTGAAACAAAAAAAAATTAACTCATTTTCTGAAAGCCGTAAAGTGACATGAGATATAAGTATTCATCGTCAAATAAAACGAAAACGGATAAAGATGGAATTTCATCGAGAACCTTTAATGACGGCTTGTTTTACGCATATTTTATTACGAGAGGAGAATTCCATTTCTAACTTGACATAAAGAATATCATTCCATTCAACATACAATGAGACAAGCGGAAATCCAATTATCTTATGACGAAATATTCTCCTTTTTCGAAATGAAAATACGAAATATAAACTTTTATATGAAAGTTTAAGCTTTTAATTTTCAATATAGCGGATTATTCAAATTGCGTAGGATAATATTCGAGATGAATGGAATTCCGAATTTATTTTTATTTCGCTTATTTCCATATGCGAATGCCTTTAAATCAAGCGAATACTTTTATTGGAACGCCATGGAAGATGATGCTCTGCATGTCACACCGATTGGCTCTTACTTCACTTCTAAACTTTTCTAATGTTACTCAACTGCTGAAATCATCACCGCTTTTAGTTTTTCACCATTTAATTTGAAATAGGGTTGCAGTCGTCTCGATTACTATTCCTGTCTAAAATCAACCGTTCCTGAAAAAAGCCGAATATCTAACGTATTACAAATGTATTTTCCTAATTTTCTTATCCACTTTGCAGATATCGAAAGAGGATTCGATACGTATATACTGAACAGGCCACCAACAGAGGTACGGCATTCTTTAGCATTTCCACTTGACCAGAAGTAACTGAGATTTTTCGTTCGTGTCGGCAACCTTTTTAAATGTTGGACGTTCAAACAAAATAAAAAGAAAAAACCAGATTTAACAATCTAAAGGGTCACTATATCAATTTAATTCGTATAATAATACGGCTCAATTGTTATTTCTTCCATCGATAGGTTACTTTACTAGCGGTCTTTCTGTGCAAAGTCGATTTTTCCTACTGGAGTCAGGGGAAACGATAAAGAAGATTTATTGATTTACGGTTTCGTTCCTCGACTCGTATTTCATTCCCCATCTGGTAGGAATGAAGGTCCTTTCCGTAAAACATCGATTTTAGAACGATCTGGATTGAAATCAGCTGAATTGATTTGCACCAAAAAAAATCAAGGTCTACAATATGTTCTCGGATGTGTTTGCCAAGAGAATAAACTTCTTCATTCTCCAATTCCAGAAAACGTTGAAATCACTTCTCCTCATATTCGATTGCAATTTCATTTAATTTAGAAAATAATTTAATTTGGTAGGATATTTTCTTATTTTCTTCTAGAAAAATTTGAGACGATCAGAACTTAGTTATTTATTTTCATGACACACGTTAAAATCGAAATACGCGTAGAAATAAGTAAAAATTGGTATTGCCTCAAGACGAGACGTGATTTGAGTGGGTCTCGTCTCGTCTCAAAAATTCAGAATATGAACTTCCTTTTGGTTACAAAATTAATTTGCGTATTATGGATTTAACATGTTGAAATAAGATAATATTTTTGCTCATACTACCGCCAAAAAGAAATTTTGGGTTAGGGTTGAAACTTGGAATGGGAATGAATTTTGAAATCATTCATCCGCTTCTTTCACGCAGATCGATAACTAATGAAAGAAAATCTTCAAGGAATAGTTTTCCATGTAAGCAGGAACGAAGTAGCGTCGGGAGACACATACATAGAGTAAAAATAATAAGGAGACAGAGACAGAAAGTACAACATCTCACCTGTAAATTGACGTGCTGTAAGCTTTGCAATGTCCGAAATGCGCCCGTGTCAATCGTAGCTATTTCATTATTCTGGAGATGCAGCTCGAGCAAGGCTGGCAGTGGATCGAAAACTCCCCTCGAGATGTGCTGCATCCTGTTATTATGAAGCCGAATCTCTCTCAAATTCAACGTTCGCTCAAAGGTCCCAGGATCCAGATCGCTGATCCAATTGCTGTCCAAACTCAGCGAAGTCAAATTGCGGTTTTCCCTAAACAAATCGCTGGGAATGTGCGGTATAAAGTTCGAGCTCAGGTGAAGTTGGGATAAATTGAACAATGTTTGCAGCGATTCAGAATCGATCCTCCTTATGGCATTCTGTTGCAAGTAGATCACGGAAAGGTTGGAAGATTCGGTGAACGCATCAGATGGTATTTCTAGTATATTGTTTTCTGATAAGAACAATTCTTTTAGTTCAGGAAGGAAAGCGAACACACCACTAATGTGATGCACGTGATTGTGACTTACATCGATACTTCTCAACTTCTTATTATATTGAAAAGTCGATGGTTCCAGAAACACGATTTTATTGTGACTCAAATCTAGAGACTCCAGATTTGTGAGAGACACAAAAGCATCAGGGTGCACGAAATCAATCACATTATAATAAAGAGATAACGTACGAACGGACGGACACGGTCTGAAATAGTTCTCCGTGAGTTGTTCGAGGTTATTCGAGCTCAAATCGAGAAATTGTAATGAGTTTGATCGTGAATAGCCATCATCCGGTAACTCCTTTATTTCATTCCATGCTAGTCTGAGCAACTTCAAACGATCTAACCTCCTCAACGCTAACATAGGGAACGTTCCTATTTTGTTCTCAGACATATCTAATTCCGATAGATAACTTTCCAAACCGGCAAAAGCGTATTCCGAAACTTTCTGCACCTGATTTCCCTTAAGATTTAATTTCACCAAATGTAAACCATGAAAACTATAGCTAGGCAAATCACTTATATCGTTAGATTCCAGATTCAAAGCGATTAGTTTCGTTAGTCCTTTAAACGCCTTCTCCGGAATCTCCTTCAATTCTCCGGATACTAAACTCAACGATTCCAAATCCTTCCTCAACGAAATCAAACATTCATCATGGAGTTCCTGGAGGTGAGACTGCGATATTTGTAAATGCTTCACTATACTGTTGTTCGGAAAAAAGTTTGGTGTCAGTTTTTTGATGGACTTATCTAACTCGTATATACTGAGCGATTGAATTGGTCCTTGTATTATTTGGAGGACTGATCTTAGGGATTTGATTGTTGCGCCGGGACACTCCAAGAATATGCCGTCCTCAAAACGAAAACAGGGACAAGATGGGTTCACAGCCAGACTGGGGCACTTCGAATTATCCTCATCTGTTAGAGATGGACATAGTAGGCTCAGCAAACATCCGAGTAACGTTATCCTGGTGCCATCGAGCACCATCATGATATGGTCGTAGACATTATGGACCGGTTAATTGCAGTGCCATAATTTCTGAAAGAGAACAATATTGTTAATACAGAATATCTTTATAAGAATGAAACGAAATCATATGATTTTAATGTATTGGCTTTAGACGGTGTTTTGATTACGATTCAATAGGATGAAGAAAACAAAGTCTGATCATTTTAGTTCTCTAGACTCCTTTCTCTTTTCTGAACATGTTTCGGATAGCTTGAGACTTGGTTTCTATTGTTTTTTATAAATTCATGTATACTATTGATTATTGATTATTTTCGAAGATTCTTTCGCGAATTTAGGAAAATCGTCCTTCCTCTTGAATTTTCACCGTGAATATACCAAAAATGTTAATGAGCAGAGAAATTTCCCGCTGCTGGGGAAAGCTGTTTCACGAATCCCTCCAAACATTGATCGACGTGACATGACGTTCTTTTAATTTCTAAATAACTCACCATATTAATCACTAATATTATTCTAGATACAGAAATATTATTCCATTAACTAGTGGAAATTTTATTGGCTTTGTGACTTCCAAGAAATAATGGAGTTGAAGGTATAGAAAATGAATACATCCGAATAATGTGATATAGGTTTATATAAGAAGCAATTTTCTACTGGAGATGAAGGAAACCAAATTCATACAGTATTCAACCGTTTATCACGCAAGAAAAGGAACCCTTTTCAAGGAGCACTCTCCCAACCTTAATCTATCAAACTGACCGAACAGCTCAATAAATTCGGTAGGATTTTCTTTGAACTTCAAGTTTCGCATCACGCAGTACTTTTCGCGAATAAATTCAATCTACCTTTCTGCAAGACATCTGGAATGGTTACAGAGAATATAAAAAAGAGAATTCATTGAGAGCACTTTGTAAACCGTTGGAATTTAGATCAAGCCATAAAACCGGAACAGGTCCCGGTATGGGAAAAAAAATTGTAAACAAGAGAAATTCTTCTCGTTTTGCTTTTGACAATTTATTTTCTAAGCCATATCTGCATGAGAAAAATATGGTGTTTTCAATTCACTCAAATATCCAGCTGAAAGTCTGGAAGGATGGCAGGTGTTCCTTCGAAATGGGAGTAGATGTGAACTTCCTGATATTAATTATATCTTGGCCTAACCGCGAGCCAACTTTCTTGTGAAACTAAATATTTCCGGATGTGACTACAAGGAAAGCTATTTGCTTTTCATCCTGGAAGGAACATTATCAAGATGGTTCTACAGTTTATGCCCTATTGACTTTGAAATATGGGGATAATATAGTTTGTAGGTAATTTTGAGCTACTTACGATAGTTCAAAGATTCTCATAATGCAATATGATATAGTTTTTAGGAGTGTATTCTGATAATGGGCCACTTCAAGCGACTTGCTCGATGAAAGAGATGAAAAAGCAACTGCTTTGATAGTTGTATGAAACAAAGGTGTTTAAAATGAAGTAAAAGTAAGTCATCTTAACCTTAGGAATTTGTTTTCAGCTTAATGCAATTCAATATGGTCTCTATTTAAGATTTTTATAAAAATATCCGATATACAAGTGAGAATAACTACATTCATTTCGGAATAAAGTACGCAAATTTCTCCGTTTTGGTGCATTTCCTTATTCAGAAGAATAGTTTTGTTGAACTAAAATTATTCAATCGATTTCAAATCAGGATACTGCTCAAGGTTTTAATGAATATCTAGAAACCGTATCGCAAAGTGCAATATGGCGCGGAATTTAAAAAAAGTATTTCACTTTAATAAGTAGAAATTCACATATTAATATAACGAAACCGAATGCATAAACATAAATCAAATCCACTCTGACTCGACGGAAGCGTTAAATCGTTGAATCATTTTGAGTGCTCCTTTGCATTGAACTGCTATACAGTATGTTAAAATTTAATTGCTGTATCGTGAAATCACAGTTAGATTTTGTTTTTAATATATTTTTTTACCGCTTTATGAACTTCCACTTACACATTATCCGTCCAAAAATTTCCAGTAAACAAATTGTCTTGGACAAAAAACACTCTTTCAAAGTTTGTTACAGGAAATTTGGAAAATGGAAATGGGTAATTCGTTTTCTAACGAAGAATAATATAATTATCATTATTAATGAAATTTCCTCTACAGCAATATTATAGGTTGAAATTTATTTACTAGGCGAATGCACCATGTTCATTCGATCGACTCAACGGCCAATTCACAGAATAAACTGATCATATTCCGTTTGGTTTAATTGGATCGGCGAAATTTTCGTTTGAAACGAATAGTTCAACTTGAAATGTGAATCGATTAGTTTCTCTTTCCAGGTTACTCAACTAATTAATCAAATACCGACCGCACTCAATGGGAAATGTTTTTCTCATTTAATGTTTCTTATTTCCGAACGTTTCGAAATTATTCAACCGGTTCATGAGTAATTTTTTTTCGTGTAATCGGCCACGAAATGGACATCCAACGTCTGCGATGGCATCCGCCGTAATTAGTTCGCTGATGGCCAAGAAAGTGAACTTCGCCCTAATAAAAATCTGGCTAATAACATGATCATGTTCATAGTCATCCAAATTACGGGTTACGCCAATAACATCATCTTTATTACGATTTGTTCTCCCGAATTCTCTGCATCTGAATGTGACTAAATAGGAACATCTTTCATTAATACCAGAAGGGGTAGTATAAGCTGGTAGAGCATATGTGACAAATTGAGTGAGTTTGTTATTTTATACTGGTTTATTTCGAACATCATTTCGTTATTCCTGTCACGTTCGATCAAAATCAAACTGACACCGTTGAGATTAAGCCAGCACATTTCAGGTCTAATTTGAAACATAATGGATTATGTTCGCTATTGTCCGCCATATGCCGACGAAGCGTTTGAGTGGGTTTTATTGAAAAGCTCTAAACGAGGTGCATATACGTCCGCAATATGATATAGTTTTTTTTTTTCAAATTTTTTCCACTAGAACGAGGTTTTTGTCCGTGAAGTAATATAGTCGGTTCACGGTATGGAAAAATTCCATCTTCTCCGAACATTGTTGATAGATGAAGAGCAACTAAAAAAGATACTTTGAGTTGATTAAAACTGATTACTGCAAAAACGGTCTTTGTATGCTGATATAAATTGAGCTAATTGTATGTACGATGAAACTTGTTTACCATTTCAGAGAGTGTTGTAGATATATTAAATATAAATGATAGTAATGTGATGAGATTAATTGGAAACGTTGAAAATCCAAATTCATTTAACAGGTTTTCCAGCTACTCTGCTGCTGGATAATCGTGAAACTGGATCAGGGTCAACTAGAGGAAGACGCAAACAATTTACTGATTGGTTATTCGACCTGGCAAACAAATTGGGAGATATCCATGAAATATGATATAGGGATTTGCCAATCATTAGACCGTGCCTATTAATAATAAATCACGGAGCACGTAGCCTATGGCATTGATCGATGCGGTTGATTAGTCAACTGTTGTCATTTATATGCCCATAATATTAGTATCCTAATCAGAAATAATAATGCTAAGTTTGCTGAAGTCATTTACTGTGGCAGCCCTAAACGATCCTTCCACGAAATGGTGTTAGACTATTCACAATACTAGGAAACTCCGCATCGGCTGCATTACAAAGATAAACTGAAATAGAACACTCTCCAGTTTTCATGGAAGGATGTCTCCGAGTTTTGAACTCAGTAATTTTTTTATTATATGATTAATTGGATATTCCAGTCCGGAAGATTGTGCTCATTCACCTATATTATTTCAAATATCGCAGTGGCGGCTCTTCGGGTTTGCGAACCGGGAAATCGCTCGAGTGCAAAAAAACAGACATTGGCTTCACAAAGACCTAGAGCCGGGGACTTTCCCAAAGCTAGTGCCGTCCTCATTGAATCAAGCAATATTTATATGAAAATATGAAGGGGATTTCATTCGTGAAGGATTTTAAATCGAATAGGATGCAAATATAACGTCACATTTCATGAGTCAGTTACTTAATATGCTCAGCATTCACGCGGCGTTTTCTGAGTTATTATGTCGTAGGTTTAGAGATCATCTGACTTCCATTTGGTTTCTGTGAAACTATAACAGATAAACAGAAATTGCATTCATATTGTGATTGCGTTCAGTTAATCGTTATGATTTGAATAATGCTGGTTTATCAAATGTTGAACGGTGATCCACAAATATAGTTTGTGCGGAATTTCCGGAAATAAAGTAGGAATGCCTTTGCGGTCTTCAATAACTTCTTTTCAATTTGATCCCGTAATCGTCAAAAGTTTGACGTCTTCGACTGGCAAACTATTCTCTCCTGACCAATTATAACACGTCATGTCCGGGATATTATATATAGGAAATATCTACTTGAATTAACAAGCACAGGATTTCATGAAATATATATCATCTGCAAATTGACCAAGGATTTGTTATTGAATTGATAGTCCACAGCATTCCTACGAAAGCATTGCGAGTTCAGCAAAATCCTCGAATTCTGGGGTGTTCAAAGTTTCGCAAGTAAATATTTGTACACAGCCTTGTTGGCTGATGCATTACGACCGGTTTCGAGTCGACATCGTCAGAGGATTGCTGAGAATCATCCAAATTTCAACGTATCAAGAAGTTCACTCCCCAGGCAACCTCGTTCGACCTTCTTAAATTCGACCCCTGAAATCAGTTTAGGTTGATGGAATTGTGCTTCCAGAATTATTTTGACAGATAACCCTTAAATGGGCTTTCGTTCGGCGAAGATCAATATTTCAAGGATGGAAGCGGCTCCATTCGAGTGAAAACTACTAGTGCCTTTTCTACTTTCGGAAGTCGAGCTCTTTTGGGTGATCGAACTATATAAGTATAATAGGTGTCTAGTTCATCGATTCGAAGTAATTAATGGGGTACTATGTATTTGAAAAATCGAAGAAAGAAGCTCGTTTTATAAAAAGCGTGGGTACATTATTGTGGTAATCAATAACTAAATTTTATTATTGAGGGCTGTTACCGCTCAATTATTCATTCGAAGCGATATTTCTATCTGACCTTAAATACGCATTTACTACATCGCTCAATGTTCATCTAGCCGAAACAACTGAAGCGGAGGTAATATTTCGCAGTCACGAAATCGTCTTTTATCTTGCTAATTTCACTAAATTACTGGCAGAAAAAGCAATATTGTGTTATTATTTGCTGATCGAAGGGATTTTATATAGCAGTGCACTATGATTTAAAGCTCATAAATATTATTCTATGTTGGCATCATTCCTTTGATCAACGTATACAAATTCGTGGAATTTTTTGCATTTCGAGTCGTCTACTTTATTTTCACTCGGTGGAAAATGTGATGGAAGAAACAAATGACACAGGAAATTAGTCTGTTGCTGGGGAGTTATAACGAACTATGCAATTATGAACAGACCAACCCAAATACTTTCATGTTTTTGTTAGATGATATTCATTACAGCAGAAAAAGATTTTCGTGCATTTGTTCAGGTTGTGCCACTAAGTGGCTGGTCATAGCTCCACAAATGGTTTACATAATGAGCTGAACTTATTCAGCTCGGGTTTTTACATTTACCACCGGATCGATAACTCTTCATTTCCTGACACGGTTAGTCGGTTCGTATTTATACGGCCACGCAACAAAATTTGAATCGAAGTATCTGGAGAATTTAGATTAGGGTCTAAAATAAATCAACCCTCTAATCTCCAGTCCCGTGTACATACATACTTGTTTTTTAATGCATTTACGGACCTCTAATGTATTGTTCATTATTCTTTATTCATAAGCGAATAAGCACTTCTACATTGAATATATGAACATTTATGAACGAATTAAAGCGAGTATATGACTCCTACTAAAAATGACACGAATATTCGGATCCGGTTCTAAATATTTATCGCACGGAACTACCGTACAAATATTAAGCGGGATGGGTTTGCTCTAATGGCTCATCATTAAAATCATGTAGAAATTAGGTTTGTAAGCGAATTAAGTCCAGAAAGCAGAATATATTACGCATACATCATGTTTGTTTGATATATGCGTGTACATTTTTCGTGATTTATAGAATGCAAATTTTAAAAACCTCTCCAGCATTTTATTTTTGAATTATACGTATCAAAAAAATTCACAAATGGCTCATTATACTTTTCTTCATCCAAGAAATCTTCTTCTTGATATGAAAAAAAATTTTAATTAAATATTAGAATATTCTACACTTCTAAATTTTGATTTTGATAATATTCACTCATGGGAACTTCCTCTCACACAACTGTCAAGACTTAAAACTTAGCGAAACAACTGTCGTTAATTTTCAATGTGAAATAGAAGTTGGTTTCTGTCAGAAATTGTGATTGTGACAAACATGGTGAACTTTTAAAAATATTGTATTCTACTCCTTTTTTGATGTTGTCCTAAACAAATCATCAGCCTTCTTTAAAATATTTGTGAATAAAATGCAATGAGATTGAAATCTGCCTTCTTAAAAATCTGAATAATGAAATCGGCACCACAGAGCCTAATACTGCTGCCTTTGAAAATATATGTCCATTGTGATATGGAGTGGTAATTACCTCATTCGACAACGTAAAGACTAAACATTCTAAGCAAAAGCGGTTCTAGCTTTGACGTGGCCTCCGGCTACAGATCTTTGCGAGGCTCTTGCGTGGGCAACACTCCTCTACTCGGGTTGCTGTTCGAGGCCCTGAGCGATTGTCCGATTTGCACTCCTTCACCTTACAAGAGCTGCTGGCACTTATTATAAGTTAAATAATATCGGATCCTTATGATATAGCAGACGTTAATTTTATCATGAAATTGACGAATATCTCCGAAATTATGTACACAATGGAGAAACTTCTCGTACGAATGTTGCTCTATATTGGGATGTGCATTGTGAATCAATTTATTTTTTTTAAACAATGAGTCATAAGCTGAAAGCAATCACAGATGTAGTGAATTTGAATATCCCATCAGAAAGAATTCAGAGAGGGCTAGATATTATGAGAACTACTATAATTTGTTCTAGAAGAATTATGAACAGTTGGGATTAGCGTCATGTGGTGATCCAAAAACCACAAATATATTGTTAACAGTTTCGGTTGTAACGTCATAATTAGTTAATACAAAGTTGTTCAAATACATAAGTCTATAAATGCTTGCAGGGTTTGCAATATTGACTGTGGAACTTTTTTTGATATAAGGCAATCGTAAACCTCTTTAATATTCAATTTTTTCCCTACTTTTTATGAAGCCAATAGTATGTTTGTCATACGAAAATCGTTAAATTATTCAGGGTCGCGTTTCCTTGTCAGCAGGTATATAAGAGAAAACCTTCAACTCACTGGAAAATAACTGACTTCCAGACATACATTCGTATAATGAGTGAGAAAAGGCGCAATGACCGAACAGCAAAGCTTCAACAATCCTGCACCAATGCCATTAGAACCCTCCGCATCCGATTTCAACCCCAGGATAAGCCCCGTGACACCCGCCCTACCCGCCGTGAGCAATTAGAAAATTTACGATAGACATAAGAACGAGAGGCGTCACTACAAAGATTAGAAGGAGAATAAATTGAGGAAATCATTAATTTCCTGAACATTTCTTATTCCTGTTGGAATAGCAAGAACATTACCTGATTTCAGAATTAATTGTTAGACAGTACGCGGCAATGCAAAAATGCCTTTTTTCAGAACTTATTACAGCAGTATTGCATAGTTGACGACCAACATTTCAGCACGAATTAAATCAGTCAAGAAAACGGAGGGTTCAAGTAGGATTTTGCGAAGAACAGAACGCTTTTTTCACCCCTGAACCATCTCAGCCCAGCTGTGGTATTTCTCGAAAAGTTATTCGAAATTAAATAACATCTCGATAATAAATAAAAATGTGTAAAATGGCACTTGTAAACACAACTAATACTTTCCGCGACAATTCAGCTTTGCGAAGTTCATCCCGCCATGCAATCGAACAAAGTTGTTTCTATGTCCCGTAACTTCATGAGTTTGCGAAATTGAAAAATGTACCCCTTTGGTTTTTCGTCCTGGACTCCAGATAAACGAATAGCGTCATCGTCATTTTTACGACGATCGTTACGTTTCCAGTATTTATGTTCAACAATAACTCTTTTCAATCCCATAAATATGAGCTATAAAAAGGGATGATACTCCCCGTTCCATCGTTACCGACAGAAAATCCTAAGAATAGCGATATGGTCTTTCAAGTGAATGGAATTGCGGGTAGATCAGTTTTAAGGGATCATTTGAATTGTCATGGATTCATAAACAAATAACCGGTGCGAGTACTTTTTCAACCGAGAAAATTTATTGAACGTTATCTATCCATGACTATTTTCCAAGGGAAGCGTTGCCAGTTGAATAACGAATGAATGGGATATATTGTAGTATCTTTTATATCAGATCATTTATAGGAATATGGCCAGTGAACTTTATTGGAAAATAAATATGGTTACTTACATTGAATAAAGGCTTCTAGTGGAGCAGTCATGAGAAAACTGGGTTTCGCGGAAAGGATATCTATTTCTATATTTCAAATTCGTCTAGCCAATTCTTTGAAAAAATGAAAGGCTATCATTTACGACATAACAACAAGAGATTTGATCAATCTGGAATTTGCAAACTCCATTTTATCGTAGTGGTCATTGTATTGTTATGTTAATTCTCGGATTCCGATATCATTCATTCCCGCCACTACGCACATGCGTCGTAGGCAAGTATTGATGACCATACCGTGTTGTTGCCCACATCCTTTTTTCTCCTGTTACCTACACTTTTGTTATTCTATCATTATTTTAGCATGAAATGTGACTTCGAAACTTTAAGAGGAAGTAATGTACGTTTTGCTCGTAGCCTGGATATATTAGAAAAAGCGTTTCAATAGGACATGAGGTTTCATACCAATGTGCCAGATGTAGATCATATTTCGCTCTAAAATTTCACCTTACTAATTGCAGGTTCATTTCAATGTACCTCTGAAACAAATTTTGATTCAATCCCATTTGTGCACTTGAAAAGTATTCATCAAAAATCGACTGAGCGAATTAACAACCAGAATCGATCGAAACAATAGGAACGCCAAAATTAAACTGGCCCGTCAGAAGTTATAACAACAACGAATGTATGAATAAATCGGCTGTTCAATTCGGTATCAGAAGAAGAGAATCCGATGGTTTATTGAATTTAATGGATCTATTGAATTTAATTCAGAGCTTCCTGATGTGCATGTTGACCGCTCGCCATGTTTTCTACGCCGACGGGAACGTTTATCACTTGATCAATCATCCCTTTCAAACCTTTCACGTACCAGAGACGATAAATCTGCATAAACCGAAAACGAGTCATTCAGGTATTGCACCCATCGTAGGCAGGTGTGCAATTTCTCCATATTTTGGGCCTTTTTTATATCATCTCTTAACGTATTCAGAGTTTATTCATTGCAGCGCTTCTATGCGAAAACGGAAACTCGCGCGTGCTCTCTTTCGGTCATATTTCTTTTGGTGATTTTTCATTACTTTCTTTATTGAATTTAAAGTGTCTCGATTACTTAGCTCATTGTTGCATACATTTGGTTGCTACAATCTTAGAAGAATGATTCTTCGGTACATTATGTAATGTGATTTTGAAATGTTATATACCAGAAATTCGGCGTTTTGACTCGGCAATATCACGAAATCGTCATCGACACTTGCTTATTACGCATGTGCCTAGCGGCGGGAGTGAAGTATCGGAATCGGAGAATTAACATAACATCAGTCATGATTCATCAACGTTGTGGTATTTTTTCGTGTTTCACATTTACAAAGTTTTGGGATTGATATGATTCGTGCTAAGGTCCTCTGGCTGCTGATGCCTGGTTTACAAAATATTGAATGGATCCGAATCAAAATCTTTTTTTTTTACTTTAATTTTGATCTAATGTTCATAAATGTTCAAGTTCCACTTCTGTTGGCACTCCCAGACTGCCTGATGAATTTTTAAAATTCACATGCTAATGTAAAGACATTGAAAAGCTCGGAACAGATTTTCCAACAGTAACGTCCGGTTTATCAATGTCCAGGTAAATGTGCCTGGCAGATAGCCTCTAACTGTCGGTCAAGTTTGTTCTCATTTAGTGCCTAACCAAATACCCACGAATGAAATAATTTCCTGATGTCGTTTACCCGCCAGACAGCTTTTTAACCCCGACATTGAAAATTGGCCGTAAGAGATATTTTTTATTGATGAATCGCATGAAATAAATATAAGATGGATCGAAATGTCGGAAGATTAATTCGCTACTAAAGGAGACAAATAATAATATATATGTACTGCTTTATAAGGTATTTTGTAGTATATAAATCCTGCGTGTCATCTATTTCACTTTCGAAGAGAAGTCTAGAGCAGACAACATGGGAAATCTAATAGGTACGAAACGGTCTGTTTTCGCCAAGAAAACAAATTTATTAGCGCCATCTGAATCACAGCCTATCTCATAATAAACCAAGTTCGAAGTTGATTTCAGATAATATCAAGCGACGACATGAGAGGAAAATTTGGTTCTGGAATTTATTGCGCGCATAAAATAGAAGCTTCCGCGAGAGCTCGGACATAAATTTCTACTAACCAGAAAATAATATTAGCATGATAAGCGCTGAATTTTCGAGCTCCATGTATACAAATGAGACCCATATACAGGTGCACGTGGCTTTATCATAGTTGAGTCGGTGCATCTTGTGCTGTCATTAGATGCCGTTATTGGGTTGCATACATTATAAGTGAATACGAATATATCATGAGTCCTTGATTTCCCACAAGGTGCTCGTACTTCGAATAACGTGCCATTCGGGTTTCGTTAGGGGTGCTCATGGCCTCATATCCCTAGTATCTTCACACCGAAAGTATCTCCTATTCGAGGATGTTGCTGAAATACCGAGTGATAATTTTGGAAGTAACTTTTAATTTCCGGACATTTGCACACGACAAAGTTATCATTACTATTGTTTCCGGTATCTCGCTCATATGAGCGTCTGAATGCAGTTGATATATTTATATTTTAATTGTTATTGTTTTAATTGTTGTCTAGTTTGAATAATAAAAGATACGATAGAACAAAGTTATAGAATCGGCAAACGTTAATCGAAATACACTGCTTCACAGGTATGTTAACATGAGTAGACATGACACTGCGTTAAACACTCATTGAAGTGATAAAAATCTTTCGAATATCGATTTGATTTGGAAATAAAAACCAAAAGAGTGGAACAAAAATGACCGAACGTCAACGTGTAATCTATTCACATATATATTGAGATAAGTGCGATAAATATTCCAATTATCCTAGATAAAGATAGTCATGCCGAGAAAAATTCTTCGATCAAATCAATAAATACTTTCAAGTGGCATAGTTGACAGAAAGTTGAGCAGATTATTGGTGAGTGATAATTTATTTTTTGAAAAAAACACTTTCTATAATTGTGTAGCCATAGGACCAGTCGATTGAGTACTATTACTCAACATATTTAGACTTCGAACCTAGAAAACGATAAGAAAGTTACATGTCGTCATTTCCGTATATAATTTTTCGAGAAACGTTGATATATAGACTACGTTTTTTATTTCCCATTATCTGAAGACAAGCAGTCTCAGAATTAGGCCGTAGGTAAAAGCAGAAGTTCAATAAGTTCCGAAGAAATTTATCACACGTCGAAGAAAACGAAACTAATAACATTTTAAGATTAACTGCGAAATCTACCTTATGTTGATTTAACTTATTAGGGCGAGCCACATTCATCTCTCACACTTAAAGGAAAATTGGAGCAGCTAGACATCAATAAGCTTCCTGGCCTTCATTCACTCCGAATTCAATGGGCTACTCCACTGTTATTTTGCGCTTTATATTTAGTCTCCTAATTTACAGCTTTTGGGGGCGTCTTTGAAGGCGTTTCCACTTTTAATGAGGGGTAATTAAATGTGTTCGATGTTTCAATACAGTTCCGTCATTTGGACGCATCTGAAGACACTCATCCCACAATTATATCAAATTCGCAAAATTCAAGAAAAAGTGTTTCGCGTGACCTTTCTTTTTAGCCAAACCTCTTACGATAAGAGAAACCAATTTGAAATTAGAGGATAGTTTAAATTTCTATGAAAACCGGTGCTATCCGTTTTACGAGAAAATAATCATTTGCTGGACTATCAAATTAATGATTAGAAGCGAGTTCCCTCATGAACTGATATTGTGACAAAATAAAACTACAGGAACGTGCAAAGAAGGTCACATATGTTTCTGAAATGTTACTCTACAACCTTCGATTCATCATGATGTTTTTAATCTTCATATTAAAAACAACGTTTGTTTAATTACAGAAGAATATCACGGAATTGTCTAATTCAATAAGCACGTTGCGTAGACGGCGAAGTAGACGAATGAAATCTTTTTTTTAAAAGAATATCGAGCGGAACTTCGTGCTACTCCTTTGACAATGTGGTTATTCGGCGATGACTATGAAGAATTGAAAAGCGAAACTGTAAGTACCGAAATGATATTGACATATCTATGTTATTTTATTCGTTTTTTGTTTTAATTTTATTTATTATACATCCAAACAATCAATGATGTAGTGAAATGAATGAACATTTTGTTACTGCTCCAGTGACAAATGATAAAACCAAACCATTGTTTCATTCGCTGCCATAAATTATTAATTAATTCAGTCCAAGTTGATAATTCATAAAGTATTTTCGTAACACCTTTTGCAATTTTCTTGGGCCAAAACAAATAAAGAATTTTTTTCAGAAGAAATCAGCAATCTTTTATCTTTGATAATCAGTGAGACAATTAACATTCGATGTGGAGAAATCCATAAACCTCCTCCAAATCGATTATTTTCAAGCAAACAATTTCACGAATGGAATTCGTACATTTTCACACATATTACAATTGAATATGTTATCGCGCCATCTCTTCTATATCTGCAAACGTCGAAAACATGATTAAATTTATCGTTTTTCTTGTCCAAACATTAAGTCTTCCCGGTTCAAGTACACACGAATTAAAAAAATTAGTGATTGATAATCCTAACCCAACAAGTCTTATTATTTCATTTGAAAATTCCATGACATCGTTCAAATCAATATTCAGATATCATTCTGCACATATCCCCTATGGATTCGATAAAAAATACTTTCAATTAATATTTATTTATCCCGGAATGAGTTGATTTTGGCACGGATAGCCAGACTGATTGCTCAACATATGATCGAGTTTTTATCAGCACATTATCATGATACATTAACCAACTCATCGCGGTAAACAATTAGCATTTGAAAATTATCCTTGAGAAATAATAAATCCCTTTGAATGACCAAAACGCATAAAATATTAAGAGAAACGACGAACCCATATTTCTCATTTCAATATCATGACAATATGAATGAAAGGAACAATTTGGGATCAGTTGGAGTTTCGAAGCGTAGTGAAGAAATGAGTTTAGTATGAAACAAACAACTGGCATGAAGGAGAGAGACATTTTATATTGGGGGAAATTTTTTACATTATATTAATACATTTTTGAAATAAACCATTTTGAAGAAGTTAAATCATTTTTCATTTTGCCACATTTTCCTAGAAAACTACACTTATTCGAACTGCAGAACTCCGCAAAAAAATTTTGAAGCGAAATAACAATCTTCACTATTTCTCCGTACCACAATCCCACTTCTGCTAAATAATATTCTCTGAAAGGGAAAATTTTTACAATGCATTATCTAGGTACCTAAAAAAGAGTGCTACAAAATTTTTCCTACAATTTATCACTTTTCATAAAATGTGCTATAATGAAGCAGTTGCTGCGTTCAGAGTTCATGACGAACGTTTTCATATTTCGGATACTGTTTATTGAATATGTGCTGATTTCAGATTTTCCAAATAAAATAACGATTCTTTCAGGAAGCGAGAATCAAACAAGATGGATATCCCTTGGAAAAATATTCCGTGTCAACTGAAGACAACTACATAAACACGATGTATAGAATTCCTCATGGAAAGAATGAAGACGGAATAAAAAACAACAATAAGCAAAGACCTCCTATTATTCTTTCTCATGGTCTCACTTGTTGCTGTGCTATTTTCGTGAATGAATGCAAACTGGCCTATTACTTAGCGGACAATGGATTCGATGTTTGGTTACCGAATAATAGAGGAACTACTTTCTCCAGAAAGCATAAAGTACTAAACCCAGACAAGGATAAGAAAGAATATTGGAATTTCAGGTAGGTTTGTCTATTGATAAGGCAAAAATTCAAAGGCATTTATTTTTAGTTGGCACGAAATCGGCGTATACGATATTCCTGCGTTCATCGATTTCGTTTTGGAGAAAACTGGTTTTGACAAATTATTCTTCGTCGGTCACTCACAAGGTGTTACCTGTTATGTTGCGTTTGCATCTGAAAGAGTGGAGTACAATGAAAAAATAGCTCTGGCTTTTTTATTCGGACCACCAGTTATCTTTGAAAACAATGATTCGCTCATTGTTCAATTTGGTGGTAGAATTTATTTGAAACTTCTAGAGGTGAATACATTCAAAAAAATGCTCATACACGCAAGATAATCAGTTATTTCGTAGTTTCTATATAAATACACTGGTTTGCCGCTTTATGAGCTACCTTTCACCTATTTTTCCAGAGCGTTGGCTTCTAATTTAGGTCTTCGTTCTCTGAATCAAACGTTGAATCAGACTATGCTGTTCCTGATAGGTGGCCATCCAGATTTTGAACAAACTGCAGAAGTACAAAAATTCAATTTATCTTTTACGTTTACAGTTGGTTATTCTTTCAGGTTAACTTTTCAGAATCTTTCAGAACCATGCCTAACGGAGCATCTGTCCGACAGATAATACATTATGGACAAATAATCCGCAGTATGAATTTTATTATATATTGATCAAAATTAACACTGACGATATCAATTACAGGTGGAAAGTTTGCCAAATATGATTATGGTTGTAGAACAAATAAATTGGTGTATGGAAAAACGACTCCGCCCCAGTATGATTTATCCAAAATAACATCTCCGATAGCCTTATACTATGGAAAAAATGATATGTTTACTCATAAAAAAGTGAGTATTCCAGATAACTACATCATTTTTCTCAAAGAGTGTCATTTGGGGATAAATGTGCATGTCACCAGCACTTTTGAAAAAACATTTGTGTAACGGAAAGACTTTTCTAAAACTGTCCACTGGTTACCCGAATAAGAAATATTTAACAAAATTTCTTCCTTATGACTAAGAACAATTAGTGTAGAAAACTAAACTAAAATAATATGAGAAACATTTCATGTCTCAAAGAATGAAAGACAAATCAAAAATTCGTTGTCATCAAAATAAAATAAAAAAATTGTTGACTTTTTCACATCTGTTAAATTTGTTACAATTTCTCAGTGGTTTCTCTCTCTTTCCACTGCAATTTAAAAGACGTTTCTAAGAACTTTTCCCGTGCTATATAGAACCACAAAAAGAAAGGCAAAAATTTAAGGGAATTCGAAAACTTGGAAAAATTAGGATATTTTCAGAAATCTACAACAAAAAATCATAAACAACGAAACGAGAAGAGGATGAGACCAAACATTAGCGGACTAAGTTGTGGATTATACTTCCATCAAAATCACAATTCTGCATTTTTAGCAGCAAAGTGATCGAGTTGTTGCAAAATTATTTTCAAGCGAATAATTTATTCTTGAATTGAATGTTTTCGTTGGTATAACCAAGAAACTGAATATTTTCAATTACTCTAATGAAAATGAACATTTTTCTTGCGGGTTTTTCGACGTTTCTCAATTACGAAGTACGTATTCGGTATCCTGTCCGGGATGGATATGCCGTGACGTATATGCTCCAATCTATTACCAAAAACAATGTGTCGGTGAAAACACAAGGTTATTCGGATCTCAATTAGAGATTTTTTCAATGATGTACACATAATAACAGATCATGTTGACATTACGAAAATATCTCCTTATGAAAACAGAATTTTCGGAACAAAAACAAATTTGTTAAATTAGTTTTTGATGGAATTTAATGTAAATATTGTTTATCTTAATTATATCAAATCTTTAGTGGAAAATTAGGTACTAAAATACCTTGAAATCGATTATGGTATTTCAACAATATATTCTCAAATAAAAATGACCCATTTGATATATCTCTTTTGCAGGACGTGAGGACCTTAGAGCAAAAATTGGGTAATGTTGTTAACGTGCATGAAGTTGAATACGATTTGTTCAATCACGTTGATTTTTTGCTAGCGAAGGACGCTATTCCATTGGTATACTGTCATATGCTAAAGTTAATGTCAAAATACATGCCACAGAAGTCCTCTTAAATTTTATACCGACGCGAACAAGTGTAGTATTTAATGTAATAAATGTTGTTACAAAAGTTTTTCCTACTCAATGTTTTTCCTCTCCGTTCAATGTCTTCAGGATCTCAAGTTAAAGACATACTTATAATACGATGTTTTTCATATTTGGGAAAGAAAAGTGATCATTAAATTCAGATTCGACAGCCAATTACCTTGTTATTTCATGCATGTCGAGGAGTGACAATCCCCGAATTTAGTCAGTTGATTGTAGTATATTCTCCCATAAGTTTATGAGAACTTGAGATTCAATGTTATCAAATATCTCAATACAATCGGATCCAATTGTATCCAGCTAAAAGTAGACTTAATTAAAAAGAATCTTCATTTAACGATATATAACAGAGAGACAACGGAAACGTCGAAGCAAGATTTCGAACCCAATTGCCAATTTCATCAGCGAAACGTGAGTTAAATTATTACTTTCAGGTCGTTAGCAGTGATTACCCGTATATTCAATCGGAACGAGGTGCTATCTAGATTTAATAGAGAATTTTTTTGTATTTTCTACATTCGGCCACGCCATTCGAAACAGAATCTCCCTTCAAAAATCGAGGAAGTGCAATGAAGAGATTTAACATTAATCACGTCCTACGCCCGTCGTGGTACAGTTACTTGACTGATGATTTGATTAGAAAACGTTTTCGCAGAAAAAAACGTCCTTCAATCAACAGTAATCAACTAATCGATATGATTGACATAAGATGATGTGATGGAAATTTAATTGGATATTCGGTATTGAAATTCCGTATCATTAATCAGTTGAAGATTCAATAATAAAAGTCTATTGATCCAAAACAGAATGTTTCGAGTCGGAATTTATATATTTCTTATCTTCATTGATAATATATTTGGCGATTCATTCATGACATAACAAGTGACACCAAATTTTTTGAATAGTTTATGACTTGCGAAGTGAAGAATTTCTGATTTAGATCGGTGACAACAGTTCCAATAGCTGTGAGGTGAGAATGTGGATATTTGAAGATGATTGTTTGAACATCACTAAAAATACGGTGAGATGAATTTTATGTGGTAACGGAAATTATTCCCCAGTTTTAGGAGGAGACGATACGTAAGAAAGGATATCCATTGATCAAATACATCGTTACGACCGAGGATGGTTATATGAATACAATGTATAGAATTCCTCACGGCAAAAATGATAATAACAACAATATTCGAAGGACTCCCGTTTTGTTTTCACACGGACTGCTCTCGAGTTGTGCTCTTTTTGTTAATCAGTGCTCTCTCGCTTACTATTTAGCAGATAGGGGTTTTGATATATGGTTATCTAACAATAGGGGTACGACATTTTCTAGAAAACATAAAACTTTCGATACTGAAAAAGATAAAGAAAAATATTGGGATTTCAGGTATACGTTATTATATTAAATTTTTTTCAGTTGCAATTCATTTGTATCATTTCAGTTGGCATGAAATTGGAATATTTGATATTCCAGCATTTATTGATTTTATTCTCGACGAAACTGGATTTGAAAAATTATTTTTCATTGGTCATTCTCAAGGTGTTACAGCTTACGTTGTTTTTGGATCTGAAAGACCAGAATATAACAAGAAGATACTATTGTCCTTCTTGTTAGGGCCGCCAGTGATTTTTGAGAATAATAATTCGCTCATAGTACAAGCTGGAGCTCATTTATTCATTCCACTAATAGAGGTATGTTTCTTTCTGATCAGAAGAGCTATTCTTTACGAAGAATCTTTTTCAAATTTTCAATAATTACGAAGACTGTATATGTGACTGAACACTTTTTTTTATTGAAGCATTGGGAAAAGAGGAAAAATATGTGTCCTACCAATCACTCCCTTTTCATTTTTCAGATTTTATATAAAACCTTGAATATTGCCATGGCAGAATTACCACTAACTCGACATCTCAGATTAATTCTCTCTTTTATGAATTCCTGTTCATGGTTCAAGTTACTATCACAATTTCTGATTTTCCTCATAGCTGGCAGTCCAAATTATGAGCAAACACAAGAAGTATATGTATAAAAAAAAATATATTTTTGTAAATACACTTTTTTAGGTAGATTTCTCTCAACTGTTTGTTTCTGCACCGAATAGTGCTTCAGTTCGCCAGTTACTACATTATGGACAAGTTATTCGCTGTGAGTTTCAAATCCGACAACACTATTTCAAAAGAGTTACCTGAGAAACTTTCCGTCTAATCAGGATTTGACGCTGTGGAAATTTATCAACGGGAATTTTTTTCAGGGAAAACTTTTACGAAATATGACCATGGACCAGAGAGGAATTTGAAATTATACGGAAAAATGGAACCCTGTGCTTATGATCTGTCCAAAATAACATCACCAATTGTTTTATTCTACGCGACAAATGATATGTATACACATCCTAAGGTCAGAATCGTATAAAATATGTAAAATATTTTTACAAGACACAATTTTAGGATATAGAAATATTGAAACAATTGTTGGGAAATGTTATTGTAAAACACAAAATCGTATCTAAATACTTCAACCACGTAGATTTCTTGATCGCAAGAGATACTATCGATCTTTTGTATTGTCATATCGTAAGACTGATGAAAATGTATGACGAAAAAGACATAATAAAAAAACCGAAAATATAAGTAAATGTAGTGGAACGCACAAATCGCCTATTACGATTCTTCAATTTAGTACTGTATAAAGTCTGATAATTTTCATAAATGATCATTGATATTTAAACAACACTATAGGTGGGGCCTTCCTGGTGAATCTGGTAGACTGTCCCCCTAAATTCGACCCCACAGCGCAATTTAACTCAGCGAATTTATTTGGCCGCATCGTTGTTGTTGAGGGACAGGTTTTCTGTTCGTAATAAAAGCAACAAAGGTGCTGTCGTCAGCGAAACTGAAGATTTCATTTTCAGTTGAGTTGAAGAAATCGTTGATCTGGATAAGGAAAATCGTGGAAGACAATAACAACCCCCCTGTTAACTGGGTTTATTCTCGATCACACCCAAAAAGAGGAATCTCTATCGAAGAGCTACGATGTTCTGGTAGTCTGAAGAAAATGATCAAACGCTTGCCAGATATCCAAAATTTTTTAGATTTCTCATGGTCCTCCATTGCAGAGGTCCACAACTGTTGTTGGTGAAATTAAGCGTAGTATAGTTATAACTACGTGAGTTCAATAAAATATGGAGAAGCCGAAAGATCCCCAAGCGACCAAAACTCAACATATTCGTGGATGCTGTTGACACGTTGAGCTTGGGGGAAAAATACAAAGAAATTAAACCCTTTGGAAATATGGTGACATCGAACAAAACTTGACCTAACGTGGAGGCAATTCAGAACCAACGTGTCCATTTGTCAGAAACTGGGAATCAAAAAACGACTGTCAGCTTCATTACTATCCTGAATCCTTACCTTGGACATCAATTGGAAGTCTTTGAACTCCTTCCCCGTCTTTGGATTAGCCAGCTCAATAAGTGGTTGTAGAAGCTGAGTTGTTAGAAATTGTTTAAAAATCGTTGAGATTTTTGTGTTTTGATTTTTATTTGCTCCATTCCGTTCGCTGGTCAAGCGTATACAATAAAAATAAAAAAGGGATACCCGGTTCGAGATTGTCATAAATTAAACAGTTGTGATGCGATACGTTGTGAGAAAGTCAAAAATCGAACTTTGGGTAGCGGAACACTTGACGCGCTCCAGTTTATTTATTTGTCACCAAATTTTCGGTGAATGGTTGCCCTCAGTACTTTTTGCTACTTGAGTAATGTTGCTACTCACAAAAATTTATTACTTGTTGGAAAAGAAGTGAGAGCTTGACCTCGATGCTCAGTAGTGTTTTGATGGGTTTAATGTTTTTTGTGGCGTCGAAGTACTTTCGATACTTGGGAACGAATTGACTTGTATTTATTGTCTCTAGGCGGATGTTCGTGCATAGTGTGGATGAATCATAGACTTAAATCTACTTGTCAAAGATTACGTAATATAGCGTTTTCACATTCATTGCCAGCTGAGAAGTTGCTATTCTGAGTATTGTATATATCATGTTGGTATAATATAAAATACCAGATTTATAGATTTCTGGTAACACATGATCTGTCTCTATTGAGTGATTTGTACATATAGGGTTACCTACAGATACACAGAGATAATCCTGGGAGCGCGTCGAATGATCTCAAGACCACTTGTACTTTGAAAAACGATAACAGAGTTTAATCAATCCTGATGCAATCAATTTTACAAATTCTGCACAAATTGCTATGTAAGTCTTTCATCACATTTCGGAAATTTCGTTGATATGTTTATTAGGTCGTGACCTCTCCTTCGAACCATATGCACAATTATTTTATCTCATACCGATGCAATAGGGTGTATACGGAAGTGGAATTTTTAATTTTTGATTACAAAATTGAAATCAATCTGCGATATTTTTTTGTCGATTCAATCAACTAGTGGGTATAAGGGTGGTGAGTTGCGCCTCTTCGAAAATGTTTCTTTACATTTAAATTTAATTTCTAACCGTTTGGTATGTGAGAAAACATAAATTATTTTTACACGTTCCATTATTTTGACATGCACTAAAACTTTTCACACTAAAAGAATCGAACAGGATATTCTACTTATAATAATGTTATTCAATCAAATTTAATTTGTCTTATGTACGCCACTGAATGTTAATAACAAAACAAGTAGAGTCTATGGGGTCAAGGTTTATTGCAATATATAGAATGCGGAATGAATATAATCGCAGTTCGAAAGAACATACAACAATTTTGTTGTGTTTCTCGGGTTGATTTATCGAATTGGTTATGACTAGAGGAACAGTTGTGATTTACCAATCCACATAACATAATCTACATATACTAAAACTCGAAAATGTTCGCACCATGTAGTGATGAATATTGTGAATCTATAAGCAAATTCACGGTGAGTTCATATACAAAACTATTTGTCTTTGAGTAGAAGAAAGAATTGGAATTGAATAAGTATAATAAAAAGAATGAAAATAAGGATTATGTATGACCCAACAAAAATTATCCTTCGAAATTTTCATCAATCAAGGATGACTTGGCCTATTTATGAAGTACTCAAACAATATATTTTTCGCGAATATTAATAAACAATAGCGAGTGATAGTGAAATCATTCCTAAATTTATCAGTTTCAACTACGAAAACAATAATATCTGACGCTTGTAGATACGAAGCATTTAAAATGATAAAATCAAAAAACCGAATGAAACACGCAAAATATTGATACTAAATAAAATGGAAATAATTGGAATGCTCTACATTTCAGGAGCAAGTTATCGGTACACATGGGTACTCTTTCGAAAAGCACAATGTTTATACAGAGGACGATTACATTCTTTCATTGTATAGGATAATTTCTAGTCCAAACACCAAAGACACCACAAAAAAATCTGCCGTTTTGGTAGTTCACGGTTTCGCGTCGAGTGTCGCCGAATCTGTCCTCGAGAAAAATCACCTAGGGTACTATTTAACAGACAACGGCTTCGATGTTTGGATAGCTAACTGTAGGGGAAATACTTTCTCCAGGGGACACAGAAAATATCACCACATAAAAGACAAAAATAATTATTGGAATTTCAGGTGATAGGACAGAGTTTAAGATTCAAAATTTATCATTCAACTCCTTTTTACAGTTTTGATGACATAGCTCAATATGATCTTCCGGCCTTAATCGATTTCATCCTTAACGTAACCGCTACCCAAACATTGTTTTATATAGGAATTTCGCAGGGAGCTACTGCATTTATGAGTTTAATGTCGATCAGACAAAATTATAATGAAAAAATAAAATTGGCTTGTTTGATGTGTCCGGCGATGATGTATACAGAAAATGCTAACACGTGGCCACTAAAATATGTATTTTGCTACTTAATACCCTATATGGAGGTAAAATTGGATTCACGAAAAAAAACATTGTGGTAACTAATCGACTTTCAGCGCACAGTGAAATGGTTGGGTTTTTCTTTGCACGAAACTCCGGGAACTCATTTAATAAGGTGGATAGGATCATCATTAGCTAAACCCCATTCTTTAGGGGAGATAGTCTGTGACAGAATGTTCGATCTCCTCGCTGGACATCGAAATCCAGATAAAAAAGCGAACATGGACTTTTCAAAAGTTTGTGTAACAACACCAAACACGTCCTCTTGGAAACAACTGCTACATTTTTCCCAAATCATAATGGGTAACATGATTTCAGTGAATCCGTATAATGAGTTTTAACTCGCTTCTGATTACAGAAAACAGATTCGCCAGATACGACTACGGACCAACGAATAATCAGAAATTGTATAATTCGGAAAAACCCCCTCTTTACGATATCTCAAAAGTGACATCACCCGTTGCCCTGTTTTATTCCGGGAACGACATGTATTATGGGGAACAGGTGAATTAAAAAAATGTTCATGAACATTGCATAATTCATTATATAATTTCCAGGATATCGAACTCCTAGCGAAAAACATGGGTAATTGTATTTATAAATATCGTGTCGAACAACAAACTTTCAATCATATGGACTTCGTTTATAATAACGATATAATACCACTCTTGTACTCTCATGTTGTAGATTTAATGTCGAAATATGGGTCATGAATATCAATAATATATTGATAATAGGTACATTGACGTGACTCTAAGGGCATACGTCGACCGCAAATATTAGTTTGCTGGCAACACTTTTACGATGCACATTTGAGAATGGAAATTTCGAAAGGGAATTCCCTTTTTAGTTAGACTATCGCTATGTACATAAGTGCATGGGTATAAAGAGATTGGACGTCGAGTATATTTGTTTACAAAAACGAAAAATATTCCCAGTAATTGACTTTAATTTAATCTAAATTGAGCGATAGTCCAATTAAAAAACGCATTTCCTTTCGAGATTTTCAAATTTCAAAAATTGAACATTTAGTAACAAAATACTTCGCGAGGTCGACTTATTATTTTCTACCAGAAAACAAATTTTCGTTGGACGGGTGCCCCACATATTTTTGATTAGCTATTGTCATCAGTTTATTTCATTTTGGATCTAAATCACAATGTTGAGTGTCATGCATTATCAAATATACTACTAGAAATTGAAATAATATTACTCGTATGTTATTTGTAAGCAATTTTATCGTTGTAAATGTATAGAAAATATTTGCTGACAGGAATTGAAATGAATGCTCGGCGATCTTGAATATTTTAATGGGGACAATATTTCATGTGATAGTACATCAGGAGCAATGAACGCGTTTTCAGTGGGCTTTATTGATCCCTCGAATTACCGTCCCTAAATTTTTTCCAACCTCTACTGAAAATTTGACAAGCAAGTATCATGAGAGAACTGAATTCACATCAAAAAATGAAAAAATTGTTGAGATATTTTCAATGAATTTCTATCAGATCTGAAGGTTTTGTTCATCTAGGTACGGTACCGTGGCATTAAAAATTGAAATTATACCTAGAGCTGTGATATGAAGAAATGACGATCGCATTTAGTAAACAGAATCGTTTCACTTTTAAATATATGTATTCTAGTATAATAGTATATTATTTATATTCCCACAGTAATATATTGATATAAATTACTAAAATTGCGCTTCCTCCCATGCGAATCTGAATGACTAAATGTGGCTGTGTTTAACTCCCAGAAAACTTTGCAGTTGTGTGACAATATACCTCATACAGTTTCCAACATGTGTCAAACAATTAGATTCGAAAATTCTATGTGGCCGATCATCGTAAAATTTAAAAATTGAAAATAAAAAGTCTATCCTCGTTCCCCTTATTGCCAGATTTCAATGAAAACAGAAGTTTTCTATTAAGCTCGATTTCTTATCAAACGTTACGAAATTTCAAAAATTTTCACGGATGACTAAATGTGAATGACTTTGCTCAAACAGCATGCGCGGCGAAATCACATTAGCTGCAAGACTACCTACGCCACATAAGTTGGAAAGCTTTAAAACATGATAATAAGTTAGAAATTTGTGCATGAAGTTTGAAAATTTTCAAATTAAAAATATCTGAAAAAAGTCGAAATATGAAAATTCTTCAAAAAACTTATTGAAAAGTTGTGAAATTTATTCGAATCGAAAATGGGATATTCTCAGAACCAAAAACGTTGATTTCTTACCAAATGAAGTATTTGATCTTATATGCGGGCCGTAGTGTTAATGTAAATTCATTTCGAGAATTAGAAACTCACATTCAGAATTTTTCGACATTTCTTGACTCAACAATTTCAGCTCACACCTAATATGCGGAAAATAAATATATTCATGGGATATTGCAAACAACTCAAGAAATTCTAGAACTTGCAAAATTAAAAAAAAAATGGTAATCTTTAACATTTATAGTTACATGAAATCTTTTTTCTGGGAGTCAAATAGCTGTTTGTCAAAATGATGTAGAATATTATTGCCAAGTTATTTCTTTTTGTTATGTCATCGAATAACTCTCTTTTTTTCTATTTCTATGAAACTTAACATCCAAATAACACAAATGAATTTTTTGTTTCACCAAAATTCTGCGGACAAAAACGAAACTTACATTACACACGAGAAAAAAGGGAAATAATCTGATGCATATTTGTCCTACATGTCACCTGCGAGGAGATCCAACTCAGATTTTAGATATAAGTACTAATTATTATGAAGCATTTTTATCTCAAAGGAAACTTTTGTGTTTCTAGGAAATATGAGACAGCTTTTACTGGAACAGAAAAGAATAAAGACTGAATGAAAGAAAAGATGACGTATCTCCAATACAGCGAAACATTGAAAAATTTTCAGTATAATCTCCTTTCTTCGCTTCTTATCTCGGAGATCTCAGTTAAGATTGAAAGGATTAATACACGTGAAGTACAATGTATTGATTCAAATACTCCAATTACCTCAGTACTCGCATAATTAAGTATCAGGAGATATGTACTTCGTTTTCAATAGCAAAGGGTCAGATTACTCACATTGTTCACTGAACATTGTACTCCACTTGATGAATAGAGATAAGATTCATATTTTTACTGCCATTTCCGATGTTCGCGGTGTAGAAGAAAAATGTTCCCCTGTGGTGATGATTATTGTGCTAAAATCTCAGAATACACCGTGAGTACGATTCATATACCTGATGAAATAACAGTTCACATTTTCTATACATTAATGACACGAAAACCATTATATATTTCGATTTAATAAGACAAAGAGCCGAAAAATTTAGGAAAATCGGTCTTGCTATATTGGAACAACGGAAGAATAACATCGATTCAATGATTCATTCTTATCGACTATTAATTAATTGTGTGAATCATCTTATCATTATTATTCAAATCGACGATTTTCTCTTAATTATAATTGATACTATATCAACTCCATACAATAAGATTGGATAACAAGGAATTGAGGTATCAGTAACATAATTTGCAGGAACAGCTGGTTCGAAGCAAAGGTTACCCATTAGAAATCTACGAGGTAACAACTGAAGATGGCTATATATTATCCTTGTACAGAATACCACACAGTCCAATCAATGTGGAAAGTTGTAAAAAGAAATATCCTGTTCTTATTGTTCATGGATTTTTGGCAAGCATGGCTGATTCAATTTTCGAAGATCGCCAACTTGGTTATTTTCTCTCAGAAAATGGTTTCGACGTGTGGATAGCAAACTGCAGGGGTACAACATATTCTCGAGGTCACAAAAAATATCATCATGTAAAAGACAAAGCAGATTATTGGGACTTTAGGTACGCAGCTGCGACGTGTTTGATGTCGATTATTTCATACCGATTGGCGGTTTTAGTTTCCACGAACTTGGATTCTACGACATACCAGCTTTCATCGACTGCATAAAAGAAAAAACCAATTCTTCAAAACTATTCTATGTCGGGTTTTCTCAAGGAGCTGCTGTGTTTTCAGTTATGATGTCAACAAGACCTAAATATAATCAAAATGTTGCACTCGCATTTCTGATATGTCCAGCAATAATTGAAACAGCACACGCTAGTTACTTCCCTCTGAGAATGGCTTGCAGTCATTTAATGCCAATGGCAAAGGTAATTATCGAGCCATCGTCGTACCAGCAATACATTTATGGCCACAATTTTCCAGTGGCTCAGTTCAACATTCAACTTATATTTTCACGAATGTCCGATGATATACTTCTTCAGACTTCTGGGTAGAAATTTTGTAAAAGAAAACACATTTGCGGAGGTAATTTTCCAGAGATGTTATGATTTCTTCGGCGGACATCGAAATCCCTATAAAAATTATAAGGTAAGTTCATTATGATCAGCAATTAATCCTTCACCGTTCGTCAATCGATCAGATCGACTTCGCCAAAACTAGTATCGCCACACCAAACACTGCCTCCTGGAAACAAGTTCAACATTTCGCACAAGTGATAGCAGGTAGATTTAATCAAAAAGCAATGACTCTTCATCGAATAATTCTGATTTTACAGAAAATAGGTTCGCACATTATGATTACGGAGAACCGGCTAATATGAGAATTTATAACACGAAGCAACCTCCTAGCTATGATCTTTCCAGAATCACTTGTCCCGTTGCATTGTTTTATTCTAATAACGATTTGCATTATGGTATTCAGGTGAGGAAGGAATCACTTATTCAATTTCAGATGTTAATATGCATTTTGTAGGATATGGAACAACTTTCAAAAAAACTAGGTAACTGCGTGTATACACAACTGACTGGTGACAAGTATTTCAATCATATAGATTTCTTTTTTAATGCAGATGTTACCCAATTAGTACATTTACCTGTTTTAAAGCTCATGATGGAATACAATAAATGATTCAGTTATTCTTGGTAGTTCTTTTCGGTTTTCGAATAGAGATGGATGCTACTTTGTTTTAATAATAAAAGATCAAATATATGAGATTTTGTGTTTCATGTGAAATTTGAGCAATAGCAAACGAGTATCTACCTCAGTAATCGCGTATGGATAACTTAATAATTAATAATTCTCTGACGATGTTATATAATTCCTTGGGTAAATGAACACAGAAATAACAATAGACGCAAATATATAAATTATTCAATAACTATTACAAAAGCGAATATTTATTTTCATCGACAATTGTTAAAATATTTTACAGAATAAAATAAGCAGTTCATAATAATTGTTTCATTCGTTGTACAATCCCATAAAAAATTCGGTTGTTTTATATGCTCTTGTGATATTACTAGTGATTATATAACCAATCCATTGTCCTTTTTGGCGCAATGTAAAAAATAAAACAATCGACAAATGAAATACAAATCAAAAAAAATTTCAGGGAGTTAGATAAATAAGCAAAGGGGCCGTTGAAATATTTCCTTCAAAAAATTTGAGTTCTAGGAATATCGTTACGTAGCACATATAAACGTATAATCAAATCATATATGAGTAAAATCCTGAAGCTGACATTTTTACGCTGGCCGTTTCAAGTGACAAGCTCCAACTGTCATAACCGCATAATTCATGTTACAATATACCGGTCGAGAATATATTTGAGATAAGAAGGGCAAATTTGCAAATATACGATATATGAGTGGAATTTTATGTTTACTACAAACTAAATTTGAAGCGATGAAAACGCTTCGTGGGATAGCCATAAAATCGATGTGCAACATATATTATGTCTGTGGGAATTTCACCCTGATTCTATTACGATCTGCATTGTTTGTTTTCCGCGTGGGGCAGTTCAAACACCACTCAATTTATCATACAGCAGCACCATCTAGTAACGTAACACCGGTCATTGCATATTAGATTCAACATCTAGTACGAGTGGCTTCGTATTAATCAACCCCTAGAGAGTTATGACTTTGGTGCGCCCTGGCACTTCAATTATTTATGAAGAGATGTCGTTTGTTCCCTCTATATAGAGGTGGAAGAAAAACCCGAATGACTTATTCGCTGAATATATTGCATCTAAATCTGGTCTGGAATTGAATAATTTATCGCTGTTGAGGAATCAGAAAGAAAAAGCTCAGTCTCGCAATTGATTCTACATTTCGGTTATGAAGCGGAACTCGTCGCGCTGAGTGAGAGTGCGCTTTCGGGCGTCCTTATTTTATTTGAAATGGCATATTGGGGTGAATTTTTCAGCCGACTGGTAGAAATTCCTAATCTATCGGAGGCGGAATTCTGCAAAGCAGAAAGCTATTTCCAAGTGAATATATAACGAGTCAAATAATCACGTTCATATTTCGGTCAACTGGACTATAAAAGCATTCAGAAACTCATAGAAAGATCTGAAGAACTAGGTATGCCTTGGAATTCCTGAAAAAGAAACGCAGTCACCGGATTCGAAATTTTCAGAAAACCGAAAAACACATAGGCAATGGAAATGTTTTAAAGTAAAATTATTCGCAATGAACGAAGTACGTAACGAAAAAAATAATCATTCGTTCTCTGAAATTTAAAAAGGATAATTAAAGAGAACCGAATAAACTTGAAATCTAAAGTCGTTAAATTTTTGTTGAGAACATTACGTTACAAGATCAAGTCGAAACTCTATTTTACTCACCATATAGTAATGACGGTGTCGTTGTCAGTTCTGTACTGTGTAACTGTGAATAAAAAAATTGTCATTTAATTCGATTGCTATGCAAATTTATTTTTTAGGCGATCACGTACGAAAGAGATACATACCGCCACACTTACCTACTGTACAAAGTTTCCAATTGCATGCAACTGCGCTTTCATATTTTATTGGCTACATTTTTCCCAAAATTTCGGCCAAGCAAAGGAGCAAAACAGTTAAAATTTGTAGCTTTTTTCAAATTTTCTGCGTCTGGGTTACAGTGGTTTACTAGTGCAGTGACGATAAACCTTAATGTGGCTGAATATAACTGCGAGGCACTGCAGTAGTGAAGTGACAACTTCCGTCAAAAATTCGCATGATTTTCTAACAACTCCTCAAATTGACTTTTTTGTGCGACATTTAGCTTGAGAAATTTGAAATTGAAATTCATCTATAATGTCTTCTTTCTAAAGTACGAAAAACTTAGATGCATCTTGGATTTGGAGTCAGGAATGAAATATACTAAACTCTCAAGTGGACTACTTCAGTCCCGCGATACAACTGTTCAATTACCATTCACCTATTCTTGGAATATTCATATCTGACTCGAAATTTGTGGTACATCGAATAATAGAATTCGGCAACTGCTTCAATTATATTTACAACTCAGGGCGCAACGAATAGCTAATCGATCAATAGAAATTTCATGTTGACGAACTACAAGTTTAGGGCTATAATTTCACTTCAAAGTTTCTAGGTGGATAATCGGCGTACGTGACAAGTTAATTTCATATTCAATATCGAAATGAATAGATATAACTGGAGTCGTTATGGATTGCCCACGTATGAGGTAAAAATTGAAATACAAAACAAAATTGATGACTGGAATAAATCTTTTATCCAACTTCAACTTTTCCAGCGTATGATTCAAAATAAGAAAAGTCAGTTCCATTCACTGCAGGTCATATTCATTCATACACCAGTTGAATATAAATTGTCTATTGAAAGCCCGTCAATTGAAAGTAGGTCAGAATACGGAAAGAAGAAAATCCAAAAATTTGGACCAATTAAACTCTTCTATCTAGAAAATTATTGTACCTCTGAAACATCTGAAACAAATGAAAATTTTTCTGAAACAAAGCCGAAAACTACGATGAAGTTCTTTTCAATCCTTACCTTCCGAATAGCTAATTCGAAAACACTTTGTCAAACAAGAAGAATCTGTTCATACTACTTTGAAAATAAAACCACAGATGTGTTCAGGATAAACTACGTACAGCTCAATTTCCGAACGTCAAATATTATATCTGTAATCGCAAAAACAAACGTCATTTCCGAGAAAAGTTGTAAACAAGCCTGAGGGCTGAACGAGGATTGGACACTTTTTGCTGTTTCCTTTCTCTAGAACTTGAGTCTACGGAATTAACTGCCGTAGGGCAATCCGTTGATCTATTGATGTCTTGAAGGGAGTTCTAGCTAACTTAACATTCATAGATTGACACTGACAGGAAATTATGTTAGAAGATTCGCTTCATCGTGAAAACTTCATTATACCGACAGAATAATTGGTCGGATGATAGATCTGGGATGGAATGATGAAAATTATTTAATTAACGAACGAAATTGGCCAAGGGGAAGAATTTGAAATGTGCGTGCGAGCAGCAGAAAATGTGTTCCTGGAGATTACATCATCCGCAGAGAAAGAATTACAAGCAGTTGAAATGAAAATGGAATAATGAATGTTTGTCGTTGTGAAGGACAGCATGACTAATTTGAGATTTATCGAAATTCGGTTGAAGGAAAATTTAAAAATTGTTAGAGCTCCGGTACGATTGGATAGGTGTTCGCGAATGAAAATGATATTCGCGTTGAAAGTCCACTCGGAATGCAATATAATAAATGAACATGACGAGGATTTTAAATTGCGATAGACTTCGAATGTACGTATAAGGCATTAACGATCCGTCGAAAAGTGAATCAACGACTGTCGAATATGAGCGCTGAAACGAGATCTTCCTCCATGTCCGGAACATTTAACTAAATTTGATTGTTGAAGGTACAAAGTGGAAGTCACGATATGGATCGTATTGTTGAGAAATGTCAAAAACAATAATGAATTGTTTTTTCCAACGTGATGGTCGATCAGCGTTTTCCCGAGCTTTTTACATATTTGGTTGTATTATTGATATTTTCGTAATTTCTCTTAAACCATTCTTTAATTTGATATATCGTAGTATTTTTAACTTAGGTTTACGATGTTGTGTGATGTTAAATCGAATCGTAATCGGTGAGCAATTAAAGAATTAGTGCGACGGGCACTAGAGCGAAGAGTCGGCCCGGAGACACGAACGAACCAAGTGGGTAAAATTTCTCGAATTCGAAAAGAATAAAAGGAAATATTCAAAAAAAAGGAGATTAAAATTGAATCACGAAAAGAACAAGAGAAAACAAACTTTAGATGGTAATAGCAAACAGAAATACATCAAGTTTTCATATAAATATTTTTCTAGTGCGACGGCAATAGACGAGGAATTTTGCGACGCTATTTATCGATCCCAATTACGTGTAACACAATCCACTCATAAGTTCTTAGAAACGAAGTCGACAACAGTCAGTCTGAAACCTTCCAAAAAGATTCCGAACTTTTCTAAATTTTACATTATAGTATCATTCTCGCGAATATTAAATTATATTCATCCGAGAATCATGAAATACCATAGAAATGTATAATAATCGAAAACTTATTTCTAAGAGCAGCTGGAATGAGATTTGCATTCAAAAAAGTGCTACGGAAATATGACGCTCAGTTCCATTCTCTCGATAATTCAATTAGGAATTGGAAATACACATAGCGAATTAGTGAGTTCGAGATTCCGGAAGAATCTTTAGAAGTAAACAACAATTTCTGCTTTTCAGTTCAATTTCGAACTTTTGCACAGAAAGCATTTTAACTGGGTAACTTTATTCCTTGCAGACACTTTGGCGAATTTATTATATAGTACAATGCTGCAAATGGAACAATAGACGTTCCGTAACAATCTTGAACGATTCTTACTTGATATTTCGGACGCAGCTCTTAACCCATCAACGGTTGTCCTTATAGGAATACGTGAGAGCACATCGTACATCTGCGATAAAATTAAAACGCGGTAAGGCGCGAGATATATTCATATGAATCCCATTTCCGTATAAAAGTTGAGAAAATTCGTCCTGCTCGAAAGTCGGAGAGTTTTGTATCTCATCTGAATGCAAATTGGACAGAGAATTGCGTCGGCGGCTGCTGAATCCTCGTCTCTCTAATTCGATATTTTATCGAATTCGGAATCGGCAAAGATCAATTTCATTACCTATCTGCATTTTCCAAACACCAGGAACCGCTGATCGAAATTTACTGTGACATTTATGACCTCGCGTCACGGCGAAATTGAAAAGTTCGGAAACGGTAATTCACTTTAGTCAGAAGCGGGATAATCTGTTTGTTGCGCCAATTTTTTATTCACGCTAATTCATTCATTTCGGTGCACAAGTTGCGAGAATTGCTTTCGGCCTATTCAAAATTTCACTAATTGAAGTCTGAAATAATTATATACCTATATGAATTTAGCGTAACGACTTTAACAAATTATCTTGCAATGTATGGCAAAATTTTTGTTTATTATGCGTGAATAATACGTGGAAAAGTCGCGACGGTCGAAAAATGAGATTTTTTGCATATGCTGGACTTTTAAGTAAAACTGATTTTTGCAGGTATGTACCAAGTGGACATTTCAACATAGAACTTAATATGAGACCGTCAATTTAATGTTTTTGTCAAAGTAATGTTTTGCTGGAATTCAGGTGACGGAGCAGACATCAACAAACCATCTTGGACGAATTTCGCGAGTTCGTGAGGAGCAAAAGGTGCGCAAGTTGTGGTCATTTTGTGCGCTCATCCAGACTTTCGGTCGTACTGATGTAAATGTCCGATTCAAATAATTTTGTAAAACCATCTATTGAACCGCAACAGAAAATAACGATTTGAATTAATACAAATCTGAAACAAATCGGACTTTCAATTCTTCGATTCCTTTTACAAGGAACGTTCCTCATTAGAAAATGGAAAGGAACGACACAAAAAAACGTCCTTAACAATGACATCTTGACGGATAATATTTTGTCGTCCGATATGAATCAACAGATTTTTGAGTATGATAACACTAAATCACCTGCGAATTGTGATCGAATTTAATAGAAATTGACGATATTATAGGTGTAAGCGGTAGTTTACCTCCGGCTGAGTTTACATGATGGGCATTTAATTTTGATTGACAACCATTATTAATGTACGTTTAATATGGACAGAGGATTTAATGACCGAATAGTAATTCCATTTGAAGATTATTACTGTCAGCGCGAGTATCCAGCGATTATCGCGGGAGTATTCAATTAATGCGTACCATATTACTTTCATTTTCAATAACAAAGGAAATCTTGATTGTCTCAAGAAAGTGGAACAATGAGATGGCAATTAAATGCAGAAGCAAGGATTATTTGTCGAGGAAGCCAATTGACACTTCTTTTTTCTTTCTTATTCAATCTATTGAACATGAAACGTTTATCCTTATTCAGGTTATTGTCCCATTATCTGAGGCAGATGTTCAAAGAATGAAGAAGCGGGAGAGACAAGAGAAAGAGAACGAGCATTCCTGTTGTATTTCCCATTACGGCACGATTAATAATAATCATAGTAGGTATTCAGATTCAATATCACGGCTGCGAACGTAGATAGCCGAACCGTATGGAACGTATTCGTTCGGTTTTCGACCCAACAATGTGCAACAGGCAAATAGAATAAATTCAGTAGCTCCATTATTATCATTTTTTCCCACAAAGTCAAGTTTTCAAGAAAACAGAATCGACTATGTTGGTCCATGCTTCTTCCAAGTCAATATCGACTGACAGAATTGATCTTTGAATTTTTCCAAAATTTTTGGAGTCTGTCCTCTGGCAGATGTATCTTTAAAGTGTCTTTCAATTTTAATCCACAAATTGCTACCTTTGATCTTACACAGGCACAAGCATTCTCAGCGATCCCAAACGATTCTGGAGGGCCAATATGGGACATATGGAAGAATCTAGGATAGTTTGGGAATCACGATTCTATGACTCTCAAATACATGTAATAACTGCAATCAAGACGCAAAAATGATCTTTTCTTCTAGAAGAAAATTTTCACAATGGTCTTATTTTCAATAGAACCACTCCTGATGTTATCTTTAGAGGTACAGATGCCGATAACATTGGTAGAGGTGTCTGTGCCGGTGTATCAATTACCTTGCTTTATTCACTGCAGGAAACCGTAATTACAAATCTTACTATCTATCAAGCACTGCTGCCAAATCCCATAATTGATTATTACCTGAATCAAATTCTATACTGCCTTTAGATCAAACTCTGTATTGTGCCGGGAAACCACCTCGTCGCCATAATAATGCTAATAATTATCTTTGATACTATTAGAATACACCTACCAATTTATTAATGTAATACGATAAACATGCAACTTCGTAATACATTCTTCTTCAGGCTCTCAAATTTTTCATTAATTTGAGCGAAAATCAATTCAATTACATCATTCTCATTCGGAATGTTTTGGAATTTATTCTAGTGCGGTCAAATACGTTTGTTCCAATGCGAATTGCTATTATTGATTGGTGGTTTCCTGATCTATTTAATTACGTTGTTGATATTTATTGAACTGGAGTGTAACTACGATAAATATAACGGAAAAAACTCTTCCGGGTCAGCAAATCAGTAATGGAACACATGATGAAGATACCTTCGAAATATTCAATAATATTACAAAACAGTTCATCGATAATCTGGTGATGATATTCAATGGAAAATTTCCATGAATAGAATGACACCTCACCCTGACGAATAACTTTTTCAATATTGCTCACATTCTTCTGAAATTCGATATTATTGGAATGCCCAATTTCTGTAATTAAATATTGAGTGATTACTGAATTTCATTTGTTACTTTGTCATTTTCAGGCCTACAATTTAACGCAATACTAGAGAACACGCTTTGCTATCATGTTGAATCATTATCGGTGATTTGAAACAAATTTTTTTTCTGAAGTTGTCATTGAATTATCCAGCATGGATTTTTAACATTTTGAAAAATCGATATTTCCGCCGGAACCGTTAGTTCGATTTCACTGTTCAACGAATTCATTCAGGATCTTCTATAGTTTTACGATGCACCGAAGTTGTATTGAAGCAAGAAAATGTACGTGACAACTTTTTTTTTTTGATAATCTAGGCGATCGACGTGAAAAAATATTCGATCTTGAGTGATGAGTGTGACGGTCAAAAATTGAACAAAAAAAAATCAGTAATGGATTCGAACCTAATTTTCTGGTCTCGGTCTCGAGGAGCGAGACAAGGAACCCCTAAATCGTAAAACCATTATTCAAGAACACATAAATATTTCCCACGTTCGGACCACTCTCCTGTTGAGAAGTTTTTTCAGGTAAGTGGTTCGCTTTTCTTGTCGATTCCGATTTCAACTGTTGACCATTTTCTCACATAGGATGTAGGTATTTTCATTGAAAGGTTGTTTCACAGAACCGATTGTCAAATATTATTGAAGGTGACTATCAGAAATGTGACATGTTACGTCAGGTTTTTGATATCATTATCATGATATGAATGCGTGGGGATGGGATTAAAAAGAAATTCTATCTGAATTGGTGGAATATTATATAGAATTCCTTTCAGAATGTCTATTCCGGCGTAAACATTGTCGCAATTGAATGATCATTGATCTCGCTTTCATTTCCAAGCCTAAGCTTCTTACGTATACAAATTAAAATAACAAAGGTGACAGAGTTGGAGCAACGAAGATAGAAGAGACTTGGAAAGTCCTCAAATATCGCGAATTAAATAATTAAACAGCTTGTCTGAAAACTCTTCGGAAGGAAGTATGCTGATGAACGTGGACTCTGGAATTGTGTTCACGTTCCATTTTTATCATAAAGTCAGTAATGCCGATAGGATTTCCCAAAATCGCGTCTGATGATCGAATCACTAACGAACCAAAAAGCTTTATTGATTTTCCTTAGAATTTTGTTTTCAAAGTATCGAAAAGGATTCCTATGCGTATTCCAAGTTGGTGTCATATATTATTGACGGCCTAATAATGGTCTTGTTTTAGTTCATTCTTTCTTTTTAGGTCGTCAACGGTGGATATCCCTTTACCAAACATTAGCATATGTTTCCAAATGGATTCATTTTAGTTGACATTGTCCTTGATGGGGGAGGTAAAAATGGTCGTCTCCTGCCTCCTATGAGGGGCAAAGACTACTTTCTTCCCTCGCAACAGGAAGGAAAGTGTCATTTTCTGTCATGTATACAAAATACTTCTCCTGATATTAACAAAAATGATACTGTGGAAAAAAGAAAGGAGTTCTGGAAAAATGTGGGGGACAAAAAAATTTACCACCCGTATCAATAAGAATTTGAACTAAAAAATAACGAAGATACGAAGATTAATAATTAATTTTTTTCGGATATTTCCGTGTAACCCGTAATTCACCGCGCATCCTAACTCCTCAGATAGACGCGATGGATGGCTTTTCGGTGGATACGTCGCTTTTCGAAATTTTTGTGAAAAATTGGTGGATCTTAGTCTTCAGCGTTCCTGCCTTAAAACTGGTCGCATTAACGACCTAACCGAAGGTGGCATTCCGATTTTTCTAGGAGCGAGTAGTAGCAGATTCAATTGACTACTTCCAAAACCTATTTTTCCGGACCTTGTGTTCTGCAACTTTAGGAAGAAATTTTCGCGTTTCCGAATTTTTCATTGTCAGTTTGAAATTGAAAAAAGATACAAAGACTACTATACTGTTCCTGCCTTTGCAAAAACATGTCCGCTATGTTACTACCTTTCATACTTGTCGATATAAATGATTTTGATATCGCTTTTTTTACATTTTTGCGAAAACCTCCACTTATTCGAAGTCCAGATACTATGGAAATAATCTAGATAACAGGATATTGTTCTTACCAAAGCGTCTTGACCGCAGTCCTAGTTTTTCGCTCCCCGATTAACGTCAAAATAAATACCCAAAAAAAGGCAGTTTCGCCGATATCTGGGAAATCCATTGTATGATCACCGCTATTTGCGTACTCGGTAAATACCGTCACCCCACCTACCGATCGCAAGCAACCCCGACGCTCTATCTACGATAGCGTCGTAATCCAGGTCATGTCATCACGCTAATATACACACGCACATACACCCCTGAACCGATATCACGGTCGCGTAATAACCGTATACTAATAAGTGTGCCAAATTTGCCTGTGAACGGTACTTTTAATAAAAACGTATGTCTAGGTTAGCTTCGTAATCTTTTGATCCAGAAAAAATATCGATAGTTGAAGACAAGTTTTCGTTTAGACCGTGGTAGAGTTCGTTCGGAAGATTTAAAGAAAGATTGTTATCTGAGATGATATGATTGATAAAACGACCAAGAGGATTAGACGAGCGAAAATCCCAGGAGGAGTGAAAAGCGTTGAAATTACCACCCAGGATTGAAGGAGAAGAATCTTGTGAAATTGAATTTGTCTAGTCGGACCTAACTGAGGGATTACAGGGGCGTTAATAGAGACTACAAACGTGCGTTTGTAGGACGATTGGAGATGGCGAATTTCATATAAGATCCTCGATATCGATCTTTCATCCGAAGACATACGTATGAAAATTGCTGAGTTATTAGAACCAATAATATTTTTCAAATGAGCTCATCACCGGTCACTCCAAGTGGAAAAGAAGTAGTGATACTGTTTTTTGTGAAAAATTTGTTATTAGGTATAAAATTTTTTTCAATCTAGATTTCTTCCTAATGTGTGGGAATATGACAATTTTTTGTTTCACCAAAGGGGTAAGTTCGATTCCATAATTATACCTCCTGATTTCACGAAGTTGATTATATCTACCAAGGATCTGTATTGACCATGAAGATATTGAAGTTCTTCGTGAGATAATTCGCATTCTTGTATATCCAAGCCTAAGGAGTTGGGAATTTGGAAACGATCGTTGATGCTCGAATTTTATTCAATCTTGATAAATGTAATTTTGTTCGAATTAGAGTTTCGAATTCCTAATGAACGAGCGGAAGAAAGAAATCTGCCCGAAATCCTGATAAATTGGCGGAAGGGAATGAAAACGCCAATACTAAAAACATCAATTTTTTTACTTGATTTAACTTTGATGTGAGACAGTACATTGTCACTTTATTTTTAAATTTCCATTAGTCTTCACGTTGTTGGAAGTCAAAACCAGATTATTCGAACTTTATCTAGCCTATGTCAGTATGGCAAATATTACTTTGGGGCATATTATTGTTTGAAATTTTGTTGATTGGAACCTCATCCTTGTGGCCTAAAAAAAAGAGCATATACCAACTGATTTATGGCAGAAACGTGCTGTTCTCTCAAAATTTATTTGTTTTACATAAATTATTTTCAGGAAAAAAGACAAACAGGTTAGATGAAAATTTTGAGCAACGAAGTTAGATAAAAGTCGGTTCACCTATTTCTGCTTGAAATTTCTATAAAAAAGCTCGTCGTTGTACGTTTGAGATCGCAAGGAGTCACCTAAATTATATGGACGATTTTGTATCCACTAAAGTTTGAAGTCGTTTTTGATTGGTTTCGTTCAATTCCTGTGGCAACCGATTGTATGAATGTGCTCCAATATCCATCTGCCGAAATGTATTCAGCCATCTCCTGGATGTTATTCCTAGATCTTATTTCATATAGATGAGTATCAGTCCGGAATTCATCAATGTGGGAGTTTTTCTTCACCATCTGTATTTATGAACCATTAAGTCGTTCGTGCGAACGAACGAATTTTCGTTTTTCATTTCGGGCTGCTTTTATATTGATGAGTGACACGCCGAGCCTATTGACGAACCGACCGATGTGCATTCTGCCGTTCGGCGTTCGATTTGAATGTCGCTGGATTAGAGAAGTCAGTCATTTTGGACCTGCTCCTCATTGCTATAGCTTCCCATACACATTTCGACTGCAAAGTTTTCAGTGCTAAATGAACGAGCTACATGGTCGTGTATGGTTAGTTTTATGCGTCGGGATGCGAGTTAGTAGGTAACCTTGAATCCGTCTCAGCCCATCGCTATTTGTGTATCGTGTGTGCTAGACGGGCCCCTACGCAACTCGACACACCTATTCAAGACATTTTCGTTCCACTGCATGGTTCACAAGTCAAGCAAATTGACGCTAGGGGCCTGGTAATGGTTCAAATCGTTACAGATAACAATTATTCAATAACTCGGTACTTCAATAAGTTAAGCTCGTTTTACTTATCTAAAAATTCGGAAAGAGGTCCAAACTGCACCCCAATATAATCATGACTATTATATTCAAAAATACGAGATCTGGATTTTAGGTCTATAACGTTTGAGGACCTGCTGATCCGAGAAAAATTGCATTCAAAACCAGATATAAATTGGACGACCGAGCTAACAAGTGGATTTTTTAAGCAATTTCTATATTTAGCCACCCACAGGGAATAAAAAAAATCAACATTTTCAGAACCATACATTCCCACAGGATGAGAAACTTACAGCTTGTAGTCAAAAGCTATTGATTTTCTAACATTTGTTTAGGCCTCCGCGCAATTCTCTTATCGGAGTTCAATTGAATTCATGAGATGCTTGTGGAAACCACTTAGTTCAGTTTTAGGTCTTAAAACCTCCAATCTGCTACAGTGACGGCATGACGCTTTCAATGGAAATACCCGAAAATCGGAATGTTGCATATATTTCTGAGTAATATTATGAATCGATATGAACGAATTTGCATTGGAAATCATGGAAGGGCGCAATTACTTTTTCCTCAACCGACTATATTTAACGAATAGAAATTAATTAACAGTGTTTGGTGCGGTTTAATAAGGAATAGAATCATCTAATAAGCAATTACTATATTCTTCATCGACGACACTTAACTACCAAGGTTCATTAAAATTCTTAAGGAGGAGTAAGCTTTAAAAAAATTTTTTTTTCGATATTTTCATAACAATTCGAAAATATAGTTTCCAAATTTTAAGTTGTCGGTAGAGAAGGCACCTGAAACTGTTTTCAGCTGTAAAGAATCGTGTTTTAATAGCTGTGTTGTCAGTCGATTTGTGTTGTGTGATTACTCCATTTATCTCGTGAAATTCTGACAAAAGTGGGATCGACAAAACAGTGACCGAGAAGAAAACTTTCTGAAAAGAAAAAATGAATAGTGTAGAAAGTCTACAACAATATATTATAGAATTATAAACTTCCTATTAGTAATTTAAACCTTATATGGTAAGGGGAAACTTTCTTTTTGCAAACGAAACTTTGACTTCCATTGTTTTTGTCACGTTATTTATCGATACACTTGTTTTGGCTCGTATATATATATATGTATCGAAAAACAGGTGGTCTTCTCTACAGGGTGACGAAATAAGCGTCGGAAAGTACATGGCGAATGATACATCCGAATCGGTCAAACCATTGTCCGGAGTAAGCGAAAATCCGGATTAAGCGGTAACGGACTTCTGTATTCGTATGCCTTTTCTAGCCGGTATAAAACGCTATCTCCCGGACTTTTTTTCTTCTCTGAAAATCATATCGTACAAACCTTTCCGATTTATTCATTCGTCATGAGGATGACGACCTGTTAATTTCAGTTTTGAAAACTATAACAATCGAATACAGATTAAAGTCTGTATTCTATGCTATCACAATGCTATCAAAAAATGTTGTCAATACTATAAGCCATCCGATAGATAAATAATTAATTTTTAATGGGTTTGTTCAGCGCCGGTTGGCCGGAAAAAAAACTGATCAACTGCCCACCTACAATTGCTTTGATATGACTCTGCTGCATAAAATACAACCTGAATTGTTTACCTTGAGAAAATCGAGAGTTTATCGATTTTCCGGCAAGCCACCCCTAGCGTTCGCGACCTCAGAACAAATTGTGTTATTTCACCATTCTATTTTTTGCTTCCAATTTATTTGGAATTCCAGCTCGAATAATACGTTAGCAAAGAGACATTAAATTCCAATTTGTAAGTCAAAGTTGAAATATGCGCCACCAGCAATGTGAAACCGCTATAACGTTGTGTAAGAAACGGAGACAGAATATGGCACAAATTGTACATGATAATGTAACAATATGTTTTACCTTGAATTAGTAACAACGTACATATGACTACAACGATTGTGGCGTTTTCTAGAGATATCTTCTTGTACGAGAAACATGAGGGTTGCGAAAAGGTTGGGAAATAAAAAGAGCTCATTAGAACATTGCGATCCTAAGCAAACAAAGTTGAAAGAGAGGGCCAAGTGGGAAGTTATTTCTCACTATGTATTCTATGCAAAGGATGGATTTTCGATTTCATTTCTCCTATTCAAGTATTCGCTTTTGTCTCCAGTGAATGTAAGCCAACGGAATTCAAAACATATTTGTAATTATAAATGCGGAAACTGAATGAAGGTTGCGTTTAATGCCATTTTCATATTTCATTCAATTGCTGCTCAATTACGAACAAAACTGGGCTTCTGTAAATTCCAATATTGCAGAAATCGTTCAGGGTCGAATATCATACAAAATAGCTGTTCTATACACTTTTAAATTGCAGAAAATATACACGATTATGAGTTTCATGTTGAATTCATAAAAGGTTGTGGGGAGCTTTTCTAATCTAACACCAGTAAAGCGGCATCGAATTCTTCGATCGTCTATCCCGCACGACCTGGCTTGATTTGATTCACGTTATCAGAACAAGGAGAGAATCCATTTTGATTTCGATCGAGAAGTAATGGAAAAACCGATATAGAAAAACAAGGGTGAGATTGAAGTGGCGACACATCGACTACACTATGAAATTGGATTTATTTTATCATATTATCCAACGGAAAAAGCCAGATGGGATAAATTCCCGGTGTTTCCGCTCTTGTTTAACCAATTCGTTTTGAGGTGAAAGAACGGAGGAACCTGTTGTTTACCTAAAATTCCGTTCAGATGTGATAACAAAGGTGCAATTCCATATGATTACATACTTGATCCTCAATATGACAATGGATATTTTCGGCATCAAAAAAAGACCTAAATAAATACTTGAAACATCGAATACCTCTGAAATCGTACTTCGATAGTCTATGAATTTGGTTTGGACAGTATGTCTTCACATTTTCGTTATACCACTTGTGGGCCATCACTACCAACAAACAAGACCATAACCAGTAATAAAATACTCAGAACAAGACTTATTAGACCAATTCTTGTCTTATTATAACCAGTTAATATCATGCCGGAGAAATACTAAAAAGATTCAACAACTTTATCACAGCAAGGCTTTTCACCGTGAAAGCAAATGGTAGAAAAAGAGAGTTTCTGACACCAAAATAACAAGTGTGCCAAAAAACCTCTGGTTGGCTGTAAACGGCAGGATCTGGTTTACCCGGGAAAAATTAAAATTAATCTTAATATTCGGGACTGCTTACTTGATATTCCACAAATTTTATGGAACATTTGTTGCGCGCCTTGGCCATGAACAATCTCTAGACGCAGTTCCTTCAAACGGTATCATATTCACCTGGATAACTTATCAATAAGTGATCAATCAAAATGTTGATACTTGAAGAAACTCAAACAACTCACAAACATACCTGTTGCAGTCATTTGATTAGAAACCGTACAACTTGTTATATCAATTTGGCACCAAAGATTTCTTCAATCCTTATTTCAATATAATTGAATAATGGGCGATTCATTTTTCTGCTCGCTTTTGAAAACAACAAATGGGTCAATCTTTTCCATGAAAAAAATGGACATTTAATTTTCTCCTATATTGCATTCAAGCAAGGATGTAGGTATGCATGCTGCACAACTTACCATTCAAATGCTGTTTTTGAATTACCACACAATTTCACCAAAGAACGCTAGCAACTTATGTACGTTAAAGCACACCTTGAACACTTCGACACCTTTTTGTGGGCACTTAACTCATATGGATAAACCAAGTAATACAGACACCGGTGGTCATAAAAAGTCACGAGAAGGTTCAAGTTAGGAACGTGGTAGTCTGAATTGTCGCTAGCGACTGAAAATGCTTGCGCCGCTTTTGCGCGGTTTTAATCTATCGACGTCCTACGACGCTGCAACGACGTCGGCGTTTCACAATTCACTGCGGCGCCGGTGGCCGCTCAAACAGAAGCCGAAAGACGTTTATGTTTCGGGAGCGGCGCGGCGCAGCGCCCCGCAACAAAAGCCGGCGCACGACCTAATGCAATTTGCGAAAATTAGAGACTGTAGTGACCTAGTAATGATATATGATCTGATGATGTATCACGGTAACGTTTCTTGTCATATCCTTCTTTGAATTGACCACCCACCGAGGGCGTAGCCAGGGGGAGCGTCGAAGGACCCTTAGAAATTCTCATCAAATTACGTTTATAACAAAGACTAATAGAGGTTTCTTCAAGCTCCTTAATGAACCTCAGTGTTTCGGCATTGCTGGTTAGTTTATCGAACGAGTGAATGTGGTTACTTGGCAAAGAGAAAGGGTACTATGCCAATGTGCATATATCACACGAAGTAATTGAAAAGGCCAAGCTGAAAAAAAGAAGTTAGTGGTTTATTTCTGGGTATAAGTTTTGCTTTTAACACGGTTCCCAGAAAATGATAAGACTGACTCTGAAAAGAAAAGGTTCTCACAGGGCGTGGACTGTCCTATAAGCAGCAGAGGACGAAAACCAGAGAAGGGCCAATAAAGTTGGCGCTGAAAGGGACTGAGTTTGCAAAGGTTTCGTTCGCAGTATCTATAGATGGAGATGTAAGAGTAGGTACACAACAAGACAGCTATCCTATCCACATGGCAGAGCTATTCGCTATAAGTGAAGGGGACAGGAGAAGTACTTGAATATTGTCTCCGATTGTCAAACCTCTTCATCTATGATATGCGATCCAAATAGCGATGGTTCAGCTCAGAAAGTCGGTTTTAAGATAAGGATAATAGAACAATTTGGATATAGGGTTGACCTTTTCTGGACCAGGGGTTGAGGTGATCCAAGATTAGCTTTAGTTGATGAAGCTGCCAAGACCTTCAAGACCTTATGATTGGTAAAGAGACCCGTAGGTCAATTGCTATTTGCTGTAGGAAATCGAGTGTGGTCAAACGGCCGCAAGAATGGACAGATTCTTGGAAGGGTAGATTGACGAACTCTCTCGTCCCTAAATCTTGACAAGTTTCATCCCAGAAATGCTGACAGAACATGGTTCCTTTGAAGCGTACTCTCTAACTGATGTACTGATGGAGAAATCGCTGAGCATGTAATGTATCAGTGCCCATTGAGCTACCAATGCCATAATTTATGATTAGTGAGATCAAGGTTTACGACGAATGCTTGACAACAAGAAAATTGAGTTGTTGATAACATAATTTTACTGGGTACTCTGTATATATCAAATAGTAAACATTCAGAAAGAGCAATAGTCCAATCGAGATCGACTCTTTCTATTGTAATGATCTCAATAAGAATATCGAATATTTGTTAAATATTTCATGTCTTGAATAAAGGTTAAATCGAAAAAGATTTCAATTTTCACTGTTTTTTATCGTAAAAATAGTCTTAAGGATCTGAAACATCATTATGACTTATTACTTTCATCAAAAAATATAAATACAAATTGTAAAATTCTTCGCTTGTGTAATTCTTTTCACAGGAGTAATGGAAAGCAATATCGACGCCATGAAAAGTGTATTTCCATTCTCATAGAATTGTTTCCTCACAAGACTTCAAAAACCATTGTGAAAGTAAGGGGAAATATTACGTTTTTACATTCCGCCTTATGGGCTATTCAATAAACGTTAAAGAGAATTAAGCAGAGAGGTCGACCATTTAGACCCGAGAATAGGAAAAACTTTTTCGGTAATAGGATCCGGATAAAAAACGAATCTCGAACCCAGCCACAATGAGAATTTTTTTTTGTATATACCCGCTTGCAGATGATATGAAATAATTCCTTTATCGAATCAACTTTAATATGTAAGCGTCATGAATCTGAAATCAAAGACTTCGAAACACCTTTTTACTAGTCCTCTCAAATCTGACTTGGTAATGCTGTATAGTTCATGAGCTGAGGATAGCATTACTGACTCCCTGTACACAAACTGGCAGTTTCGCAGCCGAATGGTTTTCCGTCCAACCCGAACCCAACAGCTGTACATTGGCTTGTTCAGAACGTTCCCCAAGGGGACGAATGTTGTGTTACGGATGCCTTCAACGACTAAGTTTCGAATACACATGTTCCTTTTCATACGTAATGCGAAAGGATATTTTTGCGAGGTGTTTCTATCGTGTAATCGTGAAGGTTGTAGATGTTCGTTACAATTTAAATACAGCTCTTCTATACGCTGATTATGATTGATTCAACTATTGAATAGAGTAGTTCTATAGACGATTGCAGACTATTGCTAGGAAACCGTACTAACAACGATGTGCTTTTGCTCTCCTGAGAGCTAACAACCTTACATCTAAGTTGAATGACAATCCGTTCTTTTTCATTTCGTGTTCCCACGACGGTTTACTGTCTCACATATTCAAGGGATTTCGGAGGAATTGCAATTCAAGGGGCTTTTACTTGATCTGTTCCTGACACCCTGCCACCTTTCCTGTCAGTGTTTTGGATATTATCTTTTTTCCTGAGAAATACCTATCCAAGCAAGCAAGTATTGAATATTCCAATTGGAATATGATATTCGGTTTTTTTTTCATATCACCTTTCGCATAAATTGCAGACAAAATGAATCAAAAAACCGATTAGGACATTATAAAAGTCGCGACAGTATACAGGAGTTTCGAAAATAAATGAATGAGCGCTCGTAAAAATTAGTATAACTGCAATGAATAGGATGAAGATATTGTCAATCCAATTTAAATATCGATGGAAAAACTAACCTCATTCTCCATAACTGCTTCGTCTAGTGCCAATTCTAATTCTCGTTTTATCAGAAAGTTTGACATGCATTTTCCCAAGCAAATTTAATAGAGGATTGTTTTTCGTATCGATTTTACTGCGCCGCAAACTACAGATAACTTGTATACACAAGCCTTTCTACGAGGGTGAATCAAATATAAATGAGACTTTTGGACCTGCGAGCGCAATAGTAATGGAAGAACGTTCCCCTGTTTTACGGTGTTGGGTTGGTTTGTCAGGAGGTGTGGAAGCACCTGAGCCAGTCTCCTTGATCCTCTCAGTGTCCACCGTGACGATGTCTGAGTAGGAGGTACCCCCCTCTGTTGCGCAACATATTCAACATATTGTAACCAAGTTTCTAGCTGCAGAAGGTGTAAAACCGGCCGAAATATTGAGGATATTGACTGCACAATTCGCAGAAGAGACGCTGTCGCGAGCTAGAGTGATTGCTTGGCATAAACAGTTTGTGGAGGGTCGTGACCGGACCAGCATTACAGCGGGCAAAATCGACAGTGTTCACCAACTTGTTGAAGGTGTTGAAAGCGTCTAACCACTTCGGATATTGCAAAAGACGAGACCTTCCGATGACAAGAGTGAGTCTCCTCCACGATAATGCTCGTCCTCATACAGCAGCCCTGACCAGAGAAAAATTGGAGCAACTAGGTTGGGAGACATTGAAACACCTCCATAGAGTCCAGATCTGTCTCTCTGCGACTTTCATGTGTTTGCTCTCCTGAAAGGAATATGAAACAAAAGCAATAAAGAGTAATACTGCAGATGCAGTAGATGTCATTTCAATATGTGATCTTGTCTCTTTGACCAATATTATCCTGAAATTTGCATTCTCCATTGATTTCACATCGATATCGGTTATTCTAAGTGGAAATTCAAGGTATCTACTAAAAAATAGGAGTACTTGAATATTTGAAAACGTTGGATATATGGAAATAATGAAAGAAATTTCATTTCATTTTTATTATATTAATACGACTTCATCTTCCATGCATAATGAACGGAATAAATTGAATATAAAGGGAAAAAAATCGTTTCTGTAATGATCCGTGGAATCGAGAACAAACATTCAGGACAGAATTCAAGGAAATGAACTTTTTCGAGACCTAAAATTGGTTATTCAAATGAAAATGGAATCCCCTATATTTCCTCTTTCAAATTCTTGGATGCATGTACTTTATCAATCGATCAATGGAAATCAACAAGATTGTACCATTTCTGAGAAACACGTTCGAAAGCTAAGCGATAAAAATTCGAATGAAGGTATCACCGTTCCGAAACCGTTCAGATTCAAACGTTCATGCGAACTCAAACTAGTGGAAATATTCCTACCCTCCACCAAACATAGCACCTCTCAATATCTCGATATCTGAGCACCGAATACTAATAGGCCAGTCAAGATTGATTCCGTTTGTGCTACGCCAGACATGGAAAGAGAACAGAGTTCTCCTTTGTTGGAATTTGCTGATACTCGTCATTTCAGTTTCTTTAATTTCGATTCAAGTCTCGTATCAGATTGCTTTATTGTCTTCCCTTGGGAACGTGAACTTCCTTTTCGGTTTTCAAGAAACGGTGCCATTATAAAGAAATGCACCATTTTTCACAGAAACGACAATGCGTTAACTGAAGAATAAAGTGCCCGGCATTGTGTGTCGAATTTTAGGTAAAACAACAAGCGAATACCTATTGAATCGATGTACTTACAGGGATTGTGATTAGAGCATTATTCCTAATTCACTAAAAACCAAGACGTAAAATGTCAAATATTTGTGGCAGATATAAATTTGAAACGAAAAAATGAAAATTGATAATTGGTGCTCGATACATTTGTGAAATCTTTTTCCGATTCGACGACAAGCAACCACATTTAAAGGTTTGCACTCTAGATACTTCCCGTAATAAATTATAGGTTCATGAATAATGGCGCCAGCATTCAGTTTATGGGCAACCGCTCTTTATCGGATTCAAATAGACTGGCGATGATATAATCGTGAAAACAAACAACCTTCCCTTTGTTAACCGAAAATTATGATTCTTTTTAGAAGGAAGATCGATAAGCGTCAATTTGTCATTCTGAAAGAACTTCAGTATCGTGAAAACCATTGCTAGTGGAGGAGGTTTCAATATAATCAGTCGAGTAATCTGTCGATTCTAAGTAAACTCCTTAACAAATTGGCCATTTCGGATATCGGAAAGTTCATAAATTCTGTTGGTTTAATCAATATCACCTGCGTCGACAGCCTGGCCTGCTGGGTAGCTATACCAATATTTAGCTCGAACATTGGGAACTTCATTTGAATCCATATATTGTAAATTTCTCGCCTAAATGGTGCATTACTTCCGACAGAATGCATCCGCAGCAACTAATTTCCGAGACTATTGAACATTTCAACACACACAATATCCATTTTGGATTATCAATAACAGCGAAAATCACAGAAATCAAATATTTTCCTTCTTCCCAACACTTTTTCGATTCTTTATCAACGGAACTCATAATAAAAACGTTTTACCAAATTACAATGCAAGTAGATATTTTTAATGGAAAGAGCAGTAATAAAAGCGGAACAAAAAGTTCGGACTTGAAAGGAAAGGAAATGTTTCCTTGATTTATATGCACAATCGCTGCCTAGCTTCGAAAGGGAACAATCAACTTGACGAAGAACCTTTGGTATAACGCCACAGCCCTCCGAAGTAGGCAGTCGTTAAGTCAGCTCGTTGCCTTCGTAAAAGCATAAGTAATAAGAAAATCTCTAAAGATCGATTTAATGAAACGGGGAATAATAAATTATCATCATTTCGAAATCACAAAACGGACTTCATTGATAAATTCAGCCCCATGTGTTGAAACTACGTTTTATTAGCAAAAGTACATTCACTGGTTTTCGTGTATATAAGAGATATGTCATTCTATACACAGCATTTTTCGAAATCGATACTATCCTTTGATATTGCCGATTCATCCTTTTGGCTTTCAGATAGTGAAAAATGAATGCACGCTTTTCGACAAAAACAAGAAATCCATTCCGTTTATCTTCCATGTACGAGAGCTCTTTCCTAAATTAATTAGATGAATTGATTTATTACCATCCAAAGGAAAGTACAATTCCATCGAACCAATTTTTGCCTCTTCATTCGATGAGTTTCGTGAAATGAAATGAGTTAGTGGCGAAGGTAAGTAAACATTTAAAGACGGCGAATTGGCTATTAATTACACTGGTATTCGTATATGTTGAATGATCTTCAAAGAGATATTTATTTGAAGCATAAAATTTGATTCAATACATTATACAGATTATTAAATTTCTACAACTTCATTTGTTCTGCGATACCAGTGAGTGAGTAACAGCAAAAGAGCCACAATTTAATTGCTCAATTCTACGACGAAATGGGTCAAAATAATATTTGAACCGAAAAAACTTTTAAAACGGTTAAAAAACCCCTTTTTTGTAGAAGTTTGCCAACTTTGGCCAGGGATAAACGGACGTTTCGTGACGGGTTGCTAAGTTCTGTGTTTTCGTTAAAAATTTTACTTTACTTCACTAAAGCCTTTATTGTACTCTGCATCAGCGCCAGAAGCTGGGAATTTAAACACGATAGCCCCCCGTTACTATCAAAACATAACAAAAACTGGAACTCTCCTTTGGATGGAGTAGATTCCTTTTCCTTATAGATATACATACTAGATGTATTGAGCCACACGAAAATCTGTATTCGCAGTCCCAGGTTATAATTTTCTTCTTGTGTTAGTGGAACATTCAGTAATCGGTATTAGGTGGCGCAGTAGTGTATTAAAACACGAGTGTTCAATCACTTGCCTTTGACGACACTAGCTTCTGTAAATTTGTTAGAAAACTGTTACTGGATAGCGCTCATTATAGTGTCTCTGAATATTTAAACGATAAAACAATATTGTAATATGCATAATTTATTGTCGTTTTTCTGTTGACTGACTTGTCCAATGTAGTTTAATACTATCTTTCTGGGTCGATAAACATTATTATTATTATTATTAGATACTAATAAAATATAATTATATACTTATCTGATACGCCAATAAGCTTTATATGGAGAAGGTATAGGAATAGTAAAACTACTTGGACTAAAAATATCAATAATTATTCTCACCAAATAATAAAGTTCTTCAATAATAAATTTTAAAAACAAAAAGAACAAAAAACAAACAACATAAAAAACAGAAACCTATCAACAACCCAACTGGACTAAATTGAATTGGTCAATTCAGAGAGAAGGAACATAAAAAAATTAGTACATAATAACATAACATTAAATTCCACAAAATAGAACAAAAAAAGGATTCTCATCATGCGTTAGTAAAAAATATATTTTCCACCCGTTTTATTCACTACTAAAAATAAAATGTCCTAAGAATTTTCCTGAACATAATGCATTCCTTGAAATTACGAGAAATATCAGCACATTTCACTTTTCTAGTGAAATGCCACAAAAATTCTTTTAAAGGACATATCAATCACAAAACTGTTAGTAAAATATCACAAATATTGTTAAGATCCGATTTTCAACAAATGTTAAAAATGTTAAAATGCCATGCCTTATACTACTTTTTGGTTTCTGGTAGATAAAACGCTTCTCAGGTAACTTTTGGGCATTACACACAGCTCACCAACAACAGCATAGTTAAAATAGTTCTCTCACTATGCCCTCAACTATGCTGGTGTCAGGGACTAAAATCAAAACGACCAGCTCGAGAAATAATAAACAGCCTGATCGCAAATATTATAATAAATTTTGAATGTAAGTTAAAACCCAATTTGACAATCAGAAATATCAACCTTAAATCGTATCCAAATACAGCCGTGTAATCATCGAAAGAGCAATTCTGTAACTGTCTAGTAAATAGCATTATTATATATGTATATAAAAAATAATTGAACCCTTTAACCTAAATTTCAAAATTTTTTTGAAACATTTAAGTTTCAAAAATTCGAATATCAACACTTAAAAACTACTAAAGACTGCTAAACATCTTCACACTATCAAACTTCAATAATTATCAGACTTGAATGTAGTTTGTTGAAATACTGATACCAAGAACATCCTGAAGGCCAGCAGACTTATCTAACATACAGAGTTCAAAAACTCTTAAATACATAACCAACATTACTGATTTTAGAATTAGAATATTGAGGAACATCAATAAGCACATGATTTTAAGAATAACTATCTGTTAACAATATTTCATAAGTACATAACTTGTCGTAGTAAGAATCATGTTTCAATTCAGAGAAAAGATAATACTGCACGAAATTTGAACGTGAATGAATTCTTACTGAGGTGAAAAAACATCGAACAAGAGGCGAATTCATTTTCAGAAGAAACCCTGACAAAACATCCCCATAAAACCCAATATATCGAAATATCACCATGAGATAAACACGAAAAATATATCTTAAACGATAATAATATAGTCTAGACAACGAGTTTAATACACAAATTCTAAACGAGACTTAAGATAACGCAACTCGTAAAATATTTGAATTATTTGGAAGAAAAAATTCGTCGTCTTAATTTTATGGATTGGCGGCGTTCAAGCCTAGAACAGTACCGTTCTTCGAATTGCGCGTCAACGGTTTGTGATGTCTTATATCAATATTATTGTGCTGCCACTGCCAACAAGTGCGGCAGAAGTAATGGAAACACACTACATCTCGGCAGAAGTATGGCCCTTGTTGTACGCCACACAGTGAGCATAACGAATCTTCCAGATACGGGTCAACTTGAACCTTAGTGAAATCAATTACGAAAATGCCAAATGATGTTTGACAAACTTACCTTCTTAGTGAATTTGGAAGTCTTTATCTCTACAAAACCCGCAGCTACAGCCTTCATGTACGATCGATTATTATTAAAAGTTATCCGTCCAGATCCAATTGGGTACTTGTATTTGTCAGTATCAATACCTACAGTGTCAAAAAATAACTTTTTTATACCTCATATTCAAGAGAAATTGAAAAGTTATGTCGGAATAACATTGTTAAAAATCCGGTATATCTACTACCCAAGGAGCTGGTCCTGGATTTTTCTTACAGGTATGCTGAATCTCTTGCGTTAAGAACTATACTGCGGAAAGGTTTTCTGAGCTCGGTGCCAGCTCCCCGATTTTAGATGCCAATTTCAAGTTGACTATTCAAGAATTCATAATTCAGAATTTTTCTCGCAACAATTTCAGCTTGCGAGAAATCAATTCTTCCAATTCAATTTACCTATATTCTATAAGAATTTCATTGTATAGAATTAATTAAAATCTATTCATTTCATAAACCAAATGTAGTCAATTTAAATAAAACAGGTTTTTAAACTATTTTTTAAATTTGTTATGCCGAAAAACTTACCAGCGTAAACAACTCCTTCAAATAGATCGTTCATAACCTTAGCCAGTCCTTCGGCATTGAGCATACCATGTAAAGCACCCACAAAAACAGTCTTAGATGGGTCAAGTTTCTGCGATGTGGATTTCGTATAATTCGAGTCACTTAGTATCCAAGGAATAACTTGTACCTGAAGCACATCAGATCAATAAAAGATATTTTATTGTGGACAAACAACCTCTTTAGCTTTCATTCTCTTGGTACTAATTTTAAAATACCAATTTCCATTATTGGAATGATTGTTGGTACAAGATTGAAGTAGAGCCCTGACGTTTTTCTCAGATTCGAAAATTATGTAAACGTAGCCTTTAGGCTGACTAGCGTTTCCATCTTTTCCCGGCCATTCGACGCGGATCGTGCCAAACTGCTTGAACGTTTGGACAAGCAATTGTTCTGAAATATCCCAAGGCACGCCGCCGAGAAAGACTTTACTAGAATAACCACTTGGTTTGGTGCTGCGAGACGGCAAAACGCCGCTCCATGTGCACGTGGCATCATACAAAGCTTCAAATTGGATAAAACATTAGTTCAACAACTAAGATTGTGAAACAAAAGCACTCACAAGCAGCTGATCTATGGAAACGGGCGGCTCTGTCCAAATGTAAAGGATCAGGAAGTATATTATTTGTCAAAGTAGATTGATTATCAGTCCACTTGTCCAAAATTTGCTGAAAAACATAACTTGAAATTACAAGAAACTAATCAATATTTCAAGTACCTTGTGCAAACAGGCAGTTGGTAGAAGAGATTCCAAAAATGCGGAAGGTTGTTGCAGGTATTTGAGAGTTTGAATGGCTTGTAAACTTTGGACGCTTGAGATATCCAAATCTCCTCCACCGTTGTTACCATTGCCAAATAAATTGCGAGGCAATGCATCTGTCATCGATAGGGAGTTCTAAAAGGTAAAATAGAAACTATTTTTTCATGATTTCATCTAAATCAGTACCAAAAATCAAAGTAACTATGGTCAAAACTACAGTTATTCTGAAAAAATAGTTTTCATTTTAAAAAAAATTGTCTTTTGAAGTTTTTATGCATTATGAAATTTTGACTAAAAATTCAAGACATCTCCAAGATATTTGTGGGAAAAATGGTAAAACTTTGGCATAGGAAATTGTGGGCTTAAAAGTTATCGTCAAACTAGAAATAAAATAATACATTTGATATTCCATTTGAAATAACCAAGTTAGTGTCAATTTTTACAATTTTAAAAATTTTTTGGCCACCCAAACCCACCCCCAAATTTTCAGATTATTTCTAATAATACTTGGCCACAGAATCAATCAAAGTGATAATTGAAGAAACACTCGTTCTCAATTAAGTGGATACTTACAAGTAAATCTGAAAGATTGCCATCAGGAGTAGATGCGGAGCTATCCGATTGTGGGGAATCCGAACAACGACTACTACTGCATAGAATAGAATCACCGACAATGGGACTGCTGCTTCCACAGGAGTCGCTAAGCATGAATTGAATATTAACAAGTCAAATAAAATAACATCAATCTCACCTTAATGAGGTGCTTCGTAAAGCACGGGGTGTGAAATGAACATTGCCGGGATTCTTCATTTTTAATTTGCCGGTAAAATTTTTTCCAGATGACGCAACTGCAGCGTAATTCATTGGCGTCGTTTGAACCTTCACATCGTCGTAATTGAACTAGAAACAATTCCATCTTTATATTTGGACAAAATAAAATTATTCGTTCAGTTTCAAAGGGAATTCAAATTTTTGACAGTAAACTCGTAGGTTATGTATGGATTGTAAAGAAATTTGAGTTCTGTGGCTATAACTACAGTCACAGAAATTTGTAGTTAGCATACTATTTGAAGCACTATAGAAATGAGTACGTTGGTCCGCTATTTTTGCACAATTAAGTCAAAAGTTGTTGTTTGAAAGTGTATTTTGTGCGGAATAAATTTTTTTTTTCAAAACTATGGAATTCCAAAATGCGATGTAATATATTTCCTACTTTTCAAGATGGTCAACTCAATTATAAATATAAGTTAGATGTTTTTCATTTCGAAATTTAATTTTAAATCAATGGTTGACCAATTTTTTGAATCAATCGACAAGGTCGAAGAATCATTATGAAAATTCATGAAATTCTTTAGCACTAATAACACATTCGACTGACAACTGTCGGTGTTCTTGAGCATCACAGCTGAGCATACACATAAATGAAATTATATAAATTAAACAATCTCTTATTGTTGTAAAAATAATGAATATAAAAAAGAAAATGATCATTACGAACTAATGTTAAGCTTCACTCACTTGATAGTTGGAATTCACTGGAGATGAAGAAGAGAAACTATTCGGTGAATTTCCAAAATTCAATAATCCACGTGGAGAATTCAATCCCAACAAATCGGAGATGGACATCGTGTCACCTGTTGAATTAATTCAAAAGATTATTGAATAAAATTTTCATAGGAGCATTGCAAACATCTTCAAAAACTTGGAGTCATGTACTGAACTAATAATCTTGATTTCAACACCCGCCAGATTCTAAATTATTTTTATCGAAATCGTATTTTTATCGAATCATGATTTTATTTGCCGATTATCACGACGAACTGAATGAAAAAAAAGAACAAAAATATTTAAAGAACGGCAACAAATACAGTAATATCACCTTGACTTGATTCTGGCGAAAGAATATCGTGTTGATCCAGAAGTGAGTTGATAGAATGCCGTTGTAATATATCGCTTGCTGATAGAGGTGTACAAAGTGGGCTCGTGCACGACTGAAAAAATAAATTAATTAATGCGTAAATGAGTAAACCATCATTCTCCGGCTTTCGATAAAACAGTTTATTTGAATAAAATCGTATGACGTGCCAGTATCGACCACTTTTGTGCATCGTTCCTACACTAAATATTAGAGTAATTTTGTATGTTGGCAACATGAAGCGCGCTATTAATGAGATATATGATATTAGCTTTGCTTACAACTTCCGGATAAAATTCAGAGGAGTTGAAAAGATAACTTTTCGATTACAAATCAACGAGCGTAGGGGACATTTCGTTCCGACCGAATCTTTCAAGAAATATGAGAATGCGATCAATTGTACCACTATTTTTTTGTTCTTACTTAAATAATCGAGACTTAAGCGGAAAATTCATCTCCTCGGTGAACCATTAAGAGCAAATATTAATATATGTATGTGAAGAGGGACCATTGACCATATCGAAGAACCGTGAAAACCGCTACTTTTAAGAAATACGGGCAAGACGTCTCAACACAATATCAGTTTAATAATTCAATATACAACTCGTAGATATCATAGAGCACGGGATTTGTAGGTACACTTCAAAAGTTCTAAGAACTGTAGTTGTCTCTCCCTGAAGTTGAAGTAAAAGCGATTATTTGCAAAGTGAAAACATCTAACTCAGTCAACTATGGACAGATTGAGGTGAAATTTTCAGAAAAAGTAGTCATTAAGGGTTCAACTGATATGCCAACTTTCAGCTGACAATATCAAACAGTTCAACAAACTTTTAACGTTAACAAAATTTTTACTACTTTTTCAAAATCCTCTCCACTTTTTCCAATTGACCCTACGAAGAAAAAAGAGAGTCATTAGATCATGCGATTTGAAAATGTCTGGTACTTGAACCCAGGTCATTTCGAAAACACGCCCGTGTTTTTAAAACCTATCTATATCCACTCATACTTTAACATACTATTTTTTTCTGTATTTCAAGTCAATATTTGGAGTTTTCATCAAACTCCTAACGACGAATCGATTAACAGTCTCGATTTTCCCTGAAGAATTGGAAAATTATCCTAGAAAATACAATGTTAAGGAATTTATTTGAAAATTTCAACCGGAATATACTGAAAACGATAATACCTTTCCATTCGCCTCCTTGAATTCGGCCCTAGTATCTACTTATAATTACACTGAAAATCGATCAATGCATAAAAATTGAAAAAATATGTCCGGATTTTTCCCATTTTTCCTAGTTGATCAAGATGACAGCACTAATTAATGGGTACAGCTTGATGTTCAAAAACCTAGTTGAAAGAAAAATGTTCAAAACATACGCGTTATCGTCTATTGGCCGGCTTTTTTTGCACCGAACTCTCGGACTGTGAAGCGAGTGCGATGTTTCCGAAAGAAGTCATAATAAGAAGTTACGGGCACGTGTTACGGAATCAAGGGATGTTGAAACAAAATTGGAATTATTCTTATTTTCGTACCTAGTTTCTTTTAATTATCGCGAGGAAACCAGCAATTACATAAAATTAAATATGTAACAATGAAAGTTTGTTAAAATAATTCGTGTTTATCGACTGTAACGGTAATGAATAATCCTCCTGTATGTTGTGCCTTAGTTATTCGCCGGTCGCACTCTGGTTGGTTTGGATAACCGTTGTGCGAAAGATCGGACATCATCACGATTAACAATCATTAAGGAGATTCGGAAAAATCATTTGCTATCGCGAAAAAAAAAACAAAAAACAGCTGAAAATAAATCGGATTTCAAGTGATCGAACTTAACAAACTGACTGGACGATTACATAATATCGAAAGCATCATTTATTTCGTCTATTCCATAACTAACAATTAATCAGAATTATGAAGAAAATCGAATAATTAAGGAACATCCATCTTGTTTACAATTCGGTTTTGAGCAACACCAATCTGAATTTTCTTGAGAATAAAAATGCAGTTTGAACACCGACTACAAAATCAAGAAAGCAGAAAGTAAAGATTTATTCATAAAATTGAAGACTGCTAAATATTTTCGATTCCGGATTTCCTGATTCGTTAATATCAATAACGCATCCAATTCAGTTATGTTTGTAATGTAAGTGTACCGTGTTCTAATATAATTGTTTCGCAAATGAATATCAGTGTTCATGAATATTTTCTTAAATTCAACTTTACCTTACCTTATCAGAACACAATTATAAGTACCAATTAAATTAAAAGTAAAACTAAATTAATAAAAGGCAGTTACCATTCTTCGCAGACACACTACTAACACCTGTGATATAAAAATGAACTAAATAACCAAATTGGCGATATGCACCGAATGCATATGGAACACAGATGTTCCAAAATGTTGTTTACGATATCAGTACAAACCGCGAAAAAATGACGTTCTCAGTTCAAAGATGAGCCTGTACTTATTTTTATGAAAACAAATCAAACGATTTCATTCACAAATAAAGGACTGTACTACTTCATATAAAACCGATTGCATTACAAATAAAAAAAATAGAGTAACTCACGTTTTCTCTGACACCAGGCATTTCGTTTGATGTTTTTCTTAGTTGATTACACTACAACGTTATTCATACCATTCAATTAATCATTTCAAAATACGCCGAAATCGAAGACAATATATCACAAACATCAACAACGTTCTAACTTCGGGCGCAACCGAGAAACAGATTCGAATTCAGTGTGAAAATCGGAAGAATTACATCTTCGATGTTCGCTGAGTTAACGTAATTTCGTAGTTACGGTGGAAGGGAACAACCGTCTGTCATTGGATCATTCGAAATTTTATTGATACAGACGCAATACTCAATCAACTGAGGATCAAGATTTGCCATGAATTCAACAAATTATCAAAACCCTATTTCACTCACGACATGACGTACACGGTACAGACACCCGCTTCTTATTACCGATCCGAATGAAATATTAATCGTTAAACTGGAATAGCGTGAAAAAAATTTTGCTTGGAGAGCAAATATAATCAACAATTATATTCATAATAAAAATAATAATTTTTAAACACCTGATAAACTTATCCAAGGAAAATCAACAATATCTTTCAGAAATTATTGCTAATAAATATAATAAGAGGGTTGTGATATGTATAAACAAGACTATATTCAAAAAATGGATATCCTTGTTTAATGCGTATAACGAACGATTTCACATGAAAATTGTCCTTCCCCCTCTGAAACTGACATGCCCCAGCACCCTAGGCCGGAAGCTGGGTACCCCCATAGCAATGTTCAATCAAAAGTGCCTTTTTCAAAAAAAAATTTGAAATTCTCGCGCCCTCGGTAAAGAGCAAGGAAACATGCGTCATCTAGTAATGACCTGCGAAACCTTATCGCAGATGCCTTCAAATTTACTATCTAACTTATCGGCTTTAGTTCCTTCAACTGCGAGTGGCGGTGGAAAATGCACAGAAATAAAATTACCGGTCATTTTACTTCTTTATCTATGAATGGAACTAACCTTGATAATTGAAAGTTGATAATACATGATAACTTTTTTGTTCAAGTGTTTTAGTCCTATTGGTAGTGTGAAAATATGTGCCTTGATCTCTAAAACTCATGCACTCTTAATGTGAATCAAAACGTTGGTTGTAACCTATATCAGTAATGGGAAGTAAATATAAAACCGTTACCGATGAAATTTGTTCAATGCTTGACACTTATCGAGGTAGAGACAAGGTACAAATATTTGTTCGATACAAGACATCATCGAGAATTAAAACTTTGACCTTTCAGATATTACGAACATTTTGTTATAGTGCTAGATTAATTGGAGGCCTCTCAAATGATAAAGATGTGTCAGAAAAATTTCTGTGTGTTAGTAGACAACTCTCAAATACCAGAACAACACTGCGACTTTTCGACGATCTTCCTATGCTAAAATATACTATTGAATATGGACTTGGAAAAGAGGCATGTTTCTGTCTAATTAAGTTCTAGCATTATACATTTATATTCTAGGAAAACAATTATTTTATGGCTTCTCTAGGTGTTTTAAGTAACATTATTGATCAACTTTTCTATCCAATTGAGAAAGTTACCTGGCTAGCAGAACATAAATTGATAACAAGTGTAAATAGTGATAAATGGAATACAGCCAGTTCAATTTGCTGGATAGCTTCCGTATATCTTAGCCTGATTAAGTGAGTACTGCTCAATGAAAGCTATTATCATTAACATGACTACATAGATGTATTAACTATAAGTTAAGTGTGTGTCAAAATAACAACCAGCTATACCACATTAAAAGTAAAAGTGCTATTAAATATCCTTGAATATAAGATTTTCAAATGTTTTTCCTTAATTGTAGAACAAATTATAATACATTGACAAGGCCAAATTTCATCTAAATTGAACATTAACCCCAATTTTACACTTGGGAATGATTTCAATTTTTTTTTTAATGGTTGGGCAATAAAAAAAGAAAATACAAACTTATTTTTTCTTCATGAGTCAAAATCAAAATATTGACATGTGCTTGATTGTTGACGAAATTTTGAAATGCGAGATTCCAACATGAAAAAACTTTGTGAGAGGGTTATGTTTTATATGCCTCCATCAAGGATGTTAGAATTTTCTCAAATTGACGACAAATATCTTTTAAGAAATATGCTTTAACTCTGTACTTTGGGACTTACGCTATCAATAGAGAAACATTACTTGATAATTTTGAAGAACCGGCTTTTCGTTCGTTCCTACTTGTAGGAATAAGGAGAAAATTCACCATTTAAATTTTACTCATCAAAAAAATAAATAAATAAATAGAAACCTACATATACAAAGGAAAATTGTTCGGGAAATTTGAACGATTTTTATGGGCAACCAAATGGTTCCCTACAATTAAAAGTTTTTTTTTAGGACTCTTCGACATCTAGCACACTTGAGAAAGCATATAGAAAATTGCAAGAAATGCAACGGAAATACAGTTGAGTAAGTTCATGTACTTTTAGTACTAACTTGTTGTAACCAATATATGTATTACAGAATTTCTTTGAACATACTTTTGGCAAAACAGAGATTTGAAGTATTAACTTGTTTAAGGCTGTTTTTGGATCTTGTACATGCTGTAAACACTTTGCCCAAAGGAGTTCTGTGGTCCTCAAAGCTGAATACTTGGCAAGTAGGTTTGGTTGGAACACTTTCATCACTACTTGGCGTATATCAATTTATAGCGAAGAAAAATTTGTAATATAAGTATTACAAAATGTTATCTAGGTACTGTTTGAGGAATCTAAATTGTTGATTTATGTAAAATTCTTCTAAACGTGTATTCAGAATATTTTTATGAACGGTGGGGGTTCAGAGAAAAAATTGTTCCAAAACGTGCTGTGATTCTAAATTCATTAACAGACAATATAGATGTTATATTTGAGTTTTGAGTTTTTTATGGATAAGATAACAGGAAAAAAAAGATCGTGCAAATAATGTATATTTAAACTGGACCTGACATTCTTTTTAAAAAGTTATTGCACTTAAATGCACGAGTGTCTGCGAAAAAATATGCGAGATATGAAATTAATTATTGCAAAATATAAAATAGCAACAAAATATGCCGTTTGACCTCTTTTAGCAGACCCAAAATTATTAATTTCAACCTACTTAAAACAGATAATTAAGTAATAATTTTCTCGCAATCATTTTCTATATTAACAGCAACCCTTGATACAAATATAGTCAAAATATCAATAAATAAGAGATGTTTTCAAAACATCTTGTTGCATTTATTCCACTCCTTAATAATCATGTTCTAAACCATAACCAAATCATTGGTACTCATCTGTTTCGTACAAAGTTTGCAATAAAGTATTTTACCATCTGTGGAAAAATCAAGATTGGCTTTAACACAGCAATAGAGCAGTTAACCATGGGATACTTTCACTCCCAGTCATTTTAAAACAATTAGTTGTGTGATAGAAACAATGAACGCAGACCGACATGGTGTACAAATTCTTATCTCCTTATTTACAATGATGTGAACAATGCCGATGACTCCAGAAAAGGCCATTTCCAACTAGCCGAAAAAATACTTATAATAATACAAAAAAAGGGAAAAAGTTTGTATAAACTCGTTCTATGCTTCAAAAGTCGACGAGATTATCCAAATATAATATATATTATTCTGAAATCGAAGCAAATAACTGTGATTCAGGTATCGAATCCCTTGTTAGGAATGTTGAAACAACTAATTGTATGCATATCAAAATAAATCAGTTGTGAATTTTGGACCGATGACTCATTTTTTCACACAAACCGAAAGAATGAGTAATTCTGTCCTCAATTTTTACTTTTCCGGTAGAAAGGAAAACGAAGACCGATTACATAGTCAAAGACAAAATAAATCGATTTTAATGACTGCAAATTAGCGTTTTATCATTATGGGATGTTTAAAAACTACTTTCTTAGGATTCGACGAGCAATTTCATTTTCAAACTCTATCGGACGCGACGTTGCATACCCAACCATGCCGCGGAGCAGGTTCAGATCTGTTCGGACATTCTGAAATATGCGGTTTCTGGTCATGATTCGACCTCAGGTATGCTGTCCACGTTTACATGAGACAAAAGACGTTCCTTCGATTGACCGTAGATGTACAGTTTATTTCGGAGAAGGTTTGTTCGGTGTCTTCCTCGGAAATCGAGTTATTCCATTATGTCAGTGTCGGCAACCCGCATTACGTACGAATTGCTGGAATTATTCAGCAATAGAAGGTACCAAGCAGGTTTTCGAACGCCTTTTGTATCTCAGTGTCGTCGAGTCGAATTCTTTTTACGCTCGAATAGAGCTTATATTTTTTACATTCTTGTATTTAAATGTTACGAAAGCAAAAGTATGGTTGTTGATGGTGTGACTTTACTTCTACCGTAATTTTTGGGGGAATATAAATAGTGTGATATGTGGAGAACAGTTGAATCTATTCAATCTATGGAAACGTGACGCTACTGGTGAATGTAGTAGGGATGCCCCTTTCGAGCTATTCGCCATAGTCTGTCCGTCGCTTTCCCCGCCAACAATTCAGTAGGTAATAGGATTTTGTGAAGTGAGGAGCAGAAGCTCGCGACGACTGAACTCTATTAGTACAACAAAGTAATGAGTTCCTCTATTTAATGTTATAAGCAAGTTTTATCGTTATCAATAGTGGCAGTTTAACAAAAGCGAGTAGCGATGTTTGATGTATTCGGGTCAGTTAAGGGTCTGTTGAAAATCGATGCGGTATGCATCGACAACAATGTGTTCCGGTTGCATTACAAGGCGACCGTCGTCATATTGGTGGCGTTCTCCCTGCTGGTCACCAGCAGGCAGTATATCGGAGATCCAATTGATTGCATCGTCGATGAAATTCCAGCAGACGTTATGGACACCTTCTGCTGGATATCTGCTACATACACCGTGCCGCACCGTTTAACGGGACGCGTCGGGATTGACATCGTGCAACCGGGCGTCGCAAGTCATGTGGATGGCAAGGACCAGGTGAAATACCACAAGTATTACCAGTGGGTGTGCTTCGCGCTATTCTTCCAAGCGATGCTCTTTTACGTGCCGCGGTACCTGTGGAAGACGTGGGAAGGGGGCAGAATCAAGATGCTGGTCGTCGACCTCAACACTCCCATCGTGGTCGAGAAATGCAAGAAGGATCGCAAACGTTTGCTGGTAGACTATTTCCATACCAATCTGCGCCATCAGAATTTTTATGCGTTCAGGTTTTTCATCTGCGAAATATTGAACTGTGTAAATGTGGTTGGCCAAATATTTTTCATGGATTATTTCCTCAACGGTGAATTCAGCACTTACGGCAGCGAAGTGCTTACTTTCACCGAAATGGATCCCGAAAAAAGGGAGGATCCTATGTCCAGGGTGTTTCCCAAGGTGACTAAATGTACCTTCCATAAATATGGTCCATCTGGTTCAGTACAAAAATTCGATGGCCTTTGCGTTTTGCCCGTCAATATCGTTAACGAGAAAATTTACGTTTTCCTTTGGTTCTGGTTTGTATTTCTCAGTATTTTATCTTTCATATCGCTAATTTATCGTGCGATGGTTATCATGCTACCGAGAATGCGTTTGTATTTATTGAGAGCAAGGTGCCGTATTGCGCCGCACTCTCAAATTAACAAGGTTTCGGAAAACTGTGAAATTGGCGATTGGTTTATTTTATATCAGTTAGGAAAAAATATCGATCCTTTGATTTTCAAAGAAGTTATTAACGAAATCTGTCAGAAATTGGAAGGGAAAACTCCCGTTTAACATGGATACTAAACAGAGTGCAAAGTTCATAATTGATGAACTGTTTATGGCATTTCTTCCAGTAACACGAAACAATCTGAACAATTTTTTAAAAACTTCATGAAAAATCGGCCAACGCAATGTGGCTATTAGATATTAAACTTTTTACAGCTTCAGTTGGGGATACAAATATACCGCCTTGCGCAATATTCATCAAAGTGCCACAAATAATAATGTATAATGTTTTTCTTAATAATTCGTATCAAATTTATCGGTACATTCCATAGAATCAATAAGGGACCTAATATTATGATATTACTGATAAATTCTGTGATGGCAAGAAATGAAAAGACTGTACTGTTATTCCATGGTTTTAATAAAATTGTCACATCGTTTTTATTCAAGACATGTATCGATATTCACTGATGTATGTATATATAGCGATTTTTGAAAATTTTCATATATGAATAGAATATGCGGATTGTTAAAAAAAAGAGTCATAATTATTGTATGTTAGGATAATTTTTTGTCTAATTCATGTTCAATTTTATATGAACAGCTATTCGGAGCGATCTTTATCATTCAATGGAGTACATTTTATGCCAACTATTTATAATTATTTTAATAGTTTAATCGTTTTTATCAATGAAATTTTTCAATTAGCGACATCGTATTTATCGAGATTTCGAAACTAAGGCGGCTTCTTTCTGGGGTAATTTTATTCAAATAAACACATTCTTCTCCAAAGAAGTCGGTTGCATTTATAATTTTAATTATTTGTGATTTAGAATTTAGTATTACATAACTCTTTTTTTCCTTTACAATTATGTAGATTGATTCGAATGCTGGTGTTTTTATTTTTAAATATACAAGTGCCTTTTGTGATTATGACAAACTATATGAAGTATTTCGAATTAAAGTAAGGTTGAACTTATAACTGTTCTTGTTTTTATTACCACTCATTGAACAAATTTTGTTTCGAAGTCCTATGGGTTGAATTGAGAGCGGTAACTTTCGACAATTTCAATACTAACAGGTGGAAATTATTTTTGAATAGGTTTTTGCAGACACCATGAGAACCTGAAAATTGCTCTCTGTATTCCAATTAAATCTGGCTGGCCGGGTTAAACTAGGGAGACGAATCTACACATTTGAAAAGAGGGGGCAAACTGCTAATTTTCTCCCTTTATGGGTTTTTCTATATCTCGGAAATTTTGAAATGCATTTCAATTCCGTTAAAAGATGTTTCAGAAAGTTTGCCTGTTCTCTGGTTTGTTCACAAATGGTCAACGTGTACTGTGTATATGCACTTGAACAAACACAGTATCAAATTAAATGACACAATATGGTGGGATCACTGAAGGTCGTTCATTTCAATATAAATTTCAAGAGATAAATTGATTAGAACGGTTTTCACTCGATCGAGCTGATTGCAAAATTGCAACCGCAAAGAGCGTATGAGAAAGTATTGTTTTTCACGATAATTACGCAAGCTGAAATTAACACACATTTTATCGATAGACCATTGATCTGTCTTCTGTGTTATATCCCGGCTTCATCTCCTCTAAACTAATGAATAGGATTCTTGTTGGTGTACACAGATAAAAATTTGGAAAAATTACTAAATGTTTGACAGCAATTAAGGAGTTACTTTCGAACTTTTTATCTTTTCGGAGTTTAGTTTTATATCAGTGATGATCCTAAAACTGTGTGATATTATCTTCAAAGTAACAGAAGTTGAATTATCAGTTTCAATAATCCCTTGTGAAAACGGCTATGGATTTTACGACTGAACGGCAATAAAACAATAAACTGCTGAAATACAACGTCGCAGGTAAAAATTCGAAATATTACCGAGTCGGTTTCGTCGACATGTACGTGACAAAACATACTTTCTTGGGATAATCTGTACCTGTTTCCAAATACGTTAGAAATTTGAAATTTAGAAAACATGAAACGGCTCTTCAAATGTATCAGGTTGGCCGTGAAACCTTTTACGGTTCTTGAATTGACTTGCACACAAACCAGTTCTTTTCGTCCAACAACTTCAGTATGATTTTTTTTAAGATTCTTGATCCATTTTCTTGGCTTTATTATTTTAATATAATTTTCTTTCTTTTATTTCTCGACCACCTCGTGAAAATTCTGAAGAATCCAAATCAAAATCTCAGGGCGTCATTACTTGTTGGTGTGCGGAGCACCCGGGCCCAACGGTCTCAGGGGGCACCCGCCGGTCGCTACGAAGCCCTAAACATTAGAAATTCGAATAACCCGAGTAAGGACCTTTTTTCAATTATTGGAAATAAATCAACCGAATTAAGAACTTTTTTTCAGTCATTGGACCGACAAAGTTTTTTTAGGATTTACAAGGGTGTCCTAAGGTAATATCTCCGCACGAGCTCTACGTGAGCTAAAGACGCTTCTGCTTGTCGTCCTTTGAAAATGGCACCAAAAACTGTCTCTATTGCATATTTTAAACTAAAGCACTAAAAAATCTGCCACCTCTGCCTGCCACGGGGCGAATGAGTAAACGGCCTATAATATTAGAACTGTATATCCAAGGATTTCTGTGAGAAGTACTTCAAAAAATGTTTTGCACATGTATAGTGATCACAGGTTCATATGGGTTTGGGGTGCGTATATGGAATGTACCCGCGAACGAAGGCAATGAAATTTTATTCCGAGAAAACAAACCGTTTCAATGAATCTGATAAAGTATCGATATCTCATAATGTCGCCAGGTCGAATATTTTAATAGCATATTTGGACTTTGCCTTTCGATAAATGTGATTATCTGGATATACGGAAATTTTTTGAATCATCTTTTTCCAAACGCCATACTCGGGCATTTTCTATTATTGTTTACCTGTATTTGGGCATTTTTAGCTACACATTCTCTCGTTCAGTATTTTACTTTCATTCGACAATAAGAAGCAGAAAAAAGAACAGTTTAATTCTCCTGTAGATAACTTTGTTTGAATAAGATTTCAACAATGGGAAAATTACATACCTGACTCAAATATCTCTCAAATGTGTTTTGAAGATATCCTAAGGTAAAATATTATTTATAATCATTACAGATATCATGATTCAATATAGGAATTATCATTATCATCTCAAAATTTTAGTTTATTCGTAAAATAATTGGAGCATTTCCAGCATCTGTCAAATTTGTCATCAGACATCGAAATAGTACCTGTGGCAAGTAGATAGAAATAGACAAGGAGTTTACTCTGTACTTTTTAAGAATTCGTCAACAGATCCAAAAGAAATGTACGAAATATCATATCAGAAGAAGATATTGCACGATCTATTCTGTCAAGGAACCTTTGTAGTTTGTAATAATACGATAAAATATGAGTATAAATCAACCTTATTATTATGGAATCACATACGCTATGTAAACAAATCGTTGACCGACTTACCACCTTTTGAGTTGACGTCAATTTTTGTTGTTATAAAACTTGAGATTCTCATTGGTTCATAAATTATTGAAGTATCATGCAACATGACCTGAAAGCAATTTGGATGTGATAAGACCTAAGAAAAGAAAAAGATTAACTTATCCTCGCATAATAATGTAATTGAATATTGTGAATTATTAAATGTAATTCGATCACTTTAAATATAAAATTGTTTTCGAATTGTACGAAAGATTTATAAATTTTCTTTATTTAAACGCGTCCCCTGAATAAATTTATCGTCTACAGTACTGGTGCGGTAAGGAAATGTTGTATATGATACGGCTAATCAATTATGTACGTATTTAAAACAGTTCATTCTCGGGATGTCCTTGTGAGAATGTAGGAGTATATCCGGTTAAATTATGTACGTAGACGTAAATTCGGATGTATTCATTCGTCAATGAGAAATACGCCATTGTTTAATTGGTAAATTACAAAGATTCATCAAGGTGAAGTCTTTGGACTTTATCAGCGATTCAGCATTTGAATCTGTTGTTTACGAAGCATTGTTCCAAGAATGCAGTATCCGTTTTATGAGGTTTCGAAAGTTTGATGATCTAAATTGCGGCCTACTTGACATCAATAAAAAGGGAATTAGTCTCACAACTCGTTCTAAAGTGTATTTATTGCATGTGGCTCACTGAAACGAAACTTCTACGAGGTCAAAATAATGACCCTACATCTACATTTCTGGGCATTTTATTATTAGTCGTGAATATTGCTTTTATTGAATTATTTTCGAAAATTCATACAAAATGTAAATACAATAGTTAGACTTATTTTACAATCTGTGAATCACAGCGGAAATTACACAATTATTGGAAATTAATAAAAATAGAAGAAAAAAAAAACACTGGAACCCCCACCAGAAGCAACCGAAAATATGACTTCATCGGTTTCGTTTGCTAAGAAGTAAATAATCGATAGCTGAGATGAACGAATAGTTCTTTGAGATAACATTAATAACACCCAAAATTGCAGTTATTCACTTAAAGTGAATAAGTGAAAAATTGGGTAACCCTTGTATATAAGAAGACCTTGACCTTTTTTAATCGCATTTGTTATCACAGCATTCTAGTTACTAAGAATATAATATGGAATTTTAGAATTCAGTCGGCAAAAACCGAGTCAGCAATTTGAAACCGAACGAGATTTTCATTTTCATTTTATCGTTCGCTATCAAATCCCACGATTATTAGTAAAAACGGTCTGACGATTTTAATAACGCCATTATTGTTGTCCGCTAAACCATCCCGGTCTTTGTCTGGAAACCACCCTCGTCGTGGATTCACTGAATATTTCGCTGTTAATTACTTGTGAAGCTCCAGCCACCGGCACGTTTCTCATTTGGCTAGTGGATGACTGAGATTGCCACGCCGAATTTTGATAATTGGAACCTCTAGGAACTTGTACCATTTTAAGGCTCCTTACGGCTTTTGGAGTTGCTTCTGGCGATGTATATTCGCTGGCAGTATCATATCTAGAAGGAGCACCCCAATGTTCTGAGAATTCACTTGCGGACCTTGCAAGACTTGGCTGGCTTAGAGATCTAGCAAGAGTCGGATGACCACTTCCGGGTCTATAGTAACTATCGGTTTCATCATCATCGTATCTTTGAACGCTGAAATAATGCGAAGATTCAGATTGGCTATCCGCCATTTCGGGCCGTCCGAAATCTACGGTCATTTCGGACATTGATCGGAGATCCGCTTCGCTCTTGAAGCTAGATCTCGAAGTTCTTCTGGATCTTTGTAGTGGAAACTCCATTGTTTCACGTGTTAGAGTTCTCAGAGAGCTGTCTCCGTCGGAATCGTATTCGTATAAGGTTGGAAGGCTACTTCTTCTACTTCTATTATCCCATTCACCCTTCTTCTTGAATCTACTTTTTTGCTTATCTGTTGGAGCCAAGATTCTAATGATGACGTCCCATTTCTGAGGTTCAAATAAAGTTTCATATCTAGCGTCATTTCTTATTCGTTCGTAATCCTCGCGAACGACTGCTTCTGTGAGCATCGTTCGTAAAGTTGACTCCGTGGTAATAATTTGTCGCCATTTTATTTTATCAGCCATGGTTAATTGTGAGTAGTTATGTTCTGTCATTTCGTTCGTCGTTTCTGCTTCTTCCGGTTCGAGCACACGAATCAATAAGTTCCAGTTAGGTACTCTCGGATTTTCAATGGGAAGATTGAATGTCGAGAGGTAGTGTGCTCTATTGGGATGCTGTAAGCTCCCGACCAATTCTGGTGAGTTAAGAGGCAGTTTATTGTCATCGATTGTGTTTCTGGGGGGGACTTCTACGTATCGGTCTGGAATATTAGTGAGAGTCAAACCGGAAGCTGAAGATATGTCCGAGAAGTTTTCCCATTCTGGTGGTTCCGGCATTTCTAGTGGGTAGTTCCTGATGGTCACGTCCCATTTCGGTGGTTCTACTGGACGTGTATGGTATTCGGTGATGAGTCGTTTATGTCGTTCTATGTCTTCGATCGTTTTCTTTTCGGTAATTGTTTGTAGGAAAACATCGTCAACCATATGGGAGGTGATTTCTGGCTTACGAGGTACAACTTCCATGGAACTGAGGTGGTTTTCTCTCATCATCCGTTGCGGTGGTGGCGGAGGTACTGGACTTCTGATATGGTGTGATGAATCCACCATTTCCGTTATTGAATGTGTATCAGTCATTTCCGAATTTAACGAAGCAAGTTCTTGCAGTTCGTGCTGTCTTTTCAAGATTTTATTGTATGTAGGAGCCGGTTGAACGTGTTTGGGAGGATGGTGGAGCTCAGGAATATACGTGAATTGTGTAGATTCAGCTCTTTGGACTTCTTCTCGTTCCAGTATCGTTGACAAATTCCTCTCCGTTCTGGATATACAGCTTTCAGTGTCGTCTGAAATTGCGAGGCTCGCCGGTGACGGTGGTGGCCTATTCACTCTCATTTGCACGTCGAATTTTGGTTGTTCTTTCAATAACACAGGTGCTTTCGTGACGACTGGAACGTGTGTCTGAACCATACCGTCACTATACACGCTACTATTGTCGTGAATGTAGGCTTTGTTTTCGAAACTGCCAGCTGAGGATACTGGTAGGGATCTCGTGTCTAATTCTTCGATTTCTGAGTGAGACTCTGACGGATAATCCGAAGGTAAGGTATCGCTGATGAGTGGTCCATCACTTCCTGAAGAACTTGCTGCTGCTTGAACAGGTGCGTGAGCTCTGGGTATCTTTACTGGATCGTAAATCGAAAAGTTTCCTGAAAATATTTTTCCAGTGATGTTTGTTGCAATATTTCTAATCGTAAACTCACCAAGACTCCCGCTTGACAACTTTGTAATTTCAGAATCAGTACCAATGGTGGAAAATGGCCCTGCAAGAGGAATCTGCCTTCTTTTCAAGCAGTAGTTGGTACATCCAAGGCCGAGTAATAAAAGTGACAAGAAGAGTATACCACAGATAATTAGCATTATCTGTAGACTGTTGAGTGGTGGAGCGACAACAGCTTGCGGCGGTTTGTCAACCTTACTGAAAATTAAGGAAAAAATATTTATCTTTTCAGTATAAGAAGAAAATATATTACAATAGAACACAACCAGACGGCAAACTCTAAAATGACCAATTTTGGAGATATCGTCGAAAAATTCGATATGTATATCACAAGCGCGGCCGAAGGCCGTATGAAAGTGAAAATAGAATATGTTGAAGTAACGCTTTTTGATTTTACGTGCCACAGTAAAGGTACTCACACAAATTCAGGATGAACAGCCGGCAGCGGAGCTACAGGCGGTGGATATCTGCAAACTATAGTTATAATTTCATCCCCATCGATTTCGAAACTGTCATGGAAACGGACGTAAATGTTATTCGTGAATACTCGTTGTGGTCCCTTGAAATATTTCGTTATTCCATCAATTCGTTATATCAAGTAGCTCAGTTACCTGTTTCGTTCCACAACCTTTTAGTGGAAGTTCTATTTTATAGCTATAACCTCCTTTTCCATGGGTTTGACAAGGGGAATTACGATCAAAGTTTGCGTAAGCCAGTCCATTGAAGGGTTGATTGAATTTCAGCTCAACTTGCATAGAACCGGCAGCACAATTTAATGCTGCCTTCGTTCTGTTCAGGAAAATTACGGAGCTGAGATCATCTAACTTCGTAACTTTCCCATCCAGAGTTGCTTGTTCGGGAAGACCGCCGATGTATTCAACATTGTTTGCCTGATCCGCATAATTCGATTGGGGAACTGTAGAAACCTTCGATATTATCGTCACCAGAGCCACAAAAATCAGCGGCCACATCTGAAATGACAAGAAAAATGAATGATTAAAGAGTGTTGTTAAGCAAAGAACTGAAGAAGCTGGAAAAAATTTAAAAATAATAATTTTATTCTTCTGCAGTGTTTTGATTCCTCTAATAAAACTTTTATCTTGTGTTCAGTGATCCAGGAGATGAATTAAATTTTCTATGTAAATTTCAAAGAAATTGGGAATATTTGTTTCCGTTGTCTCTAAAAATTTTTAAAACTTTGAGACTTGTGTCCAACATTGGTACCTGGTTGTAAATTCGTTGGATACAGAGTAATGTGTAATAAATTTTAGTTTTTTATGAGTTTCGTATTATAAACAAAATTTCTCCCGAAATTGGGATTTTCTAATTGTATCTACAAGTACTTCCCAATAGAATGTTTTGCCCAACAGAATTTTTAATTTTAGAATTTTAACGGATCAAAGATTCTTTTCCAATTCTCCAACTAGTTCAGTTTTTTAGGTATTTGCGATATTCTTAGACTCTTTGTTCAGAACCCTTTGTTTAACTCGTATTGTTATATCGTTTTTATGGAACCAGTTCGATAGGTAGGCATACAACTATTCCCCGTACCATCATTCGGTTTATGGTTTTTTCGCAGAATAAATAATTTTACTCCGACGATCCCGCCGGGGTCAGGCAGTCGTCGAGCTGGTTATACAGTTTGCAATAGAGAATTACTCGTTCAGGCTGTACATTTCGCATTTTTTTATGAAATTAATTAATTATATGACTGTCGTTTGCCGTAAGTTATTTAAATGTTTTTTCGTCTGAACATTCGGTGAATTTTAAACCGTTCATAGGGTTTCTCAATCTCAAATGCATTCGGTATTTTATGTTAAGCTACTTCTTAAAAACATTTGTTGGTGCATATTAAAAAAAATTAAGTTCGTTTGTCAGTTGCCATTAATGGAACAAGGCAATAAGTTCACCGGCATTGCGTTATACAATGAGTTATCTGACTCAAAATACTTTCTAAAATTACGCAAGACGCGTAAAACGCCTTCATATAGTCGAACAACTTCGATATTGAGTCTTTTAGTTAACGAACAAAAGTTGAATACACCGCCACAACGGCGGCGATTGAAACTTTCACGAAAGACTTACCTACTTCTCACGAATCCATTGAACGAAAGGATCAGTGATAGAGAGTAATTGAAGAAATTAGAATTGATCATCATTCACCGAAAACACATCCTTAAGATCTATATTCAAAATTCCCGCCAATGGAGGAGAATTAGTCCACTGGAATGACTCCTATTCGAGTAAAATAAAATGAGTCACGCCTGTTCTGAAGAATTTCCGGCCGTATATCTATTGAATAATAAATACTTATTTATTAGTAACTACTAAACAATTAACACGAAGTGCTGTTGCACGTATGAATCACAGGATGTCATGCGTTTGTTCAACAGTGTAATTATCGTTCTTAAAAGATTGAAAGTACATAGAACCGAATAGGATTGTACTTTCGCAGTTGCCGTGGTTGTCAAAACACAATAAACGAAATCAAAGGCGATCATTTTGTGCTATGATTATGATTTTACAAAATTAATCGCGAATCCTCTCTGAACATTGCATATCTTTATAAGATATGTATATGCAAAGTGCTCCTTTGTAGTTACGAGAGGAGGATGTAATTACTTCTTTTACGTTAAACGAACATTACTCGAAATGGAATGCTAATGGTGCAATGGCAGTATGCAATCAAAATAACTGTGATCTCTTCGCCATACCGTGAACCGCTATGTTAGATGATCTGTATCAGCCTTCACCGAGAAATGCAACAAATATTAAAAAGAGATTAGAACTCCTACGGTGTCTCATTCTATTGGGATAACTCGGAACAAATGCCACGTCATAATCGAGAGGTACGAAACAATTGAATTAAGTTTGAACCGGCGACTTGATTGATGATTGGTAAGAATTTAATTTTCCCTTGTACATGTCTTCCCTTTACGACATAAGAATTAGTTGAAAGGGATTCAGGTAGACATTGTGAGGTGAGTCAAAGAATATTCCCGAGAACGAGAATTTTCTTTTAGCGGTATGATGTAAACGCAGTTTTACCTCCATGGAGGATCCTATGAATCGTGATTCTTCGTCAAAAAATCCAATGGATTAATGAACAATAATCGACTTTCTGCACTCCTTCTAAAATATACTATATATTTTACAAGGAGTGCAGAAAGTCGATTATTTCATGCGAGTTTCAGTTTGACGAAAGAGCAGAGCTCAACGAAATATCGAAGAAAAGAAAATATTGTTCGGTAATTTCACCGAACTGAGGATACTTAGTGAGAAACGTTGACTCAGATGGAATAATAAATGTACAGTTGTTCGACGAGTCGCGAATAGAAGATATTCCTTGAATTCGTCTCATTTGCATACCTGTTCACATTCGATTTGGTGCTTACCTTCGGGTTGTCCAATGAACGAATCGAATTCCTTCAGCGGAATACTGAAAGGTTTTTTTTTATTATATTTAGTTTCCATTTCGTTTAAATGCCATTTAAAACTTCTGGTTGCAAAACTTAATACGTTTTCATAAAAAACGAGTATCGTTGGATATGATGCGCTCCATTGAATTACGGTTTGTCAAAGATAATTGCGGCGAATGCGTAGCCCCAAGAAATTCGTTAAACTCATCGAGTGCTATGCCGTTATTTCAGCTTTTTCTGTCGTAGGTTACTATAATTTATTCGAGAAAAAAAATCCAGTTGGTAATGCACCAACCAGTTGGCATAAAACTTATAAAATATATTGTCTCGTTCTAAAAATGTGCAGTGAAAGGAACTTAATGGGTGTATTATTAATATGCGAAGGACGACGTCTCTTGTTTTGTCAGTTTGTCACCGTCGATACACCTATTGGTTTTACCAGAACGTTTCAAAAGATTCCCGAAGATATTCATGTGTTTTTTCACAGTGGATTCGAAACAATTTAAAGTGTTTTACTGATACATGATTTTTATTTTTCTTATTAACTGATTTATTTAGATAGCAGTATCGAAATGACAATCGATAATCAATTTCTAACCATTTTAATGATGTAACTTTATTCTGTACAACATTAGAATAACAACAAGCATCGATAAAGTGTGTAATATGGTCCCGCTTTGTTTATTTCAATGAAAGGAGATTTGATTGCGATCATGGTAATTCACGTTTACAAAAATCGTAGGAGCGTTCCGCCATATTTCACACATTTTTAATGATTACAGACCGGATTATATGGAACATGAAAAGCTTGAAATATGCGTGCAGACAGGCATGAAAAATGCGTCGAGTAGTGTGCATATTCAAGTGAGATATCGATAACGATTATGTAACATTTTGTTTTCTTGTGCGCAATTAGTTACTGTTCGAAATTAAAATTGCGATTTTAATCTGCCAAAATTATAATTAAAACAATAAGCGGAACATTGGCACTGCTCACTGTATTTCATTTTGGCTAATAGGTTTCCGCAACTGCCCTCAGTGGTCCGTCTCCTTGAAAAGGTACAAAGCTACAGATTCAAAATCAATTCGCGGTGAAGCATTACGCTTCACTGAAACACTATCACTGTTCACTAAATCACTGTTGTTCTTTGGGTGTAAAGACCGTCGTCTGTTGGAACTTTCTCATTGTTTCGCTAGTATGCGTGACTAGCATCTTCATTTCTGATTAACGATGTAGTCGGTAAATCGCTAGGAAAAACTTCGAACACCCGAAAAACCGCAGTGATTTAGTGAACAGTGATAGTGTTTCAGTGAATTACGGTGTCTCAGTAAACGACGGTCATGAAAGTTTTCAACAGACAGCTTACAACAGAGCGAGTTTTAATTGAGTTTACCCTTATTCATGTGGTTCAGAAAGAAATTTAATAGGATTCCAAAAGTTACTTCATAGTAACTGTAAGATATTTAAAAAGAAGAATTGTGATATGTAAAAAATAGAAATGTTAGTGCTATTCGTTCAAAAGGATATGACTAACGAGAAAATTTCAATATACATTAAAAGTGACATTAAAATATCCATTTAATGCTATCTTTTTTCTTAAAAGATAATTGCTTATTGAGATAAAATTGAAGATATAATATCGTTTATTAAGAAATCACAAATTCAGAAGATTACAAAAGCTTCAACTGGTTTGTTGGTTGTAAAAATCGGTACATCTTTACTTCATTTATTCGAAGAATTTTCTTGTAAAGAAAAGATTGTTTCAAGTTCATAATAGTTAATCTTCTTTCCAATGAGAACTGATCTTTTATTCATCGTAAGAAAGTGATGTTATTAGAACGTTTCTTTGTTAAGGTCGCCGACAGCTATGGCTTTTAAATATCTACAGTTATTTAAAATAACCTATATTCGTATTTTTAATAATAGTTGTGGCGGTTGAAAAATGTTGTACGCCACTGTCTCAACTCGAAGATGATCTTGGGTTAGTCAAATACCGCAGGTGGGATTCACTGATGCAATGCAGCTTATATAAACCTATAATCATTCAGTGAGAAAATCAGCTGGTTCTTTTGATATCATCGCTGAATCCGGACAGCCCTTCCCAATAATAAGACCTAATGACAGCGAATTGATTTGACAAATTCGAAATTGTTATTGATACGTTGAAAAATGTTAGTTTATGAGAAATTATTCGTCGAGTATAGGAGAACTTTAATTTTCCTTGAGAACATCCTGCCGATGACGAGAGCTGAATTGCAAAAGAAATATCGATTCGTTCAGTGTGCGCTACGAGTAATGATATTTCTAAGTTGCCACTCTCCGCAACAAGATGATATAATGAGCGGTAATCGTTGTCAAAAGCTACGGCTCACCTGATCTTCCAAATATTTTGTCGTGTAGATCACCTAATTCTATATGATACAAAAGGAAGTCTTCAAAATGTATTGAAGTCGCAAAATCGTCATTCCTTTTTGGTTCGAAATAAAACTAATGAAACAATAAAAAGCACTCACCTTGATTATTTTTAGATAGGTTAGAAAGCCAGCTTTGGAGGCTTCATACACAAAGAAGTCGCGCGTACCAGTACCGCAAACACTGCACTCGCACTACCAACCAATGGGACTGACAATTTTTAACCTCGAGCTTGGCGTTCGCGATGTACCGCGATCTAACGTTGCCTCCCAACCGCCCGTTCAAATCACTCGCCAATTCCAGATTCCATTACTATGCTCGCGGCAACGTCACTTTTCTACAGGCACGTAACTGTTTGGAATAGTGGGAAAAAGACCGTCTTTCGGAAAACAACTATGAAGGAATGGAATTTCCGGTGAACTTGCTTCAGATGAGATGTGACTAACAATTTTTCTATTTTACATCTCCGGATCAGTTAGAATAAAATTGTGTACGCATTTGTCCCGTAATTTCATTGATTCATTTTACATGCATTATTGGAGGGGCATGTCCTTTATGAAGTCATAATAAGTGAAGCTATTAGTTTTTTTCGTAGCATAGGTGGACTATTGTCTCTTTTAAAGACGGTACTGCATTTGTGGATCGGCTAATACACAGGTTGTCCGCGGTTTTGTGTAGGTGATCCCATCGTGTATCCCACATGCACACCATACTGGGCAGATGAGATGAAGGACCCTGCGGAGTTATTTAATGTTTAACGAAATCGGTAGACGCTATGCGAACCCGATGGGAGTTTTTTGTACCTTTTATTTTGTGAAGGACATAAACTGCCCACGAGATCATTTCATTGTCCCGATGCCTCGTCGACTTGAAGATTATTTCTCTAAGCTACATACTGGTTTTGCTTTTTTATTTCTTGCTTTCTGAAATTCAAAATGTTGCATCGTAAGGAGTGCTACCTATTATTCCTGGTTAATCATGAAACACAGAAGGAAACTAGTCCAAACAAAAGAAATAATAGATGTTATCCCTTTCTTCACCATGCGGGTAACTCAATTCTCGATAGTTTAAAGTTTGATGTCGAATATCCCACGTAAAGTTAGGTGAGAAACTCTTTTTTGATTTAACAAATATTTTCACATATTTTCTTGAAATATGAATTCAAAACTGTTTTCTGCTTGTCATCCAATTCGGATGACTACCTGCCTTACTTGAACGAAAATGGATTACTGAGATAATAAAAGATGCTTTAGTATGTATATGAAGAGTTATTCCTCTTCGCTGGCATGATATAGTTTCTTACATCTTGAAGAATTATGGCCATATCAACAATATTCATGACCAAATTATGCTTTTCGTTCCAACATATGTTAGTTTTGACGTTTTTAACTGTTTGAAACATAAAAGTGAAAAGCAAATGGATATAACTAGAATGGTGGTTAGTTTAAATATGAATAAATATTTCAAGGATGTTGCAAAATCGTTCCCTGTTAAACCAAAGGAGTTTCCCCTAAAATAGCTATATTGAACTTCAATACCGCCTTGATTATCTTGAAACTCAACATTGTTTTATCCATTACTATGTTTGGTTTTGTACATAGTTTTGATTTTTTTTAAATCAGTATTATATTTTTCTGTTCAGAATTAACGACTGTGATTTAGAGGAAATATCAGTATTATTTTGCTGCTATATGTTTATATAGTTATGCTTTTCATATATGTATATATTTTTTCAGATAGATAAAATGATTGCTTTCCATCTAGATTTCTTGTTTCTTAGATGAGAATTTTCGATTTTTATTAATAATTTTCGTTTCTTTTTTCAGATTATAGAATTCAATTTTTTCATCTTAATATATCTACATATAGGTACTTCGATTCTGTTGTGTTCATTTTCATAGCTCTTTTTCTCTTATTGAAATTGGGTTATTGTTGTTGTTTATATAAATTTATCAGAAAAACATTGATTTCGTTGCTATCAATTGTTTTGATTTTGCCGTAAAATTTTCTTTTAAAAAACAATTATTGATTCTGGTTTTTGTTTCAGGACTCTACAGGATATCAAGGATTCCATTTTAGGAGATCGATGAGATATATGAAAATATAAAAGTTTATATGTAAATTTTTGACGTTATTTATAAATATCTGAATTTATGAAAAAATGGTGGAAATGGAGTTATTTTCCCGGGGTTAATGATCTTTCTTACATGGTTTAGACTACTGCTGGAGGTGGCGCCACTGTCAGCAGAAAGGTCGATAAATAGGAAACTAGATTATCGGCGCCGGGGGGCAAATATCACTTATTCTGTAGTTCTGTCAGATTATTTTGGCTTTGTTCTGTGGTGCTAGGTTATACAAATTTTAAAATGGGACGTCGAGTAAACGTAAAACATTTAATATATTACAGTGCTTTTGGTGTGAGTTGTTTTTGTGCCGGTCTGTATTCGCAAAGATTTTCCAATAGTGCATACAGTTGCAAAAGTTATCCGGCTCTACCAATATTTGGTGTGGTTTCCGCTGCAACACCTTTCACTCAAACGAACGATATTAAAGTGCCGGCAGTGAGTAGGGTGTCTCAAATTATGAAATATGGTTTCCCAAGTATGGAAAACTTAAGATCATTTGAAGACTTTGTTTTGAGTTATGATAAAAGAAACCGTGTAGCCAATTGGGTTTTTGAACATTTGACTCGGAATCTGTCCAAAAGAACCCTGATGTGGACAGATCTAAATGTGACTTCAAACCAGATGAGAGCATTCATCCATACTTCCGGTTTGTACATTTACATCAAGAACATTGAAGTGTTTAATTAAATTACTATGAGAAATGTTATGGGGAGTGTAAATTTCGTTTTATTTAATACTCCTGCACAAATTAAAGCTATCACAATTTATATGCTGGATTCATGATAATAGTTATTCTGTCCAGCCAATATTCCACAAATTAAAACACTCTATTTATAAACTAAGTTATATAATCATAAAAAGTCTAAATTAGCCTGCTGATTTTTTAAAATTATTAATGAGAATGGAAAATATATTACAAGTTGTTCATATAACCAAACAAAAATTAAATAGTAACAAAATTTATTTCTTATTTAAGTACATCTTAAATATTACATTTAATGAATATTGTTATTCTCTTAATCAGTGGTAAAAATATATTAAATTGAAAATTCAATGTTTTAGGTCTCAAAATTCAGACTACAAAAAATCAGGTTATGACAGAGGTCATTTGGCCGCAGCAGGCAATCACAAATTTCATCAGAGGCATGTTGAAGAAACATTTTTTCTATCAAATATTGCTCCCCAGGTGGCAGTGGGATTCAACCGAGATTACTGGAATGGTTTGGAAAAATATGTAAGGAAACTGGCTAGGAAACATAGGAATGTCTATTGCTGCACTGGGCCTTTATATCTACCAAAGTGATATTTCCATCTGATTGAGCTACAATTGAATATGATATTTTAGTAGAGACATTGATGGAAAAAAATATGTCAAATATGAAGTGATTGGATCTAATAATGTGGCAGTTCCTACGCATTTTTTCAAAGTAATTGTGTGGGAAGCAAATGATGGAAGTTTAAATATGGAATCTTATTGTTTGCCCAATGCGGCAATTCATCCTGACACGCCATTGACTTCTTTCCAGGTAAAATAATCAATGAGTTATTTTTAAGGGTATACAATTTATTTCATCTTACAGGTTGCACCTGAAAGTATAGAAAAAGCTTCTGGGCTACTTTTCTTTGACAATATTACTGGCGCCAAATTACGTGAAATTAATGGAAAGAAAAAATAGTTATGAGTTGTGTTTGTACCGAATGTTTTTAAAAGAGGTTTGTGCAATAAATTTACTTTTACATATTAAGTTGCTCATTAGATTTAATTATGAAGCCATAATTCAGTTCATCAGGGCGGTTTACAGAGGGTGGTGTATCCTTGCCTTCACCCTCTGCGAGGTTTGCGTTACTGCCTAGTACAGGTTTAACATTACTGTCAAAATTAACATAAAACTTCATTTCATGTTCCAAGGCTCGAAGGAACGGCATACGCGTTTTTCTGCTCATAGTAACCACGTATGTTAACCTCTCAAATACTGCAAAAACAAAACCGACAACGAGGCCATAGAATGTAACATAAAAAACACCTTCAAGATTGCTCATGCCTAAAGGCGTGGCATCATTTGATTCTTCTGATTTCTGGAAGTTTATTATATATTAGTTTATGCATTCCCAATTGTTGGTTTACCAACAATGCATTGCCCGCCTCCACGTCTCTCCTCCCACCATTTTCGTTTTAAATCATCAATGACACCAGACGATTGTAGTTTAAGAACTGTTGTTGATAAACGACTTCTATATGAGGAATCTAAAAACGATTTTGAAATGTGTTCACAAATAATTTGTAAATATGAATAAATTTATATTTACAAGTGTCAATGCGAATTTATTTATGTGTGAATACGATCTGAAAAAACTCAATCGCCTTTAAATTTAAACATCGCGTATTGATATCTTGAATTTGTAGTATTTCCTGATCTTTGTTTCCTAATGTATCCTCGAGCTTTGCATAATTAAGAGAAAATCTCTGATTCTTACTTTTCCTCATAGCTATTCCATAACCTTTTCGATCCAAAAAATCGCCATACATTTCGACGTCGCAGTGACGTTGGGTCTCATATTCAATTGAGGTAGATTCCATAAAAAACGCATATTTAGTACTCTCTGCCAAAGACACTCCTTGTTTGTTGTCTTTGGGCATATCTTCTCTATGTTCTTGCATGTGTTTGTAGATTTTACCATAAATTTCATGATCTTTGGAGTCCTTCAGAGAATAACAATTGAGTATACTTACTGAAAAAATGTCTTTAAATACCCTGAAAAATTTTTCGGTTGCTCCATCCGCCTTCGCGCCGTATCTTATTTCTAATTCATCAGCACGATCTACCATAGTAGCAACATCTGTGAATAACTTCAATGGGAGCGTTGTCGCCAAAAAAGCTGCCAAATTGGCTGTGTAAGAAGCAACCATCAGAAGAATGAAGAACCACCACATACCAGCCACCATTCTCGTAGAAATAGCGCTGTAAAATCATTTCGTTGATTAGGATTAAAATAATTTCAAGTTATTTTACATTGGCGCAATCTCTGTGCCTTGTTGTAATCCAGTACCAGTTGAGAACCAAAAGGAATTTGACATGCTGAATTGGTTGATCAAGTATTCCGGTTCTTCAATACATGGAAAAGGGTTCGTCCATTCGCTGGCAGACAATCTGCCCATTATAAATAATGAAATTGATACAAAAACATAAGAAACAGCGATGCTCAGCCAAGTATCTACCGCGAAAGGTTCAGCAAATGAAAAGAAGTTTGGAGGGGCCGCAGCTGGTTTTTGGAAAAGGATCTTGATGCCTAAAATTTCATTTTTCAAGAAGTTTGTATGTATACAGTATGAAATATTGTTACCCAATTCCATGAAAGGTGTTGTAAAATCCACAGCCTCCGCTCTCTCAGAGTTGATAGTAAGATCTGCAATGGCCAAATCAGCTGTCTGAAATTCATGTACATATTGAGAAAATATTTTTGTACACTAATTTATTGGTGACAGCTTTCAAGTTGGAGGTCTAAACGCACAACACAATTTTCTAGACTTAGTTCACTCAAAAATGTGACATTAAATTGAATTTCATATTCCTTTGACGTAGAATTTTTTTGATCCCTTGTTCTAAGACAAAAATGTCGAATTCAATGAATCATTTTATAACTTGACCTGTTTTCAAACCGAACTGTTTTTTTCAGTCGACGCGTCATTTTATTTGTCCTACCTTGTTAATAAGATCGCCAATCATGCCAGACCACTGACCCCTGGAATTTCTTGCACCATTGCTTTTATCTGCTCTCAAGATGACAATATAATTGAACTTTTCTATTTTTGCCATTTCCTCAATGAGATCGACAGCGAACCCCTCATATCTATCATTACCAGTCAGTAATTCAGATGAATCTTTAAGAAAGGCGTAAGGTTCAGTCTGGAGATGAATACGGTGAGTTGTTATGAATGTAATTAGAAATTTTTACCAATGCTGTGATCATAATCATTGTTTTATTGACCAAACTTGTTGGGTCTGGATCTTCCTCGTATTTTTGTGGGTATGGCTTCGGTCTTTCGATTTGCACACCTTCACTCAAGTTCCAGTATCCAATGTCAACTAATCCTGTTTCCTGAACTTCAATGAGTGTTAAAGTGAAATCACTTCTGAAACCTTCGTTATCAAATTTAACATCACCCGTTCTTCCATGCACTTTCCTCTGAAAGAAAAAAAGTCTTGCAAAAACTGAATCGATTAATCAATTATTTTACCGTTTTAATTAGATTCACCAGAGTTGATCCGAATTCCCAAGAATTGGATGTGTTGCAAGAATGACTTTCTGTGTGGATTGTTGAACCTATTTCGAGTTCTGCAAGACTTTGGTCTAACATCACCATAGCGTCAAAAATAAGAGCGGTGCTTGTTTCCAAACAGTTCGTTATTATTTCTTTGTTATTTTCCTCAACTCGACACATTTCTCGTTGAAGATCTTCAGTAGGTTTGATACCCTGCTTGATTAGCCTGATCTAAAAGCCAGAATAATATTTTTTTCTTCTCATTAATACAGTTACTACCCCTGTTATATTCGTGTTGCTATATTGAAAAGACTCGAGATTTATTGTATGAAAATCTAAATTAGTTATGAAGTAGTTGTAGTTCCTATTCATTAAACCTATTTGTTGAGCTTGTTTGAGAACTTCTAGAAGTATTTCAGTTCTGCAATCTATTATGATATTCCGTATATCTGATTCTGCAATTTCTTTGAATTGGGGCCTGAAAAATCATTATTATGATAAAAAATTAATTGTTGACGACTTTACCTATAAACTCCATCGTCAGCCGGATCTAGTTGGCGGATAATTATATAGTACTTCTTATCCTGGTTCAACTTCATCAATTCCAGGACTCTCATGAAGCTTTCGTCGTCGTCGTAAAATAAAATGAATTGCGTCCAATTCAATTTTTTTATGATAGCAACATACGATTCGGACAGTTCTGGTGGATGGGGAAATATATTGATTATAGGTGAATCCCTTTGCGGTCTATAATTCCACCTTGTTTGTACTACTGGAATTTCTTTTGCGTCACAAGCTGACTGAATCGCTTCAAAATTTCCTGGATTTCGTGGTCCAAATATTGCTATTGCTCCCATCTCTAGCATTTGGCACGTTTTTAGTGACGCTTCAAACATATTGAATGGACTAACACTTTCGATCACTGGTTTTAGTTGTTCATCATCACTTCGTTTTTCATTCAAGAGCTTCACAGCTATCTCCATGACTTGTTTATTTTTTTCATAGTTTTCATCAAAAAGGCCACCTACAAAGTTGATTTGATATACAAAATTTCAGTTGAAATGATTACCCACCTATTATCAAATCGGCATAACACAATGATATTGTACTTAATAATAAAATATAAAATATTGATCGTGATTGTGGCATTTTGGTTCAGTTTTGCAGTTTAATTCATTTCGGTGTGGTTGGAATCTATTTCCGTTGAAATGAGCAGTTGACGACGCATTGCGCTCGATCTATTTTTATAAAGGCAGATCGCACTAATGAAGCAGCGATCAAGGAAAAAAAACTTCAGCGCGATATTTACTTATGATGTTCATTTTCGTAATAGGAAAATTCAGTTGCTTATAAGCGGTCAGGTAATTTTTTATTTTCCACTAGCAATAGAAATGCGGATGAGATTACTTCGTTAACTCAAACATTTAAATGTAGACATATATGAAAATGGAATAGATACACGTTTTTCAGACTTTTATTTGCGGGTTAAATCACTGAAATATTCGAAAAATAATAAAAATAGTCAAAAAATGTGAAACATAAATAAAGTGTCATAAATTAAGTCTCTTGATCTTTGGTCGGTTGATGATTAGGCCATAATCTAGTTAGTGGAGTTTTTGGATGTGAGACACCGGCGCATTCCTTGTGCCTCCTCATGTTACTCTCAGATGATTTTTGTTCTTTTTGTTTAAAATTAGAACGATACGGCTGATTTGACAAGCTGTCTTTGAAACCTCCCTGATGAAGTAATGATTCCATGTTCTGATATGATTCAGAATGAAGAGAATGCAATTGATCAATTGTAGAATGAGCATTTGGTTTAGTTGGGGGATTCTTGCTGCTGTCGATGATACGAAGAGCTTCATTCCACTGGGTTTCCATTACTTTTTGGAGCTGCTTTATAAGATTCGTTCTTTGTTCCTGTTGGTGGTCTAATTTTTCCAGTACTGCTGACAAACGTTGTTCGAGCTGAGCAATTCGCGCATCCCGCAGATTAATTTCCTGAAGGTGTTTCTCTTCCAAAAGGTGGACCTCTAGAGAATTCCTGGAACAGGGAATCAGCATATCCTAATAACATTTTCTGAACTTACTTTTTATTCATCTCTTTGATATGTGCACTAGCGAAGCTTGCCAGTTCAACTTCCTTTTTATTGAGTTCGTTTCTCATCCTAGTTTGCTCATCTTCCAACTGTTTTTGAAATTCTTTGAGTTTAGTCTGTACTAAAAGTTCCACTTGCCCTTGATAAAATATTTTTAATTCACTTTTATTTATTTCTATTTTATTTTCGCTAGCTTCAAGTTTCTTCTGAAGGTTTTTCTGAAATAATATCGACTCAATTAATGAATTAATATACATTTAACTTAAGAAACAACTAAACCAATTTTTCATCGTCTTAGTGCGTTATTAATACATCAAAAAAGAGGTTACAGAGAAATCCTTTTGCATCAATATTATGTAAAGTAAGAGGAATAGAAGGGCGTATTAAGAATAACTGTTGACCGTACATCCGGAGAAAGGGTATAAAATGAAAAACGAACACTATGTGACAAAACAATAGTCGAAATGAAAAAAACAGATATTCTATCACACATATTAATAAAAAATGAAATTTTTTGAGAAGCTTTAGCCTCCCATCCATTATACTTACATTAATTTCTTTTTCACTTTCCAAATCTTTTGTTAAAATTGCTAATTCTCTCCTACAATTGCTCAGATCCTGGTCTTTCAATTCCAACTCTCTGAGAACACAAGCGTGTTCCACTTTTATGCTACTGAATTCCTTTTGGAATGTCTCGATTGCTTCCCTACAATGGCTCGTTTCATTTTTTGCTTCAATCAGCAACGTTTTGGACTCGGTCAGTTCTATTTCTTTATTGCCTACAATCTTTGACAACTGTTTGGATTTATTTTCTTCATTCTTTAGACAGCTTTTAAGGTCTTGATTGATCATTCTTAAGGACTCGCATTCAGAAACAACACTTTCAAATTTTTTGACGTCTACCTGAGCTTTAGCAGAGCTTTCATTAATTTTCTTTTCATATAGCTCAAGTTGCTGTAAAAAAAAACGGACAATATTTTAACCTCCGTGAAAGCAACAAAACGTATTTTATGTACAGAAAAGGACATTTAACACTAGCCACCCCAAATTTCCACAAGAGTGATAGAAAAATAGGGAAACCGTTCGAACACTGAGTTTCAGAGAAAATTCAGAAATTCTTTTATAATAATCGTAAAATATCAATATGAATTTTTGATCAAAAGAAAGTACTCACTTTTCTATAGGTTTCAATTGTTTGGTTACTTTGATGCATTAAATTTGAATAATCTTTTTCAAGTTGTTGCTTTTCCTCGGTTGCCTCCTTTACTCTTTTCATTATAAGTTTGCAAGCTTCAAGGAACTGAACGACCACCTTGTCTTTTGTTCTATTCATTTTTTCAGCAACCAATAATAAATCAGCTTGTTGTTTAGTCTTGGTCTGTAATTTTTCGATCACTTCCTGCGCCCGCTGGAAAAAAACTTGCTTTTCAAAAAAAATCTGAACTCGTAATCATTTTCACATTAAGATTTACAAAATGAATTAGTACAAACATCAATTTATTATGGCCACTATCGAAGGAATAAACCAGTCATTGAATTTATTCAACACGTTGAATTGTTGATATTCATAAAAGTTTATAGCAAAGCTGTGAACGCAATATGTTAAATTGTTGTAAACGAATAACTAGTTTCACTACTATCGAATAATCTATAGCATAAACTACCAACGATAGTTGTCAGGAATGAATTCTTCAATAAGTTTAAGAATAATTGATATGTAAGAACTCACTTTACTATCTCCAGTTTCAGAACTGCTTCCAAATTCATTATTAGAATGGTTTTTTAATAACTGTCGAATGTTTTCAGGAACCATTGTAGATTTGTTAGACTGCTCTGGATTATCTGATGATGGATTTGAATCACGATGAAGATTGGATGGCTTTCTCCTATCCGATAATCCAGTTTCCATCAACATATTGAGTATTAGTGATCCATAATCTTTTTCTAGTGTATCAATATCTTCGTTTGAGCACTTCGACAAAAACACATCTTGAACTTCATTCGGATGATCATTGGTTTCAATAATGTTCTGATCCTCTTCCGTTAAATTCAAGTCCGAGGATAAAGCGTTAGGGTTACATAATATTGTAGTGAGATCAGTTGAAGAAGAACTGTTGGAGTTAGCTGACTTGCATTTCCATACAACCTCCAATGGAATATCTGCCTTGTCTTCCAAAATATTAGTTAACTTACTATTTTGCACTTCTTCGAGATTTTTTTTCTGCTCTTCCAATTCTAATAAAAAAATTCAGTTGAAGTAAATTAAGTGAATTGGAATATTTTTGGAAATTTCAGTTATTGAAGAGTAATCAGAAAAAGAGATGATATTCTGAAGAATTATAGTGAAAAGAGATAATCTAATTATTTAATCTCTCAATTCCTTTCGTCAATATTTTATGTCCAGACTACTTTTGTGCACTTTTCTTATTAAAAGAAAAACTAACTATTTTAATGAGGAAAAAAATGTAAAACTTACTACTCAAAACAGGTTGCATGCCTTCAGTTGGAGTGGTGGAATTACTATCAGCATCATTGAAATTCAAATTTCTTGCTACTCTGGGTTTCAATTTAAACTCTGTATAAAATTTAATCGCTTCCCCCAACAAATCCGAATATTTTTCATTTTCTCTTTCAATATATAAAGGTGTTTGGAGAGTCAGATTTGTTTTGGGCTTCTGCGGAGTGCTTTGTGTACTAGAAAAGCTTGGTTGTGGTCTTTTGTCAACATGTCTTCTCCTTAAAAGGCTCTCATAACTTTGACATCTACGTGATGGATTGGCTCTTTCCATTATCACATTGTCTGTAGAAATTGAACTTGGAAACCTTGAATCAAGATCAGAAAAACTTTCTGTATTCTCTATATTGTTCACCCTGTCGCTTAGTTTTGATACTTGCAAGATCAGTTTCTCCACTATTTGGTAATAGGGGCCCAATGCAGCATCATGCAAAATCTCTGCACTACTAATTTCTGGGTGAACTGATAATAATTCATCTGTATCATCACTTTCGCTCATTTTTTACAGTTTTAAGAACAGTAGTGCAGAATATACTGGAAAAATTTAATTCGACGGAAAAGTTAGCAAGAACAAAATCACGAAAAAAGTTTGATGTTTGAAGTATTTCCATGGTAACATTATGTATCATTCATGGATTGCTTTATTAGATTATGAATTACTGTTTGTTTGTTTACACTTCGAATTTGAATTGTACATCATTGTCATCGAGTGTCAAACTCGTTGTAAAATTTTCTGTACGTATTAAGCTTTCGCATCTCCCCACACAATAAAGTTAACTGCAACCTCCTCAATAAATGAGTATTCTACTGTGGTCGATCGACCTAACTTTGATGGTACTATTAGGAATTATAGATGTCGCCCTCCACCTCCCCACCTGTATTGCTATAGACAAATTACTTTGTCTATGTGTATTGCATATGTGGAGTGGCTCAAATCATCTTCAGTAGGTCATAAGCGACATTAGAAATGGTTCTGACATATCGGTTGTGCGAAATGAAAGCAAATAGAGCTATTTTGTTCAGAACTTGACACATTATGTAGAAATGTTGAGATATGTCAATTATATCTTTTATCATAAATTGAGTACAACAGTATAACGATAGTCCAAGTGCCTTAATTTTCCTTTTGGATTGAGTTTATCTCATGTATGTAAATACACATTCGGTCATTTTCAATTCTCTTGTGATGTTACAAGTGATTATATCGCTAAAAAACTTCTTGAAATGCAAGAACTAGTTACATTTTTTGTTGCAATTGTTGTTGTAAATACTAAAATTATAAAAACAATGACAAAAACGAACGTGTACCTACTACGGTTGTGTACTGCCGCTGTCACTGGAATGCATCGGTGGGCGACGGGGTGGAAAAGAGATAGATGCGTCGCAAGAGTCAAACACTTCAGTATTTTATTAAAACGAAATAACAATGGGACGGTGTTTAGTAGGATGTCATATGGTATAGTTATGCCACTGGCACCAAATTATTTATTGCGACTGTTTTTATTACACTCGTTTCAACTTATTATGATATTATAAGGTTCCTCGTACCGAACTAGAAGCACAACCGTATAATTAATCAATTATAGGAAGATAGCATTCTTCCTACTTTCAAAATGGTGAAAAACATTTTGACGTAAACTTGAAATGAATCAAGGAATAAAATCCAGAACCAGGGCCCTTCTTGGAATCGTACAAGAGGAATAAATGCCAGCACATTCGTAACCGACATAAAATTCCCTATTCTGATCAAAACGTACATGTGACTCAAACAAAAAATGCACGAACAGTTGCAGAAGCAAATTAAACGTTTCAATGTGAATTTTTCTCTGAAGTAATAAAACATAGATACCGATTAAAGTCTACGATAGCAGTAGCGTAGATCTCGTCGGTGCCGGTGCTTAGCTCGTCCGTGTCTTGTCGAGAGATCGAGTTAAGAGAGACCGCAGTTTCGCGGCTTACACAGAATACCCAGAACGTTATTCAGAGTTGCATACGTGTAAATTACGAGGTCGTTGATCAGAACGAAACGATTCCCAACACCAATTTCAGAATATTCGTCAAAATGGGCGATCGTCAATAGCTGCCCAGAGGCCGACGAATTTTAGTATTTACGCAAGAGTTCATAAAACATTATGCTAATAAGTGGTGACCCGTACAACAGATTTAACTGTTCATATGAGAATATTTAGAAATTCTTCGGATTCTTTTTCAATGTCCTAATGCAATTCGCGGTTAATCCCGCATTAAACGAAATTTCTACAACTTTATCACAATTATTAAATCCCAAAACTATAATTGAGCCATTCTTATCGGAAAATTGAAATTTATAACGCTGTTGAAGATTTTCAGACTGTGAACACTAAAATTGAGGAAATAATTTAGGGATTAATTAAACGAGTACCTCATGAATTTATGACTGGAGAAATTACTTTGCGAGGAAGAGTAATTTTATGAAATAGAAAAACTTCACGCTTGGAATCCTAACATTTACAATTAGATGAATATATCGCACAATATTGATCAAGTTTTCATGCTAACTTTAACTTAAACCGAACTAGGTACAGCTCGAACTACTATTATGCTAGTTCTGTTGTTATTGATATAAAAGGAACTTTATTTTGAATAGATCGTCTTTATATATTTTTCGTGTTGCGTTATTCCCAAACAGTGGCGGCGCTTGGTCAAATGTCGAACTCGGCAGTATCAGCTATATCAGGTTCGCTAATAGCCGGCAAAAGTGAAGAACCTATTAGATATATTTGAAACGAAGAGCCTACCATAAAGTATGTCTAAAACCTTGAGAGTCCCTCTAACGCGCAGTTTCAAGTTTTTACCGCAGGATTGGTCATCGGCAAACTGTCTTTTAGTAATAGTTTGAACACCAACTTTAAAAAGTTGGTAAGAAAGTCTTATTCTTTTACCCGTCTCATGATTTTCGTATCCCTTTATCCACTTTCTCTGAACTTTTTTCCTCAATAAGTGTACCGATGCTTTCGTCTTACCGGTGTCAAAAGAAAGTTGTAGATAAAACAAAAATGTTAGCATCCCGTTTTAAAGTAACGTGCAGAAAACGACGTCTCGTGTTATTTGTATTAACACATTCTGTCCTGATATTAATCGATAAATTAACTCGGAATAACGTAATAAAACAAACGAACTCAATTATTCGCATATTATGGTGCTAATGTTCAGCTCACTTACCGATTTTATTCGACATATTTCCTATCGGTAGTAACTAGAGTGTAAATTTTTACTGTTAGTTACCGAGAATTTTCACAGTGGTTCAAAATCGTCCAATGTCTCGTCGTTCAAAAATTCATAGCTGTAAACAAGTCAAAAATTCTAGCCGATAAATTAGCATAATACCTTATGATGTGAATATTAATAATTTTGCAAAATAAATGAATTAATAAACGGCAATTAATCGATTGGCGATAGTAGATAAAATTCCAGGTCATTCCACTCGTTTATCCCATTTGAATTTTCATATTGCACGAATGTCGGATAGAATTTGACCTTGAAACTGAAAGAAACTCAATATATTTTCTCCCTTCGACATCAGGTTTTTCAACTATAAAATATCCTGTGAATTCTTTAATATTCAGTTGAATATTCTATGAAGATTTTATGCATTCTTGAGAACCGTTTTACCGCTATATTTTCGGCAATATGGCGGGATTTAAATTCGATTATTCCATAATGTATGCGGATTCAATTAACACTTTAGCAATTAATTATCTTCCTGATTTATTCCACACAATTGGATTGATGTGTCGACCACAATCTTTCATGTGAATCTTTGTCATCCTAAATCTAACAATAGAAGTGTTGAAACGAGCAATTAAGTAGTGGAATATTAATCTCATAGGGAAAGTGCTGGTTCTACATTGTATTCAATGAAAATTATGATTAATATTTGCAACAATTAATATAAACTTTTCTTCGCAATAGCACCAATAGCGCAACGGGAATTTACCGAGTTCTGCTGAATAGCTTAATATTTTGTGGCACACCGTACCAAAAATCATTACGATTTGTATCGATAATAATTAAAACAATTATCAAAGTTAACGAACTACGTCGACTTGGAAATAATTCAATGACTAACTCAATTGATTAAGAAAATAATTAATTTCATCCATGGTTGAATTGTTATTTCCATAATTCATGACGAAAGACAAGAAACAGACGGAGAATGGAAGGATGAATTCCATCAATCATGATGCCATAGTGTTTGATGGAAGAAAATTGCCATCGGACAGAATTCATTGTGGGTACCTAACATGGAATAATTGTCTGGGAGCATCGCAAGCAATTTTCTGTTTTGCCTGTTTATGCATTGGACAAACAAGACTCTTACGTTATGAGGATACACATCTTGGCAGAGCAATGATGTTGTGTCGTCGCTATTTCAAATACCTACTAATATATTTATCCATCGATGTACTTTATCCATGACAATCTTTTACCTACTCTACGTCGAAGTATATGACGGTGGGATTTAGAAAATGATTCTGTTCATAATTCCGACGCAAATATATCATTAAGGTGGATAATCGTAAAATTTCTCGACCTACTAACTGAAATGTAAAGTAACATCGTTAAATTTAATGTTTTCACACAGTCTATTGTGAAAAGAAGCGTTTATTGGATGCTGCGGGTGGTTTACTACGACGGCGTACATATTTAATAGTCGTGAATGATTTTGTGACAGTTTTACTACACAAAACGTTCAATTAAGATTCAATTTTATTCACGTATGCGACGTAGCTTCCGATTTTACTATGTTGTAAATAAAGACCCTGATACACGTAACAAATGAACCACCTTCTGTTGACACAAATTCACCCAATAAACGAATGCATGTTCCCTCTATTTAGCTTGATTCATTGCTGTCTGATAGACTACAAGAGCAAAGTTTCATGAGGCCACTGCCTCAGCCCTAGAAGGAATTGCGATCGACCACTACCATGACTGTTCGCAGAAAACAACAGTTTACAAGTTTTTGTCGACCGCTTGAAAAGGGGAAGTGTTTGAAAACGTCTTGGCTTAAAGCATGACGGGATGTTAAGTACATTGAATCTTTCACAATCGACGTAAGAGAATTATGTTGACCAACTGAAACAACTGGAACTATTCGTTAAATTATCGAAATGGTAGAAGAGATCATGATTTCGGAGTTCAATTCGCGGTTTCTGTACAAGGATCACAGTCCACGTTCAGTTCAAACCCATGGAACGGCTGGGGACCGTATATGACCCATGCCAATCTGAAGTTTTTCTGATAATCGTTATGTTTTCTTGAAAATAGAAAAAATCATCATCGATTGAAAAGTTTACAAAAATAACTTTCGGGGAAGCTACCTATTCTACAAAGACAAATGTAAGTATTTAGAAGTCGCAGTCCTCATAAGAATGCACGATACACTTGAACGCAGTTCAAGAATTTTCAATTCTACAAGCAATCAGCAAACTATTTTCAACGGGTGATGCCAAGTTTTCAACTAATAAAATGAATTGTCCATTTCAAAATACGAAGTAGTGACTAATTGCGGTCCTCTATAACTCGTTGCCGTCCCTTAGATCCAGTTATGGGCATTCATAAAAAGTGAGTCTATAATATTCCTTATTATAGATTAACATATTTTCTCCCATTTTGATATTGAAGAATATAATTCTTTAATCGCGCGAGTATCTGATGTTCATAATATTAAAATGAATTTTTTCTCACGCTTTCATTACAAAAAATATTACAATCAATTTCTCTTAAAATTAATCAGATATTTATTTCAGATTTACACAAATTTGTGTAAATCGCAAATATATATCTCTCCTTAAATTGACGATAAGATAATCGAATCCGAATTGTGACTAACAAAACATATTTTAATTACCGTCGCTAGGTTTTCTAACGGTTTTCAGAGATGAATCGAAACATCACTGCACAAATATCCAAATAACAGCTTCTTTGTGAAGAACGAAGTCAACGACTGAGAATCATACATGTTAGTCCTTGACACGCTCTCTTCTATTAGGAGTTTTAGCAAATTAACATTCACTGAATTGAGATCACTCATATTCTTCCGTTTCCGATCGATCTCGTGAATTACGTTGATGACCCAGATGCTCTTACGCCAGACTCTATTTTCAAGTTTAATCGGTCGATTTTCACACACTATAATTATTGTATATTCCTTGAGAACGATTGAGATGGTCTGAATCATATCTGGACTTTACAGCGAATACTAATTGTTAGTTTTGGGGCAATTATATCATTTTTACTGATTATTTTAGCTTCAGTAATTACCCATGGAATAGATAAAAAATATTTTCCTATATGATCTTGGTAGAACACTTTTCCAGCTAAATTTCAAATAAGATTTTAATGGTAACATTAACCCATGCGAGTATATGACGGAAATTCTTTTTATGTAACAAATATAGTCTTGGATGTTTTTTTCTTTTCTCAACCACTCTTTCAATTAACGTCAATATTCAGTGTGGTGTTCGGCAAATTATTCATCCATTCTAATTATGTTCGTTCAATTTAAAATACACAAAATGTATGGCGATCTGATAATAATATAATATGATGATAATCTGTCATAATAAATTGATCGCTTGCAATATTGCTACACTTTGCCGTTAGTAAATTCACAATTAGATAAATGTACGATTTTTATGGTTGCGCAACAGGTTGGGAGAATTGGTTGAAATCTAAATTTAAACATGATTATTTAATCTCAATTAACTCCCGCATATGAATAACTGACCCTAAATATATTAGAGATTAGATTAAATAAAAGTTTTTAAAAACAAAGTTTCAATGCAATTGAGCGTAATTATATGTAAGTATCAGAACATTATTCAAGGTATATCTTGTAGAAGAGATGTCTAGACGGGAGAAGGATTTACTAGCTGGCAAATGTGCTTAAGTGGTGTATTGTTAAGTTGAATTCGAATAGCCGTGATGACCGCTAATCTTTGAAACGCATGAAAAAAAAATAGGAAACGGAAGAAAATATCAAGAAGAACTCATTTATATACGCGATAGAGGAATAAAATCGAAAAAGAAATCCAAAACGGGGAGTTTTCGGTCAAGATCGAAGTACCTTGTAAGTTGGCGGAGGTGACGGGTGTCGTTATTTGAATGACAGTATATCTGACTGATATCCGTTAAAATTAGTTTTCATCTCGAATATTCGGTGACATTATTTTGAGCATCTTCTAAGGAATCCCAAAGTGAAGAGAAATTGATAGAAAATTTACATTTGACCAACATTCTTGTCTCACTAGGTCATATATAACGTTGGTTTTGAATTATTTCAGGAGCGATAATAACTCACCAACCTGTTGATCTGCTATAATACTACAGAATATAGTTTTTGCATTTCATGAAATATATTGTACCCAAGTAGTTGGAGTTTGATAAGAAGTATATGTTATGAGTTGTATCTATTCAAAAAATTGGTGGCAAAAATTGGTATAGAGCATCGAACGAGAAAACAGACACTATATTCAGCGTGGTGGTTGTTGGTGTCATTCGCTCGATGCACTTCGGCAAATTGTTCATTCATTCTAATTATGTTCGTTCCATTTAAAATAGACAAAATCTATGGCGATCATCTTCAGGTAATACTAAATGTTCAGCGGTCCCCACATCTCTTCACCTGTACCGGATCGTGATTGGTGGACCAGTCACCTTGACAACCGTCACACCAACTGACTCTTCCACCGGCACGGACCTTCCAGTTTAGCACGATCTGCCGTTAGGACCGTTTACTACTAGAAAACACCGCGAGCGATAACAGAAAAGACGTGACCATTGAGTTGAAGACATTCGACAATAGATTACCCAGTAATTGCGTTCCTAAATCGATGGATAGCTCTCGTATGTGAAAATTTCAGTCGTTCTTTCGGCGGTCAAATTTAATAACGACTCAACTTCGAGATAATTTCACTGTGTGAATACCGGTATGTGCCGAAACACGAACGACTTTCCGTAAATATCGTATAGTTTTGTGAAAAAAAAATTGTGCTCTTTGGCACGCTCTTGTGGCGTGTTCCAGATGTGTTGCTCTTAATTGACAACAGCCTGATGACATTCGGTGTACTGACTTTGCCGAAAGGTAAGCATTACATTTCATTTACCACCACAGAAACCGCAGATTACACATGATACTCTGGTGTGGTTGCGAAGTATCGTGCAGACATGGAGCACATTGCCATAACGTTAGGTATATTATGGAAATTTAAAGGAAAAAATCTAAATACCTTCATGAACGGTAAATGTTTTTCATAACAGTCGGTTGTTTGTTTAAAAATCTTGTGAGAAATCGAACACATTACAAGCTCAATCTCAATCAGCATTTACATTGGTAATTTCAACGGTTAATACCGTAAAAGCACGGTGCCGTTCGGTTCGAACCTTGTGTCCGATATTCCTTGAAGCTGATAATATGCACTTTATGCGCAATTATATTTGTGTTTGCCTGTTCTTTGGATTGTAAATAGACAGCAGAAAGACGGTCATTATTGATTTTTCTACGAACATTTTTAACACAAAGCAACGTAAAATATATATTATATGCACGACTTTGTGTTACAAATTGCTAAAAGTGATCCTCCGGCTCAGCAAACAACCGAAGCAGAATTAAACTGGATTTTGGATTTGAAGGAAGTAACAATCCTCGATAATCAAGAAAAATTCAGGCTTCTCCAACCAAACCCATCCCAGTACAACAATCAGTAATCGTTCAATTGGTTCTATGAAGGTGCGAGTTAACAAAATCACCGTTAGTTAAGAGATATTGAATTCAATTAATGAATAACAACTCAAACATAAAAACCTCACCAGGTAACTGTAATGGGGTTTCCTCTCCTGCAAAACATGTTATTATAATTACTTATATCTTACTCTTATTGCCAGCTGTAAATCGGAAAACCGTGCTCGCTATTCATAGAGCATAGTCGTGAAGTTCGAGCATATCGCACACGACAATTAACTATGGTTCGCTATTTCACCGTACCAAGAAAACCGATATTTTTCCACATAAACCTGCCTTCGAATGATCGAGTCATTAAACAATCATTCATCTATTCCTGACTCATTTCTCAGCTCAAACTGTTCGCAAAGGACGGCAATTGACAGAGCAAGCTATCGAGCGTTGAGTATTCGTCCGAAGAAGAGCCGGCCATCTCCGGGCGGGACCAGACCAGGAAGAATGTCATAAGAAAATTGTCGGCGATCGACGGCGAGATGCGTGGACCTGTAATTTCTAGAGTTGCGTGAAATGCGCCCCCGGCTAAGCAGCCGCATTCTCGTGACCGTCGGTGCTCGAGGGTACTTGGCATGTTCCGCCAATTTGAGAAAAACTCCGGTTTTCCCGCATTTCCCGTTTTACTTATAACATTTTCGACACCTGCAAATGAATCACTTTTATTTTCGAAGTGGAACAAGTGCCACATAACTATCGTTAATATGCACGACTTTTAACATGACAAAAGTTTCTTATACTCGGTGAAACAGTCTCGAACTGATTAATTCGTCGTTAGAAAGTTGCGTTATCGACACGTGAAAAAGTAAAAAGAGTAACCCATCTGCATGGTTTAGGTTCAGTTTGACTCACAACTGAAAAATCTACAGAAGTGACTTCTACAGTGAAAATGTAACTTATTCAATCTACGTCTTATGCTGATCTCTCCAACCAAAAACTTGGATTTTATCCACTCAAGTTAGAAACACTAGGCGTTGTCAAATGAACTCAGTTCAACACTAAATCCATAGATGTCCAAGTACGACTGTTTCCTCGAATATTTCCGATGTGATCAAAACAAAGAGAAAAGCGAAAACAAATTTGGCAGAGGAGAAATTTTTCACCATGTCGACATAATCTAGAAAATATGTCTTTATCTTATCTTGAAACAGAGTCCTTAAGGAAACCTTTATAAATGAATCATTTTTGAATTCAGTATTTCCCATGGTACCAAGTTTATTGTTAATTTTCTTTAACCATTTCAGATTTGAATATTTTCTGTAAGATTCTAGGGTACTGATTATACCATGTTGTGTCTGATCTAACAAGTTTAACAAGTTTTATTCCCCGAAAATTATTATAAAATTTTGTTTTAATCGAAAAACCGATTCAGTTGAAATACAAAATTTAAGGAAAAATTCGATTGTAATTATATGTACTCCTTTGCACGTTTTTTCTCCACGTCCACTTTTTTGTTCCAAAGAACCCTATTTCAAATTTTACCATATTTCAAAGAAGGCTTTAACATATCAGAAGGAAAAGACTCAGATCTACTCCTGAAACTTCTTTTACTTGGAATACTGAACTCAAACTCCAAAGACCGATATCAGAATCACTGTAGCTGTTACGATATTATTTTCTAAATGAATTTCTTCACTTTCGTTCTCGTTCATCGTAATATTATTACCTATCTTAGTACTGTTATTGCTTTCGCTTTCGTCTGTGTTCTCTCTATTTACGCTGATGTCTCCGAAAGTAGTTTGATCGACGTTGATCATCCATTTGCATTAATGATTATTCAGTTGCTTCCGGATTGATTTGCTGTTTTTCATAAAAGAATTCTATTTTGTACATGATGTTCGGATACGACGATACTGATTTTTGTCCGCTTGAAGGAAAAGGCTTAGAGTGAACAGTTTTTCAATTAGGAGTTAGATTTGGAAATCTACTCGTAATTTATTTTTATATGAACCACGTTTCCAAAGAATAGCTTCCAACGATATGATAATACAGTTCATGCATCTGGAATTTGATTTCACAAAATATTTTCATACAATGCTATCACCGATAGTTGACGGTGAGCAGTACCTCAATGTACATAATATTTCAAACAAACATTCAATTTTAGAGAACGGGTAGAGGAAATTGACATTTCCACCTTACTGATTAAGGGGTATTCAGGGGTCTACTTCTTAAAGTTGAAGGGTACCTCTAGACTTTGTAAGCCATCCAAATTCTATGTGTTTAAAACCCACTTGTCTTAACGGATTTCTTTTGGATCCGAATAAATAACCTTAATATAGCAATCTTTTAGCTGCATCTAATCCGTTGATGCTGATACCACACCTTTATACGTCTTTTTTTTGTGTGTCACGAGTTTCAGTGTGAATGGCGTCTGTGCACTTTTATCTTGTTGAGACAAAAGAAGAAATCAGAATGGCATCTGTGAAGCAGTGAATTTCTTCGCAAGACCTGTTTTTCAGGATCGTCGCCGATACATATACGCGCGGTGTATTTGGGGCTGGCATCTGAACTAGTTTATATCCGCATCAATCTCGCATGTACAGTCGAACTCGTCAAGAATTTCCTGTGTACCCGGTATACTCGATATTAGCGAAGAGCCGAGCCGACTCACGTCTCACGTCCGAGTGAGAGTGAAAACTGAGTAGAACCGTTGCGAAATTTTCGACTGATCTTCGAGACATGTTTTTTTTTTCGATTTTCAGTTTAGCCGCTCGGCAGATGGTTGGGACACAGTACAGTTACGAATAATTTTAGACGATTAGAACATTATAATTCTCTTTATTCAGAAGTAGGTGAAACTAGTTATTAACAAAGTGGTTTTCTGGCATACGGATGATATTGAAATTCCTGATTTCTAAGAAGAAATGCGACAGATTGTGAAGGAAAGTAGGATACACTACTAACATGTTTTAACATCTGTTCGGCTTGTTGAATAAATTTTCGCTATTCAAGGATTTTATATCATTCATTATTCCGACGTTAATTAGGTGGAATCATTTTAGATAATGTTCCATTTTTGCACCTATTCAATTAGCTGAAAACGACATATGTTATTCGAACAGGTGCTTGGTCGTTTTTAAGAGTTTAGCTGCTTTTTGAGAATGTATCTTTAGGTTGTCGGGTCAGCGGGAGTTATGATTTCTTGAATCTTTAGTAAACTTACAATTTTGGTCAGTTTTTAAAATTTTATTTTCGTATTAGAAGCAGCATCCGTATTGGCAGCTTAAAGTTGAAAGTGAGAACCGAAAAATCACTTCAGGATAAGGAACGAAAATTTCATTGCTCATATTAGAACAATCATGTGCGATTACCATAAAATTTGTGAAGTTGCAAGTCGGGTATCGAATTGTAGTGCCGAATGCGGGATTCTCATGATGACAGGATGTCTAAATTGAGCAGTGTTGACGTCTACATCGCTTCCTTCTACGTAGAAATGAAAACATATAAAAGACACTATAAATTTCTATCAAATTGATTAAATTCCACCAATTGGTTACAAATTTCTCGGTAAATTCTTAATTGTGATTGAGAAATGCGATAGGCATGAAATAACTGGAAATATGTGCGATCTTCCGTACTCCTGAAATTCAATTTACAATTACAGGTTTTAATAACCTTCACTTCATATTGCATGAACAACGAAACTACTTTTGACAACTTTTTCTCCTCAATAATTCTATTGATGATTTTGTACGATTTTATATTTTTACAGCGGTTTAAGTGGAAAATGCCAAAGGCCACAATTCATCTTACGGTACTTAGTGACTTCGGGCTTACTAAATGACTCTCTAATCAATTATGCATTTCTGACAATCCCATATAAGCTGCGACGATTCTAGTGTTTTCAATTGGCTGACGCACGCACTTTACAAGATAATTAATCGGTATGGCAAAGACCAATAATGGAATCCAGTGTTTCTTGCACATCAAATATTAGCCGTATGCACTATTTAACGCGTCAATAAATAATGAAAGATGAACTTAAATTGAATGCATTTCTCTGTAGCACCTAAACCTGACCACCCAGACGAGAGCAGCTTTTAATCGTCCGATCACGATCTGAAACAAATTGAATTAAAATGCGTTAGATGCTTGTAAATACTGTAGCATTTTATTTATCCTATCGGGTTTCTTGTTTCTTGGGTGGATGGCTGATCTCAGCGAGTTTAACAAAGGTGATCAGTACCGAAGTAGATCTACGTAGTGAAATGTTAATTTCATTGATATTCCAACACTGCACGCGGATTAACATAGTCGTCAGACGGATACGTTACACTTTTAAATTGCATTGGTATGCCAAGCGATCGTTAATTACAATAACAGTACGAGCATCACACATCACGTATGATCAGTCATGCAAGTCCAGAAGCTCGAGCACCGTAGTTGTGCATGTCAGCAACCACGACCTATCGTAGACGGTTTACCGTTTACTCTGGGTTATGACTTAAGTCGCGATTACATTTTTGCGTCGTGTTGTATTGTGACACTACGGGTACGGAGGGCGACTGCGCTATTTTGATGTATTTTGACACGTGGGACACTCTTCTGACGGCACACAAATTAGGTAAAAAAGATGACCAATTTGATGAGTGGACCGCGTCGCGAGGTCCCAACTTATCGAATTTATCTTCGATATCTCCAAGCTCGGTACGAAAATTGGGAATAGTGTTGTAATACGTCGGATCTTTAAGTCCCAGTTGAAGAAGCTCGCTACACGTGCAGCGAAATGTCAGGAAGTAATTCCAACAAACGACGGCCATTGCACCCGACGAAAAAACAGTGTTATATTTCGTTAATCCCAATGATTTCAAACTTGATTATAAAAATTCTAGATGACGGCTGAAACACTCAGGGTTAGTAGCAACCCTCGTGGTTTCAATCTAAGAGGTTATATGTACTTCAGGAAAGATTCTTTTAACTATAACCGAAATGACCCCCCTAACGTTTATCCGGACTGATCAAAAGTCATAATTTGGTTTCCCTTCAGGTATTTCGATATGGCCCTGTTGGCCAACATTCTGTGGGCAAATGGGTTTCTCAAGGGAATTGTGAGTTTTTTTACAGCTCCGATGCGTTGTGGCCATCATGTGCACGAAGGTTCAAATCAGACATTGGATTCGTGATCATCGACCGTAGAAACCCATAAGGCGGAATTTATGGCCTATTTATTATCAAAGGTCAATTAAAGTTAGTGAAAATGTATTTTAAAAGATAGAAAATGCGTTTTTTAGTTACATTAAAAAAGACTTTATCCAGATTGACATCGAAAGGGGTGCCTTTTCATTTATTCGTTTTATATGTCAGCCATAAGCATATGACAGTTTCAAGCAATAACGAGCTAACTTTTTTTCTTCGAAAGTCGTACCAAAAACCGAATCGCAATAGGAAGTGCCATATTTTATACTACGACATTCTTATTATCGCTTGTATTACACCACAAGTGTGCTGTGTCGATTCAATGAATGAAATAGTTCGACCAGAAGTTCATAGCCACCGGAAATCATCCTAATGTGTTCACGAAGAAGAACAATTTTAATTGGATGACATAATTACTATAGTTGATCTACAACAACTGTAATCATCAGTCATCATTTAATGAATTCAGTATCATATATGTTACAGGAAAAGATGATAGTCGAATTTTCAACGATATTAAATGGTTAATGGTCATTATTATATCAGTCGTGCTACTCTAGTTGATCAAAAGATGTTGGCTAATTAGAAGAACATCAAAATGGAGTAAGTAGTAAGTCTCGGTTCAATTTACGACTCCGTCCGATCATTAGATGCGATACCAAATATTCATTATGGAAGAATTTGAACCGCTCCAGTTCAAAATTTTCAAATTTTTATGATGACAGAAAGGTAGTCGAAGGAATTATCCATTTTATTTTGAGTATAGCAATGTCCAAAAGATTGATGGAATCGTTGGCGAAAGACATATAAGTGCCTTATTCTGGGCCAACGATGGTAGGGTAGTGCCCGTGTGCGAACATTACACTAGCGATATATAGTAAGCATATTAATGAGATGCCAATTTCCAATGATTGAAAAAAATGCCCCCCAAGAGGTGTAACGCACATCGTTCACCTGGGGTTGGTTCAAAGTCTGTCCATGATTTTCTCGTTAAAAAACATCTTATAGTTTTCCGACAAAGCATTTCATTCCTCTCACGGATTAGAATATAATCCTTAGAGCCGACCTAAACGGCGCTAAGTTTGAAATGCTACCTTACACCCGTGTTGCACATTCCCGAAGAAACGGGATGAATCAGCTGAACGTTGGTATGTAACGGTCCGTGAAGTTGTTCACACTTTTATTGAAATTGACAACCTGAAAATTCAATAGTTTCACGAGAATTATCCATACCCATATAATTTCCGTTGATTAAACTTTTCCCGCTTCAACTTGTAATATGTATTATAGTTTTATTGGCAATAATTCATAAAAGTAGTTGATGAGAAAGAATATCACAACGAACACGAAACTATTAATTGTTCCGAAGTAATTCCATTAGGAATCAATTCCAATTCGATATCAACGGTTCGTCATGGTTGTTCGGGCGGCGCCAAGTTATTGTATACTTCCGTTCCAGTTGATTAGGTATCCAGGAAAGCGCGAATTATTCACTGCGAATGCAGATAGGTATACCAGAAAAAGGAAATATGATACGTTTCGCAGTGCTTCCCCCGATTAAATGGAATCCAGCACACAGATGGTTATTTTAGTAGTTCAATGCAATTGTTAATTGATATGTATGTTCGAGAGCAGGATGAATAACAGTAAGAGGTTTTACGAATATTACATATGGACTCCTTCAATTATTATCCTGTTATTGTTGATTATATCTTTATCATGAGGTTGGCGTGAAGGAATCCTTGATCAGAGAAGAGCCTTCGAATGGGTTTTGTGAGGCAAGTGTTTTGAGTATAGGAGCAGAACTCTGGTGTATTCTTTAATGTAAAAGGAAAGATTGAAGCAAAAAATCTTTCGATCTGGATGGCCCTCCCATTTGGATTGATCCTCCCACTTTATTCATGCGTTGTTGGTACCTTTGATTGATGAAGCTGCTTTATCTACCGACTAGCGTGTCCCACACATCAATTAAAGCGAGAAGCTCGAAAGTCTACTGCTCACTTGATATATTATTAGAAACGGACACTGGCACGACGCGTTTGCCGCGGGCCCTCCACCTGGTTGGAGTGTTTCGATTTTTGAGCCGAACGGAAAATTCATTGACGACAAACGTGCCGACGTTTTTTGAACGGATTGCTGCCGAAAGTATTCGTGTCTCATAACTGATTTGCATTAGAGAAACGAGTCGTAATAACCATGAAAGCCAAACCCATTTTAACCCGAGGCAAAGAGGAAACATAATTTTTATTGCCATCCCGTTGTGTAGACTCGCCTTGTACACTAAAGAATCCGATATGTGCCGTATTATCATCTTGAAATGCGGCGATCGTTCCGCGACGGCCAAATCGTTTGCGAATCGACATACAATAGAGCCCCTTCCAACCGCGACGATTTTTATTCACTGTAGAGAGAGGAAATTTCTGAAAAACGCGTCAAAGCGACGATCTGCTATAAAAGATTCGGCCAACCAGGAATAGATCCACTCTTGGCGCATTGTTGGACTAATCGAATAAGGTGAGCCGATAAATGTGCCCAGCACTGCACTTTCGGATAGTGACAGTGAGTATGGCTGCATCTCGGGCAACTGTCAAATGATAGTATTTGAAAAAAATATCACTCTGTAGATTTGTAATCGAAATTGGCATGTTGCGAACTCAAAATTGTAATATCTATACTAAACTCTAGTTAAATATTTTGTGAAGTGCACAAATTATGACAAAAAACATGAACTTAACGTCCTGTACCTCGAAAAGGAAAGGTTTCCGGGCCTATATGTGTATTACGCACGTTCGATCATTTATTTTCTTGAAAATTATCAAAACTTTTGTTCGGGTGTTTTTCACATAATTTATAGCGTCCAAAATGTTTGACACAATTCTTAATACAGAATGGTACATTGAGGAGGTATTTCTATCTAACTTTCTGGTTGTTGTATTATGGGTCTGGAGAAGATCGAGACGTGATGAGACAAGACTCAAACTGATCTCGAATTTTCGAGACACAACGAGACGAGACCAGTTTTGAGTTTGGACGCATCACAGCGAATTTCCTTTTATCAAAGAAAGCATAAAACCCATTCGAGTAAAAAAAAGAGTGAACCACTTGAAGGATACTTACAATTGAAATTTTAAAATTGCTGCACAAAGCGTTTTATATTTCGTTCTCTCAAGCGGCTAAGAGCCCAGGTCAGATTGGATGATCCGTAGAGCGTTTATGGAAGATTTAGTTATAAACACATATTACACGAGTTGTAGATGAATTGTTGAACGTTTCATATTGCACTGTTGGTAATCGCTCCTTTTTCTCATTTGAAGGTATATTGCATCCGCCCCGGAATGGATCGTTCGTTCGGTGGAAAGAAAATCACCATCTGCAGTTATAGGAATTAAGTATTACACGGTAAGTCAGAATTGCAGATGTAGCATACCTAAATTGTATACAATAGTATTGTTACAAAGTGGCAGTGCGTATCCCGAAGGTTTCATTTAATGAAGGCATAGACTCAAAGCGCGCACGTTGGACGAAATTAGTATTTCAGTTGGTCGAACGTTTCGTGTCATCTGGGAAGAAACAAAGATGTCACGGATATGATCTGCATGAAATTTTCCAACTGAATGCTTCATTCAATATGTTGTTTTGGTCCAAGCCCATTATATCTTTCTCATTCTTTGTTATTATACATGTTCTTGCTTTATCGGTTGTAACAATATTCTGTTTTCAAATTGAGAATTCCGTTTGTTTCAAAAGAAAGTAAGGCGACGATCGATGGAATATCGTAAGATCGGAAGACCTTTAGGCGTCCGCGTCCAGCCAGTTATGCAAATGCTTGTATGACGAACGATGTTGATTGGTACAAGAAGGATATATTGATATCAAACTGGTTGTTAATGCATCATCTTTCATTAGAGATGCTACAATGAATTGATACATGTCAATAATCCTGTACTTCAAAATATTAACATTTGTAGGAACGATAATTTGATATATCCTGCTCCTGCATGATGCCTGCCATTATGCGACTAGATGTTACCATTGAGTTTCCATCGCAAATAAGCTGGGAGGAATTATTATATCGTCTACTGACGGCGAGCTCAAAGCAAATACATGATGTTATGGATAAACATAAGCATGATGTTCGTTTCACCATGAATGGATAAATCAATTTCGAAAATCAACTTGGTAATCTTTACATGGAAGAACTTATTCAGGCGTCTCCGGAAATAGATCGCTCTCTTCATACAATATTGTATTCAAGGAACACGCTCATACATGTTGAAGACTTATGCATAATTCCCACGTACAAATAGAACGAACTGCCACTATAATCATTTTCGCTCTTCTTACGCACTGTGTCTCTTTTTTGCAGAGTGGAGAGAAAATGCTGTGTCCAACACGGCATCATAGGCGCAGCTTGACGATATATTTATTTCACTGCGCGATATGCTTGATACTGGTAAGTCAAAATCATGTTATTTTTCTCAATTTATTCAATCAAATTTCGAATCTCAGATAAAATCTGGGTTCTCCGAAACCCGATACCTCATTATTGATTTGATCTTCCTAGAAGTCGAACAATAGAACCTCACCCGAATCATTATATTAGGATAGATCACGCGATTCTATTCGGATGGTAATTGGTGAGCTGTTATTAATCATTTGATAATTCTTCAATTGGCTAATTGTATAAAAAACGGGGCAGCCTCATAGACCTGAAGTCAATTATTAGCCGGAGTTAATGTCATTATTAAAACGTCGGCGTCAAATAATCACTCACTTTCAGATATTGAATTGAACTTGGATTTGTGGGAAACATTTCGTACGTCTCCGAGTAGTCAATTTTAATTCGACTATATAGGAACTCAATTCCCTTCGTAATGTTTGTTTTTATACTCAAAGTTACTGCGAGTATAACGGAATCGACCAAGTGTGACCACGTCTAGTTCAGGTCGTTTTAACATAATACTTCAGCTGCTCACCGAATTCGTAAGTTGTACGATGCTACGAGAGAAGAATTTCTATTATTGACAATCAGAAATAATAGACGATTTCAAATTAGTCGAAGCACACTAAGGCGGGGAATTATTTTCTCTATACACACCAATAATACTACAGACCAGACCGTTAGATGAAAATAATTTAGCGAAAGAACATTCGATGCGGTATATTCGATGTGTAATTTCTGGTTATGTTCTGCGTGACCACTCACGTTAAATACTGGAAAATTTGCTCAAATAATTTAAATTGTTTAATTATAATATTTAAAGCCAATTTGGGGGTTTCCTAGAAGTACCTCTATTTCAGTATGTTTTTATTTCTCGTAAGAGGTATACTTTATATTTGGTGAAGGAAATTTCATTTCAAAAAATTCAACTGCAAATTATCTCACCTCTAAACGTTGCGACATCAATCTCTAGTCTTGAATGGAGAAGATTAGACCAGTGGAAGATCTCTTTCTTTGGAATAAATTCTTGTGACTACTTAATATTTAAAGTTTCACGTTTATTGTTGAAATTATTTCAGAAACAATGGTTCCCAGTAATTGATGCCATAAGTGAAATGACATTCATCTTAAGAATAATGCGTATCCTGTTAAATAGAAAAATGAAATCAATTAATCAATTAATGAACCATGGTAATCGCAGCAACCAAAAGTTTTTCAATCCTCAAAATGTCAATGTATTGATATCACGAGCGTATGTTTTTCTTTCTTTATATGAACGGTATCAGTATCATTTGTTCTTGCATGAATTTTTCAATACCATTGACGGAAAATTGCAAAACCGGTTCCATCGAAAAAATAGTTTACATATTACATAGGCGATAAAAGTACGCGATAGAGAATTATGTAACAGCGAGGTACCAAAATGAGGTAACATTGTCTGTAGCATTCCCATAAAGTCATAAACAAGCTGGCGGGCAGTAAATAAGAATCATATCTGACGAGTCGTACTCGGATCATTTTTGAGAGCCACTTAAACGGCTATAAAACAAACACAGATCTTGCCGGAAAGATTTATAGTTGTTAAATTCACTATATATCACTATATCAAAGTGTTTCTATCTCTTCGGTGGTCGGCGGCCTACCTTAGTGATGGATACACTCGATGAAGTCAGACTTAAATATTTATTTTCGTACGTATATTCATGCGAATGTGAGAAATTTATCTACCTTGTTCGATAGTCCTAACTGTTTTCTTTTCTAATTGTGGGAAAAATTAGTCATGAGGGGTCAACGTTATAAAGGATAATTTAGATTCTCTCACATTAACTCTCAATCATTAGCACGCTGGAGAATATATTGGTGAATGCGATTAGAATGTATGTGCGATGTTCCTCTTGTCTGAAAAAAATTTTATGACAATTACAAACCGACAATTCAATAGGTATATAGGTTTCTAAATGAGTTATAAATTTTAATAAATGAGTATAATAAAAGAAATTTCTCATTATATAAATCATTTAATACGATATTTTTGAGTGGAATCTTCTATTGTGTTTAAAATAGTCTGTAAGGTTTTCTTCTTCTTTGTGTGACTTGTCTTATGTCTTTGTATGACTGAAAGGACCAATAAATATATTATTATTATTATTATTCATTCATATTACAAGGTATTGTAGTTCAACTTGAGAATCGTCACCATAATTACATTTCGATTATTGAATCCTCACGTAGATTGAATTTGAGTTTTAATAACGATATCGATAAGATTTATTTTTCTATCTTTTCTTACGAAAAGTGTTATCCACCTGTTTGCCTAGCATAATATTCTATACCTCTTACTATAGAAATGCAAATTTCGTCTCATTGATTGTAGTAATATACCAATTCAAAAGCTTTTTATCCATGTCATTTTCAATTGTGACAGGAAACGAAAAAATTGAAAATTGCTTAAAAGGTTTCGATGATGAAAAATGTTGAAAACCCGCATCTGATTTGGGCCATTCTGCCGAAGCGTAACCATTTTTAAAGTCTCCCCGAAGTTGTTCTAATTAAATTCTACCTGGAAACTTCTACTCAAATATCGATCGATGTGATGCCAATATTAAATTGATAGCACTTTATTGCCCACTCTCTTACCATAAAGGTATTGGAAACTATTAAATTTTATTTTACCCAACTTTAATAATGTCTATACTGAAATGAATAGGTTCGGTTTATCCGACGTCAATCTCTTTCCTGCGGCTCTTTTGAATAGAATGATGTGGGTTGTGCTTTAGTTAAAACGGACCGCTGTTATGAGACTGAATTTCGGCGGCCGCGACAATTGAAGATTTTGATTTTTTTTTTATTTAAACGTTAATAACTCGTAAAACGATGTATGTGGACGGACAGTGGTATGCGGTTTGCCGTATCGTTGATTGTGAACACATACCTGCAACGATAGTGTAATAACCGACATACCTTTACCTGATTTGTTTGTGTTCAACATGCGAATAATGCAATTGAAATGCAAATTAAAGGCGATAGAGCGTGAATAATATTTAATATTCTATGGTGATTTGATTCATTGCAAGTATTATCAAATCAAAAAACTAAAAAGACCCCTTCTGTTCTTGAAAGCTGATTTTAACGAAAAAGCTCATTGAGCTGATCCACCGATCTAATTGTTTTGTATCGCAAGTTGTCATACCACTCGAAAGGAAGTCATAAAAGTTCAGAATTAACAATCTCTAATCAAAAATGGGCATTATGTCAACGGCGACAAACATTCCGATTGAAATAGTGAACCCCACGTGCACCACCATCTTAAAGTTAGTAGCTGAACTAACAACTGTGAAATGATTAAGGGTGGCGTCTGACGCGATGCGCAAAATCAACCAAGTTCTTGGAGCTGAGAATTTTGAGCTAAATACTTTATTTGAAATTTAAAAGCCGATGCTGTAAGAATCAACCATTTTTAACTAAATGTACATCTAAGATTTTCTGAAAACTGCGCTGAATTTCTCAAAATCCATTAGAGTTACATAGGGAATTTTGAAATGTGGCAATGTTCTTGGGTCTGAGACTTGGTAGATATTTATATTTTGCATGATGATAAATAAGTGTAAATATAAAAAAGAGGTTTGATATTCTCATCTAAAATATATAATGACATCAGAAGAGCGCAAAACAAGAAATCATCTCGAAGCAACATCACATCGTAGAAACGCTCCTCTTTCAAAGAACCTCCAGACAGTTTGTGTTGATACGATAGTAGTTCTTGTATGTCGTCATCAAGTGCTCCAGTTTGAAAAGTGGTCAGTCACCGTTTCCTCCCAGACACAATGACGTTATCTCGCGAGCCTGTGAGGCTGGCCTTCGTCAACAGGTGTTAAGTATAAACATATCGGACGCCCCCAGGCATGATATTAGCAGCAGTGAATTAACATGTTCGATATTCCGGTATGGTAATATAGTTTGAAGCATGGTCGTTATTCCTCATTCATACGTCCACCTACATTTTCAGAAATATTCGGTCTAGTGTCAAAATGTTGAGGAAGTGGAAAAATTCCATCCGCCATCAAGGAATCCAAAGACAACATTCTTTCGTTAACCCACAATAAAAATTTTCACGGTTCCTATGCTAGACGTTCGGTAACACCGATGCGATGGTCGATAATGAATGGTGGTAGTAGAGCCGACGGAGCCACTAGATACAGTTACTTTTACGTATTTCTTTACCATTACTTGTGGTAAATTCCTTTCAATTTTTCAAGCCGTCACGTCGAGATAACCAATAACCGGCCTGGTCGAAAATATTCTTGTGGCTCTACGCTGCATCGCAGAAGATATATTACAATTGCCCATACAACGCTTATGACAAATTTCACTAACAATGACGGACGAGTAATGGGTATTAAGTGATCATCGTTTGTTCGACTTGCCGGCACATTAGTAATTCAAATGACGGCGGTGATTCGGGAGCGGTAGCTGGCGGGTTCTTGACCTGTTTCGCAACTTAACGCCAACGTCACATTATTCTCACACATATCGACACGTATACATAGATGTCTGAATAGATAACGTTTATTTATCTTTTCTATCGAAAATCATACTTGTAAATGGTCAGTCAAATATATCAGATGCTAAATGAAGGTTGCAACTATTACAAATTTCAATCATGAATCATGTCATGATTGAAAAAATTGACAAATTCGAATTGCAATAGAAATTAATCAAGTAGTTCGAATTGTGATTAAGCTCCTAAACGATTATTCTGGCTTATCTCTTAAATTTTCGACGGAAAGTCGTATCTAAACACAGTAAGAAGCAATTGTTTGTGAAATTAATTAAAGGCGGTGGCACTATTGGTAGCCGAGTTATAACTCATCGAAACACGGTGTTTTTAGAAAGTTTTCAGAAAGATCCTGTACAAAATAATTAACATAGCAAACTTTGTTCTTGATCTCTAGTACCACAAACGTGAAGCACTTATAAAAGAGTTATAACCTATAAAATCATTGTTTTCTTCCCGCCTTCAATGACTTGAAATATTTTATCAAAGATTTTCACATTTGGCTCTAAACTAAAAACGTGAAAATTAACATTGTCCGCAAAATCCATCATTCAATTTCCAAAAGTTTCTCTATAATTTCAAGAGAATTCTCATTAAATGAATGTTCCGTGTTTCATTGAAATATTTCAGTGTTCCAGATGATTCAATGCGATTATAACGGTGAATGTATGTAAAGTATGAATCTAGTTGCGAAAATATAAAGAAAAAACGACGGGATTTTGCGAGACGGGAAATACCCGATTGGAAATAACGACTTCCTTCGGTTGCGTGTTTTTCGTGTACTCGAAATCCGCCTATTTAACTAAAAAAAAACTTAATTGGATGTATTACAATGATCCAATTTGTTAAAACGTACTCGTTATATTTGGTGTTCGAGTATGTACTTAGTCGTTTCAGAGAAACCTATAATAATGGGAATAAAATGCGGAGCCAATGACAGTAATTGCGATCATTTCGTCTGTTAAGTGAATGGACTCGTGAAAATTCACGTCATTCTCAAGAGACCTGATGATCTAGATCAGTCATCGACTGGTATCTATCTAAAGCGTTATAACAACTCTTGTATTCATATGTTGGATACGGACTCATGAATAATATCGAACAGGTCTGATATTATCTTTATGGTCTGACTGCGGTTATAGTATAATTTCTAATGCAAAGTTGACGAAGATCTGACTTACGGGTCAGGTAAGCTACTTAAAACATGAATTTCAAGGAATTGGAATTATTAGCATTCGTGTGCGAAACAACGATGTAAGAAAAGAACATCGAGTTGGGACGCGATGTGAAAAAGAGTAAACATATTCCGCCGCGCCGGATGAATCTGCACATTGCGGCTCTACCCTCCACCCAGCGCTCTACTTCTCCTTTGTAATCACGGCAATTCGGCTTCTTCAACGAGTTAATTGCATAATCAAAATAATAAATGAATGAAAATGATTCAGCGAATTTTCATTTCTTTTTGGTTCACAATACGTCTTGCTCGACCATAATTATACATTTGCAGATTCGGCAGTCGGCGTATGTGAATGATTTATCTTCGATATAATTCGGTCCCCCTAAAGTGTTTACGATGTCGACTTTTCTTTCAGAAGATTATAATCATGCGAAACCAAGCCATCCTCGTTTCATAAGTGCCCTTTTGAAATAATTGCACTGAGGCGGGATTGTATATGAAAATAGTACAATAGTCCAATCAACTATGTATTGATCTAACTGAAATTGTTGTTTGAAAGCTAGTTTCTTGATGAAGTCCTGCTATAAAACACAATGATTTTAAAGAAATGACACCAAAAAAACAATTTTTTCAAAAAATAACATCATCGAAGTTGATCCACTGAAATATAGTCTCTTTAAATTCTCGTCTTTTTTAACAAATTCTCTACCTCATTTCAATCTTCTCCTTAATAAAAATGTTATATTATTATGATATTAGTGAGTAGAATTCGTTCGCGAGAAACGAGGCTTGAAATGTGCATCCTGAAAATTAGGAGTACCAGCGTACCGAGCAGCGTTTTACATATAAACACCAATTAAAACTTTCCTCGTGGTTGCTGATTCGTACCGAAATTTTCCCAACTTTTGAAAATTTTTTTGTCGCCTTCCGCACCATCTTCGTAACATTAATCACATAAATTAACCTGCTTGACTTGGCTGAAGGTTTGATAATCTTCGCAAAATAAATTTTTACTACCCGCAAATATTCATTGAGCATACCAAATTTTTCGAAAAGTCTGAAACATTTATTTTACATCACTTGACATTTCAGTTAAATTAACTGACATTTTGATTGCAACTGGTCTAGAATGAAAATTCTATATTTTCGGCAATTATTTCGCTATGCAGGACCTCATTCAGATCTGCGACCGCGAAATCTCAATCTGTTTTGGAGAGAATTCCTGAATAACTCACTATATCTATGCCGACGATGGAACGTAATCGATTCTTCCTCGCTCGTTTTCACATATGACCGTGAAGATTCTTCTTGTCGACTAGTTGGCTCAGGGTCAGTGGTCAAAGCATATTCATATAAACTAACGGTCGTTTCCTGCAATTCCACAAGAATTTCAGAACTGAAAGGTGCTTACACCCGACGCGACGCTTCGGAAGAAATGATTCGCGAAACCGCAAGCTAAAAAACTCTATCAAGAATTTTCGGCAATTCTATTACTAGACATCGGCTCACGTAGGTGCCATTCCACGTAGTCCTCGAGTTGAAAGGTCGCGCATCTACCTATCAACCTGCTCCAAACCTGAAATCATCATCGAAAATACAGTAACGAAACAATTTCGAAAATTTGATGTCGTGCGACAGTTCTAATCCAATAATAATTAAAATAAAAATGATCATCGAAGAAAGCAGTTAAAATTAATTCCGGCAATTTACGAATGAATTGTTGGGAATTCTTTGAACCGGTCGTTTTATTCAATGAAGAACAACTCTATCTCAACGAGCATCATGCAGCGTATACCGTCTTAACGTAAACGCTAGTATATTGTTTAAACAGAACCATTATCTTTCTTCGCCTTAAACATTATTTCACTCCTATCTGTACATCAGTTATTAGTTTCATTGTTGTTGATGAAAACCTTACATAGGCTATTTGAATGATATGAGATATAACAAATACATCTTAATCTTTGCAGATAAAAAATGTTTCTTCCGAAGTGGGGGATATATGGCCTCTCGACAGGCCGTCTGGGATGCCTTCAATTCAATCATTGGACGTTATGTGTGGGAAAGATCACATGGATGTACATCTAACATTTTCGCAGCCCTTCGAGGGCATTGTTTCGTCAAAAGTATGATATTCACTTTTTCTTGAAATATTCCGAATACAATTTATTTTAGGGGCAGCATGGGGATCCCCGGTGTGTTTACGTACCCCCTTCGACTGGAAAAACATTTTTCTCCTTTAGAATAGCTTACGCGAGGTGTGGTACGAAACCCGATCTTCATGGACAATTTTACGAGAATACGGTGGTGGTTCAATACGATAAGGATCTTTTAGAAGTATGGGATGAGGCAAAAAGACTTCGGTGCGAGTGGTTCAATGATTACGAAAAAACGGCTACTAAACCTCCGATGGTCATCGCGGACTTGGACGTTATACAATTGGATTTCAGAGGTATGTCGTTAGCTAATCGACATTTGGAATGCACTCTTCTAATATACACGCAGGAGATAACGTGGATTGTTGGATGGAGATCCAACATGGTAAAGGGCCTTGGGCACCACCTGTGACCGGAATCGTCCCTCTTGGCTCTACGCTGACCTTAGTAGTTGCAATCAACGACTATAGAGGTAAGTGCGGTCATTACAGTTTCTCATTGGTGGTAACATCTGTTCAAACCAGGTGAATTTGATATGCGTGTTAAATCGTGCGCTGCTTCTGACGGAGGTGGTCACGTCATCCAACTTTCGGACGAGTACGGTTGCGTTTTGAGGCCAAAAATGATAAGCAGATTCTTGAAAGCCAGAGGAGCTGATGAACGAGCGTCTGTCATCACATATGCCTTTTTCCACGCATTTAAATTCCCAGATGCTCTGAGCGTTCACATTAAGTGCAAAGTTGAGATATGCAGACACGGATGCCTGGATCACTGTCAGTTGCAACAAGTAGGCGATGCAGCAGCAGGACTAGGACTTGATGATTAGTGAGTATTCAGTATTTTTGATACATGCGCTTCATAGCATTATATGAACCGAATCACCGCCAATGAAAATCATTTATCACTTGGAGATACGAGATATCATTGTGAATATCTTCAAACCGTGGTCTAAAATGTAGTGCATTTTCATACCAGTGCTTCCTGCAAGAAAAATATTGAAATCGTTCTTCCTTTGTTTGTGTTTCTCTTCTTTTTTTCCCATTTAGTTTTCATTTTGTAGAGGGTCCAAATATAATTCCAAGAATATGAACTTCTGATCTACCTTTCTTTTCGTCTTTGAAGTAAATTATGAAGATGTAAATGCAATGTTGATTTGCTGGGGGAAAATGGGAATCATTTAAGGGAGTGAAGAAATCTACAATCAAAAGTGTTATAATTTGGGTATATTTGAAACAAGCCAGTATGAAGAGTACTAGAAACTATAGTGCCTTTTGATCATTTCACAGTATGAAATTTTTATGAAGAAAATTCTTAAAGACGTAGATTTTCGTTTGAAGTTTTCCATTGTCTGATGTAATTGTGAAGGATTTTCATGCCAATCCTTGCCATCCACATCAATCGCCAGCATTCTGTGAATAGGAAAAGGGGCTCTTCATATCGTGCCGAAATTCTTTGCCTGGAAAAATAAATTTCAGTTTTCGGGTAGTTTGGATGATTCCAAATTTGGGCCGGGAACTACATATTTGACACATACAGGAGAAATGATCATCAAGTATTATTTTCTAATCATTTTTCGACTTATTCAATAGTATTCATCATCGGATCGATCGCACGGATAATGTCGGTTCCGAGGAACGGATTCCTGATTCCGGTAACGTAATAGATAACGAGAATGATTTGGCTGAATTGCAAGATGGTACCAACGCGTTCGAAAGTGAAACGGCTGGCGTAGGACCTTCCCTCGAAGACAATAAACTGCCAGCTGTCAATTTGCCTCTTCGATCTGGAAATGAAAAGGAAAATTCGGAAAATGATCGGGTAATTATGTCGAATTTATAAATTTCATAAATGACGCGATAAAATTTCGCGACAAACGATTTATATAACGCACGGTGGATGTTTCAGGACGGTGCAACCGAACGGCAGCAACAGCATCAGCAATACAGGCAACCTGTCCCCGATGATCTCGAAGAAGACTCTCAAGAACTGGAAATAACGGCAGTGCCGCATAAGGTATGGTGTTTAATTATTGCAAAACTTCATTTATTACATTGTAAGTGTTATAATAGAACATTTATTGGTTCTAAGCTATGAGCAAAACAGTTCGATTCTGGGTATTCACAATTATTCCGCAATTTGCGACTGCATCCATCATTCGCTTTTCGCGGCAATCGCTGATTATTTAGTCGCGGATCGTTTACAAATCGCTCTATACAGTTGCCGTTTCCTTTAAATAATAGTCGTTAAAAGAACTGTCATTTAGCGATTAATGGAAATAAAAAGCTCTAACTGTAAATGCCTATATGGTATCGAGTGTCTGAAAAACTTCGCAAATTCTTTTCTATGTTCTACGACGTCCCCGAAGAGTTTTTTCGCGACATTTCACTGTTATCTTTCATCTTCAGGGGCGTCACATCTTTATTCATTTTACGTATTGAATTTTATGATTTGATTTTTTCCATTCAGGACCTTCTTCAATCCATGCAAGATAAATTTCCACATGGTCCAAGGTCGCTTGATAAAGATGTACCCTCACCATCTCCCCAGAATCTTCCGCTACGCGCGAGGGACGATGTCGTAGAAAATAATGTGACAGAAGATGATTCATCGAACGTCAGGCAGCAAACAGGCAAAACGAAGCGGAAGAAACGATCACTAGTTATTTCAGATCGAAAAGTTCGCAGCGCTGATGTAGGAGTGAGCGGTCTTTACGACGTGATATCGGAAACGGATCTAGCATTCAGTCCCGACAGCAGAGCGGAAGCGGTCACTGTTTTCCAAGGCCGTATCCGAGAGGAGGTGGTTTACGGGATTTGCATGCCGGTTCCTGGATTTAGCCTTTTATTTGTACTGGTGGCAGTGGCGGCGGTTGTGTCCGCCCTTGTCGCTGGTTCCCTTCTTTACAGATACCAACTGCAAAAGGAACATCTGGCAGAAGAAGCTCATCGATCCATTTCGCTAAGTTTATTCTCAAACTGGATAGGACACCGGTTTTTAGGATCGAGGAATTCGGGGGTGGCAAGCACCATCGAATTGCGCGAGTCAAACGGTTCTGTGGATAATTCGGCTGTTATGACATCGACCAATCTGAATGGAAAGACCGATGAATCACTACGATGCGACGAACAGTAATACCAAGGAATATCTACCTACGGAACAAGAAGTGGCACTCCTTGCGCTCATGTTCGCTCAAGTTATGAATTCCATCACAGTCGCCAATCAGCGATAAGTTCGAGTTGCGACCACAAATCAAATGCCAGCGGCTATTAAACCACAGAGTGTCCATCCTTGTTTCATAGCTATACATTCTTTTGTAATACACTACAGAAAGTGATGCGTTGACATATTTGTCCACAAAAGAAACGCCGGTTTTCGTTTATTCAAAATACGGACGATTTTCCTCAAGTGCTCAATAAATATTGGCTTTTGCTCAAGGACTTTTAGAGTAGTTCAGTTTTTATTTTTATAAGGGCAGACTTGCAATATATATGTAAAAATGATATAGTATAAATTAACAGACAATGAAAACTTGTAAATAGGCTTGTTTACAAATGGTCTAAGCGATTGGTTAAGGGAAATAATTATGGCGTGTTTTTCTGTGCGAAAACTTTCGTTTGTGTTATAATCAGTTAATATGGGAGTCGATAACTTTGGACTATTAAATTTTTATTTATAATTAGACCAAACATTTCAGTAGGTTTAAGTTATTTAAATATTTATTATCCTAATATTAAAATTAATATTTACTGTCAATTATTCTAATATCTCCTATCACTTTCCGCTACTGTTAAAAATGAAGGGGAACACTCGATTGTTTGGAAATAAGGGTGATTATCATAAATTTCCAAGAATGATCAAGTGTACCCCGAAAATTCCACAAGTACCTAATTGTACATAACATAATATTTATTTGCTTTTCCAAAAACCTATATAGACAATATAAATTACATGAGCTAACCTCAATTCTCTAGCTATTGAGAAAAGAATGTTTTAAAACCAATAATAAATGACAATACAGATGAATTTTTCAGTCTTCACCAATTTTATTTTTGTTCTTTTCGGTACGCCTTTTGGCTCTTTGATATCTGATAGATCGAAGTTAGTTCTAATTCAGTATATATAATGAATTTCCAATGAGTATGAACTAGTTATTATATTTTATAATATATATTTATTGAGATACAATATGTATCATTGTTATTTTTCTCTTTTCTTTCGTCCAGTATCCAAGAGGCTATGATGTACATACAAGGGATAAATAAAATAGAATATTTATATATGGTTTCAATTTATAATAGAGAATCCCCCACCTGATTGAACGTGAATAGCTACTTCCTGTACCAATGTCATGTTACACACATAGAAACAACGGAGGATAATTTTTTCATAATTTATTACTCAGTTCGCATGACAAGAATATGTACGTAGATGGAACACTGAAACTTAAGTCTAGTCTAGTTTCTATACAGGTACTTGCTGTAACTTTTGAAGTTTTCGGCGAAACGTATGAAAAATCCAAAATGGAATCGATTGAATTCATAAATAATGTAAATAAATAGAAATAAAAATAAATAAATAATTTCAACAATAAAACTTAGATTAAAACTTAACAAAACCAAAAACCATCCACGACCAAGTCCGTTAATTTAGGGAATATTGTAATATGTACAAATTGTGACCATTTCCCGTAGTTTATACGTTTATATCGTAGATACTCGCAGAAATGACAAACTGAACATAAATATAAGAAATAAGTTCGATTTTCGTCAAACCTATGGGAAACGGTCACGAGACGATTCGCCTCGAAAAAATTCGGCTCGGCTCGCGTGACAACACAGGGTAACCTTAAACTAACGCGTTTCCTAAATAACAGGAAATACTCGGATACAATGCCTATCACATTTACATAAATCCACCAAACCGAACACCCTACGAATCGCGCCCGTGCGCGGCCGCGGATTTCGGACGGATTTGAAACAACATTCTCGAAACATTCCCAAAATATTACTAAATATGCTTTTGCCAATTATCTCGTGTTTGGGTCATCTATTGGAAACTTTGTCTTATGAGTAGAAGCAACTTTTCATCGACGGCTTCTTTATCTTCTTATTCTGTCCGTAACCGATTACTCCTGACAATTTATGCGTTGAAAGCGGTCTTAATTTCATGCATAGCAATGCAGACATCAGACAAGATACAAGGAGAATTGATAACAATACGATCAACGTTATCGCAAAACCGGGTGCCGTCATACAAATCAAGCCAGCGCTATTCAATTCCTCTTTCGCCGGGAAAACCATCGTCGATTCGGTGGTAGCCGTTGCATTATCATCAATTGAAAACGTTAGATCGCCCGTAGATACCACTCTGATCACCCTGTTTAAACCAATTTCTTTCTCAGGATCGACCGCTCTTCGAATTCTCCTTTCGTCTCTGGGATGTCCTCCATGTAAGTAAGCCTCAAGTTGTAAAGGAGATGAAGGAGGAGGTCCGTACGTGTTTTCCAAATTTCCAATACCCGCATCTAATATGCTATTACCAATTTCCCCGTGAGGATCGGAACATTGCGCCGGGCACTGATATCTGCAAATTTGGATGGTGCACTGGAAATGCACTTCCATAGAATCTGGAAACTTAAATGCCTGGAAGTGAGCGTAAGAGAGTACTGTGGCGCTAGCGCCGAAGTTCTTGATTTTGGTGAATCTCGACATCAACTTTGGACGTGTGACACATCCCCTTTGATCTACAAGTTGTATGGGAGCGCGCTTGCCATCGTGAGCCATACAATTGCGCACCAACATATCGAATTTCGCGTCGTCATCTTTAATCGCAAGAACCATGGTCATCGTTTGGCCAATCTTCACCAGACCGGATACTTCCGAAGCCCATGGACCTTTTCCAACTTGAATTTGCATCCAGCACCCGACATTATCACCGGCAAAATCGGTTCGAACAACATCGAGCATGTCGACTGGGAACGGTCTGAACGTGACCGATTTCTCGTACTGGTCGTGCCACGTGCAACGCAGTTTTCTCGCTTGATCCCAGACCTCTTGCACTTGGGGGTCGTACTGAATCACGATGATGTTCTCAAAATATGTTCCAGATCCGGATTCGGCACCGTACCCGTATAGACCGTTTTCCGTATTGCCGGATGTGCCGCACGCGTGAATTCCAATTTCGAAATGGGCTGTGGTTCTGCCCAGTCCGGCGGGTAAATGAACACAGTGAACATTACTGTAGTGTCCTTTACTAAAAACTATTCCATAAAACGGTTTGTCGAAACCAACGTAGACTTTCATTAAATTCTTCTCGCATTTCACATCTAGTGAGATAATTTTTGGCATGTCTGGGATTGGCGCTGGCCATATATCACCACCGCTGGTACCATATTTATCCATCGCTTGTTTTGGGGGCGGCGGTGGAGGTGGCGGTCCATTATACGAATGTTTACTCTCGTAATTTGGCTGTTTGTTCTTTGGAAACTGCTTATATGGGTAGTGTCCGTGCGGGGCGCCCCTGGCTGGCACGTTGATCTGATTTCTGGGTGGTCCGCTGTAGGCTAATGTTTGAGGCAGTGGATCCTGATCGCCGCTTTCGAGAGCTAATTGATCGGAATTCTGATCACCGCCCTCTCTGTGCTCGGGTTTATCCTGCTCTTCCGCATTTGCTACAGCCTTCACTACCTCGACATCCTCTGCTGCCGAGCTGACGAGCTGAAAAAGAAAATTTCATTCACTATTTGTTATTCGAGTATGACGGAAACGTAAATGCGAACTGGCTGTCAGTACCCTCAATTTCGAGGAAGGGCGAAAATAACCTGCTTAATTAGTTATACTCTCGCAGGTTGTTGCAATCGAGATTTGTCGGAGAGATGTGGGAGTCGTGCATCGAATCAGCGGTCAAGGGCATCGAAAACGAGAATCATGTCGGCGTTTCGAGTGTGAGAAACGGCGAAAGACGACCACCGAATATACGAGGAGGATATGTAGGACACAATCTTGTCGGATGACTGGCTGTCGATCACGATTAATCGGCGCTATTTTAAGTTCGGCAAGTGCTTATTTCGGTTCTCACCAAGTGACACGGTTAAAATTCACACTATCTAAACATCAAATTGTAATTCACATGGAAAATATTCCCAAGACACAAAAAACGCATCTAGGAATAAATTATCCGCTAGAAATCGACGCTGCTATGTTTGCTTATAGTCAGAATCAATAAAAAAATTTCGAATTTTACTACGAACACTTTTCTGGTATCCTGACATGATGTTTGTGTTTAAAGATGGTTTTATTTCCATTTTTGTGGTGGTTGTTCAAATCGAGTACCGAGACTTCGTTTTTATAGAAAATCGAAATGGTTGTTTGGGAGATATCGATGCAAAACTTTTCGAATTGGTCCGAAACGTTTTCATCAGTAGTGACTCGATAATTTTTTGTGGCTCTGAGCTAAGTTGAGTAATGGGATCCTTATTTTCTGAAAATTGGTCAAAAATTTGCGAAATTAACCATATCAATATTGGGTTACCGGACAGAATTTTACAACAAACCATCGATCCTTGCTCATTGTCAAGGCTAGATCATTTTTCCATTGTTTCTCTACATGAAGCTTGGACAATGCCAAGAGCATCTCAGTATAGTTCACAGTTCGTTGCTATAATGATCAAGAGTAGCATTTCGTCCTCTAGATTCTAGAAAAATATGGTGATGTCAAAATTTTGAAGGATTTTCTTTCTATTACAGCTCTAAAAATTCGAAGAAAGAGTCCGCGATGGGGTTGATGTCTTTTTAGAAATACCGTTATATATATTCTTTGCACTTCAGGCGCATTAACGCGGCCGTAATAAAAATGCCTGCCGACATCTGATTTGGATATATGTGATGCATTTTAAATTTTCCACTTTTTATTATGAAGAAAGAATACCGCCAGAGAATAACAAATTGCAACTTGAATTGGGTATTGATAACTGAAGCAAATGAAGGGAAATGTCCGGGAGTGCCGCAGAAGTGAAAACTTGAACATTTATGTATATATTTTTTTAACCCTCAGGAAATATTTTGTTGCGTTTGAACTACTTCAAAAGAAATAATTTTTTCATTTATTATTGAAAACTACCACTTCTTAATTCAATTTAGCTACATTTCTATTTAATCAACGATTGTATATAAAAAATAATGCATATTTTGAACCTCTTCGCCTTAAACGAATTCTATTATTCAAAGCGACAGGTGCTCTTTCAGTTTGTACTGACCATTCATCATTAATTGCACAAAACTTATAAAGTTACGATAGGTTAGTGCGTCAACAGTGAGGTGAAGAAAAGAACTTGGATTTCAATAAGATTTGCAACGAAAAATTTATGAATGCTAAGATCTCGAATATCTTCTGAGGCTGCTTCAAAAAATTGTTACACATCAAAAATAAAAAAGTGGGTGTGTAATGTAAATTTAATTAGGAAGGGTAAACAAAAATGAAAGAATGCCGGCATGTAATATTTTTTTGTCACAAATGTTCTATATAATATCAAACTCAATGAATAAATCATGCCAATCGCGAAGTGACTAACTATTTCCGACTCTTACAATTTTTTATGGTGCAACGCCGTTATGAATGAAGAAAATCGGAAAACGATAAAAAAATGTTAGTTACACCTGCTCATCCTAATTCGGCGTGGCAGTTGTGATAAGTGCGTGTGTGTGGGTCAGCGAAAGGCCCCGGGCGGACGGTCAAGTCACCGTTATCAGTCCGGGCCTGTACCGGAAAGCTATGCTCCACATCCACATTGCGATACTCTCAGTGCGAGTCGGTATTGGCTAATTAGACGGCTGAAGAGAGTTCATTGCTGAATTTAGATTCGTCAACTGGACGATAATCGACATGTACCTATATAAATTGGTCCTGAATCGGCGTTCTTTTTGTACCAGCTTTATTATATGGCTCGTCGATTACGTGTACATGCAGTGTTTGCCGAAAAAATCAGAACTCCATTTGCATAATTGGACGAAAAAAATTAACGGTTATGGTTAGCATTTATACGAATATGTGAAATACTTCAAATTCGAAAAGAGTTTCTTCCTTTCCAACCTATATTTCACCGATAATGATGACGGGAGGTCCTTTAAGTAGATCCGGTTATTTACTTAAAGAATGACGGCTGACTACCCAGTGTGCCGTATTAAAATTCTTTCGTCATCGTCAAAACCGATTGGAGTCTGTTATTATTTAGACATGCATCGAGGATAATTATTATTGTCTTGCCATATGGGATTATTAAAATGCATGTTATATTGAAATTACAACGCGTTCGTCAATTAATCCTTATGCAAATTATTTTATTTCACTTGTATTTTCCGTTCCATTCGTTCAGTGTTATCGTGGCCAAATTTGAAATGATACATACAATTGTATCCTCAAATCGTTTCACTCTCGCTTTTCAATAGAATGATCCAAATATCAATCCAAGAATCATGGATGACCGAACAAGACCGGATCCATCCCATGCTACTTTGAAAGTCTTCTTCAGCTCATTTGACTAACTTTCAATTGTGGATGAACCAATCGTACGTCAAGGATAGCATGAACATCAATTGATCGTTTGGCGGGAAACTGTATGACCCTGTGGATATAACGGTCCGTACAAGGACAGGTCAGTCGGACAGAGCTCGTGCTCGGTCTCAGACCGCACCTAGGGCCGATTCACATTCCATCAAAAAGACGCTTCAAAATTCAACAGAACTTCGAATAGTACGGTCGACTGATTTTAATCGATCGTCTTTTGAATTAAACATATGAACCTAGTACCTACTTATTCGAATATCATATTAACGACGTGTTTGCAAATTAGGCGACTGATTTAATCAACTCATAGTTCTGACTAATTGTTTTCAAATAAACTTATTCATGCAATAAATCTACAAGTGCATGAATAAGATAGGTATCGTTGAGAGAAATATTACCTGGTTTGGTATGCTAATTAAAAAGGAAGTATGTTAGAACAAATCGGAACATTAAAATAAAGTAATTGATGTATTGAAATTTCGCATTGGAAATATGGATTTCAATTCTTGCTTTTATACAAAAATTATATATACGTGATCGAGTTTCCAGAGTATCCACGGTTTGATAACAAACATGATACAATCAAAATGATAGTCTATAGATAGGATGTCTTCAGTCTCAACAAAAAAATTGAAATAAGGAATTTTTGACATTAAACTTAAATAACTAAACATTATTACATGCAGACTGCTAAGAAAGAACCATAAACGCCTTCATGTAGCAATTAAATAATAATACTTGGAATTAGTTCAAACAAAAAAGCTTACAGATTCTATGTTTTCAGATGGAACAACTAGCATCCAGCTCACTGAATATTTAAAAAGTAAGCAAACGAATATTTTTTCGAACTGTCGATGAACTGCAGGCTTTATGAGAAAATCTAATCTTGTATGGCTTTGTCGTACATGGTTCTAAGTTTTTAATTACCATAAGAAGTTTATTATAGGTTCTGGGGGACAGGTATTTAAAAGTTGTTTGGGAACTCGTTTCATGTAATTTAGGGATTATATAAATAGAAAACTTGTGACATACTTGTACCTTAGACTATGTGTACTTGACTTATTTTGATGATGAAAAAAAAGTGAAACGTTACTGCCTCAGATCTAAGACACTTCGATATACCGGGTGTCCCTCCAAGAATCGCTTCGATCGATATTGGGAAATTACCAGAAAATTTGTTGGAAATTAATACATTCTCAATTGTAATATCTATATCAAACCGAATTTCATGTGAAGTGCAGATACTGTGAGAAGAAAACATGAAAAAAACATAAACTTTTTACTCTGTGTACCTCGAAAATTCAACGTTTCCGGTGCGGTTGTGGGACTTTTTTTCTCGAAATTATTCAATGGATCTCCTCTTTTTTTGTACCTCCAATTATTGAACACCCTGTAGTAATATTTGTATGTGTATATATTTATTACAAGAAAAATTTTTTTTTACAATTTTCCCGTGATAATTGTCATTTCTTGTGTATATATTCATATATGTAATAACAATATAGAGACAATGTTGACAGAAGTCAACAAAATTGGAAAGATATCCAGAGAACTTGCTGGTTCATTTCTGTTGTTCATTTATACTTCTAATTTATCTTGAGGAAACTATCAGGAAAATAAAATTCGAGAATAGTTTCAAAATCCAGTTTAATTCAACATCCTTTTTCACATTCCAAGAACCAGAAAAAGAAACGACGATACAAAATATAAAAACATTCTCGCAGATGGAGAAATTGATATTGCTAGAAATGAAATATTCAAAAATACTTTTTCCCAAGAAATAAAGGCCCAAATCGAAAAATTTTTAGGGACTAAAGATGAACTACTTTCAAAGGTGCCTCAAACTATGACCACGAAAGCGAATTTGAAGTAAATATTCAATCATACATTTATTCGCAATTAACGCTTAATCTATGAATAACTCCAAATTTAGGTTGCTCAAAGCTATTTGAAGCATATTGTTGAAGTGAATTTATTTGAAATGTTTGTCTCTCTTTTTTGCTGGTTGGCTCATTTTTTTTTATTAGTTAGATTCGTCACTTTGAAGAAACAAACATAGAAATAGCGGAAAATAAATCGATATAAGCACAAAATTGTATATCATTTGTCATAATAAATTGGTCGATTGTAATGTTGCTAGTCCGATTCTTTACAGTTGTGCAACCGATTAAGAGATTTGATTGAAATTGAAATTTAATCACAATAATTTAACCACAATTAACTACTCGTACGAATAACTGACTTATATCAACAACTACAAGGTGGAATCGTTAAATCAAGAAAAATATAATTAAAACTTACTTTGAATTGATTGGTAAGTACCTAGGATAAACGTAAGCGAAACGATGCAGCAAAGTGTTTATGCCATTCCTTAACGATTCCATTTGATTTGCATATTACAGAATTTGAAAATTACCAGTTACAACATCATCGAACCTAATGAACGAAGGTGAATTCATAGTCTACGATGTATCCATTTTGCATCTACTTTAGAACAGGAAAATGATATGCATTCCGTAAATTAATTTGTATCGTTATTGTGGTCAATTTTATCCAATCAAAAAAGAATGTCTCATCCGAATGGCCGAACCAATGGAATCAAATTATTACGGAATCGACCATTCCTATATAATAGGCTGACATCATGTTCGTAAGAGCCTGCGGAAACTCAGTGGTAATTAACAAAACTCTATAATGAACCTGTGATCGTATCCTCTTAACTCTATTAGACCGATCGTCGGCATCGGCAGCATGGACGGATGGCCCCACTGACCGAATTCTGGTTAACGGTCCATTGAAGGGGCGATCGAAAGTAAAGTTGGTCGCCAAACTTTAACGAATAGATTAATGAGCGGCTATCCGCGCTAAAAATTGCTGGCATTGATGTCCAATGCATATTGGCATCGGTGGCAACCTAGTTGAAATACAAAAACTTGCTGATCCTTTTTTGCAGACGGCGTTGCGCCGACAAGCCATAAATATGTGGAATGGCCTGGTGCGAGTTTCGGATCGAGGATGCCGGAGCAGGATATGTTGTGAACAGTTTGATTGACTCGTTGGTAGGTCGTGTCAAGATGTCGACGAGCTGTTACGAGACAGACTATCCGCATACGTGCAACCTTTTATTCTGACTACTCTGTTCCGTCTGTTACCGTCATTCAATTCAAACTATGCGGATTCTTTCCGGTGAATTTTGCGCGACATTGTGCAAGATAATATATTTAGAAAATAAAAACGTTGAAAGAATATTACTGTGTCAGCGATTCACAAGTCCCATTGCTCACATCAACCGAAATCAGTTCAATCTTTTATTTACTGAATTAAAATTACTAGAAATACTACTTACCCCTTGTATTAGAAGACCAACAAAGAAAATATGGAAATATCGCATTTTTGTCGGAGGGCCCGTTTCAGTTTAAACAGAATCCTGGAACAATAATTTTTCAGTTATTATAGTACTTAAATAACAGTTTTTCGAAGAAGAACTCCGAAACGATTACAGTACGTGAAAACATTTTGATTTCGATCAAGCTCGTCCCTACAGCATCATTAAATAAGCTACAAACTTCACTGAACCCTCATGTGAAATGAACGATACCAAGTAGCGTGAATTGTCATCTTATCAAAACAATTGAAAAAATTGAACCCTACGAAACTTATTTTTCATATGTCGTCAACAAAAAATGACAGTTTCTCTTTTTTTTGTCGGAAGAAACCGCAATTTTACATATTAACATCCACAGGTACTTGAATTTCAAAAAATATTTGGAAGTAACAATTTTGTAAAAAATAAATAGCGGAAAATCGAATATATAGGTCTCATATTTAATTTATTTGGCTTGTAATAGTAAAATTAATAACTATAGTTGTTAATTATTTTCGATTATCCAGTCCTTTTATTCATAAATTTTTATTGTATAATGCAATTCATTGTACTCAATAAACAGAAAGAAACAGAAAATATTTAACAAATTGAAAAGTATGCGGTTAGAATGTTTCCGCAAGCATTTTTTGATACGGTTATTCTATAATTTTCTTCAATTTTCCTCTTCAATTTATTCAATTCTCAAATTAACCACGATGCACTTCACCATGAACTCGCGGTATGTAGCGAAAATTTTCTCGCGTATTCGCCATTACGTTGTAATTGATAACACAACGGTTAGCAGTAGATTTTGCACACTTCAGCGTATCTTTAAGAATTGTTTCTTTATATACGGCATTGTTTCTACAATTACATAATTAAACTTGGTTCTTTTGCTCTCGACAAATGTGATGACAGCTTTTTAAAACAATGCCATCATCATTGAAATGACATGTAACGGTCCAGTTCTAGAGGAAGCGTCTGAAAATACACCTTAATTGTATCAATTGATTTTTTGATCTACACAACGAGTCTATCATTCCCAGAGGACACAGAAGATAATCATTCCATTTTTTCTTTCAATCCTTATTTTCCTTAGGTCATATTCGACAAGAAACAAGTCACTCAGCAATTTGCAAAGTTTGGTAACGCTGCAGATGAGCAATATTTATGACAGATGATATAAAAGTTAATGGTTATTTAAATTTATGTCCCGCTATTTGTATCTTCGACTTAGCACAGTGACAAATGAGGATAATAAAAATGAGCCAACTAGCAAGAAATAGGAACCAAAATCCCAATTGGGCATCACAAATTACGCTGAATCAAATACCCGCTAATTGAAATTAAAACCTTTGCGCAAACCCAAATTTGGAGTTAATCATAGATTTATTGTTTTCTAGAATTAAAATATATCTTTGTCCAGAAAGGATATGCTTTTTCAGAACTATAATTTCCAATTCATATACTTGTATTGTAGTGATCATACTGATATAGGAGATATTATTTTCAGCAAATTTTATTGATCAAAATTTTACTACTGAAATTGCAGAGATTCATTAACTGAAGTCGTTTCCATGGACTGTGATTAATAGATAATCTGTTTCCAATTTGTTCTTTGAAAATATGAAATGTGCTGCTTTATAAACATGATTATTAAGTATTAATGATTATTCACATCAAAATAATGATATAGTCGTTATAGGTACTCCATGTAATAATTTCTCTGCCACGGTTATAGCAGCAAGTGAGGAAATGATAATTACCACCCACTGAATCAATTAACCAACTACATTGAACCGAATGAATAACTTTGGATACTAAATAGTGAAATGATTCAATACAATCCAATTATCATCTAAGCGGAACATTATTATCTCATGATTATAGAAACTTCCATCGATAGTGATCTATATTGAAAGTTTGTCGAAATAAAAAATAATCAATTCAATTGTGCGAACATAGTTGTGGTTTCATGGTCACCGAATTCCCTTTGAAATGAAAGCAAATTGAATGAATCGGATAGATCGAGTTTCAATCGAGACGATACTTGAAAATCAACCATCTTTCAATAGTAGCCAGAAAGAAGAGGCCTTTCTTCTTTACAAACTGTGTAGGTACCACCTCTCCGCGGTTGCGGCGGATCGTGCTGAAAGAGAATTGAATGGATGCTTTAGGTGTGCGACACCGCCGCGTCTACTGTCTGCTTCTTTAAGTCGACTACTCGGCCAGCAGGTCGTGTCAGGATGGGGTCACACAGATGGTTCGTTCGTTCGATATTGCGTTAAGAATTCGTAGCTCAGTGTCACATCCTGGCTACGGAATATTCATTGAATTGACACGTTGTTTATTGCCAAATAGACATGCGAATGTAGAAGTACACCGAATTGGCCGTTGTAGGTCATTCCAACCCAGAAGCCACTATGGGACCCGGAAGAAGAGCCATCTACAGAATTGAAACCTATGCTAACTTATGCAAAACAATGACAATTATAGATAGAAACCAGATATTTTTAGTGACAGTGAAACTCAGTTGGTTGCATAATAATTAATCAAGTAATAATCGGTTTTAATCAATGTCGGAAAGTGGTCGTTACTTGCATGACGGTCTTCAATTAAATCCTGATTACTGGCAAGAAAAACAGCTTATAATTTATAAACGCATAGGATTATCGTCGCATGAATATCGACTTCGTATAGGACCGCGCTATTACGGTTACTTATTTAAGTTGGCTATGGCAAAAAGCTTGATTATTTATCATAATTATTCCACGAGTGTAACATAAATACAAAACGTTATAATTAACAAGACATTAGAGATATTCACACGACGTGATTGGAATATTAATGTCTTATTTGTATCTTTAGACATATCGAAATATGGAAGTCGATTATTGTTATTGCAGCCGGCTCCTTCGCCATTTGGTGTAATTAGTAACAAATACGACCCATTTGTTTTCAAATTAATCGTGGAAAATTCGCAACAGCACAATGGGGAATAATGAAGTAGTAATAACGACTGAAGAACGTTAAATATTTAGGCCGAAGAAAAGATCGACATGTCCATTTCGGTTGGTTGATATGAAATTGTTCCCATCAGATCGCAACATACTATAATGAGTAGATTCTCATTTAAATTCAATTCAATAATATATACCTCCGTTATAAGATATCAAACAAATATCCCTCTATAGCCAAGACCAAGATTACGGAGCTATCCTGGCAGAGTAGATTTATTTGATACATGTCTATACTAATCTGAAAACTTGAAACGCGCCTACAAATTATCATATTCTTCACATAAATCAGCCATCATCTTCCCAATGTATGTATCTTCACTCGATATAATTTATTACTATGTAAATAAATCCCCAAAACCCGACCTTGACATTGACCTCATTTTTCCGACATCCTTAATTTGAACTTGAAGGTGTTATCACATTCTTTCAAACAAATATACTCCCTCTCCAGCATCTCGAGAAAATCCCAAATCGAAAACTCACCGTACACTTTTTTTTCAGAGAAATAATTTATCCTGGAAGTAATCCTGAATCCTGAATCAATTCGTTTTTTTTTTCGGGTCCAACGATAATTCACTGATATAATCGCGCACAAACTCGCACACAGTTTACGCGACGTTGCCTGGGCGCTGAATGGAATCCACCTGCCTTTCAGACTCGGACATTACCACAGATATCATGAGGATTGTTCTTCTTCGACGTCGGCCCCTCCATGGTGAATTTGGGCCCGCACCGCCCAGTGACCCAGACATCGAGTTACAGTTATTTCATCAGCGCATCACCCTGTGTGGATATATGTGTCTCAGTGAGAATATTGAGCTAGCTGACCTCAGGAAATAGGTGAGTAGTGTGAATATTTCCACACCTGCGAATCCTCCAATTCATGATTTGCTTATTGGGACAGCATCCATTGATGACTTCAGCCACCAGGACGAGATTTAGGGAAATCATGCAAGGACAAGTGGACGGTGTTCATTTTCTGGTCAAAATTGGGTCAGAACTGACGGAAAAATGCCCAACCGCAAATTAATGAATAAGTTCATCGCCGATGAGAGTTCCTGGTTGGAAAACGGCTTTTTTACTAAGCGAATTGTGTAGGGTTCTTCGTATGGAGTGATTACATAAGAACATGCCTCTAATGTTGTTTCGACGAATCTTGAATGGTTGATTATCAACCTTTAAAATTCCATCCTTTATCGGCTCATTCTTCTATGGAGGACGTATGACAACGATGTCAAACTACAATTTAACCGCATTGGCTTTCAATTTAACGAGTGTTCCAATTTCAAGCATTTCAAACGTTTGTCCGAGTGAAAAATCCGGTTGGTTAAAACCATGAAACTGATACTTTTTTAATTGTATTACCTGTTAATTAGCAATCGAAATCAAAGAAGTTAATTACACCTTAAGTCTTATTACCTAAATATTAGCGATGATCTAAAATAGGAAATAATAAATAGGACATTTAGGTTCTCAGAACTATCGATAAATTTACATAAACATATTAATTAGTAAGTATTTGACACCGTAATGGTGGCTTCATTCTTCGACGGATGCAAACAATACAGGTAATAGCTAATGGCGTCTACATGTCTACACAGTGAGCGAATGCGTTTCAGAATTTTCAACTTACAAGTTGTTTCAGTGGCGTAACTAACGGACGGCTTTGGTCCCATTTCACTGTCCAATTGACGTTTTGAAGGACTACCATCCTACGAAGTTTTATACGCGCTATCGTGGATCATAGATAGTGGACATATACAAAAGACTATTCAAAATAAGTTCAAAGGGTTCTAAAACGTCTTCATGCAGTGAATTTTTTTCACCGAGATCGAGATCTTTCTACTACCGAATTTTCATTCACTGAGAAGAAGGAAAAGAATAAAACACACAAATTCATCTAGCTATGTGCTTGTTTTATAATTTGATGAAATATGGATCTTATATTCTGTATCCATTCAGACACAGCGCAAGTCAACAAATATATGCATACAATAGGAAAAGAAGAAACCCCGAACAAAGTAATAAAATTTATTTTATAATATGTGACTTAGAATAAATCCGAATCTCGAACTTGAACTTGAACGTAGTTCCTTAGATCTCAAGTTTAAACCGTGATTGAAAAACTGGGCTTTATAGTTTCCTAACATTCTTTTAATCATTTCCAACGATGTAACGGAAACGTAATGTGATAACCTGTAGAGCTAGTTCGACTTTTTAGTCCTCTAACTATGTAAATGTTATGAAGACTCGGACGTAATTGTCGTCTGATCAATACCAAAAGCTAAAAGAATTGTAATACATACTTGCAAAATACTAATACGATATGATTTGTATTAGAAATATTAATTCATGAGGTGTTGTTCATTCTCGGTTTTCATTTTTATGTGCATTCATTAGTTTGCTTCAACTTTTTTAATGGATTTATGGTTTTGAGAGAAACGTATGGCAGACGAACCAGTTCGCTTAGCTATTGTGATAAACCACCTCCAAGTTATCGGAACTTACAAATTGAAAAGTGAATACACGTTTTATTGTGCGAAAAAATAAAATTAACTATTTATTAAATTAATTAATTATTGTGTCGAAGTAATTAAAAAAATTTACCCAAGTTAGTCGACTAACAAGTTTGTATTCTACCAATAAGCAGTAGTAAAATGGGGTTATTCCTTTTTTTATTGAATAATTTTCTTAATTCGTGATCACCCTTTTTATTTGCTTCCATCAAATAGGCTGAATTATTCAATATTTTAGCGAAAAACTCTAAAAACTCTCTTGAATAGTTGTAATATGTAAGCCATCAAATTGCTCAAAAGTTGGAGATGTCCAATAGCACTAGGCACTATTAAATTACCAACTACTCGTTGATTTTTTTTTTCTATTGAATGAAGAATATTCCAAACAGCGGAACTACGATTTGACGATATCACTATTCGGGTCAAATAACTACCTAGTATCAAATCTCGGACCGAATTCACTGTTACATTCGACAATTTTACATAACTATTTCTTCGCTTTAATGAACGTGCTCCCAAATCTAAAAGTGGGACATACATCTGTGTCTATTCATCAGACCTAACAATTCAGTTTGACTATAAATTACTTCGCGCTTCGTTATGTCAATTTAAAAATTATCGAATCGTTCTATTCGATATAAAAACCTCACAGAAACGAGAGATAGATCGAGTTATCGAAATCGAGTTATTGATTGACATGTGGCAGAAATTCAATTTTCATTCTTTATCCACAACTAACTGTACGAGACTATTCGATTCAATTTAGGTATTATCGAAAAATTGTTCTAATAGATTAGCATTCCTTGAATTTATTGCACACCATTCTAATCGTAATCAGACAATCGTGAGATAGAAATATAACAGCACTTTCTCAATTGATATTGGTATGGGTGTGGATTGATTATCAATTGGTCGGACGCAGAACTTGTTAAAAAAAAATTTATAAGTATGAAATGCCGGTTAGTACAATTATCTAAAATTCGGATCATTAGAAAACGCGTACCCACCCAGTTGAAAATGTCTAAGTATTATCATAATAGGTGCACCGGGCGCGACGATACCTTGACCTTATTTCATCGCCCCAATATTGCCCACCCATAGCTTTTCTGATTGAAGAAGTTTTCATGACTTGAATCGAAGAAAATTTGCCCACTCCAAATTCATTCGTTCATTTACTGAATGTTTAAAAACAGCAGTTTGGAAAGTTCGGAATGCGATTGATCGTTTTTATTCAAGCAACGTTGAGTAATGCACTTTGGAAAATGTTAATTCGGGTACTACTTTCAGCATATTTCGCGGTCGTGGACGTGGTCCTCAATTAAGCTGTAGGTATCGGAAATAATTACACCTCTTGAATTACCCTAGTCAACAATAGCTCATGAAAATCAGCACGATGCGTTTGGATTTTACAATGTCAGAGTCCGTTGAGATCATATTCAATTGGTGATATACGCTTGCAATTGAAAAGAGAGAGAGAGAGAGGGGCGAGGATGATTATTGACCAAACACCCGGAAACGAACTTGAGAGAACATGCGGAGAAGAAATAAATCAGATGCACTCTTAGCAAAAATTTTCTCTATAAAGGTCGATGTGTTCTTGTACTTGTTCATAGCCTTCTGTATCATTTTCCAGTAATAGACTTATTTAATATTAGTTATAAGTTTGTCATAGTTACATTTAGCTCGTCGATTACATATCTAGATCAAGCGAATTAGGCACAACTTATAAAAATCAAGAAATATCAAACACCTTCTACGCCACTGATTATTTGGCGAAAATATATTAGTTGTAAGTCAAGGTCAATCGACATTCTTAGCTGCCTCTTTTTTGTACTCTTCCGCGGACTTTTCGACCATATTGACCTAGTATCGGAAACAGTATACCGGAGGCCAGAATTGGGTTTAATTTGTGGTTCTAATCTTCGGTGATTTGATTAAAACCTATAGACGTATGAATCGGCGAAATTGAGGATTGGCAGTGAGCTACAAAAGATCGCCTCTGAAAATAACGACAACCGTACTCTCACCAACGGACACTGCGAGTGGAATAAACTCGACAGTGATTTAATCAAATGAGGTAATTTGTATCCAAACTGATTGAAATAATTTATCAATAATTTGCACATATTGAGTGGATATATTCTGATATGAGGAGAAATTTTCAACTTGTTTGATAACAAATAATTCATAATTTTATATGAAGTTTTCATTTGGTTAGAAAGGGAACCGCAATATTTAAAACACTGTCCATTGAAATATTTGTTCATTTCGTATTCGGAATGCTCTACAAGGTTTCGGAGTATGTCATTTATCGCTTCAGATTTTGACAGTATCATTTATAGAGTATTCAGTGATACAGCCTCCATATTCTTTCATTACTATGAGTGAAGATCTGACTTATGATATTTGGGCAATGGCTTTATGCCTTTTTAAAAGATTTTTTAAATCTGAAATGGGAGCTCGATAAAAATAGGCTTGTTAATTGTGAAAATAACCAAAATATCAATTATTGATATGATGAACCCTCTCAAATGCACTATTAAGATTTCTCTATCTTAGTCACCAGCTCGTAGAATGTTGTATTACAAAGACACAAGTTTACAACGAAACAGGTTCCCCTTTGAACATTTAATGTCGTTTCCGAATAAAATTCTCTAGTTATCATTAAAATCTGAGAAATGTCTTCATCTCATCGAAACCAGACTTTCTTTTTAGAATCCCACTCGGAGCCGAATTGAAAAACTCTTCACAAATCGCACGGATGTATAAATTTATCCTCTTAACATTATCGAAGTCAGAATTCCCATTTAGAGAATCTTATCGGGAGAATCCGAAGAATATTGATAATGCAATAGATAAAGTTGTATAACGTCCTCCGTTGATTCGCCCACAAGAAGTTGCACGATATCTACGAATGAATTCCGGTTTCATTTTATAACATAATTTTAATTATTCTCGCTCTCAAAATGAAGTTATCGGTCGTTTTCCTACATTGCCTCATGTTTTATGGGTTTTGCGAGTGTTACAGAAAGAAATATGATGATAAGGAAAAGTGTCCGGTCGTTAAGGGGATAAGAAACTTTATTCTTGAAGATGTAAGTTGTCATCGAATAAAATGGAGTAGAAATATTTGTGTCAGTTACTAGGAAAATGGTATGTTATTGAGTATTACGCTAGTTCCGAAGAAGCTCTATCATACCGCTGTATGCGGGCGGAATTCACTACGTCTTCCTTGCAAGATGTGACAATGAATTTCACCTACAGCTTTTCCGATGATCCTCTAAATGAGATTTTATTCGGAAATATAACGTGGACTATCCCGGATCTCACAAAACCTGCACATTGGGTTCATTCAGAAGACACTTGTAAGTTTAATATTGAAAGAGACACTTACTTTGATTATACATTGTTCGCAGATGAAGGTGTTTATAATACGTACGTGTTAGATTCAGATTACATATCGTGGGCACTGCTTCTACACTGTGCCGAGAAAAACAAAGTACCTAGATACCTATCCAGCTTTATAATGAGCCGGAAAGCTAAACTGGGTGTCAATGAAAAAGCTTATCTTAGAGATAAACTACCACAATATGACATCGATTTGAAATATTTATTTGATATGTCGCAAAATAATTGTAATGCTACCAATGACGTCCTACCGGCTCTTCTATCTAATCGTCAAGAATCTTCATCTAGAAGACATCCCATGAAACACGTTCATTGATTGATCCAAGAATTATTTAATATATCCGTATATATGAGATTTACTTGGCAATATATCAATATTAATAGCTATTTATATGTAGCCTTATTTATTTCAAACCACCTCCTAATCCGCTACGCCTCAAAAATAGAACGTGTACTCACTCGTCGTGAATTCGTATGCAACCATTTCGTTAGCCAGAATGAAACGCTTTATTTTACTGTTTTGCTATTTGAAAGTTTTGTATTGTGATGATATTGTCATTGGTAGGTGTTGACAAATTTAAAATTAACCCTGACTCAGCATTTTAGGAGCGCTTTTCGATCAACAGAAAGAAGCCGATGATATTTACTCAAATGCGGCTCTCAAATATGCAATCGAAAGCGTTAATAACAAATCTTCGGATGCCGGACCAAAATTACGATACAAAGCTCTATTTGTACAATCCAATAACCCGTTCCAGGCTCTTCAAAAGACATGTGAACTTCTCGAAGAAGGAGTGGTGGCACTTTTTGCACCAGAAAATATGAAGAATTTTGAAGTGATCCAATCAGTAAGTTTTCCACACCTCATGATCAGTTCAAAAGAATATTTTTGTTAGGTTGCTGATGCGAAAGAAATACCAGTGATACAAACAAGATGGAATGGGCAACAATTAAGACACTCCACAGTTATAAACAATTATCCTCATCCATCTGTTTTATCTAAGGCATATTTGGATTTTTTGAGAGTTTGGAACTGGAAAAAGTTTACAATACTCTATGATAACGATGAAAGCCTCATTAGATTGAATGACGTTCTCCAGCTAAGTTTGGATCGTTCTTACACTATTATCGTTCGTAAATTAGATCAATATAAAACTGGAATCTATAGGTGAGAATTATTATGTAAACGTGAATATCATCGATGATTTTTTTCAGGAAAATTTTACGAGAAGTTGCCGACAGCGATATGACCAATTTTTTCATAGATTGCAGAATTGACTACTTGCAAGATTTCTTACAGCAATGTCAACAGATGGGATTGATGAATAAGAGATATCATTATTTCATTAACCATTTAGATACTCACATTTTAAATTTTTGGTATCTACAGTTCAGCCAAACCAATCTAACATCTGTAAGTGACGACCATTTCTAGGCATCACGAAAATCAAAACAAAAAGCTGCGTTCTAGCTACGACTTGTTAATAATGTTATCAAGATAAAAGAAGCGAAAGACGTTTTATGTGTAGCGTATTACGAAGAAGATTTCTTCTCCGACTGTTTTCTCAGAACCAGTTATTCACTTATCATTGATGCCGTGACAATGATCCATGATACATTGAAGGAAATAATGCAAGTTCCTCATTTCGAAACCAAAAAACTATCATGCAGTTCTTCAGATAGTTGGGAGTATGGACTAAGTTTTATAAATCTTATGAAAACCGTAAGTTTCAAAAAGTGAAAAAGCCTTTAACACAAATATTTCTTCAACAGAGAAGTTTTGAAGGAGTTACTGGTTTGAATAAATTTGATAACGAGGGATATAGGAGCGATGTGTTATTAGAGGTAATAGAGCTTCAAGAAACAGGAATCACACAAATCGGTACGTGGACTCATAATAATGGTTTCAACGTTGCCAGAATGAATGTGAACGATTCTGGTACATTGGAAAGTGATTCATTAGCTAATATGAATTTCACGGTACAGATAACTTTGGTAAATCAAGTGAATCAAATTTTCTGCCGAACTTAATGTTACCAACTGAAATTGTAGACTAAACCTTTCGGATTTCGTACCGAATCGCCGAATATGCTTTACGGAAACGACAGATATGAAGGTTTTGCTATCGACTTAATTAAAGCTTTAGCAGATTTAGAACATTTCAATTATACTTTTGTACTACGTGAAGATAATGATAACGGATCTAAAGATCCAGTCACTGGAAAGTGGTCTGGAATGCTTGGAGAATTGATAAACAGGGTAACTTATTTCTAACATTCTTGTTTTGAGGATAAATAATGTTTTTGATTCACAGACTACGGATCTAGCAATAACTGATTTAACCATTAACTCTCAGAGAGCGGAAGCTGTTGATTTTACATCTCCTTTTATGAATTTAGGTGAAAAGAGTTGTCATGGACGTTTATTCAAATTAAGGTTTTATTCTATTTCAGGTATCTCTATTCTCTTCCATAAGCCGAAAGAAGCTGAACCAAATTTTTTTTCCTTCGCTGATCCTTTTGCTTTCGATACTTGGGCCGGTTTATTCATCACATATGTAATTGTTTCTCTTTCTATGTATATTATGGGTAGAATATGCCCAAGTGAATGGACAAACCCATATCCCTGCGTGCAAGAACCAGAGTATTTGGTCAATCAGTTCACTCTAGCCAACTCTTTTTGGTTTTCTACTGGTTGTCTCATGCAACAAGGAAGTGAAATAGCACCCATGTAAGCATTTAAAAATCTTTCAAATTCTGTATATTAAGTTATCCAAAAAATAGTTCCACTGCGACTAGGATGATCGGCACCATGTGGATGTTCTTAATTCTCATTTTGATTGCTTCATATACAGCGAATTTAGCTGCTTGTTTAACAACCGAAAATCCGGAAAAAGTTTTTACCGATGTATTTACATTGGTGGAAAACGCAGAAGTTAAAGGTATTCGCTATGGGGCCAAAAAAAATGGAGCAACCTATAACTTTTTTAGGGTATCTTGAACTAATTCAAAGACATCGTAATACTGGTTTTTCTTGTAGCTCTCAAAAAATCCAACATATCAAAAAATTTTCGAACATATGAGAACTCATCCTGAAGATATGGTTAAAGAAAATGATGATGGTGTCAAACTAGCAATGACAACACAATACGCCTTGTTCATGGAAAATACCGGCATAGATTATGAAGTTCAAAGACATTGCAACTTGGAAATGTATGGTGACTTATTGGATAATAAAGGATATGGCATTGCCATGAGGAAACGTAAGAAAATTGTTGAAATACAATGGCCTCTTTAATCTGAAATTTTGTTCCAGATTCACCGTACAGAAGTCGATTGAGTTCCTCAATTTTAAAACTGCAAACTTCTGGAGTTATCGACAATTTGAAACGAAAATGGTGGCAAGAAAAAAGAGGTGGTGGTCAATGTGTGGTATGTATACGCATAGTAAAAAAGAATGTTTTTTTGCTTTCGTTATCAGGGACCGTTCAAAAATTACGTAACGCAGTTTTCGACGATTTTCAACCCCCTACCCCCATGTAGCGCATCGTAACGTTTTACAAGACCTCCCCTCCAACGTAATATTTGAACGGCCCCTATGAGATGATTTTTTGTGAAAGTTTCATCACGGTGCGGCCACCTTACGAGTTGTAATCGCTGTCCAATTTCTCTAAAATACGCAAAAAAGCGCAACAGTTATCAATTTTTCAATTTTCATCGCATTGACATTTTTGGCATGGAATTCGATGTCGCATCTATGAGAGAATTTTTCGTGAAAGTTTCATCACGGTGCGGCCACCCTAAGAGATTTTATCGCGCTCCCAATTTTCTAAAACACGCAAAAACGCGCACTTTTTATCAAAATTTCAATTTTCATCGGATTGACATTTTTGGCATGGAATTCGATGTCGCATCTATGAGAGAATTTCTCGTGAAAGTTTCATCACGGTGCGGCCACCCTAAGAGATTTTATCGCGCTCCCAATTTTCGAGAACACGCAAAAACGCGCACTTTTTATCAAAATTTCAATTTTCATCGGATTGACATTTTTGGCATGGAATTCGATGTCGCATCTATGAGAGAATTTCTCGTGAAAGTTTCATCACGGTGCGGCCACCCTAAGAGATTTTATCGCGCTCCCAATTTTCGAGAACACGCAAAAACGCGCACTTTTTATCAAAATTTCAATTTTCATCGGATTGACATTTTTGGCATAGAATTCGATGTCGCATCTATGAGAGAATTTTTCGTGAAAGTTTCATCACGGTGCGGCCACCCTAAGAGATTTTATCGCGCTCCCAATTTTCGAGAACACGCAAAAACGCGCACTTTTTATCAAAATTTCAATTTTCATCGGATTGACATTTTTGGCATAGAATTCGAAGTCGCATCTATGAGAGAATTTTTCGTGAAAGTTTCATCACGGTGCGGCCACCCTAAGAGATTTTATCGCGCTCCCAATTTTCTAAAACACGCAAAAACGCGCACTTTTTATAAAAATTTCAATTTTCATCGGATTGACATTTTTGGCATAGAATTCGATGTCGCATCTATGAAAGAATTTTTCGTGGAAGTTTCATCACGGTGCGGCCACCCTAAGAGATTTTATCGCGCTCCCAATTTTCTAAAACACGCAAAAACGCGCACTTTTTATCAAAATTTCAATTTTCATCGGATTGACATTTTTGGCATAGAATTCGATGTCGCATCTATGAGAGAAATTTTCGTGAAAGTTTCATCACGGTGCGGCCACCCTAAGAGATTTTATCGCGCTCCCAATTTTCGAAAACACGCAAAAACGCGCACTTTTTATCAAAATTTCAATTTTCATCGGATTGACATTTTTGGCATAGAATTCGATGTCGCATCTATGAGAGAAATTTTCGTGAAAGTTTCATCACGGTGCGGCCACCCTAAAAGATTTTATCGCGCTCCCAATTTTCCAAAACACGCAAAAACGCGCACTTTTTATCAAAATTTCAATTTTCATCGGATTGACATTTTTGGCATAGAATTCGATGTCGCATCTATGAGAGAAATTTTCGTGAAAGTTTCATCACGGTGCGGCCACCCTAAGAGATTTTATCGCGCTCCCAATTTTCGAAAACACGCAAAAACGCGCACTTTTTATCAAAATTTCAATTTTCATCGGATTGACATTTTTGGCATAGAATTCGATGTCGCATCTATGAGAGAAATTTTCGTGAAAGTTTCATCACGGTGCGGCCACCCTAAAAGATTTTATCGCGCTCCCAATTTTCGAAAACACGCAAAAACGCGCACTTTTTATCAAAATTTCAATTTTCATCGGATTGACATTTTTGGCATAGAATTCGATGTCGCATCTATGAGAGAAATTTTCGTGAAAGTTTCATCACGGTGCGGCCACCCTAAGAGATTTTATCGCGCTCCCAATTTTCGAAAACACGCAAAAACGCGCACTTTTTATCAAAATTTCAATTTTCATCGGATTGACATTTTTGGCATAGAATTCGATGTCGCATCTATGAGAGAAATTTTCGTGAAAGTTTCATCACGGTGCGGCCACCCTAAGAGATTTTATCGCGCTCCCAATTTTCGAAAACACGCAAAACGCGCACTTTTTATCAAAATTTCAATTTTCATCGGATTGACATTTTTGGCATAGAATTCGATGTCGCATCTATGAGAGAAATTTTCGTGAAAGTTTCATCACGGTGCGGCCACCCTAAGAGATTTTATCGCGCTCCCAATTTTCGAAAACACGCAAAAACGCGCACTTTTATCAAAATTTCAATTTTCATCGGATTGACATTTTTGGCATAGAATTCGATGTCGCATCTATGAGAGAAATTTTCGTGAAAGTTTCATCACGGTGCGGCCACCCTAAGAGATTTTATCGCGCTCCCAATTTTCGAAAACACGCAAAAACGCGCACTTTTATCAAAATTTCAATTTTCATCGGATTGACATTTTTGGCATAGAATTCGATGTCGCATCTATGAGAGAAATTTTCGTGAAAGTTTCATCACGGTGCGGCCACCCTAAGAGATTTTATCGCGCTCCCAATTTTCGAAAACACGCAAAAACGCGCACTTTTTATCAAAATTTCAATTTTCATCGGATTGACATTTTTGGCATAGAATTCGATGTCGCATCTATGAGAGAAATTTTCGTGAAAGTTTCATCACGGTGCGGCCACCTAAGAGATTTTATCGCGCTCCCAATTTTCGAAAACACGCAAAAACGCGCACTTTTTATCAAAATTTTAATTTTCATCGGATTGACATTTTTGGCATAGAATTCGATGTCGCATCTATGAGAGAAATTTTCGTGAAAGTTTCATCACGGTGCGGCCACCCTAAGAGATTTTATCGCGCTCCCAATTTTCGAAAACACGCAAAAACGCGCACTTTTTATCAAAATTTCAATTTTCATCGGATTGACATTTTTGGCATAGAATTCGATGTCGCATCTATGAGAGAAATTTTCGTGAAAGTTTCATCACGGTGCGGCCACCCTAAGAGATTTTATCGCGCTCCCAATTTTCGAAAACACGCAAAAACGCGCACTTTTTATCAAAATTTCAATTTTCATCGGATTGACATTTTTGGCATAGAATTCGATGTCGCATCTATGAGAGAAATTTTCGTGAAAGTTTCATCACGGTGCGGCCACCCTAAAAGATTTTATCGCGCTCCCAATTTTCGAAAACACGCAAAAACGTGCGACATTTATCGATTTTTCAATTTTCATCGGATTGACATGTTTGGGATAGATTTCGGTGTCGCATCTATGAGGCAGTTCAAAAATTACGTAACACAGTTTCCTGGATCCGCCGTTGAATGTAATCTCGTTTCGTAACGTAAACTAGAAAAATTACTTATTTATCCATGATTTGGTTTCAGGCTACAACGACACAAGAAGCTACGCCACTTGGAATGAAGAATGTTGAAGGAGTATTTGTTGTTACTTTCGAAGGAATTGTCTTCGCTTTATTGATTGTTTTGTTTGAAAAGTTTATAAACATTTCCAGTATAAGCAGATCATGTCGTGTGTCGTTTTGGGAAATTATGAAACATGAAATGAAATGTTTCTTGGATTTTGATAGTATGTCAAAGCCGATTTTCAAGGGGGCAACCAGAACAGATTCTAGTTTAAATATTGAATAATTATTATATTTTTGTATGAATGTTTGAACTGGAGAATTTTATAAGTAAAAGTATGACCTCAAAGTGACCTCTCAATGTTATGTAGAATAATATAATTATTGGTTGTAGCTCCCTTTATTAGGCGTCTACTCAGAGTGTAGATGTCACTGTAGCCTATCATTCCCATGCAATTACATCGACAGTAAGCATTTATAGGTCTGGTTTTGGTACCAACAGAAAACCTTTTTACCGAAATTGAGAAATTTCGGTGCAGAAAATATTTCAATTTTTTCTCCGAAATAATTCGATATTGAGATAAACCTTATATGAAGTACGAATTTGCGACATGAACCCTGTAGATGGATATTTTTATTTATAAATAATAATTTACAATAAATACAGTTTTCTCTAGTTATCTGTAAAATAAAAGTAAAATGTCGTAATGATCCAGTAAAGGGGAATGGCAAGCCGGGTAAACTACAAATAAAAATGGATAAACAATATTTCCACAATCAAATCATTTCTTTGGAATCGGGGACACTGGTAGTGAACTATGTTTGGGTTTCATTTTGTTAATGAAAACCTTAATGCACCCATTGAAATCGGCCGATATCAAAACGTAACCATCGTGACCTTTGGTGTGTTGTTCAACTATTGGATCTTCCACCTAATAAGAATTATATTAATTCAGATTTACATTTTTAATTATTATGACTTCACCGTATCAGAAGTTTCTGCTTCAGCAATTTTCTGTTTAGAAGCTTCTTCGACCATGGAAATTATACTTTCTGGATTTGGAGCAAAAATGGCACAAGTAACGGTATTGTTATGAGCCTTGATTGCTTCCCAAAAATCATTCCTATCGCGCCGCACTGATGAAAACTTTGCATAGTCATGATTGGTTTTCCATATGTAGACATCCCTATTTTCTGAACCACTAATTATGTATTTTCCATCGTGACTGAAGCTCGCTTTGATTTGACTGCTCATGTTGACATAACCCTAAGGACAATTGCGTCTTTATACACACAGTCAAAAGCATTAGGGGTGATGACGTATAAAAACCCGATACGTCGATCTTCAGATGATTTCTCAAACAATTATTAAGGTCAAATACGTTAAGAATGAATATAGCATTCCAGTTGTAATGAGAGTGTGGAAAAACTTACTAAAGCCCACAACTGCTTTATGATGTTATTACTGTTGGTTATGAGATGAAAAATACCCAAAATATTACCTTGTATTTGCAACTAACGTTGAGGTCGATAAGATCATATAATCTAATCCTGCTATCGTTAGAAGTGATTAAGATTTTGTCTTGTCCAGGCATCGGTTCAATACCACTGATTTTCCGTCCAACTGCATTCCTTCCTCTTGAAGAACGTACATTAATTTGTGTGTGATACTTCAACTGATCTGTGTTGTAAAAGATACACCGGCCGTCATATGTTCCTACCACAGCGAACATACCGTTCTGACAAAAATTGGCAGCAGTTATAAGTTTTGTCGTGCCTTCTACTTCGTTCCATACAGCAACCTAAAAAATTGCGGTGACACTACGATCTTTTGATGATATAAAAGTGAAACCTTTTTGTCTGGAATGTTCCACAATCTCAATTTTCCATCGAGGGAACCACTTAAAAAATAACGATCGTCTCTGGGATGGAAAACGATTGCGGTAACGAAATCGATGTGCTGAAAACAGCACAGGCACTCTTTTCTTGATATGTGCCATAATCTCACAGTTTTATCCATCGATGATGATAAAATAAAGTAGCTCTTCGACCATGATACATCCAATAAATCGGAAGTGTGTCCGGAGTATGTGCAAAATGGTTTTGGCATAAATACCAACTTCGAATTTTCATTACTATTTGTTGCTTCCGCAGTCGATAGATTTACGTTCGTTTCCATCGAATTATGTGAGACCAACGATTCTTGCGATGGGGTTGGCGAAACCTTTTCCGCGTTGTACTTTGTTCTCATATTCTATAAAACACGACTCATGTATATTTTTCAACGTATTATATCATACATATAATAGCCTTGTTCGTGCGAAATAGTCTTTACGTCCCACACTATGTTTTAACGTAACTGTTTATATTATATCACTTATTGCTATAATAGAATATCAGAATGCTCACCTGAAAAAACGGGAAAGCGTCTCGAACTACCCATATCCTCAAAATTTTATCTTGTCCAGCAGTCGCAAGTAGTTTACCACAACGCGAAAATTTCATACACCATATTGCACCTTCATGTTGGTCTTTCAATTCTTGCACATGCTCAACTGTTTCAAACTCGTACGGACCTTTGTGAGAATTAGAAGTCTAAAAAAGGAAATGCAATAAAATTCCTGTAATAATAGTAAAGACAATGTTATCAAAGGGTTGTGAGAAATTTTTGGATGGAAGAAAACTAAAAAAAATGAGCTTCTGACAATTTGCCAGAAGTAGCAGACCAAGATTTTGAGAAAATCGATGGCAAATTGAAATACTCGATATATGTGAAATATTCTCACCTTCAATTTGATATTCTGCTCGCCCGGATGAACATTATCGATGATGTCAATTGTATCTTCTTTATGACGGGCGTGAGAGACTTCTTGGGCGATACTTTTCGCTTTGTGCATCGTTTTTTTCACCGTCGAATCTAGGAATCTCTTTAATTTGGCCGTTTTCCTTCTGACTCTGCCGCCTTCTAAACTCTCGGCATCCACGTTTGGAATTTCCGTCTTTTTCAAATCCACGCTTTCTTCATCAGATTCCTTATTCTTTTCCATACTAGAGTTGCTCACATACTCTGACGTCAATCTCATAATGTGTAGAGATAACGGATTGATACACTGAGGAAGTTTGTCTTCTGCCACACTTAATGGCACCCGTTCGCCAGTATCCAAGTTGAGAACCATAATTTGTTCAAGAATTTCCAAGTCCGATAATTGTTTACCAGAGTCAGTGTGCGTTCGAACTTTCATTGTAAGCATGTTTTCATCTCCGGCTGATCTTCTTCTTTCTTTTCGTTCGGTAGATGAGACTTGATTCGTTCCCCTATTGGGCAGAAAACCTTGTAAACGATCGTATACAGCATCGTTAAATCGACGAAGCAGGTTCATATTCACATAATAAACTATTTAGTAAAGACGGAAAATCGTAATTATTTCCTGTTATAATATATTTGTCGCGACCGCAAAACCAATACATTTTCATGAAAGATGAAAACATGATGGAGTAAATTGATTACAGTTCTAATTACAGTTTTATAGCTAAAGGAAGTGGAAGTACAATTGTTACGAAACGTAATATTCATGTTGAAGATCCTTGTATTCAGATACAGTGCAGTTATTGAGTTTTCAATTAATGTGCGTTGGATTAGCGATTTCATTATCTCACGGATTTTTTTCGTCGAATTCACCTGTGAAACAACTTGCTGACGAAGTGCAACGGTCAAAGTAAGTACATCAAAATACATTGCACAAAAATTTAAGGGGATATTCAAAAGAAATCTCATTTTTTATTCATTAAGTTTAAACAAACCATTTTTTCTTTCAATATTTTATTTCTCCGCATTTTGGGTTTAAAATAGGGAAGTCTATCAAAAAAAATTAACTTGACCTTTAAATGACCTCGAAACTCTATCTCAAGGTCCGCACAGATATTTCAAATTTTTTTTGGATGATTCCATACTTTTTCCGCACCCTAAATATTTATTAAATAGGTGAATAGAAAGTAAACTCTGAAAAGAAAAATCAGGGACACAAATTGAAGTCGAAAAAATGTATCAAATAATCAATTTTGTTGTGTGACGAAAAAACCTAAAAAAAATGATTGAAAACGCAAAATTACATTTATAATAGGAAATAACGTAAGAATCAAAACGAAAAAATTTATTCTACAAGAATGCAAATTTTGCAACGTCACTTACCTATGAGGCCCAAGGCTGTATCGTCCTACACTGGTTCGGCTAGAACATTCCCTAGGACAATCGGACGATGAATTTGTGGCTTTCAAAGATAACGGCAAACTACTATTCTTATCAAAAACTTCCGTTTTGGAGTTCCTTTTGGCCCTATAAGTCTCCATATCTTGTGGTTTAACGACAAATTGACCTTTTAAAGCTTGGCTAATATCTAATGAATAAACAGGTTTTATCATGGGACTCTTGGTTTCAAGGTCATCCTCATATATTTCAGACTTAGTCGATTTGATGGAAGCCTGCTTTGGAAGAGAGTGCTCAAATTCTCTAGTCAACGATTCCACTGTGCTCACTGGACTTGCCAAATGGTGTGCAGTAGTAAATGTGGAGGTGGAAGCGGATTTCTGCAATATTTATCGGATCGATCAAGAATAATCAGTGTAAGACTTTGCCACATACGGTTAGATTCAACGAACCCACTCCTTTGTTTTTCTTTTTTCGTCTTGGAGGTGCTACTGGAGCTTTCATCATGGAAGCGGTTGACGTGGAAGTTTTCGTACTTGCTATCACATCGGGTTCTTGCAGGGGTGGTGTCGGATCTGCATTTTGTACAGATTTGGAAGTGTTCAAGGCAGGTATACTGGGGAAGCGGGTAGCGCAAACTGAACTTGGTGTCGATATAGAATCCAAGGAGCTCGGCGTCGAGACAGCTTTTTTACCTAAGAATGAAGAAACCATTTGGAATTTGGGATTCTACCACAATTATATTCTCATTTTACAATTGCAGTTCCTGTGCCGTTCTTATTATATGAACGGTACATATTATTGATTGAGGTACTTTAGTATAACTCAAGTTAGAAAAGCACCTCGCGATAATGTGATATAAAAAAAATGCAGTTATCACTCGCATCCACAGATCTATTTATTTCCGACTATCTCAAACACAACAAAATACAGAAACCATTGACGTCCAGAGTAGTAAGATTATTACAATATATCTTCTCAGAAAAAATTCACAAGGAGTCATAGCAGGAAAATATAGATGTTAAAAATGTCTGTTACGAATAAATGTACCATTCGCTGCATGATTTTATTCATCCTTGTTGTTGAAATATTCATTTATGTTGCAAAAATTTCTTATCATTTTGAAGATACTCAATTGCACTAACACTTCGGTTCTAAATTTATTTTTAATTATACAAAACATGACCGGATTCAGTTGCTGGCTAGGGGTGAAGTTCTACAAGTCCATTTTAAATCTCAATAATCATGATTTTTAATATGAATGAACAATATTATATTGGTTTTTATTCAAGTTGGATTTAGGCATTCCCTTTTAAACTAACAATAGGGCACAAAGAGCTGCAACTAAAATTTTGTCCTTCGAAGAAAAAAAAAACACTTTTTCCTCCTTAACACATAAATAGCTGTAACTACTTACTGGTTTCCTGACATGCATCAAATCCTTCTGGCATATTTCCCAATAAACGTCCAAATCTGCCAAGTGAACTTAAACTTTGGAGACTAAGTGCATCTGGTTCAATTATTCTAAAAGGTTGTGTTTTTTTTGTAGTCGGTGTATAGACACCTTCTACAGATGATGTCTGGCTGTCAGGTTGAATTGGTTCTCCCCCCGGTTGATCATCATCATCATTATGCAATCTTCGACGTAGCTCATTGAATTTTTCACGACGGCTGCCTTCTATTACTGCGAGAGGATTAGGTCCAATCTGAAATTTACCATTTCGAATAATCAAATATGAATTAGCCTGATACTATATGTACATTATCTAGTTCAATTTGCTTCAGTTCCCGCATTCTTGATGATACCAATAACTTGAGGGCTTCATTGTTTACAGGACTTGCTTTCTGTTTCACTTCTTCATTCGGTTTGAATGGCTTGCGTTTCTTTCTAGAAAAAGTTTTAGAATTATCTGTGACTGTGTTGGGTGAGCAAAGTTAATATATGCAAGTAAACTAACGGTTAATCAATCAATTATTCTCAACAAGTCAGGTTTGTTTTTTGTGGACTCTACCTTTTGAAATTTTGATTAGAGGTATCATCTTCAGCGTCATAGAATTCCTCGGAATCACTGGTGTTAGACATGATTCCTTTGTTGTGTACAGTAACATATATTACATATCAAGGGAAATTTTGGGAAATAATCAAATAAATATAAATGAAAACATTCAATGAGAAATATTGGCGGATTACACCAGTTTGGAATTTGTCATATGTCATAATAGTGTCACGAATTGTCAAAAACAGCGCCAATAGCTGTCAAAAATTTGTATAGGCTATCTCGCTCTATCTAAGGGTGCCGGTTATATTTGTTATACCGTTTTATTCGTGTAAAACGACGGCAGAAATTTGTTTCAAGCACATAGATAGCAAAGCAAACTGCAAGAGACTTTCCTCTTTCCTTTACTAAACTCTCACAAGACTCAAATCAACATGGAGGACCTAGCGGTCGAAGTTTGCGGCGAAAACGGTGCTCTTTATAAGGTATGTTGATTATAAAGTATACCACAGCTTCATTATCCGTACAGTGATTTCGATTGCCATTATATTTCCATCCCTTCGTTCCACTTGTTTTCCTACGTAAACGCTATACTTACTCAGATATGTCCGGATAAGCAAACAGCTAAACGCGGTTCTTTTGACGCCATGACCGTTTGACAGGGCGTGAATTTTCCATGTGCCCTTTTATGAAAGGATCACTCGTCACTCGAACTGTGTTTTTGGGTTTCACTTTCTTTTTATTTTTTATTACCATGATAGAAAGTGAAATCTCTTCATAGCAAACGTGTGGAAGGTTATGTTACACGGTATCGAATTACCTTTCTAAGTAATATTTTCCCCAAAATAACTGATTACTCAGGTTCGTAACATTTTGACTATAAATATGGCAATATATTTCATATTTCTTAACAATGTCACTAGATTCATACTTGATTGTTATGACTAACTGTCTTTCTTTTCTAACTTAATCTTTTACATAACGTGTGTAATAATTGTGACTTTTTTTTAGGGATACGTGATAGACGTCTTTGATACGGAAGTCTTGATCCATTTTGAAGATGAGTGAGTATAGTGATATCATAGTTGTTATAAATTTAATTATTCATCTACCTGTCATGTCTATTTTATAAATGTCTGGTTTTGACACTTTTTCCCATTCTTTTATCTTACAAAGTAATTTTTGGTAATTATTTAATTGGTTGTTGATTTTTGTAATGAATTGAAGATAATCCATTTGTGCTGTGCGAAATATGGTATTTTTTTACAATATACTACTGTTCTCCAAAATTAACGAAAAATTCACCATATACGCGTTTCAGCCTGAAACGAACGAATATAAAGTCGAAATTTTCAGGAAACCTATAGTTTTTTCACAAAAAATTAATGAAGATTTTACCTCAAAGTCGCTCCTTTTCACACCAATATTTCACTTATCATTTAATTTACAGAGCAGGAATATACTTCTATTGAATCTTTGAAATGTTTTCTTGAAAAACTCGTTGTTTTTTCTGAATTAATCCCATCATGCTGAGCGAAAAAGGAATATTTCTGAATAAAGTTCCGTTCTGTCAATATTTCAAGGTTAAATGACTGAAAGTGGGTCAAATGTAAAGGGTTCCATACACGTCAATATAAATACATCAAATATCGATATGAAAGTTGTAGCTGAAAAATAGAACTAATATTTTAAATCTTTATAATCATAACCCATAATCAAAATACGAGGTTGAAACAGATTGATTGAAAAATTGTTCAACTTACAAAATTTACTGACCGGAATAAAAGATCTATCATATTTTGATTGACTTAATTACAACTTCTGCAGCATTTTTAAAGTTACAAGATGCATTATAAATTTGAAATTTTATATATCCACAGTTGCCAAATACATTGAATACATTAGAAATTTTACAATATTTTCACAGTTGCCAAATACATTGAATACATTAGACATTTTAAAATATTTTCACAGTTGCCAAATACATTGAATACATTAGACATTTTAAAATATTTCCACGGTTGCCAAATACATTGAATAAATTAAAAAATTTATATTTCCACGGTTGCCAAATACATTGAATAAATTAAAAAATTTACAATATTTCAACAGTTGCAAAATATATCGAATAAATTAGAAATTTCACAATATTTTTTCTTTGTTGAACTATTGAATGCATTTTATTGAAAAAAAAGTAGGTTTCGACTCACTTGGTTAACTTTCTGAATGAAAATTTTCCAGCAACGAGCAACGAGGAGGTGTGAGTCACCTTTGCCAGGAAAAGGTTTGGGATTGAAAACGATTGTATAATTTCGTGTTACAGGTGTTAGTTAATTTTTGTTTTGTTTTTTTTTATAAAAACAAAAACAGCGAAATCGAGAGAAGCGAAAATCTTGGAAAGAAATAGAGTGATGAAATGTAGAATTTTTCTACTATAACCCAAAAGACAATTATTTACTTAACATAACACGACTATTTTCAGTCCAGGGGGGTATAGTTGCCCAACCATTTTAAAGAATTCGATCTGGAAACCTTGAAAATCGGCGATTGAAGTAAAACTGTGCTATGTAGTAGTCGTAGTTATCCTTCGATCGACCAAATCTAGGAAAATATCCACGTACCTCCCTCCAAAGTCTTTCAATATGTTGAGTATGTGCCCCAGTCTCAGGATCAACAAAATTTTGGGAGTGGTTGACCGCAAAATGTTGGAAACCCTCATGACTGAGATAATCATAAGCGTTTCAACAGTCTGAAATGATTGTTGTCCCAGGCAATATCCGATCCTTGATCACCTGCAATAATGTTTCCCGGGTCCTGTCTGGGACGGGAACCAAAAAACATTTCTTGGAGTTTCTTTCAATTCCTCCAAAAATCCAGTGGCCGTCGATAATTCTGCCTCGATTGTACTTACGTTTGCCAAATTTGGCTTCGTCAATCTCGACAACCTTACCTACGCCCCCTAGTTTTTCGGATTTGTCGGATATTAACGCGATACAAACCTCACGACAGAAAACTGACCAATCAACTGCTGTTTTGGACGAGCACTTTGTTTCTTCCATTATTCGTTGCAAGGTCCTACCATCCAACCAGTGACGAACGAAGGTACAGATATCCTCAATGGTCAGCTTCGAGTTGGAGAAAAATGTTCCTTTTCTTGCCGTTACGTAGTAAGAACATCTAACCTTCACTCGTTTCCTGCGGGAGTTGACGACCGTTTTGTAGACGGGACAATAGTAGGCACCTCGGCTTTCTGAAAAGGAACACTGTACATTACATTTAGGACAGACCTTACCATTTGGATAAGCTCCGTGCTTTCGTAGGAATTCGATGAGTTCATCGCAGCTAAGCAACAAACTCGTCAGAGGAAAATTTGCAACCTTCGCACTGCATCTTCACTTGCTCAGCAATCATCAGCAAATGGCCGAGAAACCGTTAGAAAATAAGCGCGAAAACAAATGTGTCGGAATAATAACCGTCACATTTTTAGCGCCAATTACCTTTCGATACACAACACAGAATTATTTAAAGAGATGCATTAATATACGGAATAATTTATCCATTTCATATTTAAATGTACTGAGGTCGGATAAATCATGAGCGTGTGCGGACCTTTACTAAATTTAATATGACATGCGCGAAATGTACTGACTTTGACAGATGTTTCGCGACTTTCGGAAAATTTCGGTTTTCAGGCATATTTTCCTTGAATTTATTAATAAAACCGTACAGTTTCATTGTAAATATTGTAAAGCTTTCTTATAAGGAGGTTTCAATAGGTTAAATGGAACAATAAGTGAAATATTGGTGTGAAATGATGTGACCTTGAGGTAAAATTTTCATTAATTTTTTGTGAAAAAACTCTAGGTTTCCTGAAAATTTCGACTTGATATTCGTTCGTTTCAGGCTGAAACGCGTAAATGGTGAATTTTTCGTCAAGATTGGAGAATAGTAGTATATTGTAAAAAAATACCGAAATATTCTGTGATATGTTGTATAAGAATTCTACAGAATCAATAAATTATGACTATATATACTATGAAACATGCTATACAGGGGTATTTCCAGTAAATGGCATAATAGAATATTTTTAACTTCCAAAAGTTGCATAGTTCTGAAATTTGGTATACCGCATGAAGTGAGGTGAAGAATCTGCGGAATACATATTCAGGTTCATAACACCTTCGTTACAGCTCTGCATTTTACGTTTTAGAAAATGATTTTTCAAACAACTATCGATAATACAATGCAATCTCTCAGTACCTAATGGCAGTGGAGAATTGTAATGTTTTCCGTTTATGTACATATACAAATATCATAACTGCAAATTGTTTAAAATAAACCTGGATCACCAAACAACTCGAAGATTCTGATAGGTTATACATATATCTGTATTTGATAGTATTAATATTGACACAGAAAAGGTGTTAACGGTGAGGGTGGACCATTGGCCACATACTCTGCAAGAAATTCGACTTATTTCGCTTTTAATTTTTTTTTTCACTTGACCTTGCGTTACTAAAACCGCCTAACTCCCTTATTTTCAATGTATTTTCGAATCCGAAGATGGCGTTGGAAAGAGTGTCAAATTTCTTATCTAACTACGGTAAGATCTTTCTTTTTCAAAAGGATTCAACTAATAAAAGAGTAATCCCAAAAATCGAAATTTGAATAATATCGACGATTTCTGTTTCTCCTATCATTTGTTAGGCAATGTTTTTTTTTCCAACACTTTATTTGAAATTTTTTCAATATTTGATTATCAGCAAAAAACGTGAAAATTTTCATTGTTTTCGTGATTTTTCTCACTGAATCGAATGGTGCTATTCCCGCATTAGGGGGGGAGACAATCTGTAAGACCCCCCCCCCTCCTATATACGCCTATGTGTAGGGATAGTATTGAGAAACATTGCACAATGATTGAACACACGTCTGAGTGATTTTAATTTTTATTGCCCAATATTTACTACATCGTGTAGTCTACTATTGAGTAATATTTTTCAGCTCACCGTTTGGAGCACTCGCGATCGATCAGTCTCGGTATAACTATATTTATTTAAATCTACCAAAATGGCGAGTAAAATATGAGAAATGAAGAAAAAGAGCGAAAATTATCATGAAAGTGGTTAGTCACCTTTTTTCGGTAAATAATATTGAAGGTTTGGATTGAAAGTTGGGTATTCAATATTATTGCACAATAAAAATATTGTGCAAGATCAACATATGTTATGGGGCGTCGGTTTTTTCGATGTGTTATTTCACATAGTTTCCGTATAGTCACATCGAAATTGACACTATGTTGAAGCAAAAACCAAATGCGGCGGGAATTCAAATACACTCTACACCATGGTGTAAATGATATGAATTGACGTAAAATAACTTTTTAAAATTAAGATGCATTGTGTTTTGTCTTCAGGTGGCAGCCGGATTCAAAATTTCCATATTCCCAAGTCAGACTGCCGCCAAAAACGGACCAAAAAACGGAATTCAGTGAAAATATGGAAGTGGAAGTCTATTCAAGGGCAAATACCTCAGATGCGTATGGATGGTGGAAATGTAGGATAAAGGTTAGTGTGGGACGATTTTTCAGTATATAATGCAGTATCTTCTAGTCATAATAAATATGACATAATTTGAATAAATATTTCAATTCCGGTTTTAAGACTCCTGAACGAATGTTGTTAGACTCTCTTCGATCATTTTTCAGAACTTTTATTCTTTTAACAATTTTTTTTTCACTTTCATGCTACTTTTACTTAGGTAAAAAACATACATTTAGGCAATTATAATTTGGGAAACAGATTAGTCGCCTAATCTTAGGAGCCATCCATATGATGGTTGAATTTTTTTATGCATGATCAAAAAACAGAATTACCCAAAGACCGTTGTGTGATGGGAAAAGATTTTCTACACACGGTGCAGCGTCCGTACAATATATCGATCTATCTGGAGGCCATTGAATTTTTTTAATAAATCGGTACTGATGCGAAATAATTTTTCATTCACAGATGATGAAGGGCGATTTTTACGTATTAGAATACACCGGCTGGGAAACGACTTATACTGAAATCGTGAGCGTTGATCGATTGCGGACGAAAAACAATAATCCACCTATCGACAAACATTCTTTTCATAAATTCGAGATAGAGGTCCCAGAGGTTGTACGCGAATGGTAATCTATGTTAGAACTGTATCGAAAATACCTAATCGTTGATTGGTTTAGCGCAAAAATTGAGAACGCCCATAAGGAATTTCAAAAAGCGATCGATGCTAGCTTGATACGGTACTTGCCAGAAAAAGGATCCATTTTGGTTATATCCAAGAATGAATCCAGTGCCAAGAAAGCGTCGTTACTACAGGAGATGCATTTCCGAAATCTATCTCAAAAAGTGCTCTTACTCAAACGTACGGAAGAGGCAGCCAGGCAGCTAGAAAATACTAAGCTCGCGTCAGTGGGAGGGTAAGTTGAAATTGAGTATTAAATCATCCTAAAACGGTCATACACAAACCAAGAAAACACATAGATTTTAACGTTCTCGATGATTTTCCATGTTCACGAATGGTTACCAAAATTGCCTAAAAGTATATCAGCCAGAAAAGAGAGGAGGGACACTCGACTTTGACTATGATGTATGTTGTGTATTTCAGGCGATACAAACCCGCACACCTGCGCTCCTCAAATTACGAAGGGTCGAGGGCGCACTACAGGTGAGACAGTGCACACATACAGACCCACAACAGATAGCATGAATGTAGACAAAAAAAAAGAATCAACGGAGTGTTGTGTCATTTGTCCTGGCTCTGAGTCTGGCGTTATCGTTTTACGGCAATTTTCGGACCATTCTTTTGTTTTAGTTCAACAGCCTAACGTAGCATGAAGTTTTATTTTTATTATGTTAGCGTTGTTTATTTTTGCATGTTATGAATGGAACAGCGGTCAAGTGTTGTATGAGCCAGGATATAGTCTAGGTGTCGTGATGATCGTGTCTTGATTCAACTATTGCATGTTTGGCATCGTATTCTCAAGGATTGAAAATTTCTTCAAGGAACTAATGCCTTTCAGATACTCAGACGAATTTAGTGTCCGAGAGGATCTGATGGGTTTGGCGATCGGTTCTCATGGAGTAAATATTCAACAAGCCCGAAACGTTGACGGCGTAACAAATATCGAATTGGAGGAAAACTCGTGTACATTCAAAATATATGGAGAGGTAGGTAAATTCGAACCCCCCACTGCTTTTTTCGTTTTTCAGTCTTCAACAATGTTATAGGCAATAAAGAAAGCAAAAAATTGCCGCATATACATTCTGACGAGCTATGCGCCTCATTATTATTGTATATCATATATTGTTTTGACGACTGAAATCTATGTAAAAATGTTTTTCTTCCAGACGGATGAAGCAGTTAGGAAGGCCAGATCTATGTTGGAATATAGTGAGGAATCGTTACAAGTGCCCAGAAATTTAGTTGGCAAGGTGATAGGAAAGAGTGGACGTATAATTCAAGAAATAGTTGATAAAAGTGGTGTGGTGCGGGTTAAAATTGAGGGTGAAAATGAACCACAACCTACCATTCCTAGAGAAGAAGGCCAAGTACCTTTCGTTTTTGTTGGTACTGTCGAAAGTATAACAAATGCAAAGGTCTTGCTACAGTACCACCTAGCTCACTTGAAGGTTAGTGAGATTTTGTTTAATGATTATATATATGGTCTTCCCATTTCCATTAGAACTTACCCGTTTCTGCTACTGGGTAATATATCAGGCCCTCTAAAATTTACATTTCCTGGGGATTCATTAACAGTTGTATTCAACTCACCCAATTATATGTTTCCAGAGAAAATTCATCTTTGATACGCTGTAACGGATATCATACTTGAATTCTCGAACAATAATGTGATATCTTTACTTACAAATCAGTTGAAATGAGCAATTTCGATAAGTTACATTTGACGTTTGCAAATTTTACCTACTGTTTAAAATTTTCCAGGGTTGATTTGATTTGAATTTAGATAACTTCAGATGAAAATGCGGGATAGTTCATTCAATATCTGACTTTTCGCTTAATATTGAAAATGCGAACAAGTTTGTCCAATTGACTGACCGTAGGTAATAGAATCAGTGATGCTATTCACTAAATCAATTGGAAACTAATTGAGAATAATCGTTTAAAAATTTGAAATATCGTATCTTCATTTTTATTTTAGGAAGTGGAGCAGCTACGACAGGAAAAATTAGAAATAGACCAGCAATTACGTAGTATTCACGGGACGAACTTGGGATCCATGCAAAGCCTGCCCATGGGAAGACGAAACGATCGTGGCTATAACAGCGACATGGATGGAGGTGGCAGACCGCGAGGCTCGATGAGAGGCAGAGGTCGCGGGCGTGGCTCTGGCCCAAGACAAAACGACAGATACAATTCCGGTAGTAATTTTTCCGACTATGTAAATAACGTCGATAGACGGAACCATGAAGGAAATGACAAGACTGGTAGGGGGGGTGGTCAAACAGCGAACGGGCGGCCACAACGCCCGATCGCCGGTCAGCCGGCTCCTGATCGTAACAAAGATCGTTCGAACCGAGGTAGAATGTCAGTCGACTCCGCTGGCGGAGGTGACCGCGAAAGAAAGTGATTTTTGTTATCTCCAATTCACATTTCCGTCTACCAACTTAATCGGATTCAATTTTGGCCATTAAATCTTCGAGTTTCTTCGTGATGTAGGCGAATTGGCATTATGCATTCCCGTCGGGTGATCTTATATAAAAAATTTTACACGAAGAATTAATTTGGGAATGCATAAGCCGAATGATGATTCAAAAACCATTTTCAGGTGACATAGACTGACCCGGCCAATGACGTTTTATTCATTCTTAATAAACATTTATGAATCTGTATTCTGCACAGATATGATAATGAATTGAAAATAAGCAATTAGAAATGCTGATGGACAGTGGATAACATTTGTTATATTGAATGTGCTTTTTATATTGAATATGTTTCATACTGAGACATTTTGCGTCATTTCAGATTTAATATATCAGGAACACATGTGTTAATCGACATTAGTTAGCGTTCAGCAGTGTGTTTCTCTCCCAATCTAGATTACAGCCCAAATTTCTTGATGCGTTGTTGGCAAACAATACTTGGAAAAAAAGGGGAGGGCTGCTAACTCGAATCGCATTTGGGACACTGAATTGGTATTGACGACTTTTAGCTCCTTATTCAACGATTTTCGAAACTTTAGTTTTGTGGGATAAATGCTGTTTTTCTTTTACAAAATTATCGAAAAACCTGTTTTCTGAAATTTTCGAAAATCGTTTAACGATAGAGATATTAAAAATTTGAGAGAGATTGTTTTTATCAAATGAAAAATTCAGTCATATCCATGGGGACAAGAATGTCGTAACTAAAAAAAAAACAAGAAAATACCATTTTTTCGCCACTTGTCATTGAATTCACACTCAGTTGGCACATACTAATGAGTATCTAAGAAAGTATTAAGTTATTTTAACCAACGCTTGACATTTCCTCTGACTTTTTTTTGAGGGTTGAACGTGTTATAGTGGTTTTTGAGAAATTTGTTCATTCAAATTTTCTATTACAAATAACGGATTTTTCTCATCTTCTTTTTAACTATATTGTATAGTATCTATTTTCATTATACTAGAATCTGTTCTAATACAGGATAGCTCTTCAAACGCTGACCTATATCAATTATGGAACTTATTATTTATTGCTTTGATGTGACGGAAAATGCAATGCAAATCGACTTGTTATTAACATACTAACTTCAAGCATTCGCATATTCCTTATGTAATATTGTGAATATAATACATAATTAGAAATAACTGCGTAGCAAGCAAAACAAACTTTCGCGTTGATTATGAAGTTTGGCCGATAGAGAGCTGCTAGTTTCAGTGTATTGGTGACATCTTGCGATAAAATATAGACACGAGGCTCAACCGCTGATTTAAATTTGCATGATATGTTTGATCGCTAACAAGCAAAGCCTGCATGTTTGTTCATATAACTTGTGAATAAACATATTAATTCAATTAACCGATCTGAATCTAGTAGATATCGCCGAAGGACAAGAAAGGAATATATTGTTTCAGTTTGCACCTGAACTGTATGAAACAATGTACTTGATTATAGGCTGTGAAAATCTCTTGAAAAATCTTCGTATAAGTATCATAACGAAATGAAGTACTTTCTATTCTCTGATGAATTGGATTCTGGATGAGGATTAGTTTGGGCGTTTTGTTTGCTATGTAGTAACTTTGACGTTAGTAAACCCCCAAGAGGCTTTTGATCTCTCAAAATACTTATGCTGGAAGGGTACGCAATCCAAACTTATCTAGCCGTGTCACTTAAAACACTACATATTTTCCAAAATAAAATCAAAATGGAGACAAACGAGTAACATGCTCATTGTGAGTTTGCTAACTAAGAGGAAAACAAACATAAAAGTGGCAGCCATGGCATAGGCCAGCTCACTGGTTGCATGTCGTATCTATTTGTGAAAGACTTTTTTAGAAATATAAATTGATCGCATTTTCGTGTTTCATTGACAAAATGAGATGGGGTTTGTAGTACCCTTTCAGCGAATTAGATACGGACAAACAGTTATCATATCTAACGTTTCTTGAGAGTGTGAAGGTTCTCTTATAACTCGCAAGATCAGATGAACGACGCTCAAGATATTAATTGAAACGTTAACAATAGGTTTGAGACATGAAACTCCAGAAGCTGATGATCATAGTTCATATCCTAATCGGCAGAAGTTTAGAGGCTTGGGCAGAAGAGACAGTCGACGGGACGACCGACGAAGGACCAACGACGAAGAGGAAACTGTGCTTGATAATCAAGATGCATCCAGTGCTGACAGAGGTAAAAAAATCTCCTCATCAACTTGATACTTTCCAAGAAATACATTACAATGTAGTCTAGGGGGGAAATATCAGAATCACTCATATTTTAGCCACAGGTTTCAAACTGATTCGACGCCGTTGAACAGAAAGCTGTTGTGGCGTAAGTTCAACTTTGGCCCCTGCATCTCAAAGCCATGTTATGTCGAAGTTAACGTAAAAAAATTGGAAATTTAAATAACCGTTTTGTCGCGATGCGAAAAAAATTGATCCCAAATGTTAAAAAGTTAAATTCGAAATTCAGTGGCCAGGCGGGAAATACGGAAATTTCAAGAATGGCATTTTTTTCGTGTAATAATAATTTTGTGTTTCTCTAAATTTTTTGATCCAAATATAACATTACGAATTTTTTTATTGCAGTGTCAAAAAACAAAATTCCCAAAGAAAAAGTGATGTGAAATTTGGTTATGATCACCTTTAGTCAAAATGCTCTCATGAATGTTTTCATGTTATTAATATGTAGCATAATGAAATGCTTATATTCGCCTATAATTTGGGTATGGGCCTTCTGAAACTTGTTCTGCGCTTCGGTTTTGGTCGCAAACGTTAGTTTGAAGATCAACAGTGGCGCAATTGTGAGTGGGTATTTACTTGATAATATCGGGCGGGGCATTGTTGTACCTTTCCCGAAAACGAAAATGAATTTTTATTAAAAAATCATAAATTCTTCTATGAAAATGTTTTCATTAATATATGTCTGATATAAAGAATGTGCAACAGTTCTAACTTGCGTGGGTAGAGTCAAATATTAAAACGGAAACCAGTGATTTCTTGATATTTATGTGGGATTGTGACAACGTAGACTAAGTTTTCGAGTAAAAGCACGGGTTGTATGTTGTTTTGGGGATTCTTTAGAATCTATATCGAGCGTAGAAGCTTCTTGGGCGTCCGGTACCCAAAGGAGGAGGCGAAAGCGACATGGCAAATCTCAGAGTGGTCCCCTGCACCAACAATCGGCATCTAACAATGGCGGAGCAGGTAAGGCAGTCGTCGTCTGACGTCTGGCGGTTGCTCATTTGCTAACACGTACATGTTTATATAGATATAATGCATATCTTAACCAACTTTCTCTTCATCATTTCCGATGAATCAATTCTACATTCCCCCGTCATCTGAATGAAATTTATGGGTATTCATCTTGTTTCAGTATTGAACCAATCGGCGGATGTAGATCAGAGACAGCACAACAATGAGGTACCTCCTCGCCAACAGAATGAGGTGCCGAAACCAGCGAACTCAAAGCCGAAGTCAAATAGACTACCTCCTAGAGGAAGCAAATCCAAAGAGCCTCTAGTCAACGGCACTGCAGCTTGAAACGAATTGTGCCAATTTTTACAATTTGAATGTACGTGCGCTATTTACGCGATACATGATTTTGAAGTTAAAATTACTTTCTCAATGGATCGTGGAACTTGATCGAGCTTTTTTTTAGTGATTTTTTGTCCAATAATTTAAAAGACAATTGTCGGGATGTTTGTCAGTTTTAGAAGTATCGTCTTTGGTGCTATCTATTTTTCCTTTTTTTTTTCTAACTTTTTTTGACTTTTTTAACTCTTTTTTTTTCTTTGAGCGACCGCATTTATTTTTTGCCGTTGCTTTGATTTAGGTACGTAGGTGAACTCATGGCCGTGGTTGATAATGTTTGAAGTGATTGTATTGAAAATTTTTAAGTTATTTTATAATAGGGATTTTGTTTTTGGTATCGAATTTTTTATGCCTTTAAGCGAAATGAATAACGATGAATCGTTCAGCGTTTGCTCAATTTTCTGTAGTGTTCACATGAAACATGCCGGTTGTGTTTCTATTCCAACAAAGCGAAAGATAATGTTATGTTTCATGTCGATTCATGCCTCGTGCTGGATGATACAGTAAAAGACTGCTCTGGTTCCATGAACCTTATATCGAGGAGACGTTTGGCAAAACTGCCTGTGTTGTGAAATAACTTTGAACTGGGTAATGTTAGTGCTATAAACTGATAAAATATGTATTTGTGTAACATTTGTTCATATGACTAGTTTTCTAATTTTTCATAAAGATGGTAAGCGCACCTACTGATTTATTGTTATCGTCTCTCAGATTGAGCAATGTGTTGAATTCGTTTTGAGGCGCCACATTTATAATGTAGCGTTAATGACATTTGATTTTGTCATAATTTAAGTATTTATTCTTATACGCCATGTCTATTTTTGAATGATTTTCTGTGTTTTAGTTATTGTATATAAATATGATTCAAAAGAATGAACGATATATCGAGTCAGATATTCATTTTTCTGTTAGAAGCTTAGGTTGTGGCTGACTGAATATTGGAAACCTCTCTTTATTTTTGTTTTTCGTTCCTATTAGGCTCGTTCTACTGTTGCATTCTGAATTTGAGTAATAATTTGGAAAACAGTAAATGTTGAGTGCTCCATTTTGTTACCATGTCAGCTATGTCATAGTTTGCATCAAATAAAATGCTCCGAAATCTACCAAACTATTGCGTAGTTCTGTACTTATCTTTCAATGAAAATCTTTGATGAGTCTGGGTAGAAATTTATTTTGCACTAAACAAAATAGGTTTACATGGAAACTTCTCTTTCTAACATTGACAACACTTTCGATATAATAACTGAAAACGAAATTATAAATTTACAAGGAAGATAATCAAATTATCGTGATATGGAAGAGAGGTAGAGTTTTCTCAAGAATTCTCCTTAAACAGGTATCAAAATATATCATATACATTAGCACTCTGCTATTCTACGGGGATATGTCAAATAAAAATAGTATATTTTTCAATTTTACAATAGCCTTTCACATTCTTTGCTGAGGACAGTGTCGTCCTCTTCTTCAGAGTCTGTGCAGAAATTTTCTTCATCTGCCGACCAGTGTTCAAATTCCTCCTTGTGATGTTCTAAAGCCATAACAGTTGTGAAAAGACTATCACATGCCGAACACCTGAAAAAAACTTGTTATGTTAGTGTATACTAAATGGGAGCTTGAAAAATTATTTCAATTGGAAGTGAAATGGTTGAAGATCTACAATAAGGTATGTATTCGTACGTCCATACCCCCTACTTCCCTCGGAAACATACCAGAACTAATAAATTTTTGTGACAGGGGTAAGTTCCGATAAAAATATTTGTAGGATTTTGTTTTTCTTGGTACGCTTGATCATTACTATCTAACAACACACCTAAAATTCTTTTGAGCCGTCCTATCAAAACAAACTGCTGGATGCGCTACGATACGCTGATACCTTTAAGCTCTCTTACATGTGGAGGCGTGGATTTCTTTAAGTTTATGGGTTGGGGTTTTGTTTTAAATTCTTTGTATGACGTGTCGTTGCCCAATATGCTTCAGGCGTAAAACGGATTACACTTGATATTGCTACATTTCTGCTTCATCATCGAATCTTGATAGTTTGAAGAACTCGATAAATCAAACAAAATTCTTGGTCAGTTGCGATTCCAGTTATCGAGGTTCGACTGTTTTTCTGTAATTTGATATAAAATTTAAGGAATAGTTTCACCTGTTATGAATTTTTTAGTTGGAGAAGTAGTTTTGTCCAAATTTCCATTAAGTCCGAATTATTGGCTAGGTACTCCTCTTTCCTCTTGCTGGAATGAGGTCATAGTAATTTCGCGAAAAGTGGGCCGATATCCGAAAATGAAATTATTATATCCTATAAATGATATGAAATGGTGATTACTTCTTTAGTTTAGTTTGTATATTTTCACATCAGTATATTTTGCTCTAGGTATAGGAAAAATTACGCTTCTCTATCAATCAATTTCGTATGAACGCAATCAACTGAATCTAAGAGATGAATGAAATTCGTTCTGTCTCTGAGAAGACACCTTTAAATTATATAAAGCATTTTGATTTAGTGGCTTGCAACTGAGAATGGAATGTTTTACAGGATACAACAAAACCAGACACCGTAAAGCCCTTGAGTTAATAAATCACTTCCTGGTTTTGTTTGTGGAATTCGAGGAAAGGGTGTATGATAAAATATTTAGGAGCTTTCCAAGCACTTAACATCAATGTTACCTGACTTCGGGATTGTCTTGACACAGAAGTAGGCACGCTAACTCGACCGCAGTTTTGAGAAGATTTTATTTCGAACAAACATCTAACTCACCCAAAATGCCTCTTTTTCTGCTTGTGCGATGAAAGTTGTTTCGGACAAGAGAATGATCTATCGCACACGTTGCAAGTGAGCGCTTCGTCTGCAAAAAACGATCTCGTGTCCTTTAATATGCAATTAGGAATTATTGTTAGCAAGAATGGTCTGATATCCATGGGAGAAAATAAAGGTGTAACTAATTGCGGTTTCTGTTATAGTCAGTGCGACCCAACGAAATTATATTGCAGCATATTGGAAAAGTTTAATTTGCATGACCGCAAATATCATGCAGAAATGTGACAAGTGCTATATTTATATATCCGCAATGCTTCTTATAACAGGAGGTGGTCACGGAAATGAGGATATTCGCTCTGAATAATGTTCAGACGAAGCAGACTGAATGAAACGACAAGAAAATTCATCAACTAGATTATATCTACAAAATTTAATCGATAACTAATTTGCTTATATCGAACCAACAATATTAGGCAGCAAGAAGTATACATAGAAGTTTAATAACCTAATCTGAATCTCAGAAATTTATTTGAATTCAATACTAAAATTGTTTGAACGATAGAAGTAATTAAAAATAGGTTGTGGAGATAGAGAATAAACACTAGCAAAACAATCAAATTTAGTCCATTATTGTTTTTTATCTGTTCAAGTGATTCATATTTATAGCAGTCTGAAAAAACTGTGCCAAATACATAGACTCTTTATGCACGTGATCCAAATTGATTTAATTTTGATACTTTGCGATAATTAGGTTTTTTGGAAACTTTAGAAAATTTTCATTGTCAGTACAAAAAATCATGCGGAAGAATGACGTTTGCCTGAGTTTCTCCTTTTGAAAATATTTCAGTGGCCTCAAATCTGAATGAAATTCCCAATCTGCTTGTCAGTTGATTCCAGTCTAGCTTGTGCATATTTGTCCTCAATAGAGGTACAGGTTTTGGAGTGAAATTTTCGAGGAATCAAAAATAACCCATCAATTTTATATCCAGGTACATCGCGCTTTCATTGATTCCGGAACGATCGATAGGTTCATCAAATTTGCAGTAGCTTTAGAGAACTTCACTTAGATTGATATTATTTTCCATCTAAAAAGCAATTTAACGCACGACCTGTTCTAATTTTCGCCGTCGCGTCTGTAATTATTCACGAAGCATCAGAAGCTGCGATAAGATACAGTGATAGCTGCCATTTCATAACATATTCGTTGCTGACATCAAGCTCTTTCTCATTCCTGTACGCATCTATATAATTTATCCTTCCCTCACTTGGGAATATTGATGTATCAGAAGGAAGCACCTTGTCACCTTGAATTAATGAGTTGATTAATTGTGGTAATTATGTAATTTTTGACTTGCTTCAATAATTGATTAAGAACTCGGATAATAATGCGATTCTTTTCAACATTTGCCTCGTTGAGCCGGTATTAGATAGAATTCGATTTATTCGCTTGAAAAATTCCAGCACGAAGAAGTTGTACGAGCTGTTGTTTGACGGACGATGAAAAGGTGAGACTTATTAAACTGTCTGGTGCTGTGGTTGATGAAAATAATACTTCCGGGAATAATCCCAGCGAGAGAATGAAGTCGCCCTGGTAATATCGGTAAATTATTAATTTTAGACTTCAGGTTGGAGAAGGAAATCTCTTTGTAACATCCTTCTAGCGATAATTCGATCAGGATTCACGATCCGACACGCTTAATATTGAGCGAACAAGACCACGAGTATCGTCGACATGTTAAAAATTTCGTTACCCCTATAGAATCCCCCACAATGTAACTTATATATCTCGTATGAATGACGTTCTCTGATTCAATAAGAATGTCAATTCAAACTTTTGGAGTATATCTCAAGTGGATTACATTTTGATCCTTCGCTTTAGATCTCGGAGCGAATTTGTTCTTCCATCCAGAGCATCTACGTTCCCTCATCCGCTTATCTGAATCAGGTTACAATGGCGCGATATTTTCTCACGAATCCCTCGAATTGTGTGTGGTATGTCGCGAAGAAAGCGCAGAGAAGGTAATGAAAATTTTCATAGTTTTTTTTATTGCAAAATGGGTTGTCTCACCATAGTCTGAGTCAGAAAACTCGTTGTCATCATCGATCTCAACGTCCGTAAAAGACACATCCGTATCGGTCTCGTTCCCAGTATTTTCATTTTTATTACAGTCGTCCTTCTTGCAAGAGTCGTCATTGTCCAAATGATGTGTCAATTTAGTTTGATCCAAGCTGGTGTCGAGTTTGTTGTATGCCTTTCTGGCTGGACGAGATTCTGTAACAAGCAATAATATCATTCACTTCACAAACGACGCATCAAATTGCCTTGCCTTTCGTAAGATGAATAAGAGGGAGGGATTTGCTTTATCCGCTTTATCGGATTACAATATATAATTAGAAATTTCGGAAATGCCTGTCGAAAATCGCACAGGTAATATTGAATTAGTAGCCACATTTTGTTTCCTCAATGTACGTTGTGAAAATTTCAACTGAAACGAACTCTCTTGCCTAACTTGATTTTGTGAAATACCCGAACTAAGAAAAATCCTTGATAATCTTTATTCTTGAAAAGAATGAATGGATAATTTTGTAGTATGGCCCTGAAATTTTTGTATGTAGTATTTTTCAACATGTTGCACAACATGTACAACAAGATAATAATGTATATATGTTGAGCCCCCTGTTGTGAAGTAAAAAAATCCCTATGTAGCTGGAAAACTGTCACTGTTATCTAACTCTACAACTTGAAACAAGCTCTCCCAAATGGACTTTCATGGACGGTGACCATGTAATAAATTTCACGTTAGTAGGATAAAGCGGTCTACTGACGAACAATTTAAGTCCACCCCAACTAGTTATGGAAAAAATTGTCTGAAGATAAGGTGCGGCGCTCAAGCCAGAAATATTGCGCCTTCTTCCCTTTTCCACTTCCAATTCACGCATAATTATGCGATGGGATTACGATAAACATATGGGACGAAAGTCGTCTCGCGCGTGGAACTGTCGGTTGGCGGGACTCTCTTCCACTCTTTTTTTTTCATATCAAATATGTGCTGATACATGTCAGTGGGGGTATTTTGTTTATATCTACTGAGACCTTTGCTGTGTCTTTTTCAGCTTGTTTATCGGCTCCTAGCCGATGAGATCTTTTATTCGATGTATTGTCACATTATAGAATTATGTTTATTATTCACGACTTTGATTTTTATTATTTTTCAGACTTTCACTGAATGCGTTGGAGAATAGTCTGTGTCTATTAGAAATAGATATAGGATTGACATATGTGTATTCAATGGTAAATGCCGTATTTTGCCTACCCTAACGTCGGTCCTTGTTGAACCGGCGTTCCATTATGCCAAAATCCGGTTCTCCTGATTGCCAAATTTGATCCTATCGAGACATTATCAATATCTCAGCGATTAGACAATATTTCCAATAACGCGGTTGGATTGATTAGATGAGCGGTAAATTAGTACAAAGTCATTGATTTCCGGTATTTCCTTTCTCAATCATTCGATTTCTCATCGTACACAGATTAATAGCACGAATCTGAATCTTGATCAGGTTCGAAATTAATTGAAACACAACATTGGTTCATGAGAGATGCGACATAATATTCATCAAGCTGAAGTATTTGTTGAGATCGATTATTCATTAACAGCCTAGTCGAAATAATTGACGGTTATTCCTTTCTCAACATTATGATCGTGCTGAATATCGCAAACATCAATTTTCGCAGCTCGTGCCAAAGCTTGTATACGATGTCTAAGTGACAGAAATGAATCAGCCTCACCCCCAACGTTTTTCCGAGGGGCTTACGGCGTCAAAACTGGCGCCACAAAACGAGGCTACTTCAATTAAGAGATCACGCGAACACGTAGCGTTAGTGCGAAAATCATGCTATCCGTTCGATGTGTGGAATGCAATATGTCTTTGAAGGAAATGTGGTGCAATATGTTATTCCTCTCCGAATGTTCTCGATTTTTCTATTACTTCCACGTTGGATGTACCTGGAATTGAGATTGATTTTTCGTCACGGTAGAAAAATTTCACGATGGAATTAATTCCACGGATTCAGGAGGTGTATTCGAATTTAATATTGACTAGCGACCTTCGGGGCGCACATCACGTCGAACCTATAGATCACCTTATATTTCTAATATGAAAGGAGGCATAAAATAAGCTGATCGGACAGATCAGCTACCTGTAAATAACCAATTCGAACAGAAATTAGTTCTGTAATAAAAAGAATTATTTATTATTATTTCAATATGTTTCTTGTGATGTAATGAATATTCAATTTATTAAAAATGATAATGTTACACAATATCTTGTCTTTTCCTAAGTACAGCACTCGAATCATTGATCACTAGTTTTCTGGAAAGCTTATCTGCTCAGACTTCCCCTTGGTAAGCGATTATCTAATAACTTCACATACAAAGATTTATGCATTCGGAATTTTTTTCGATTACTATTTCTGTCTACAATGAACTGTTTCTGAGGAGTAAGAGGACCCCTGTTCTTGAGAGATATCAATATCTGACATATTACAAGCGTATATTCTTAATTTCCGTACCTACCGAATTTTGAGAAATCGAAGGCTCGTGTTGATACAACATTTCGTGTGAATGAATGACGATTGATTCGATTTTCCCAATTTCCTATTTGTTTCTGCAACTCCTAATGTATTGCATCGAGAACTTTTCAAATTTATCACTACCAGACAGACGTGGTGTTTTGTAATAGTAGTGATACAGAAGAGATGTGAATTTGTTCATTTCCCATTAGGATTTGTAATAATGAATAAGAATATGAGATTTCCTTGAGAGATTCGTCTTAGAAGTTGAATTAATTGAAATATTGAAAGGTTGATCGAAGGATCACAATAACAGACGTAGACAAGAGCTTTTGCTGCGTTTCGATTCGACAATACCCTCATATTTAATTCGGCACCCCACAGTTTGACTGTATTACATCCGATGCGGTATATATAATATTCAGATATCCTGAAGCTGCGGCCCATGAACTAATTGTAGGGTCAAATGAGTGATTAAGTGTAGTCTGGGAATGTTAATCACAAACGCAGCTGGTTTGAAATTAGATTTCAAATTCTGATCCACATCCTGACAATGTGTTCGTTCCAAATACGGAAAACGCATTTCTGCCAATATTAAACTACAATCCCGAAGCTCTCAGGCTGGAAATCGTTGGTGTTTGGAATTTTTAATGAACCGCTTTCAGCGGCCGAGTTCCATTTTAATTACTGACAGAACATCTGACCGTACAGTAATGCCTCAATGCAGCAACTTGCCTCTTGATGAACGACAAAATCTCTGGGAGGGCTATATGGTGTTAATTCAGATGTTGGGACATGTCGACTGAATTTGAAGCTGACCGATTGCGGTGTTAAGCGGTCGAAACATGTCGACGCGGACAATTAAAGGGATGCTGTGTTCATGACTTCGTCTCGACCCTGCTGGGATTGATTGGAGTTAGGTCGCATGACCTTATTTTTTGATAATAGACACCGCTCAATCAATTAAAACCTTCTGACTTCAGAATGAATAGCCTCCGGTTCTATTATATAATTGATTCCTCCATCGATATTTCCTCGCAAACGACACTTAGAAAAGTTATTACGTGCTCAGAAGAAACTTTAAATCATAGAACAATTAACAACTTTGTGGATTCTTTATCTAATAAGAGCATAATATTATCTATTCAATAAAATCGGATCCAGTAAAAGAACGAAAAACAAAAAATTAAAAGTTGACATGTTGCATCATTAAAATATTCTCAAATCTCGTTTATACTATAGTGGTAGACCAATCTTAATAAGCCGGATCCCCGATTACAAATACTCATTTTATATAGATAATGAACAATAGGATGTTCATACTTTATAGTCAACTCTTTTATTTCTGTACAAATTATGGATGCTCATTAAATATTTTCTTGAGAAATACAATCAATAAGGGTAATTTCGGTAGAAACCAGTTCTATTGCAAATCGGGAATGCTTCCTAAAGTTCGGCGAACTAATTTCCGCTTGCAATTATTCTCAATTTAATGACATTTAGAAATGTTACAGAATTTCCTGGTGCGTTCCAACATACAATTTAACAAATTCAGCTACACGGCTGTTCGTTCACTCCTACGCAATACAATAGCGAAACCACACCAAAGCGGGTGATTTTAATTCATAATTATTTTGCCCATTCAAATCTTTCATGAATAAACTGTGAAGTAGGTTAGCGGTATGATGGAACCATATACATGTCCTTGTCTGTCGTATACATTATCTAGCACGAAGCTGAGCAGACAGTTAAGCATGCAGCTCATGCTACCTAAATTGCCATATTTCATTCAATAATCATATGGGGTGTAATGTGATTACTTTGAGGAATTAAATTAATTTAAACACAAAGAACTGCCTCATTGTTTCGTTAACGAAATCAAAATCAGAAATGTTAACCGATTGAGAATGTCATTTTCCGACTTGCTTGCGGCTTTACGCAGTTTCCTGAAACAGAGAATGGAAGAGGAAAGCAATTGCGATTTATTAAAGTGGAACCGCATGTTTTTTATAATCATAACGAAGTGAAAATGAATACCATTCATGTTTCCGTTTGTGGAATATGAAAATTGTTTCCAGAAAATTTCATATTCCTTCCACGAAAGCCATTTCACACTTTCCTTTGAGATTTATTTCCACACTTTTGAATCGTATGTGTACAACATATTTGGATCGACATGGGATTTCATCTTTTCGACGCCGAATAATCAGAAGGTGTTGCCAGAAGGGATTGGCTAACTTAAATGAATATTTTGCGAAACCAACTCCAAACTATCGAGCTGTTAACGTACTCATCCGTAACCAGATAACATTGATCTGAGGGCAATTAGGTTCTTGAACGAATTCACCCAATTTAGAACACCAATCTGCCTATACCCTGAAAATAAACTTTCAAACCTCGCTGTTGAAAATCGATATAGCTCATGGAAACTGACTCACTTCAGAGTTTAGGGAAATCTATTGTTTGAATTCAAACAGAAACGCGAACATATGATATAAATCTCGGAAAATATCTTATATCAGATAGATACTCATTTTCACATAATAGTTATGTACAAAGATACGTAGAATTTTTTTAATGTAATGGATGCCAAAGATCGAATTTAACTCAACTTCTGAAACCGCCATCGCTTCCGGTGTTTCACCATTTTATTGCAATCAAATAGTGTTATAATCTAACCTGTAACACTAATATCCTCCATTGGTTTCTAAAATGAATTCGGAAATATCCGATTGGGTTCTACCTGTAGGTTAAACGGAATCTATCTTTTGTCGTTTCTCGTTTGCTATTACGTGTAATAGCGAATTTGAAGCAACATTATGTTTTTCCATTCAAAGTTTGACGAAGTTGTTAACCGTAATGGCAACGATACCTACCATTTTCCATTTTAGACGTCTCGGTTTTCTTAATTGCAAATTCATGACCGCGTTGTCGGTAACACCATATTCTCTACATAAATTCCTGCAAATTCAAATTAGTTCCAAAAGCCTTCTAGTCATCCGCTTTTTGTTCGCGTCAACTTTTGTTCTATCAGGCGGAGCCGACGTTTGAAGTTGGCAGTTTCGTTTTACAAGGGATTCATCCAATGGTCCCTCATTTCGTTTCGTGCTATTTCGACTTGCAAAACTCAGAAACTCATTCGAATATATCCACAACGTTTATCGCGAAGGATTATCGCCGCTTAGGCAGTATGAACGAGCGTTTAAAATTCCTTTCAGAAATATAAGAATTTCAAACGTGATTTCCAGAATAGTCGGGTTCAATATTGCGTTCCCTAATTGATATTTTTTTCGTTTAAATATGATTCCTATCACCGGTTATTATATAATATCTTTCATTTCCGGGGAATCACATGCAAAGTCCGAAACGACTTCGTAAATTGCAAGTCGACTTCAATCACCAGATCCACGGAGAGGCAATTACTTTGCTCATCCAGGAAGAAGAAAATGTTGCCGATTCTATCGTGATACTTCACGGAAAGGTCTTTGAATGAAATATTTTCACGTGCCTTCCAATCAGTAACAAATTTGTTCGTTCGAATGTGAATTCTCTCGGAATAGGACAAACATCGAAAATACTCTAGAATCGAAGGTATCGTTACTACCATATTTGAATGTTTCGTCGATACATGAATGACAAGTGAAATTGCTCCAACGAGAACGATGCAAGTTCAATTTTTTCACCTCTCTAATAGTGTGATTAGAATAATCAAATTCGACTTATGTTTTTTCTTCATTGATTTTGTCTCTAATAATTGCTACATGAGACTGAGTCATAACGAATTATAAACGAATAAGTTTTTTCAAGGTATTTTAGTTATGTATTCAGAATTGAATGCAATGGACATGCTCACCCGGCTATCACGTCACTACCGATGTGGATTAAATCCATACCCTAGCGGAATCCCATACGTCCACAACATTTTCATTATTTCGGAATGAACTAGAATATTTGTGTTGGGACCGTTCAAGTATTACGTAATGAAGTTTTTGGAAAAACGTTTGTTTGTTACCCCCACACCCCAATCCGCGTTATCTAAGATCGAGTGATTATTATAAACTTCATAATGAAGCAGTTTGGAGGAAGATCCTATTCCCGGTTTGGCAGAAAATGGTACCTAAGCAATTCAATCGTCCGCCATTTCTTTTCAAAAAAACTATAGAAATACGACTAATGTAAAAATATTTGAGAATTATATGATCTGGTCATGTTAGTAAGACCTAAACCTTTTTGGATTTGTTAATTCAATGAGTCTTCAGCATGAGGTGCAAAGCCTGAGTAAAAGAATCGATTTTATTCGATAATAAATCGCAGTAGATTGACAGAAAACGGTCCAAGATAAATGAATCGCCATCGGATCATCATGATCAACCTTATCAATGGCAAATAGATGATTCATTTCAATCAATCAGCTGTATCATTCCAGGAAGATAAGTTTTCTTTTAGACAAAAACAAGAATGAATTATGGAAAATGTCGATAGAATCAGATAGATATTTTTGAATATTTCAAGTGATATCACAACCCAATGAGATCACTCATTGGAAAATTATTCAAGTGTTTTCACGTCTTCTCCGAAACTTTATCTGTCTTTTTGTGACTTTTATTAAATTTAGAGCAATAAATGCAGTAGTATGTTGACCCCATAACATATGCATACAATAGAACTTCGATTGTGGAGTTTGTTGAATGTACGAGTATATCAAATAATGTGCAGTTTGTTATCACTGCAGCAACGATTGAATAGATTATTCCTTTCAAGTGAACTTTCCCTAAATATCATCGAAAATATTTCAAGAGCATATTCTCTCATTGAATTGAGGAAGTACCTTTCATTGACATTTTGTAACCTTCTCGATGAACAATATCTTATTGAATGTTCGATAACATTGTTCAGGAGGTTTTCCCTAGGAATATGGTTGTTAAAATTGGTGATTATTAGTTTCGTGTCAAAGTGACTGTATATAGTATTATTTTTATGGAATAATAGATAAGTTGCAGTTGAGTGGATAATATTATCAAACATAAAGCCGTTATTTCTCTCTAAAGAGAAATGGGTGACTAAAATCCCTGGAATATGTATTGACGAATCATTCCCTGAATTTATAACTCTGGTTTTAGTATTATAAATTCTTTTAACATTATGTTTTAACGATAGCATCATTAATGATCATTTCGTACGGCCGATTGTTAAAAATTTTGTATCTTTTCTATATTGTATGAATGATATGTTGAATAATTTTTACCGAGTATTTCACGTATCATATATTTTACAATACTTTCCATATAACTCTTGTTATGTTTTTTGTTTGTCGTCGCTATGCATAAAATCTTCGAAACAGCTTTCCTTTCCATAACATGATCATCAACTAACAAAGCACCAATTGACATGTTCCTTAAAATAGCAACAGGTCCCAAAGTAATTGTGTACCTTCTGTGAATCGTCAATTGGTTATCCCAAAATCTACCGATAATAAACGTGGAATTAAAAAGAACCTATCAAAATTACAGATCTAATATCTTCTCATGAATTATAAATCGAAAGCACTCGCTTTAAGAATCGGAAAGCAGAAAGCTTCATACAAACTTCTTACAAAAATATGTTGATTGTGTGCTCTACCAGAAATAATTCATTAAATTTCATTCATGTCAACCCTTCGAGTAAAGATCTTGACATGTTTTTTTCCAAAATATGAAGTTCGTATTCGCTCATTAGATATTCATTCACGTAATAATTGAGCACAACATAATGAATGTGTTCTTTCATTAAATATGTCCATTAGAGGAGGTTCACGAATATTTGATAGTGGAACCAAATGTACTTTATACGAATGTACAATCATACAAATTCACCAAACGAATTAACACTCACTATAATTTTATTCAATAACAATTTCCCTACATCATATGGAATGTCCAAAGATTGAAATCAAAACCAATGATCGCGATAATATTGCATTTTTTTCATTATTTCAGTGATTGAGACGTACTAAAAATACTTCCATTCACTATCTGTTGCTGTGAAAATAATCTTGCACTTCAAGCCAATTGAACTTTTGAATTCGTTATCAGATTGAATATTGAGAACGATATAGTTTTTATTTCAAAGAAAAAAAAACAATCTTATCAATATGACTTCCTTATATATTTGTGCCTGATTTCCAATCGATTCATCTGAACACTTCATTAGTTGAATCAAAATGAGGGTTGTTGCCTTTGTTTTCTTGCTTATAATTGTCTTAGCTGATTGCAAATTTATCAGGTGAGTATTTTTCTAGCCTAAATATTCATTTGTCTCCGAGTCGGTCATTAACGTATGTCATAATGTATTTTACGTACTATTTAATTGGAATCGCATCATTAATCTCAATTATTCTGTTTACTTATTTCAGAGTACCTTTACATAAAGTGGAAACGATCAGAAGTTCATGGAGAAATAATAATTTGGCTCTAGACTACTCCAACAATTTAAAATCCTCCGAACTGCTTACTAATTATCTAGATGTAATATTCGATTTTTTGATCTCAAAATCCTTGAAATAAATTCTCTCATTTTAGGCCCAATATTATGGTGAGATCACAATAGGTACTCCTCCTCAAAAGTTCAAAGTAATTTTTGACACGGGATCATCTAACTTATGGGTGCCATCAAGCAAATGTTTCATATTAAATCCGGTTTGTCGTGAGTATCGATTCTTGCTGAAAATATAGAAGTGAAGAACATCGATATTTCAGTTTTACATAATAAGTATAATTCGAAAAAATCAGCAACATATAAAGCGAATGGTACTGATTTCAAAATAACATACGGATCTGGAAGTTTAAGTGGTTTCTTGTCCACCGACACAGTGACAGTAAGAATTCTAGTCGGAATTATTACTTCAATCGTATATTTGGGCTTTCTTTTCAGATAAATGACTTGACAGTTACCGATCAAACATTTGCCGAAGCAACTAGTGAACCTGGTTTAGCATTTGCAATCGGAAAATTTGACGGCATTCTTGGTCTTGCCTATAGCTCCATTTCCGTTAACTTGGTAACACCAGTTTTTGATAATTTGATAGCACAAGGAGCTGTTGACGAACCAGTTTTCTCATTTTACTTGAGCAGGTAGGTATTAGGATGAGATTCGTCTAAGATTTTCAAACAATTTTTCATAGAAATCCTGATGATGAAGTTGGTGGGGAAATAATTTTTGGCGGAACCGATCCGTCGCATTACAAGGGTGATTTTACATATCTACCAGTGGATCGCAAAGCTTATTGGCAAATCAGAGTCGATGGTATCAGTGCTGGCTCAAAATCTGTATGCGAAGGTGGTTGTGAAGCTATTGCTGATACCGGCACCAGTTTATTAATTGGACCATCTGAAGAAATACGCATAATAAATCGTGCTATTGGAGCAGCTGAAATACCCACTACTGGGGAATACATCATCGATTGCTTCAGGTTACATGATCTACCTAATGTTGAAATTACTTTAGCTGGAAAACCATTCATTCTTGAAGGAAAGGATTATGTCATTCGAGTAAGTTAAGTTCTTCATATGAATTATTTCATTTCATTTGATCCACTTGACAGTCTGGAGAAGTATGCATATCTGGATTCATGGGAATGGACATTCCACCACCGGCTGGACCTCTGTGGATACTTGGTGATGTTTTCATTGGAAAATTCTATACAACCTTTGATTTGGGCAACAATAGGGTGGGATTTGCCGAAGCTGTTTAGTTTGTACATACTATTGAATAAAATAAAACTCATCGTGATAAACCTTTCTGCAATTGCTGAGAAATTGTGTCAACGAGCCTCCAGAAAGTAAAGTTTGAATTAGTTCCAAAGTATTGTCACTCAATTTTCAACCTCAATTTCCTTGATCCATTAAACTTTATAGTCACACTGTATACAAAAACTTCAATATTGATAACTGAACAAATACAGTTCATTTGTGCCAGGCTTTCGAAAGCGATCAATTCAGAAACAAAATTACGAATTCGGGTATTACTTCTGTTTAGACCGAATTCGACGGCATTCTTCGGTTGGGTTAGAAATATCCATCTGTTGGCAGAATTAATCCCGTTTTCGACAGTTTGCTTGATCAAGGTGGTATTAAGAAACCCATTTTCTCGTTTTATTTGAATAGGTAAAATTTCAATGAGATAACGAAGTCATTTTATTCAGTTAAATGGAATTGTGGCGGAAACCCCCAAGGTGACATTGGTGGTGAAGTAGTCTTTCGAGGATCAGATCCCAAGCGTTACAAGGACGACTTAACTCATGTATCAGTAGATAGAAAATCCACTTGCAAATTAGCGTTAACCGTATTACGTACTGAATTTGGAATCAGTCTATTAGACGCATCACGAAACAATTTGGAACACAAGTTTGATTGTTCGATGCACGAAAGAGTCAACACATTGAAAATGCCAGTGTCTAACGAATATTTAATTCATTGCTCGAGAATTAATGACTTCCCAACAGTGAATATTATCCAAACTCTCCAAACTCGAGTAAAGGGAAAAGATTAGATAATTTTTGATGAATTTTCATAATTGTATAATTGCGGAATCAATATTTTTTATCAAGCTGGTAAATTATTTCTGTTTTCAGTGAAATGGACATCTCTAAGCCCGCAGGATCTGTCTGGATCCTAGAGGATTCCTCCATCAGAAAATATATTCAATTTTATATAGGTGGAATTCGCGGAAATAATTTTGAATAGATATTTAATAAAAGACATTGGAGGCAAAATTAGATTTTAGCAGAGAGAATAAGCCTTTCGTTTCATATTGGAAGTAATCCATGTATACCTTCGACCTTTTCAATATCATTGTTTTTGCAAACCAGATAAGATTCTTGACCAACTTACCATTGTTGTTCAAATTGTTCAGCAACGAAACGGCACTCGCGAGTCGGGCTCTCCGTAGAATCCACAACATGTCCTCTTCCTGGAAACGTTTGGCGACGACTGAGGGCGGCGAAAAGGGCCAATGCCACGAACAGCCCGAGGATGCGTGGCCGCCTACCGATACTCAACTTCAACTTGGCTCAAATTGGAAATAGGGGCGCGCAGCGGAAATCTGCCAATTCATCCCTAGAAATTCAACATTAAACGTCTGCTATTGATATTCCGTGTATTTCATTTCTCTCTTTTTGATCTTCCTCAAAGTGTAACAAACAGGGGAGATACAATGCGATACATGATACCTTGGAAATGAAGAACGTAACAAACAATAAGTTTCGCATGTCATTTTCGCGATACGCGTCGGGCATCCTATCTCAATATATTTGACGTGATAGGGGTAGGATCAATGAATATCAAAGACCAAATGACGTCTAAACGAGAAGCAGGCCGGGTTTAGGAAGTGATGTCTTCCTTGGGAATATTGGACAGGCATTTGCATTTCTAAATTCGTACAGACTTTTGCCTACTTTCATGCTATCTAGATCGCAACTATTCCCCTTGAAGTGTACCGTGTACGGTTTTCTAATCTACCATTAGGAAACAATTAAATTTCCTGCCACAGCGTTCCACGTTTAGCTATTTTCAGATAAGGTATTTCTAAATATTTTCATCATTGTTATATTTTAAAAATTTCAACTTCCACAAATAATTCTGCGAAATGTTCAATTCTTTTCATTTGTCCCAGATTTTCGGTTGTCATCTATGTATTTAAGAAATCTCACCAGCAGTTTGACGTCAAATTCGAATGAGATACATAGATAAAAATTTGATATTATGTCATCGGATTTGAAAAACTAATCCTATATGGTTATTGAGTCAAACATTCCTCATTTGACACACATAAAATATTTTTCACCTGTCAAGGTTCAGTTCATTGTTAGAACATGAATTATTCGCACTGTCGCTCTATTAGAATGAGTTCGATATAGCTTTAATTTGTGTCCAAATAACATTTGAATTCGGATATCAACATTGGAAAATATCGCTAGTTTAATTTCTGTTTGTGAAATTGAATGGAATAAAATTTACATTTCCAGTGAAGCTGTATGTAGCCAATGTTTAGTTTATTTGCAAAAGTTCTATCGAACTCGTGCGAAGGGTATTCACCTAAGGATGAAAATGAATGGCTTTCTGTTTATATATTTTCGCAACGATATTACCAAAGCAAATAGTTTTTCCATTTCACGGAAATGTTGCAGGGTATTGTGCCTAAATCTACGTCTAACTCGTAAATATTTTTAGATAACAATGAAATGTCGGAATAAAAATTTGTGTTGTCGTAGTTTTGTAAATTTTCCAGTGGGATAAATTGCTCTAGTCGAACTTACAAATGCTTCAGAAATAAAAGTGGCTCTGCGAAATGAGTACCATGAAATAATCATTACACCATGTTGTTGCATTATTCCTTATCAGTTAACATTGAGGTAATGAATCACCTTCCATGTGCATATAATTTCGTTAAAAACGATTATAACATTATTCTAATCGAGGATTTTGTCAGTTCCCAATCAACTAGCGATGTGGCCCACTACAACTTCTCTAGCCGTTCTACTCTTTTATGTACTCCATGTTTCTTTAGCGCATTGTCCGTCCGGGATTTATGGTGAGCATTACAAAATTTGTTTTGTTAAAATAGAACTTATAATGAAAAATGAAGATAAGTGTTCAATACGACTCGTCTTTAGACCGTGGAGTTTCTTCGAATTCGAGAAAATTCATTGTAAATAGACACAATGAGTTGAGGAATGCGGTAGCAAGGGGAGAAATTCGTGGCCAACCCGGTGCTCGTTCCATGAAAAATCTAGTGAGTACCTACTCGTTCAGTTAGAAAGTTATTATCCCGAGTGTTAACTCATCTTGCTATTTTCATTGAATTCTGGTATTACTAAATTAATATAAATTCATAATCAATCCAAGCATTGAACGATGAGATACCATCAGTTACCATGAAATATCAAATGAGCGTGCAGAAAATATATTAATACATAATTAGTACGACTGATCCATTCATTATTTTTCTAGAAATATTCCTCAGTCCTTGCAAAGAAGGCTCAACAGGTGGCGAATAGATGCGAATTCGAACACGTTAAGATAACTGGAAGTGAGTTTGTTTTGGAATATAAAATTCATTTGATTAAGGGTTGGCTTGCACCGGAATACTCTAGTGTGTTTCACTGGGGCCTCCAGGACCTACAGTGTTTCGTGCAAAACTCGAGTGAAACACACCCAAGTATTCTGCCAGTTAAATACTTTAGTTTATTGCCATTTTCTATTTCCCATTCATTTAAAATTACCAAACTAATTTTTCATGTTTATCCAATTGAATGAGTTGTTGTTTTGATTACAGTAGTACAAACAAAGTAATTGTTGATTCATGTTAAAGTTAATTCATCGATTGTTATCCGCGAAAGTTGAAATAATTCCGACAAATGTTCAATCTTATCGCATTTTTTCGAAATACATAACACAATCAGTTATATAACCGTTTTGTCTTGATTTCAGCACAATGGAGCTGGGTGGGACAGAATTTGTATTTACATATGTCCACCGCATATGACAAAGAACCCAATTGGCGTGAAGCGATTCAAGCTTGGTTTGACGAACATAAAAGTTACCGGTTTGGTCAAGGTTTCTCATCTGGAACAGGGCACTATACTCAGGTATGGACATATTCCTACAGCAAAATGTGATTCTTGACTTTTATAGCTCGTTTGGGCCAACACTGAGTATGTTGGATGCGGGTACTCTTCTTACGCCAAGAGTGGTCGATTCAAATACCAGAAGCTATATGTCTGCAATTACGGTCCTGGGTGAGTTTGCGATAAATGAATTAAGGGATAAACAACGTATAATTTTCAGCGGTAATATTATTGGACAGGACCCATATACACGTAAATGAATAGAATTATTGTATGAATAAAGTTAGTGAAATTTATGAAGTTGTTTATTTATTGCTGATTATTGATTATCGTTCTTTATATGCACTGACAGATTTTCAGAATTGTGCTTTGTATACTACAATTGAAACCTCAACATCTTCATCCCGCATAGCTTTATACTATTGAAATGTGGACTAAGAATTAAAATTTGTGTTTGATTTTTGTTTTTGGGAATATCCGTCTTGAGGCGTGGAATCGGATCTGATTCACTTACAGAATTCACTTTCTATGTATGCATGTGGAAGCGCATTGATAAGGGCATAAAAAAGCCCGACAAGCGAGAGTGCGTAGACAAATAGCGGACTTGTGACATTCTGACAGCAGGAAGACTGGGTCAGGCAATTCCTTCGAGAAGAAATGATATCGATGGTTTGACATATTAATTTTTAGGGTACATTACTACTATACTCAAAACTGGGAACTTGACCCCTTTTCAACTCAACTCCAAGATTGACGTTTCGTCGACCGAAATGATAACATTCGATTTTCATTGGTTCATGTTGTCAATAGTTTTTGAATCAATTTTAAAACTGATCCAACTTTCGGCAGCAGAATATTTTTTCCCTATCATATAAAACTAATTTTGATGTATTTGCTCAATATCAAAGCTTTGTAATCGTTTTAAAAGGAATCATAATGAAACATTGTATTTCAACTATCGTTTATTATTCCTCAGGTAGTTTCGGTTGACATAAACCTATTTTTAAAATATCAATTGCATAAATTGAAACAAGGTGTATTTGGTTGTGTAGTCAAATTCTTATACGGATATGACTCTTCTTCTAAATATTTGAAACTGAGGAAAAAATTAATTGTCAGAAATTTCAATGGGTCAATATTTTGATCTTACCCTGGAGAATAATTACAGACATAGAGACGGTAGTATCTGAAGATACCGCATTTCAATGGGAACGCAACGAAACCACATCCTACCCTAGTGGTTGTAGCCCACACCATCTGAAAAATAAGATATTACGACGACTCGTAATTATGACTGAGATAGATTACTTGAACGTAATGTCTATTTTGGTTAGTTATCGGTCCACCGTACAAATACATATCATTTTCGAACCACCAATCGTCAATGACTGCTGTCCAATTCGGTCGTGTTTCAATTGTGGCACTCATCGCCATATACAAATTTTCGCCAATCACTTTATTCTCTATTGTTCGGTTGGTATAACCAAAGTGACATTTATCTGCTGTTCTTTGCGCCAGAACGGCCAGATGTGAATCGTACCTCTATGGACAAAAAAGAATCAAAAAATGAACAGAAATATACATTTTACATACAAGTTTCATTAAGTCAGTTCCCACTGGCTGATTAGGAACTCGGTTGTTCGTAATTTGTGTGCGATAGGCATTGTGTCTATTCACAATTAGAACACGGTCTTCTGTTGAAACACCATAATCTGAAATTTAAATAGTTTCAGTGTAAACAAGAAGAAAGATTTGACATTTACCATTACCATAAATTCCAAAAATACATCTACTTTGTTCTGATTCACAGGTTATGTTCAGATAACTATTATCTTTTATTTTTGCTTGACTTTTGCCAATGAACAGCATAATAGTTACTAAGATGATCATCATGATGAGTCTTTCACTACACTGTTACCTCAATCCCGAAGATTGAAACTTTTATACCCTATCCAGCAATGTGAATCATTTTTGGTATGTCTTAGATACGATTGACCCATTGAAAATTGATAAGAATTTTTTTTCAATGGGCATTATTCGCTATGAAAGACAATGAGATTTATTCCATTGTTCGACATATTGTACCAAAATGTTGAACAAAAATGGATGTGTATTATTGGATACCTATTGGTTTGAATTTAATCATTTATACTTGATTTGTGATACATTAGGGTATCGAGTTCTCTGTTACTTCCGATGATTTTTGTCAAATCTCCAATCCAATAATGGTGGCCCATAATGAATTTTTATGAAATACGAATCCATTATTCGTCAAAAACTCGAAAATTCTTTTTCGAGAATATATATTGATTAAACCATTTCAGCCTCCACGTCTCAACTTCTAGGAAAGTTATTCTCAAGCCCTAGAGGAAAAGGGGGTTCATTAGTTCAATACTTGGAATCACCTTAATATCGGATCGTGTTATGTTACTGCAGACTCAAGAAGCAGATCGAAAGGTAAAATATGATTTAAGTTCATGGTCTAACATCTGAGCCGACATATAATGGGCGACGTCACTGCAAAAATTTGAAATGGAAAAAGAGCATCCTTTAGACTTGATCTTTCTAATGAGAATAGAGATCCAAATTTTGCAAGAGAAAGTGTGTTATCATCACCAGTTTGCGGTTTCAACTGACAAAGAAGGGGATTATGCACATTTTGTTCTCGATAAGGCTATTAAATTTATTAAATTTTCATAAATGAGGAAGAGAAAACAAATGTCAGTTTTATATTCCTTCATATTTATTGCAAGAGTATACGTGATACACATATCAAATCATGGACATAATTTAAGTTGCCACCTTCATTTATCTTCATCACATTCATGTTCGGATGACGCTGGTGTATAAGGAACTTCTCCTATTACGTTACCTCTAAAATTTATAAAAATTGAAATTATCACAACCCATCACAATATATACTCACGGTGGATTATAGTGACACACGTAAAGTGTACAATAGGGTGTTCTGTGCTTTCTTGAATTGGTAAATTGAACATAGGCACATCCCAAATACTTGGATTTACCCCAAACCATCTTTAAAAAAAAAGAAATATTTAGACGACCGCAAGTTTGAATATGAACATATTGCGCTTGCTATACAAAATTGATCGAAGTTAAGGTAAAACGTTTTCAAGGAAACTTGATTAGAAGCGAAGCAACTTCTCATGAACTCAATGAATGCGGAGTAGATGGCGCAACATTATGTTATGAAATCGATTTAACTAGACAGTGAGACGATGATAAAAAACTGAGTTACACGATTCCTTGAATTTTTCTTATGAATCCAACATGGAAATTCCAGTGGGAAACTCTATCCATACTAAGAGTATTTTGTATTTATTGAATACGTAGGAGAAAATTAATTCATTCCAAAGATTTTGTTATTTCGTCTATGACAACAGAAACTTTCAATTAGAGAAAAACGAAATATCGTATTCTCATAATGACTTGTGTTTGTCGAACTAAATCACATTACACCTGCTTCTGACTCGGTCCCTGAAAATATTAACTGATGGACTGATTTGTGAAACAAAAAGTTGGTGGTCGTTCAGTAATTTTAAGATGTTCTATCAAGAAATTATTCTTAAAAATTCACGATAACATGAGGAAATTGAATTTATTGCCAGTTACAACACTAGGGTCGTCATTTCAGTTATTGCCAAAGCAAGGGGAACGGGAATAATCTTAAAGGGTGTAACATCACCGCTAAAGAAAAAGTGCCAGAAAAGAAGCCCTTGTTGAAGATGAGGAGTCTTATAAGGAAGACATCTGACGTGAACTGTCATCCCGAATGATTGACCTCAAATGATAAAGACGGTCGAAGGACCTTGTGATGAAAAACAAGGGTCCTGCAGCAAGATTATGAGTTTGGCGTCACGTGGAAAACAGCCGTAAAATTCATAGCCGTCAATCATGAGATAAAAGATGAAATTAAAATTGAGCAACTAGTGGTCTTCCTTGAGCGATCTACTGACAATCAACTTCCAATCCCAACCAGAGTAATGAAAAGATTTACTGAACACGTGGAACTCGCCGAGAAAACGATGAGGTCAGAGTTCAAGCATGACTTGTCACGTCTTCTAAATTATTTGCACTTCTGCCCCTTTCCATTCCCAATTCTCGAATACTTAAACGAATAGAACTAAATGAATCCTAATCGCGAAAATACGATAAACGCAACCGTCTGGCGCGAGAAATTGTTGGTCGGCGGGACGGTTGGAAGTTCGAGATAAAAGTTGGCACTTATGTAGGCTCAAGTGTTAGCCGAACAATTTCGAACGAGTTGATGGCTCAGCAAACCTCTTTGAACGACATAAACAAAGATACTGCAAGAAATGTGAAAAAGTACACCTTATGATGTGAAAAAACCGAAAAACCAAAACAAGATGTTTGTGTACTTAGAATATTGGCACCATCACCGAAATTTCGAACTTAGCGATTCTTTACTACATACAAAAATGTCATATAAATATCCGTGCTGGACAGGAAAGATGGAAAGGGTCTAAGACACGCAGCATCTAGGCTGAAATGGAAAATACAATACCAGAAATGTGGTGGATATAATTTCCCAAACGTCATCTCTGTGTATGCCATAAATTGGATGCTCAGATAGAGATAAACAGAAGTTCTAGTAACATCTGAGTGTCTAAATAAACACGATACTGTTCAATGAGCCAAAATTTAATCGTGGGGAAATAGATGGAAATGTTGGTCCGCACAAGAACAAGGCAGCTTTGGTGAAAGAAAGAGTCCAATCAATGTAAGAAAATGCTGACAAAAATGTTATCATAAAACAACAAATACTGTCAAACGGCAAGACAACACTTTTTTCGGTACCCAATTTTAGTAACTAGTGAAAATAGAAAAATTTTATGTCTAATCCATGAGATTAAAACCAGATGAAGACATTAAGCTTAAAAAATTTTTACGAAAAGCGAGTTTTTCCGAAAAATGAGATTGTTCAGAAAATAATATAAAACTGTTGAAAATTTGTGAACTCGTAACTCATGGTTTTCCGAAATATAATCTCGGAACAAGTTGAAAAAATTTCTCTCAATTTTATGGTTGACTGCATCTACAAATAAAAAATGACTTCTATACACTCGTAATTAACTACCTAAATTTCTGCACCGAATTCACGAACAGAATTGTGGGAAAGATTGATTATAATCATGATAATTATCGTCAAGGCTGAACAATTTCTACTAATATTCTGGATTTTATCGAATCGAACGTCGGAGCACGTCAAATTGCATTTAAGCCACGAAAAGGTGACTACCATCAAAATAAATTCTCTCACTGGTAAAATAAGGAAAACGATATTCTCCTCCATTCAATAATACCGGGTATCGAATACATTAGTGAGGTCTACGATTATTTTTAGAACCATTTCAGTAACTACCTGTGTATAATGTCCATTACTTGCATTCGGTAAGCTAGAAAATGTATATTTTTCATTTTCCTGGAACCACCGATCTATTGCTTTCTTCCAATCTGGTCTCTTCTGTTTATTACTACAGGATCTATATAAATTTTGACCAATTCCGCCATCAAATCCTTCTGCAGATTAACTTTCACGTTACAACCATTCATGAAATAATGATTGGTGGTCTTACCAATTCGAACTCTGATATGTTCAAATCGACAAGTTTGAGCTACTTTAAGTGCCTCCTCTGCTAATGGTGATGACCAACTCTAGAAAAAATTAGGGCAAAATATTTTTATGAGATAATGAATCTCACCAGCATATTCATTGATTTTGCTTCTGCTTTCGGTTGGCAGTTAACTGCGCCATTAACGAGCATCTTTCGATAGTCATTATGAAGTTTGACTATTCTTGTCGAGGAAACAATTGTTTCATTTCCTAGGAATATTTTTTCAATTACTATCTAATAAATAATATTCTACTCACCGTCTTCCGTTATGACATAAGGACATCTTCTATATGCATTATTATATTCTATATTGAAATTCAAACATATAACAGAACATAAAACTACGATTTTTGCCATTTCACTCGGAGAAGAACATTGAATAAAGAGCAAGTCGACTTTTTCTCTACATATATATGATGAAATAAAGTTGAAGATCACATCACCTTTTCCACTGAAAAGAGCACGTTTTAAAGCAATACTTTCCGCATCCTACCGATAACAAAATATTGTTTATGGGTGACTTCATGTACCAATATAATCAGTGGTACGAGTACATAAGTCATAGATTTCGCCTTGAAAAGGAATTCTGTGAAACGGAAAATAATGAATAAATCATCTAATAAAAAAATATATTTGTCAAAAAACAAATTCACATAGCAGATCGCTTCATACTGATAGAAAATGTGAAAATTTTCGCCTCCAGCGAAAACAACAATGTCCCCTAAAATAATTCAGTAGCGATAAAAGATGTTTATAGTGAAACATCAATCATCATGGAAACCTATATCAATAAAAAAATAATTTTCGTTTGTTTGTTCGTCTTGAATGTTTGAGCTCCCCATCCAATTACCTGCGATACTGGAAAGGCTGGCATTAAATGGCCGAGACGAATGGTGAACATTTGAGAGTCAAAATGGCAGAAAAGTGATTGCGTAAAAACTGTCTACATACAACTATAGTACTGTTACTGTATTACATATGTTAAATGCTCCTAACCGATTATTCTGAAATATCTTTTCGTTTTTCTTCGAAATGGTGAGTCGTAGCTTAAAACAGTGGGCAAAGCAATCGTTTATGAAATTACAATGCATTGTTTGTAGAAAGCCCGAAAGCGATGGAATTATTAGTAGCCGAGTTATAACTCATTTTGTTATGAGTAACGGTTCATTGTAGATAGAAATAGTAATCAAAACGATTGTAGCTCTGTTTGATAGCAATTATATTAAGATGGTGGTTTCAGAAGTTGAGTGATATTAATCAAAGCGAAGCATTTCTTATAGGGGGAAATGTGCTAATTGTTTATTTTGCAATAAACCATAGTGTCTTTATATCTCGCCGCCATGTGCCTCTGTCACTTTCAGCAATTTCCTTTGCCTTGAGGGATTTGGATCGAATCTGTCCACAAATCGGACGGACACATTTTAGGAACGCCATATTATGAACTTCCGCTATATGAAGGCTTCCCTATTAAGAGTCGTTAATACTAAGTGAATAGTATTGCAATGCATGATTTTTGCGAGCTTAAAATGTTCCGCTATTGGAACATAGGGTTGTTCGTAAATAGAGATTTTACTGCAATATGTCAGTCTTCAAAAAATACTTCACATATTCCGCCCCTATATGCAAACAGTAAGATTCCATCAACGAGTTCGAGTTATCCTCATTAACAAAGTTGTTTTGAATAATGAACATTCTGCTGTGTATTTATTGTTAGATAGGTCGATAAAAAATTATAAACGGTCTATTGACAATGCCATTATTTCGTAGATACGTTTGTTAGTGAAGGTTCAAGGAGAATTGGCTTTTTATCCCATTCCACAATGAACTCACCGACGTCTGTATATTCCCTTGTACCTTTCATGTATGTCTATCTGCATAATAACCTGCGAAAACTTTGAATATTCGTAAATGCAAATGAGAACGTTTGCCAGAGAGGCACTAGCAGTATCAGTAGAATTCTTGTATATTTTGATGCTTTTACTATCTAGTTTGTTAAAAGTCGTATTTTGAAGGTAATTCAAAATAGAGTATGTTCGGAAATTGTTTTGTTATACGAGAAGCATAATTCGCGGATTGATTTATCTATGAAATATTCACAGGCGTGCTATTTGATATAACCAAATATTTCGCCGGCACATCCTGAGTTTAGGCCTACCCCATTTCTGTTAATCCACCTCCAGGCAGCTTCGCCGCAAACTGAGCTCCTTTTCGCTCGCGCTCACCTGGCCGTTATCGACCGCCTTCAAGCTTCATGTGTCCGTGATAAATAACGGCTCTTCCTTTCCGAACTGTTAATTATTTTTCTCCGTAGACCTATAACCTTGTAATTTCCAGCAATATTTCGACTCTCGAATAGTACTTCCGCTGAATTAATATCACTATATATACTCACCAACTACATTTATGAAACGGAAGCGTTCGAGTGTGGAAAACTGCCACCGTCGGGTTATGAAAATTCTGCTGAAATTCCAATAAGCCACTAAGAAAAAGAAAACGAGCATCGATTGAAAAAAGTTGGTCACTTTCCTTCATTCTGAATAAATCATTCGTACCTTTATACGAAAAAGAAATAATGGTCTCCTGAGGCGGAATAAATAAAACCGAATTTACATTTCTTCATGGGGACTCTCCCCACTTCCCATCGAAAGCTGAGGAAGTTAGAGATGAGGAAAATTTATATTTCAAAGCCAGGAACTTGTCCTATTTGTCTTCTTTCTGAAGTTAGCCAGGAGTTGAAAATGGAGTTGGACAAGGATTATGCGAGTTTTTTACGAATGCATTGAAGAAAGTTGGTCCAGATGGTGATTTGCAATTATGCAACGTCGTGTTTGAAGTGGAAACTCCTTTTGACGAATGATGATCTCCTTGAATATTCGTTCAACTTGAGACGCCATCAGAACCCTTGTTCAGGTCGATACACTATCACTGAATTGAGAATTCTATCGCGAGAGCCAAACTAAAATCAAGTCAAGGACACAATTGTTTGGTAAAACTTTTTACGGACAAAATCGAAGACTCGCAATCTTTCATTTCATTCTTGCTGTGATTTGAGTGAACATTTCTAAGGATAGCTGACAGGCCAGAGGAAAGTTTGCTACAATATTCCAATGGGTCTTTAATATATATCCTTCACAATGTTCCATTATCTTCTCTTCTGAATTTCCATTGTTAACGAAACTCTTTTGAGAGTTCGGCGACTTTTCGTATAGTTATTCACTACGCTACTACAAGAAGTATTCGTTGTTTTTCCAATATTACTGGCAGCTCATTGTTTCAATTGTCTCACGCATTGATGCACATTAGGTCACGGGGGATTTTTAATTAATATGTAGTTGTTGGCGGTCTCCCAGCCCCAGAGCTAGTTAAATCCATCAACCACGTTATACATATATTATCTCTTTATGTAAGCATCCCTTATGTTAGTAGCGTCTCATTTTCTCCACAAAGAGGCCGATCTGTTTCCGCTGGTCCCGTATTTTAATTATGTATTTTATAGTCAGCAGGTGATTCGAGAAACCGTGCTCGCAGAAATAGAAGCATGGATGAGAATAGGTATGAACTAATTATGTGTTGATGAGGACACTGTACCATATGTAGGTGGCTCCCTCGGAAAATTGTTCTCTCAAATTATGAAAATACTTATTTCAACGGACACATCATGTCTCCGTCTAAAAAAGTCATATAAGCTGAATTGATTGATATCCGTTTGTTATATACAGTTTTATACGGCGGTGGCTAACTCACATGATGTGTGTGTTAGTTAGTTAGGGAGCAGGCGGCAGTATTTTTTATATAATTTCAGAGGTTGACAGAGGTACTTACTAAAATATTCATTTTTAATAATTTTTACCATACCAAAAAAAGGTTATTGAAAGGAAGTGTTTCTATCGATTGGTAGTTCAACAGGCGTAGTACTGACCTACTACCCAGAAAAACCGGGTTGGAATCCCGCTAAATTCCAGAATGCCATCGTGCTTCTGAAGTCGTTAGGTCGTTAGGATCTGACTATGACTATCTATATGAGTATCCCACTTCACCTCAAAACAACAAAACAAGCCAGTACAATTTGATGGGGTATGCTTCGTCTAAACTTACACATCATTGGTGAAATAGATGAATCACCTCAGTAAAAAATTTTCCCATTCAAAATTCAGCCGTGCATAGCGTAGCCTAATGAAACCCAGTGAGCAGAAAAAACGAATAATTAGAACAAACCTATTCCATCCAATTAGCGCGGAATCATATTATGAAAATTTTGATCATTAGATAACCTTGCATTCGCTGCAAAACTTTCACACAACGCTTACTCGAACGCGTCAAACTTTACCTACAATGTTACAGTGCCGACCTTTGCGTGTTCCGTTTTTCATTAATCTAAACGGAATATATTCAAATCTATTTTTCGACAAACTGACGATTTCGTGGTGAAAAATGGTGAAAAGATCAAAACTTTGCATGTTTGAATTTACGTTCGAATAAGTTTTATGAAAACCCATTCGGAAATTGATCTTTTCAACCTTGACGGGCTGAAATAATTCATTAATTCATTCAATAGGGAGGTTTCATCTGAAATGGGGAACAATTTCATATTTAATGATGAAAAACTTCTTCCTGTTTTCCTTGAGCTAGATTCCCCGCCAGAATATCGATGAAATATGAAAGCTTCAGGAAGATTCAGCTGAAATTATTCATTTGTTATCAGAAGCAGGTAGACCGACGCGACGGTCGATTCGTAATTTTGTTAGTTTTGATTTTATTTTGGGCATATTAGTTTTATTGTTACCTTGTAAAATATGATTGTTATTCGATAAACAACAGGAAGAATATTCTCTGAATTGTTATTATGAGGCTGATTTATCTAATGGACATGATATTAGCTAATGGATTGTAATATTTGTTGTTTTTCATTGGGAATAATTTCATTATACCAATGCACAACAAAAAAAGCACTTGTTTGCATTACAACCTGTTTACCACCTAAATATTTGTTTCAAATATCAACACTTTCCTTTTATATTGCCCGTACAAATGGCTGAAAAAATTGAATCTGTTGCTGAAAAACACAACCAATAATCAAATTTAATCCCTCGAAGAGTTCTATCGTTGAATCTTTTTGATTTCATTAGACAGACAAAATAAACCTTCAGGTCAGAAAATGATATCAATATCAATATAAAATATGTACATATATACATATATCTGGAACTCAGAAATGGGGTACACGTGTTGATTGTCTATTCAGTTCAGGTGCCCGTTCGCTCTGAAACGAGCTCAGACACATGATATTGATTCAGCACGCCATGAGACTTCATTAAATCCGTACATAACAGTGGCGTCTCCTGAATTTTTCACCGTCAAATGCTGTACAATAACAATAAAAATGATTCTGTGGAAAATGACATTTTACCCCAATCCTCGGTATAAAAAAATTCAGGGTATTATAATTTCACGCATGATACAAATATTTTAATAGAAGTAATTGTGTGTTATTTATAGGTGACACGTTTTGTTGTCGTTGAAAAATTACCGGCATCATATTTATCCTACATTGATGAGTTTCAATCAGAGGATAAGAGAGGTGTTTACAAATCCCCCAAAAAAAGGTGACGTCTTCTGCGAAAATTGAACGAATTGATTGATATAGCTAGACGCGGCTTACATGATAACTTTTCCACTTACTTTAATCTAAAGATATGCAATTATTTCCAGATAACCGCAGTTTGTGTTTTTCTTACATCAGTCGAAATACGATTCTCGATGCATATCAAATCATTGGAGTAGTTGTTAGAGTGTGTACTGCTGACAGGAAATGCCAATTGCCTATATCAGCACTATTAGGAACGATTATGTTATTTAAATTGATATGCACATCCCCGATGATCAATGCCCGAGAACCTTATTATTGGAAGAGTTCATAACTTCTAACATGGAGAAAAGAGTTATATTCGACGCGACAACTGAAATTGGAATTACTTCTTCAATCTGATTCGGATATCATCGTTTCGAAATTAAATGGACGATAATCCTACGTGATAACGCTATAAGAAAACATTAATGAAAAATCGCATATTGTAATGAATTGAATTGTTATTATTCTGTATAACCGAATTAAGAATTTTTCAGCTGGGCCCAACTCGCATACCGACAACGAAATTCGATTTTTCGATTAACTTCATGCGTATTGGTACTGAACTGAATATCGACCTTAGGGAACGTTACTGTATGAGTTAAGTTTTTCGTGCGTGTAGCCGCTCTCGCGTTACCACGCAAAAACCTGAAGGAGCCTCAACCGTTTCACTGTAAATGAATATGTGTTATAGATGTAATTTTGTAATGTACAAAAAGAAGTATTGGTATTCAATTGAACCCACTATTACTCCCAACTTGCCTGAGTCATGTTTTCTCATACGTGCTGTCGGTCATCTCTTTAGATAAATAACTATTTCTTCATTGTCGCTACTTTATTCAAAGGCGATAAAAATCTAGTATGCATATTCGCAGCGATTTAACATTTACCACTTGCTCCAATGTAAATAAACTATAGGGATTAAAGGTTATGTGTTTTGCTGCGTGCGAATTCAAGTTCGATTGAATTGAGGCTACGATTGCAATAAAGAGCAAAAAGGCGGATTCAAATCCAAATTTTCTTCTATAGGCCACTATTCCTACTACGCATATTTGCCTGAATCTCGTAGTCCTGACCCAGCAAATCGTTAACCTTTGACATTTAATCCTTCTTTCTGTAACACTGATAGAAGAAATTGATTGATGATAAAAGGAATTGAATCAAGTTATACTTCTCGTCAATGCTACTGATATGTTCCCTTAAGTCGTTCTGATAGCTCATTCGCGTCATTACTGTTTGATTAATTTTTACTTCGAGTTCAAAGGTGACAAGAGCGCATTAATGCTCGGCAATAGAACCCTCCTTTCCCGCTGGGCATTATTTTTCACCTATTATTTAAAAGTGACGAAACCAATACTAATATGAGTTTGACGTACTCAGACAGGCCTACCACAAACCAAATTTATTAAAAAAAGTGACTTTGCCCCTTTTTTCCTCCAGCCCTACAAGTGGTATTCAGTCAAAAAAAAGACTGATAGACGTGAAAATGTAACCGCTAACAACTTTCCCATCCACATGTTGATTTATTTTCATTAATAATTGCCAGAAAGAACGACATATAACGCTGAGTCACGAACGCGTCGTTTCGGGACGATTACTGTCAAGTTGGATGATTTCAAAAGAGTATTCTCAGAGTTTGTCTTTTATTAATCTGGAAAATGTCGAGACTAACATAGAAAAATATGTTCCAAGGTGGAAAGCATTGAAATGGAAGTTAAATACAATAAGTGTGATCAAGTGTCGAAGATCAAGTCTCGACAATCAGTTGAAAAAGCAAAGATATTGCGTCTGTATACAAGTAAGCAGTCGAGCCGAAAATCATTCCAATCGATGGAGTCTTCACCAATTTACGCGACCAATTACGTCGATTAGATTTCCGTTCGAAAGGTAGGTTTCATTTCATCTTGCGTGGAAAAGCTTTCAGTTAAAATACGATCAATTCTCCATTTTAGGATCTGAATTGTTCGTATTATATGATATATCCGTTTCCTCTAATTAACGCTGTCAAGTGTAACGAATCGGGTTATGAATAATGCGTACGCACAACTACGTAGTTCGATTGCTTTAACGATATTTCATCTGGTAGGTACATATAGAGAAATCTCGATTGCTCTTCGCGTATCGTTAAGAGTCAGTTCGAATCCATTCGATTTGTAACCAGCAGATAGGTATTTGGGAAGCAACAGATGCTAGAAAAGTAGAGATAGCGGGGCCTCGAAGTCGTGCCAGGACCGTCGGTGATGAGTTCAGAAGAACGTTTCGCGTGCCGTGAAATTTTCGAACGACTCTTGTCTAGACTGACAATTTGAAGAAGAAAGTTCAAAACTGCGATATCGTGTGTATTGCCGTCATAATAGCAGATAGGAATAGGGGAAACGGGGCGCGCAAGCCTGGAGGAGCTGCCACGGTTCACCACATTCGCAGTTCCGACAAACTCCTCTAGCCGTGTTGCCGCGAACATCGCCGCGTCGTTATCCATCAACGCGTCTGAAAAAGCGTTATACGAACACGGTAAATGAACAGCTTAAATAATCTCGCGTTGTACAAATTATTTCTAAAAGGGCCTCACAACAAGATGGAAACGATGTGAACTTCGCACGGAATGTTATCTATATAAACGACAAATCAAAGTGAGAACATTAGAAATGGCCATGCTTTTCCTATTTACTATCATAGTATGTGTTAGTGGTGCTCTCGTAGAAGGATACTCCTGGCCGAGTGAAGAAACGACAACAAAATACCCTCAGTACAAGGACTATCATTCGGATCCTCTTGTTGTTGAAACGACTAGCGGTTTAGTGCGCGGATGGTCCAAAACTGTTTTGAGTCGCGAGGTGCATGTTTTCACCGGTATCCCATTCGCGAAACCTCCAATAGAACAACTTAGATTCAGAAAACCCGTACCTATCGATCCCTGGCATGGAATCCTCAACGCCACCAAACTTCCGAATTCGTGCTATCAAGAACGGTACGAATATTTTCCCGGGTTTGAAGGTGAAGAAATGTGGAATCCAAATACGAACATTTCCGAGGACTGTTTATATTTGAATATATGGGTTCCACAGCGGTTACGCATTAGACATCACGGCGACAAATCTCCACAGGAAAGGCCGAAAGTTCCAGTTTTGATTTGGATATACGGTGGCGGGTACATGAGCGGTACTTCCACTTTAGATATATATGACGCTGATATCATAGCAGCAACTAGCGACGTCATCGTCGCTTCCATGCAATATCGAGTAGGTGCTTTCGGATTTCTCTACCTGAACTCATACTTCCAATCTGGAAGCGAGGAAACTCCTGGAAACATGGGATTATGGGACCAAGCTGAAGCTATACGCTGGATCAAACAGAACGCTATCGCGTTCGGTGGTGACCCTGACCTAATAACCCTCTTTGGTGAATCGGCCGGAGGAGGATCAGTCAGTATTCACTTATTGAGTCCGGTTACTCGAGGACTAGTCAAAAGAGGCATCTTACAATCGGGTACCATGAACGCCCCATGGAGTTATATGACGGGCGAAAGAGCAGAACAAATAGGTCGAATTTTAATCCAAGATTGCGGGTGTAATGTATCGCTTTTGGAAACCAATCCCCATCAGGTACTTGATTGCATGAGAGCAGTAGACGCAAAAACAATTTCCTTACAACAGTGGAATTCCTACTCGGGTATTCTTGGTTTTTCATCGACTCCTACTATAGAGGGTGTGTTTTTACCTAAACATCCTATGGATTTGTTGGCGGAAGGTGATGGTTATGAGGACATGGAAATTCTCCTGGGTAGCAACCAAGATGAGGGTGAGTGACTAATACACAATTGAAATGCAATCATATTTGTTTCATACCTATCGTATGAAACAAATACTTCGTTGATCGAATCACAAATGATTTGTTGAGTTACCGGAGTCTTATATCTCTAAAAGTTGTATAAATCCCTCGAGCAACAAGTTTTTATTGCCATCTTCACGAAAGTGCTTTTATGACGAGATCATCTCACTGGAAATGGATGACCATAGCCCAGAAGAGATGAGAATCATGATCTCGATGATTATTTTGAAAATACTAGCACGAAACTTATTACACCTACACAAACTGACACTAATAAGTGCATACTCGTACATTGCGAAAAAAAGTGACGCACAAACATCATTTTTCGATAGAATGTTTGCTTTTGTGATGATACTTCATCCACAAATTCGAACTGAATATTCATATGATACTCAAATGATGTAATCGTACAGTAGCCAGTTATTTGGCACGGTTCTTAAATAGATCAATGTTTATAAAGAAGTATAAATATGATATTGATCTGTCTTGTTTCTTGGTTAATTGAGACCAATTCAAAATATAAATTTCAATTGAAGCAAAGCGTTTTTCAACCTGGAACCGCCAGCATTTTTTGGTAGAATTATCTCCGCATATAATAAATAACTTAATTCCCAGTATTCTCAATTGCAGCAGTAACTCATAACTTGCCTACTGCGCATGTGCTGAGTGGTAGGAATGAAAGAATCGGCGAATTAATATAACATCAGTTATCATTCATCAACGCAAGGATACTGTGACCTCGACGGTATTCATTCGTTGGTAATAACATACTGAGGAATAATTATTACAAAATGCTATATTGTTTGTATCGTCTCGATTCTGGCCGCATTACTGACATGTGTCGTTAAACGTATAATAGAAATCTGTCGCCAAATTCTTTGTGAAGCGAAAACCACGAAAAAAAAAGAACACATATATTATAAACCACCAATCTATCTGTACGAAGCGATGGACCAAAATCAACAGTATCGTTTTAACTGGACTGCTCTACATCATGCCGAATAAAGCAAATACTTTTTCCATTGGGGCACCATCCATCATGCAAACACGGTTAGACCCTTTGATTTTCCATAATCCTTTAATGAGAAGGGGGACCGGATAAATAACTTTCAATCCAATTAAACCTTCCATGAACAAATGGTAATATGAATTTTTGAACATGTCACAATGATATTAACCTTTTCGTAGTTTCGGTTCGCCTGAAATTGAGTTTTGAACTGAGATTGAATTCACTCAATTGATTTCCGCAGAATTAAACTAATATTCAAATGAAGATAAGCAATTACGTTAGCCACGCTTGAACTAATTATGAATATTTGTTTTATTTCGTCTTAGGGACTAATACACAAAAGAGGGTAGTTTAATTTGCATTTTTACCACATGGATAGATTGAATGATGCATTTCGTTTGAACATTGAACATTTATAATTGCTCTGAAGCCTTTGATAAACTGGAAATATATTTTTGATTACAGCCGAGTTGCTATCAAATTTTCACTTATATAATCAGTCCAATCAACCATCCATTCCAATCACAAAGTTCACGCAGCAGTAATCCTTCTTAATGACTTGGAAAGTTTGTAGGTCCCGATGGACAAAGTTTGATCTTTACAGAAGTTGTAGACCGAACGATATCAATAAGGCCAAAGTTATGAAATGTATACGTGGCTAAAATAAGGGTGGGATTTGGAATGTGTAACGCACGCCGCGAAAATGAAAGATGAATTCACGTACGTCGTGATATTTATCAGAGTTTGCTGCATTCAAACAGAAATTTCAAAGTACATATAAGGAAATGTGCTAAACCAATAATTTCACTTGGATTTAATATTAAGACAAAAGCCCATACTTCGTTTCCATCTTAAGTAATTTGTAGGGATAACTGCTTCGGAGTTCATCCTTTTTAAAGTTAAATTATAATTTGTTGATTCTAGAAGAACAAAGTTGCTTGAATTTTAATAACGTGAATGTCTCCCTTTGATCTCGAAACCATAGTTCCTCAATTTATATTCATTTACGTGAAATGGAGAGACAAATTAGATGATGTTTGAGTTCCCATAAAAAAAAAACCTCTCAATTACGCTTTACCATTAAAAACTTTCGGCACAAAATAAGCTTGAGCACTATCTGAAGCTATCCATACTTTTGTAAAGCAACCATTCTCGATTCTTTCCAAGAGAGGTACATAAATAATCTGGAGATGGCATCTAGTTCAAAGTGGATGTCGGCACCAATCCAATTGGGAATATACGTTCCTGAATGATTCATAATCTTGAATTGGAGTTTAGAATTTGAACCAGCCATTCTTGCAAATGAACAATTCATGTGTTTGTATAATAGAAGACCTAGAGAAAATATATCGTACATCTCTCCGACTTATCATCCAGTAATGATATTGTTCTTTCTTCATAATGTGTTTCAACAACAAAATAGCACATGTCCCTGCGGTGAAATTTTTTTCCCAAATAGCGAATTTTTCTTAGGAAGATTTAAATCTGGTGGATTAGGTGCTGATGAGTGATCATTTTATTAATCATGTTTTTCACTGAAATAGTTATAAACAACCGCATCACCACTAACAACGCCTGGAATTCTGTCTACGTTCATTAATATGCGAATAATGAATGAATGTATCCCAAAATATGGCACTAAACTTCAAATTACTGCCAGGATTCACAACGTAATAACTGTTAAGCGGATATAAATCGCCATTTTCCACTTCTATTTCGTTCATTTGATGCTTATTTCTGCGATTTTTATGGCAGGTGACCGTACTGCAAGTATAGCGCAGTGTTACGTAATGTATCAGACGGGCTTAGAGGGCCTCATCTATATTTTAAATGTTCATAAGATGAGAATGTCAACCGTTCATTAATATTTCATGAGTTTCGAGTCTGGCAATTTTAGCGGCATTCAATTTTCCATGCATCTCGTTTTCCTTCTGTGATATAGGAAATTTTCAACGCTTATGTTCGGCTTAATGGAAAAGAAAAACAGAAAATGGTGGTCTGCATTTTTTAAAATTTATTATTTACGCTTCTTTCTCAAGCTCGGCCCATACCGCTTCCTTGTAATATTAATGGGAAGTGGAATGGTTTTTAAGAAAGATGTGAAGTATCAATTAACACGAATTTCCGAATGGTCTAATAATAGTCGAAATGTCAATCGGTTGATCATAATTTCAGTTCATTCATCATTTCAGTTTATTTCAGATAGATAATTATATAATTCGAAATGACACATCTTGAAAAATTACCTGCTGAATACTTTATATGGGCCAAGATACGTCAGTGTTTCATTTTTCCTCAGCTCTTCAGGGAATAATCACATATTCCATTATTTCTTCTGTTTCAGAGAAATGAAATTGAATAAAATTTACAATCACACACATTCTTCTGAGACTTGAAGAATGACTTCGCAATCAATAAAGCACTATTAAGCAAGTATAATACGAGTTTGATTGAGAAGAGGAAATTTAAACTCCTGCAACCATACTTTGACAATGCCTCAGCGACCAAAATCAAACTTAGTTCACCGAAGCACCAGTTCATTGATGTGAAACTTCTGTTAACAGAAGTCGTACTTTTTTATGAATATATTCATAGGCGTAGCCAAGGTTTTTATCAGGACGAGAGGGCGAGGCAAAAAAGGTACATGGGATATGCGATATTTATTAACAGAAAATGATTTTTTCCATAACCATCATAGACTAAGTTTTTGTAGAACATATATCGTGCTTTAAATTTGATTGAGATACGTGCAAAAATTTTATATGTATGTTCATTTTGAGGAGGAATGATCGAAGCTTCTTTAATACACCACTGTGTATTGTCGCAAATAGCACGAATTCAAGGAAACGTAACAATCAAAGATCCACTACACTTCTACTGGATTTTTATCGTTCACTTTGAAGCGAAATTGAATTCATTCTACCAAATTCCAAAGATATTACTACAGAAATAGCCGAGAACTTCGTATTAACGGTATTATGATTCAGTTCCGTTGAAAAAGAAAATCCTTATTGAAATACTCTTCATATTTCCATTCCGTTCACTGTCATATCAACACCTTGTCCGACATTATGTCATGAAACAAGTCAGGAGGTTTGAATCCTGTCTGCAAACTTCATATTCACTTCATTCACGGTTCTCTCTGCAATCCCAAAATTTACTGCCGGTTAGGTTAGGTTATTCCAAAGAGAACGCAGAAAATGAAAATATTTTTTATTCATTCACCCTGGGGTGAATCCGGCTGACTTGTTAACGTTTCACTCCTACATTGCAGTTTTAAAATGTTCCATATCTAATGCTAGGATACGTCTTTATGTAATTTTTGTACATGTGCGAAACTGATCCCTTCAGATACTTCACACATTGTTCCCTGTTTGGCCATTAAAGATTCAAACCAATGTTGTCGAAACGAATCGAACGATTGGGGATTTCATCTCACCCGGAAAGAACTCGGCAAACTACAAGGCGAGACAATTAATGGTAGGAGAATAGTACGGGTAAATTGGATCATTCAATTGGATGAGGTAGGATAGGGTAACTTTTTCAGAGGAATTAACTCTAACAATAGACTTCTGCAGTTATTTTCATATTTTCAATGAAAACACGCAATTAAGTGATTTGTGTCCTTTCTAGAATCGTTCTGAACTCCTTTCAGCGAGTCATCCTGAAAACATCCGCCTTGATATATTGATTCGGAAAACAAGTGAGGAGAACAAACTTCGATAAAGGCATCCCTTTTTCTTATAAATCAAATATTTCATATTCGAGTCAAAACGTACCACCGAAAAAAGCTTAAACCTTCAGCGATAAAATATGACTTGAATTTGAAATACTTGAGGCGATGAATTCATTCTAATTGAAAAGTTTGAACTGTTCGGACGTTACAGGAATTCTAAATTATTCTTTGCAAGATGGTGAAAACAGTCTACATCTACAACGATGGAAAAGTTGTTGATTTCATAATTGTGTAGAAGCGGAAAGTACAAACCAGATATTTCGTTGTCGAAAGTTTTTTTAGTGCAGACGGACTCGTAAGATGTTGCATGCTTTTCTATGAATCAGAACTTAAATATTCGATTGCAAAGTTGAGAAATATTTCAGAGAAAATTTTTTTAGAGAATAATACGTGTTAATTAAGCCTTTGAACCTAACCGAAGTAGTTAACTGTTTTCGGGATTTTGTACAAAAAGTTTACATATCAATTCGAACAGGATTATAAAGCTATTATGAACAATGCAAAACTTTGCGAAACTGATCACATTTCCCAATTAATATCAATTTTCATGGAATAAATTGATTTTATACTTGGTACAGCATATTTAATTACAATCCGAGGTCGATAATTCGATTATCAAAAATTCGAAACTCAAGCACATTGAATGCTACTAACAATTTGTTACATCACCACTGAACTTGATTTTCAGACAAAAATTTTATCTTTCCCTGTCAAATGTTGATGTAATCAGTGCAACGTTGAAATGGGAATTTATATACGGTTTGGATCTTTTATTTCTCAATAATAGTCAGTGATGAATATCCGTTTTCACGCTTGAATCCGAGGGAGATGATCTATATTTAAAAAATATATTTTGAACCACGCGGGCTTTGAGATGTATTAGCTGGTTTTATGGGACTACTTTTTTATATTGCCTAGAAACTTGTGCATTTTTTCAACCTCATCAGCTGAGGAACTGATTACTACAGACTTCATGATATAGTTTATTTCATAACGAGTGCGGAAAGTCGATGATTTCATTCGTCAACCGAAGCGGAAATGAGTGGGGCTAAACACAAGCAATGGAATCTTACTTTCCACGAATAATGAAGAACGCTTTTCAGGCGACCACAGAAATGGAATTATACGATAATTACTTAACAACACAAAATGAACATTTCTCCCAAGTGGAACTGAATAATTCATTCTTCATCTTCTAGATGGCATGCTGGCGAAAGTTTTGCGATATAACACCAACGCATTATGTTGCGTGTTGAAAAACGTCAAAATTGAAAATTTTTGAACGGCCACTAAAATTGCCTACTAAAATACGATGATGAAAATTGAGAGAAAATTAAGTTTTCTTCTTTCTCTGTATCCCAATGCACAAATTTATGATATTCGAATACGAATCTCATTCCGTTACCCTGCAATTCATGACATGATCTCGAACAACGGAATTTGAATACTGAAAAGATTGTCGAAAATCGGACAAAGTATCAATGGTTGAATTAATTTTATGTTGTGATGAATTTTAAATTCCAGTTATTTGAAGTAAAAGTCGCTTTTTAATTTGACTCGGATTGCAAAATTTTAATTTAAAACGTGTCGATCACTGTTTCTGTCTACAAGGAACCGTTTCTGTTGAACGAATGTCGGTAAACTTCTGAAGATACCGTGTTTTTGGTGAGTTATAATTTGTCTACTAATAGTTCCACCGCTTTCGTTTTTCCAACAAACAACACATTGTTATTTCATGAAGAATTGCTTTTCTCACTATACTTAGCTACGCCCTACCATTTTTGAGAAGATCGATGAGATGCATAAAAACAATCAATTTGATCCATGGATAAGAAAGCATTTTTCTCTGAAAAAGTAATTCAAATGTGTTCATCTATCTAATCAAGGAAGAAACCATCGACCTCTCATTGTTATATATGAGATTGTTGATAGGACAGCAGCATTCGATAAATAAAGGAATGAATTCGAAACCTCCTCGACAATTGATTTGAATGAAAACAAATTAAACGCGTTAGTGTGGCAAATAAAACACGCCAAATGAATGTAGAGCCCATAAATGTCCATTGTCTTATTCACGGTGCTTTCGTGGCCATGAATTGAACGTACACAGTAAATTAAAGCTAATTCCTCTTCGGAATGAAGAAGTATGCGACAACAACGTTGAACGAAGAAAACGTGCCCGAACGAATTCGATCGGAATACAGGTTAGAGCAATTTTCTACGCACCGGGGTTTTATAATTGTATAATTCTGTTCTTACGTGGGGAGGGGTTTTCTGCGGATCGTCCCTGTATAAATATTTGTCTTGTCGCTATATCCGCTACGTCATCCGAGAGAATTCCCTAATGATTTATACTACCGCTTACCATTACTAAATACACTTAATTTATGTTGATTTTAAATTAAATACAACCGCCATAGGTAATATTCGAGCCCCTATTCTGCTTAGAAATTACAAAACCGACACTATTAGACTACACGGTATACATTTACACATTCGTGGAGCTGCCATCAGAAATATTCCTCACTGAATTTGTATTCACGCACCATATCTCGACATAAATCAAAAGTGGAATAAAGATGAAGAATAACGGCGCACAGAAAAATCGTAAGCTCGGATTCCCTGACATACAAATCTAAAACCGTAATGAGTCAGATGATTTACATAACTGTCATCACGAGAAATCTCAACTCGTTCGTGTCTTGAAAGGAAGCGGCTTTCTGAGTACGTGACACAGGATCAGATTGAGAATTTTCATCTCAGTCTTTTTTGGGTGCTCTGGTTCGGGATTGTTCTTTCCTTTCCTAAGGAAATGATGGGAGAGTTCGCCGATACCACCCCGAGGACGGCACGACTAAAAAATCGTTAATGAGTTAACCTTTCATTCGTCACTCCTCGCGATCTTTGAAATTCCGTGAAATTAAAATCGAATTCGCAGCTGTACGTACCATTTCACGATAACAAAATCACTCATTATGATTATAGCCAACCGTTTCATTCAGAAACAAATCTGTTGCAGAATATCAAAGTAAATGTAACGACAGTGTGTAGATACCACGAGCACGAATGATATAAGTTAGAGGGAATACTCCGAATGTTTCGATTCATTTTAATCATCGCCAGTGCATCAACTGAAATAGGATAGGCTAATTAACTGCAAATAGGGTGTTTGTTCAACCGCGGTCCCAATTCGACCTCCGACGCAATATATATACTTTGCTTTCGATGCATGGTGGACCGATAATCAAATCTGCGTGGCGTACTCACATTGAAAATATCTAATTCCAATTTGGAGCGCTCGAAGATAAGTAATACGGATCTGAATACCGTGATATAGAACGCCCTTGGCCGGATCAGCGTTGAATAATGCAACGTCTCTCCCTCTTCTAGCCGCTTTATCTCTTGAGCTAAAGCTCTATATTAACCCGATGAGCGCTTACGTCTTTTATGATTCTGAAACACCACTTACATCGGCGGGTGCGGAACGAGAGGTGGATCGAAAACATGCCAAATTCCAGGCGGTTTTGATAAATTGAACATTCACTGGAATTAACCCAGCTTAGATGCATCATCGATAACCGATGTGAATAAAATTTGTAACGACAAATGGAGAAAGTTTGCGTGAGGAAAAAGGCACATTAAATTTTCCTTTCTTCTTCATTACAGATATCTCAACCTTCTATAGCCAGTAGCGTATTCATCCATTTGATGTTGACCCACTTTGAAATATAGGTCTCCCTTATACAGGCTGTTGACTGCAGGTCCTTTTTTTTGACGAACTTTGCCCTGGAGTGATTCCATGATTCAAGTTCAGAAATGCATTTTTTTTTCCAAAAATCCTGATATTTTTCGGAGTTCTCAGTTTTTATTTCACGACGATACCGTTTCGATACAGTGGTCTAATCACTGAACCCTGCATTTATGTTGTTTTATCATTTTCTTTCTTTAATTTATTACGTTAGTGCCTCCGGAAATCGAATATTTGTAGCAAGCTGCTAATAGTGGTATAAAGAGCAATATGGTATCCGTTACTTCACATTTTCACGTTTTGTTAACATTTTCCAGGTTTTTATATCAAACTTTCGAGTTCTACCCTGATATTACAGTTATGCTGAAATGAAAACACTACTGTGATAGACATATGTTTAAAAATACAAAAGTTTTCTGTTAATAAAGCGGAAATCACTTCATTTCAATGATCTTTTCCTGAAAATTTCGTCACTCTACGCTGTACGTTTCACGACGCTATGCCTGCCGCGCGCCATTCGAGTGTTAACAACTGTGAAAACACATACTTACATACAACATGGAACGTTGGGTGAAGAGCTTTGACGCCCGCTCCACTTCGTTATGTATGTTTGTATGCAAACTGAGAAAAAGCAAGGATTTTCATTGATACCGGGTCACATCAGTTGTACATAACACTTTACGCGGCAGAATTTTCAGTTGCTCATTTCTCCAACCAATCCATTGAAATGCTGTACATGAGAGTGGAATCAAAATTCATTTATTCAGAATCATGTTTATAATTTCGTATTTTTATTCCGAAAAGTTATTTCCATAAAAAATCTAATTTTTCCGAAAATTGAACGTAATCGACGTGAACTCAAGCTACGCAATAATTTCAAGCGATTTTCATCGTAATCCAGTTGCAAGATAACTCTGGAATATTTGAACGAAAAAATGAATCCGATGCAAAGTTATTATTCACTCGAGAATAGAAAGGTGTGAAAACCTTGAACCGACGTTTTAAGGAAAGCACTCTACGTATTCAACTGTTTAGAGAAATTCACGATTTCATAACGGCCAATATCTTAACTGTTTGCAAGCTCGAACAAAGGAAATTCAAATTCGCATTATGAGTTCCTCATTTTCCATTACATTATTCATTTTGTTTGTTGTCTTCGAAAATGGGATCTTCAAGTGAGAACGAAACGAAGACTCGAACTTCTCAAGTATGATGGGACATAAATAGGGAGCTCCAACTGACAGATCAATTTCTGAGTCCCCACAATCCGATTTGCGTGATTTTATGATTTTCTAAATAGACCATTTAACATTCTAAGGTACATTTAATCCAACAAAAAACGCTGATCGATATATAGTCCGTAGATTTCTATTGAATGTGACTTTTATTGGGGTGCGTAATACACCTCTTTTCAGAGCTTCTAAATAACAAAAGGATATTTTATCGCTTCGACATATTGCAATACCTTAATGTCAAACTATCAATCAATAACACGTCTAGTTAATAAGCTTGTAGACAAGAGAATTCATCATGTTGAAGCAAATTGATTTATAGGTTCCGGATTATGCACGAAGCTTTGTAATTCCTATCGACAAGTGTTCGTTTATATTAACTCGTTTATAATAAGCCGTAGATTTTCTAGTGGGTCTACTCATTTCGTATAATCGAATGAAGACTTTTGAAAAAAGTTCCAAAATCGAATTGGGACAAGATTTCTTCTATCTATCTTATTTCTATATTCAGCAGTCCCATTCATCATTTGGCCTCAAATGCTACCATCATCATAATTCATGACAAGTGCCCAAAGTCGTTGGTTTCATGCGAGCAATGATCCTGGCTTTGTGAGAATAATGAACGACACCCTTCAGGCGACCACGAAAATGGAATTTTACGATAATTAATTTACCAACACAAAATTGAATAAGTCATTCCCCATCTTGTAGATGGTGTCTTGAAGAAAATTATTTAAACCTTTATTTGTTTATGTCTTTGTAATAAACCACGCAATCCGAGGTTCCAATCGACTACCAAACCAGCCCCGAATCAGTCAGGCGCTTGCGCTTTAGGATTTTCAGGGCCTTAAAATCATACTACGCAAGCGCCTCACTAATTCGGAACTGGTCGTTAGAATGGCTATTTACTACAGTATGTTTGTGCTTACAGCTATAAAGAAAGTGATGACGCTGGTGAGGAGAGCGTGTGATAACACTCAGAATGATGACGTGAGTAGGGAGTATGGCACAAAAATGGCATGATCAAAAGTGCTTTTAGATGGTTAAGACACATGGAACGAATGAACGAAAATCGGGCGACAAAGGAATTGTATGATGTGATTAATGAAAATCGTGCAAAGGTTGAATGTTATTGAAGTAAACCGTTGTAAAATTTCGAGGAATAGAAAAATATGTCAAAAATAACTGTACTACGTCGAAATAGGAATGAATGGAGAAAAATGGTGAAAGGTGTTGTTTGGATGGAATACTAGTTTTAGAAGGTGATTTAGGGGATATGGGTTTTGCGTACCCCAGAAATTAATGACCTGATCAACCGATTTGATAACAAAAAATTAATCGTGTGCGACGGCAATAAACACGAGCAAATTGTTTCGCAAATAATAATACTTCTTCTTCGTCGGTGAAAATAAAGTTTACGGGAAGCGTTGCGTCAAAATCAATAAATGCGATACGGTTTGAAAAAAAATTGCACTATCCTTCAGTTTAAATGGTTTATCATTGGACAATCAATACGTATCAACAAGTATTTGCCAGCTGATACGATATAAAGCCCTTGTTTGTGCCAAAAATGACAAGAAATTGACAAGCTATCGTCTGCATTCAAAATTTAAGAGGCGTAGCCTCCCCGCCGAGGTGATCGATTTGTCAGTCGAGAGATATAAGATTTGAAACCATATTTTCAGTTTGCTCGTAAATTGCTGTTTCGTTGTCAATTGGCCACTCTGTATAAATATCATTTGGTGCATATTCGTCTTTTTCTTACATGATAAATTTACAACCCCTTTCTCAGACTAGTTAGAAAATGACTTCCTCTCCCTATAAACGTCTTGCGTAATAAATTAGGTACGCGGATATCTAGAAATCGAGCAATCCGGAGATTTGAACATAATCTAGTCCTTATCATTTGCTCGACTTTCATTATGAAATATGGAATCTCTTGAAAACTATTGTTCTTTTGATTTATAACTATTTCATTATTTCACTTCGGCAACTGTTAGGGCTGTATGTTGCCCTATATTGCCCGTTGAGGGAAGTTCGGTTTCAGGTTTCTATTTTCAAATGATTGTTTACTGGATTCATTCAATTAATTAAATGAAGAAAAGCCTTTCTTATTTGTAGAACAGCGCAATCGCTTTTTGGAAAATATATCACTTTCCAGTTCGAGTCAACACCATTGTTTTCAGGCGGGTGGAACAAATTGCAGATTGCAGGAGTAAATCAGGCACGATTGTAGTAAAGAATGTGTGGAAGTTGGGGAGTGTGCGCGATCATTTGTATAGTCAGCAGCGCCTCGGCGGCGGCGGCGGCGGCGGCGACGGCTGCCGCGTCGCCAGACGAACGACGAACCGTCCCTCTTGATGCTACGAGGCCAAGGACGATGGTGTCCAGGGGCCGTCAAGGCCGCAAGTGACTACGAAAACTCGCTCCCCCTACCTCTCTTACGAGCTGCGCTGCACCTTCTGTTCGACGACCTTCTTTTTTATATCGAAAGGCAACCACCACTTGTACCGCTGTTGTATTGATTTCATCTTCAACTGCAGGAAAATTGAAATTGTGCAAGTTCGAGCACCTTGTTCTTTTTCTGGTGACTTAGCCCGGCTCTTCAACTGTCTTTTTCTCCACTACAGTCCGCAGTTCCCGACTGGCTGCCTGGTCTTTTAATTTATCTTATGACCAACAGATAAATCCATAGATTTATCACGTTTATTTCTTGACGGAGAAAGGTTTCATATCTCAGTATATTTCGTGTGACTTCCTCAACTGACAAGCATTATTACACCTTTTCTGTTATCAATTAAAATATAAGACGACAGAATTATGTAATTGAGATAATACTTCGTTTGAGCTTTCTAACTTCATTTAATTCCTTCGCTAGTGACGTAGTGTCTGTTGATCCAATTAATTTATTTGTATCGCGGCTTTGTCTTCCGAGAAAAAATCCCCAGGGAGAAAATGGAAAGTGGAAGACTGAACGTGTCACTGTCCTGACTGAACAAGACCAGGGAAATGTCACGTAAATTGAAAATTTGTCGGTGATAATTTCATGACGAAGTCCTGGAACTGGTGTACATTCAACTTCAATCAGATTATTTCTGCAAGAAATCACAGCACGAAATCGTTCATTTGTGAATTGTTAATTAAACAGTACCGGATCTATAAATATGGAACTGTGAGTTTCATCGAGTATTTCGAAAATCTGGGAGGAGGTTCTTGGAAAATTTTAAATTCTGGAAAAGTGATAAGAAAATTCTTGAAATTTACTGAATACCGGGGGGGTATCGTCAAAGTTTAATAATCCGCAATAAATATAGGAAAATTTCCTTCAAAATTGATCCTGTTTCTGATTCCTCTAACACTTTCTAGGTGTAGATCTACAACATACAGTCTACACCATAAACTTACATGTTGATGGACAATATAGGACCCAATCGGCATCTATATCTGCCAGAGTTAATATGGGTGTCCCGCAGGGATATAGTGTAGCACCATCAAAATTTTTTGGCGAATTTCAGAAAAGTTTTTTTTATGCATTTTCCACAAATATCAATAATTATTAAATTCCCCAGAATGTTTGAAAAAAATTTGCAAGTTTTCTATGGATCTCTCCACAAAGTTTCAGGATTCTTTCAGAAAATCATAAACTTAGTTCAATATTTCAAAGAGAAAAAAAACTGTCACGGAATCTTGGAACTTTGAAAATTATTGATAAATTTTCAAGAAAACTGCTCTTAGCTTTGAAGGGCTTTCAATTCGCAGTTTGCTTACTCTTTTCAAATTTACGCATTATGCATTAGTCGAAGAGAACAGAAGTTTAATAATTTGTACTGTCCTTAAAATTCAAAAATTATATTCGAAACAGTAAATACGACAAAAATCATCCGAACATTAGGCAACACCAACGGTTGCGCCACAATTCCAGTCTTTTTCCAGTAAAAACGTGATTGAAGTCGTGCAATGTGCATTTAAACATCAAACGGAATAAGCATACAGGATTTAATAAGAATTTTCATCGTTGAAATCCGTCAGTGGAACATCAAAAAGAAGGTAGTCGCTTCGTAGTTCAACATACAGAGCCACTCACGTCTCATTTTAACCTTGGTGAAATTATGATATCTTGCTCGAGAGCAATAATGCTATTGAATAAGTCTGTTCTCATTCGTGGTCTGGTATCGTTGCTGCCGTTTGATAGCAAGCCATACTTCGTATTCGTAATTCACACAAATTTTAACATTTCTTCCAAAACTTGTTCTAATTCACGTAATAGGCACTCTTTGAGCTAGCAATTCGGTATACAAAATGTGTTTGTGGAGGTAAGTTAAACGTTTGGATTAATTGTTAGCACGCCACGTGTAAAACAACTCGTCATGCAACTGACAATTTAGTTACAAAGTTGAGAGTCTAATTTGTACTGATAAGTCGGGGCGATTAAATGAACGTTTTGGCACGCCAACTAATGAATGGCGCGGCACCTTCCACGATGTTGCGTCGACCAGATTTATATGCCAACTTTTATTAGCAGCGTTCAACTAACCTTGCACTAACAGAATTACTTGTCTAAAATGCAGAATGCATTCCTATTGTCATCATAAATTCGATTTCAGATACCACACTTCATTATGACTTATAATTATGGTCAGATTCATTTCCATTAGTTGCGGGTATTCAACCTCGAGATCCGATTGAAGATATAGATTTGTTCCAAGTGCACTTTTGAGTATCGTAACAAAACGAATTAGAATCGATCTGCATGCCATCAACCATGGCCAATCCGATCGACGGACCATCTTGGTGTGATCCAAGCGTTCCTATCCTTAAGCGATCCTCACTTTACTTGCTTGGAACAGAAGAACCTGCGACGGATGATCTTTTTCGCTTATGACGCTATTTTCAATCTGAGATTGCCCGCGTGAATACATCGTATGATCATTTTTCATTTTCGCTTGGGGATTTTTGAATTGCGCAAGCCCGCAATCTTGCCTAAACGGTATCAAATGTGGAGGCATCAAGAGCTTTGTATAAAAGATCGGAAATATCAAACTGTGTGAAAAAATATAAAAATTATTTGCTTTTGAGGGCTCAAGTCAAATTTTTGTCATTTAAAAGCCTTTCTATGATTAAAAACTCTAGATTTTTCTTTAATTCGATAAATCGAACAGTTTGGGACACCTGGTGTGTATTTTTTCCGGTTCTAAAGAAGACAAATACCAATAATATAGGAAAAAGTTATATAAGGTATAAAAAGAATCGTACGCACAGGTAAAAAGATGTAAGTATGGAGTGGTTGATGAACACTGTGCCTACAATCGGCAATCAAGTCCAATATTATGAACATTCATTAGCACTTCCTGATATTTCACAATGAATTGCATTATTATTCTTGAAGCTGAATGATGACTCTTTTCAAACTCTATTCATTGCAATGAGAAAACCGACTAAATGAATCTAAAATTCGTAATACATTCTCATCCCAAAAGTTATAAATAATCTAAGGGATAAGGATGAGCGACCTTTTCAAACGTCGCTAATTCGTTTTCGAGCAACACGGGCGACTAGTTCAATTAGCTCGAAACAGCTGTGCCTTGAACGATAAAGCAATTAGAAACATTTTGAGCGTTTGATAAATGGCTTCGCAAATTCAATTTGTGTTTGTTCCAGGCACCTACTTTTTGCTTTACGACTTCATTGATTACTTCGAAAAGGATGGACCGAGTTTTCTACAACGAGAAAAGTTTCACGACATCATTGATACCATCTTCAAGAACATGACGCATCTGGAAAGGGACGCCATCAAATTTCAGGTGAATTTCCTTATAACCTGCTCGAAATTCATTAGTTTCTCGAACATGTGTCTCCTTCAGTATACGGACTGGGAACATGTCAATGACGGATATCTGAATCAGAAAATGATTGGGGACGTCGTTGGAGATTACTTTTTCATATGTCCGACCAACGATTTCGCAGAATTGGCAGCTGAGAAGGGAATGAAAGTTTATTATTACTTCTTCACACATGTGAGTAATTAACTTGCTTCTAGACCGAAATCTTGTATGTTTATGTACTTGGAAGCTTCACACATGTGAGTAATTAACTTGCTTCTAGACCGAAATCTTGTATGTTTATGTACTTGGAAGCTTTACGTCAAATCTGAATATAATCATCTCGAATTTATTCAATTCAATTAACCATTGCCATTGTAGCAATGAATGAAAAATCATGTATATCGCTTGGGTGAATCGGACTTCATCCGCGAGAGGTATAACTATTACCTTCATGTTTATAGTACCTTCACTCAAATTAAGAAGAAAGTGTTATTTGCTGATGATGCACGAAAATGTTGTTCCTTCAAAAAAACCTGTCAAAACTGCCGTTTCAAGTAAATAAGAATACGTGAGTTGAAATAATCTGCTATGTGACAGATCGATCCGACCCTAATGCATTCTTAATACCTCGGAGTGGAACATTAAAAATCGTATTATAGCTTTCAAACACCATACATCGTTAATAAACAATAATTAAATGAACCCTCTATAAGGGATATATTCACGATCTAGCATTAATCCACCGACCATGATTTGAGTATACAAATACGGTCAATTCCCAGCTGATTATTTTGGAGAGACCTCTGTAATTTCATCACTTCTGGTTCACGCTCGGCTGGTCAAGCACTGCGTCGTCCCCTCGACTTGTGATTTCCGCGATTGCGGTTCGTGTAAATAGCCCTTAACTCGTTCCACTGTTTTCCTTTATCTAATTAATCGGCGATTATCTATTACTTGTAGGTCCTTTCTTGTCATCGAAGGGTCAGTTCGCATTTTATTTTGACTGAGAGATTCGGATGTCCGTTCGCCCCAGTACGAAGCCTGAAAAATTCAATTATACCTCAGATATACGATCTCAAAGTGAACACAACGTAACAAAAAAAAGGCAGGGCTGACTATTCATTCCTTTTGAGCTGATCGAAACGAATTCTGTCAACTCCTTCATTGAGTTTTCAACCGAAAAAAATTATGTGATTTTGAAATAACACGAACAGATCCGCTACTTGCGGCAAGGAAGTGTTAACAAAAAGCATTTTTCAGTGTTTCTTTCTTGGTCCAGTGATCATCCTAAATTTAATGATAACTCTTTGTTCCGAAAACATAATGCTGCATTCGGTGAATACAAAAGTAATGATGGTCGTTAACTCCATTTCCCTCGAAATTAGCGAATATGAAGGCATGATCAACGAAATAAACGAGAACGAATACAAACTTCCATCCCGCAGGAAAACGAGAGCAACATGTTGCTATTAGTGAAAATTAATCCATTCATGATGTGGATATCGATTACGTGTCACAAAAAAGCTCAGTGATTCATTCCATTAAAACGAGAGTATTTCAAGTCTTCGATACAATATGGGTCACTCAGCTCATCAATGCTACGCAGGGACCTTGTGTTCCAACATTGAAAACAAGCGACCGAATATATCCCGCATAAGAACTTCCCCTTCGTTTTCGCCATATCATGACCCGAAACATACACACAGTAACGGTAACGGCTAATACTATTGTAGGTCATCGATCGCATCCCCTTTCGCTTCGCCCACAGGTTGATCTACTGTTGCTTATACGATTAACTTTTCGCGAAAATTGGCTTTCCTCAACAGCATGTGCAATGGTATCGTCAGTTCTTACAAGTTAAATTCTCATTAAATATTTATTCATTGATTTCAACTGATTACAAAGTGTTACAAAGGTACTAAAAACTTTCTTGATTCTATTAGATACGTACCAAGTAAATTTATAAATATTACAATTGTCATTGGAGGTATAGATAAAAAGGTTTCATTATATTACAGCGTACAAGCACCTCGTTATGGGGTGAGTGGATGGGCGTTATGCATGGTGACGAGATCGAGTATGTGTTTGGACACCCTCTCAACATGTCTCTTCAGTTTAACTCCAGAGAACGGGACCTCAGCTTGAAGATCATGCAGGCCTTCGCCCGATTTGCAGCCACGGGGTGAGCAAATTCAATGACATGCTATTCTGAGAAATCGGTTATTTAGAGAATATTCTCGTCTACTATTCATGACAAGTCCACCGTGGATAATATTTCATTTGTTGAAAAAAGCGGCGCGAAGTTCGCCCTTCTCGTTATGCTGTTTTCGTGAATCCAATATTGACATAACGATTTCTCCATTTTTATTTATGAAATATGTAGCATTCGGGAAAGAACGATATTTCAGCGATGTTTCTCTTCGGTTGTTCGAAACAGGTATATGATAAAAATGTGAAGAATTTATATACATTATTTGTTAATATCGAAGGTTATTTACCAACTTTTGATATGTTTTTGAGCAATTGATCCGAATAATCTATGAGGACTGCGAAGTACATTCCCATGGTGGTCAAAAAGGTCTCCATCAAAATTGAAAAAGAAACTGGCTTGAACCTGGAAGATACGAAGTTGTGGTTGCTTGCGATCAGGCATCACATTTTTTATATTCCTCAATATTTCCTGTCAAATAGTTTCATTCTCATCAAAACAACAGGTCACCACTATCTTCGAACATTTATCGAGAATCAAACAGATGGGATTGTTAGAATTGTAGATAAAAATTCACAACTTTTATTGGTGTTGATTGCGAAGAATATCAAAAAATTAATTTTCAAATTTATTGTAAATTGACGTTTCAAGATGAAATTCCGAAGCGATTTGAAGGTTTGCAATGATTTTGAGTGGGAATTTCAAAATCAACTTGGTATTGGATGACAGAACTACATTATTGATTCAATTTTCAAATAGGAAAATTTTTAAATATCAACAAGGATTGCAAACCCAGCACAACGAATATTCTCAAATTATCAAATTCAGATTTATGTGAATCAGTTCAACACTTAGTTTTCTTCGAAGGAAGTTAATCATACGTAAAGGATGCAAAGTATTATATCGTAAGCGTAACAGTTTCAGATGCAATATGTCAGTTCCATTGTTGTTAAATATCCACCGGCATTCGGTTGACATTGGGCTATTCTATATGTACCTATTGAATGTGTATATATGCAAATGGATCCTGGGTTAAAATTAACAATGGGAGTGAATGCTGCTAATTTCGTGTTAAATGGTTGGGTCCCATTAATTTGCATGATTTTTGTTGCACCTTGGCATGGAATATTAATCATTTCGTATTGTTGCGACGAAAGAGATGAATGGATCTGCTCTGCGAAATAGTGGGGAGCTCAGGAGCAAATCGTTTTGTTTGCAAACACCCGTAATTGGATTTACTTTGAGCTCGACTTTAATACGCGTTTCCTTGTAATCCTTCTATTACAGATCGTTTATGCTTCCTTCAACATATGTAGTTCATGTAATTAACCAATTTCAGCAGACTTTTCCAAAACAAACGGAGATTTCTAAACTAAGCTCCTCATTAAAACGGATATCGAATATAAACATTTCCACGGGCGGAATTTTTGTCTCTATATAGGTGAGTTCAGTTAATTCGACTTGAGCTTATAAAACTCCTCATATCCCTCATTGTCGTGAGATATCTCGGGATTAATTTTCTACTCGTGTAACAAGTCAACAGCCGTTTCAAAAATGAGACTTAATGAGTCTAATTCATACAATATAAAAATTGTGAAAAAGTAAGTATCGTACTACGCCGATTGACCTACCAATGCCACCAAATGCGATCTTTCATAATAAATTGATCTATTGCAATGCTACCATATTTAGTTAAATATCCGATTTTTTGATAGTTGTGCAACCGGTTGAGATCATGATTAGTTAATCTCAATTAACTCTCGTGTACGAACAATAGGCCTGGAAAGTGGCAGTTTTTGAAAATTCTAGAGACATACGGGATGGGGAGAGTGTAAAATTTCTTCTGAATACAAATTTCAGTCGTACCTAACAGAAACTGTAAAAAATTGTTTAAAAAAATGGACGCAGTTACGTGGGTTAGTATAAGTTATAAACTAAACACATGCATTGGTACTACCAAATCATCGGAATTGCTGTCACTTTAGTTGCCACGTGTACGTTTCCAAATTCCAAGAAATCCAGCGATCCGGGGAGGTCCGTCTTAAGACCAATCACGAAAGCATTATATAACGTTATGCTAGGGCAGAAATTTCAAAATTTGTACATCAGATCGTTAGGCTTCACCTTAGGAATTCATAATACATATAGGTAAAGCGTTTGACTTTGACTAACAGTCGGCTAAGTTCTGATATCTTCTAACTATTTGATGAAACTATCAACATAGCCTCAGAGGAACCAACTCTTCGCTGTTACTCAGCTTGTGAGGTTAAACATTTCAGGTCTCGAACGGTTAGAAATTCTATCAAAAGTTTTCCGACGACCGTTAGACATTTATTGTTTCAAAGTGTCTGATGCAGTTAAACGACCCTTTAATAAATTAACAAGGGTTCGTTTCTCTATTCCCTACTAGTTAATATTTCAAAGAAGGCTGAAGATGGCGAAAATGCTTTTTCCAGGAAACCGGTAACGGACGACGTGAATTGGCCGTTGTACACAAAGGATCAACCGCAGTATTTCATTTTCAACGCTGAGAAAAACGGCATCGGAAGAGGACCAAGAGCAACCGGTTGCGCTTTCTGGAACGACTTCTTTCCTAGACTCAGAGATAATCTAGGTGAGTTGTGATTTATTGAGAGAAATTTTCATTCAACACCGTTGATTACATTGTTGGAAACACGTCGCTTTTCCGCCTGTTCTTTCACAGTTCAATTAGTTGTATTACAGAAAAACGAAATTTCGGGGTAACATTGGCTGAACTGTCAGCCACATTTCCGAATATACGTTCTGAAATGAATATACGTGACACACCCAGACAAGATAATTACCAAGCTAAATAATCTCTATGGTGAAAGGTAATTAGGACTATATAATATACAGACTTTGTACGCTAAAAATGAAACTGATTCCGAGTTCCCAAATGCCCTCTGGTAATTACGTTGTTGAAAGGAAAATATGGAAATATGAAGAATTAAGTGTGAAACGATATTAACAGATGCTATATGCTTCGATCGCTGTGATACCTACCGGCACAGAAATTTTCCTGGACGAGCTGAATAAAACACCGCTAAAAGCTTTTTCTGCTTTCTGTTGACAGAAATGTTGTCTGAAAATTTGATTAGTACGGCGAAATCATTTTATTCGGGTAGTCTCCTAGCATTTTTCGGTGGAATAATTCAACGTCTGAATGCAATTTAAAACGAAAACTTATTCCAAAAGTTTAGGCTGCGCTAGTCCAGCCAGCTGGAACTACGTAACTACTTGCTGGGGAAAGAGAAAATGAAACTTCCTACTTTCTCTTTGTTGTTGGTTTGTAATTCGATCAGAATCCATTATCTGTCGTTCTATGAAGTGCCGCCACTGATGAAATTAATTGATCCCTATACCCTTTGATCTTGCTCTCTGAATATAACCCCTAAAACATAATACTTCATCGTCCGCACTTTTGAGTATCGCAAGGGTAGCTTCAGTTAGTTTTTGTTCGTTTGCACGTATTTTCTATAAAATAACGTTTCGATCGATCTCCAACTGCTATCCTTCGGCCGGAGCTCGTATATTTTCAGCCTTGGTTCCCCAAATACGATGTGACTTTAGAGATCGATACATGTTCAACACCAGGACGTAAGCAGTTTCGGGAAATATTGTTGCTGTTTTTTTCCCACGTTCGACCGTCCGTCGCTGTGAAATATTTCCGTAATACAAAAGGAAACAAATGCATGAGACCTTTCGTGGTCCCTGAAGATTGAATTTTCGCCTTTTGCTCCGAATTTCTTCTGGATATGTAACTAGGGAGGACGTGTGCGTCTGAATATATCGAAAGAAATCAATATTCTCAGATAGCGAGAATAACAAAAATATTTTACGCTTTTTCTTGGAATAGAATCCCGATTTTTTGAACATACATCATTCTCGTGAATGAGTATCATATTTTATAGGCAAATTTGCTTATCTTTTTTCTAATTATAAATTTTTACATGATTTTAACAAAATTTTAGTCTTTTTTCCAACTACTCCGCTGATATCGATTATAAATTCCTCTTCTCGATTATATTTCATCGAGTTTCATTTGTTTTATTTGAATAAGTTCATTTTGTTTCAGGTTCAGTGGAGTCGCCATGCGTGAATACCTACTTAAGTAATATGGGATCAACAGGAGCAGGTAAAAGCTCATCGAGGTACCTGACGATGTTTGACCAGATCGTTGTTGTTGTGTTGAGTGCTAAGTTTGCCGCCGTATTGTAAATCTGAGGGAGAAAAGTCCAAAATTGGCGTATGTAAGCGGATTACCTTATACCATCTCGTTCGAGATGTATCACTTAGTTAAAAGCACACCTCATGCTTGGAACGGATGACCTAGTAGTAGAGGTAGATGAGCAATTAGAGAAATTATTGGTTGCATCCCGTGAACTTACTTTCATTGCAAAATGTCAGGATGAAGTCAGGCGGGCGATGTGATGATAAACCTAAGAGATTTCAATCGTAGGTGAGGCGCGAATGGGGAAAATATAATTTTCAGTTTCGGAAATGGAAATCTCCGTTTTCCGGTAGTTTTCATTGTTACTTATTGTAAATGATCAGATGATTCGATCTGGAATCGGCGTTAATTTTAGTAATTGAATCTAAATACGAGTTTCGGAAATGAGCAATCTCATATTTAGATTGTGAGTATCCAGCGTGACGTGGCAAATGCACGCATTTGATTTTGTATAAATAATTAAGTGGGATTTATGCAAAGTCAGAGACAATCATTTTGAAACATTAAATAACGTAGTTTATTGATAACAAATTTATGTAAGTTGGAGGAGCTAATGAAATCGTGCTGCAATTGCGTCGTGCATGCTTCTCACTGTTGAGATTATGAATAAACAAATATGCTTCAAGCGAGCGAACGGATATTATTCCTGGTGATAAGAAAAACATATCTTTTATGAAGTAACTGAAAGCCAAAGTGTATAAAGATAACTGCTTTAAAAAGTAAAATGCGAATTTTTAAGGTATGTTAAGTGTTTATACCCAATAGCATGGGTAATTTGAGATACAATGTAGATAATGTGCAATCAAAAGTGTTTTATAGTTGTAAGGTCTTACGTGAATTGAGCGGTTTCTGAACTAGTTTTTTTATCTGTCCAACACCACGCTTGTCAATTGATGATACAATAACGAATTTCTGGAACGAAAATTAGTTTACCGAATCGGATGAGTGGGATAAGATTTCCATCTCACATCTCCACTCATTTCCATCAGTAAAGGCTTGAATGGTGAACAGAATCTTTTCCCTTCCTGATCAATGAATATTTCTCTTTACCGAAGAGGCAACGATTTTATGGTTGAGAATTAGATTTCTTGGGAGTAGAAAAAACCAACCGCAATGCATGTTAGAACCTCCTCTCTTCGAACAGTATTTGTCAAGGGTTGCCAAAAATGTTAATTCACGGAGGAATACTAACATCATACGTATCTATGGAAAGCGATGTCGTGTTTTCATCATCAGGAAAGGGTGTTACGTTTATTCTATATCCGACTAACGGATTTAACTGTAAAGCAGTATTGAGAAACTCTATTTCATAGGAAAACACGACAAGAGCATGCGGTATGTGTATAAACCTAGCCGTCCAACGACAACCAACCGAACCGTTTCGGTTTGCTACAACTATCGTTCTTATGCCTGCATTATGTTGGCCGTACGCGATCAGTTATGACTGCCGGTTTCGATTGTCCTACCGATCATTTGAATGGAAACGTTAACCTGAGACTGTCAATTACTACTGAATGAGGGGCATATCTAGATCAAGGCGAGAATGACACTTGCTATCGAAAATTGAAGAATTTTAGTACGAGACCCACTTCTTTCAATGGGTGTGATACCCACTTCTATGTAAAAAATAAATTTCATATTTAACCAAAGATATTTCTTGATGCACCAAATCTGACAATCATGTATGAATATGTCCCAAAATGAGTGAACTGTCTACGACTTTATCCTATTTTAAATCTTTTGTTGGATTGTAGGTTACTTGGTATCAAATTCGAACATCCATTCACTTAATGATCAATCGAATCTCCCGTCATGTGGCGAAGTGATTGCAACTGTTTTGAATGAGCTTGCATCCATTTGCAAATTAATTTTACTTCGCAATTGCTTGCATAATTTTTCCTTACTTTTGTGACATTTTGCCCATACTTTGTTTACTAAAAGCAGATTTAACAATCGATGATTTCCTACTCAATTCCGATCCAACTATGATTTCAAATTTATTCGAATATTTAGTATCCAAATTTTGTACTTCATTGAAGATTTAAAAAAATGATCTCATTTGAATGTGATAATTACAATTCAAACGTTAATCGGCTCAACTCCAATGGTTAATTTCTCTACTAATTATTGGAAATCATTTGTTGCAATGCAACCATAGGCCTGGAGGCAACTTGAGTACTAATCGACGGTCGGTACGTTGCAATCGTCGCTGGGTTAGAAAAATATACAAAGACCGTAATTACCGTCCTACCTCATCGTGTACGGCTAGCATTAGATTAGTGCCTACATTATACCACTTGTACTACTTTATGAAACGTCTACATATTTGAGAATAGAGAGCTATATATAAATATATTTATGTCTCTCGTATCAGAGGGATACGAGCATCTCAATTAGCTACTGCTGTGACATTCTATTGTTTAAGCGCAAGCCTGTAATATCTAAGAATTTTAACCGGGACGAGAAATTTTCATTGAAAACTACATATAATCTACAAGTAGGTGAAGAATCCTTATAATCATTCGATTCGGACACCTCTTCTTAAAGTCTAGGACGGAACATCACGAACCTATGAAATTCATGACAGCATTTAGTGAGGCTTTTGACAACCTTTCGTATTAGACTAGCCTGTCACTTTCCCTTTATTGATTATTTATTGCAAACTGCTTTCTGACTTGAGCAACTCCCCTTATCTTTTCAGACCAAGAAATTTATAAGCAATGCACAAATGCAAAGTGCATCCTGCTATCCTTTCATTATCATTTTTTTATGATTTGAGAGGAAACTCAACAACGCAAAGAAAGAAAAAGTGACAACTGCTGGCTACTTATAATATTCGTGCAAGTTATGCAGAATTTTGAAAAATTCATCTTGCAAACAGAAAATTCCACCAATTGTCTTAGCGAATAAGTTTGGTGAAATTATGGCAAAGCATAAGGACAAGTTTCTACAAACTTCCTGAAAGGATTATTATGTTTTCAAAAACTTTTTTCGCAAGTTAATTCAAGAACTTTTCATTTGCAGAAATTTTTGAGTTTTAAATGTTTGCGACTCTCTCATGGGTTCAACCTCTCTAACTCCCCATTATGTTTAATGATTTTCCAATCTTGTTTTCTTGTCTACAAATTTTTGAAAATTCAATCCCCCAACTTCGAATTAATTTATTCTAACTCTTTCTTTCCGAATTTTCTCGGGATTATTCCGAGTTTTATAACATTGAAATATTCAGTAGAAAATAAATTTCTAGTACGTTACTAATTTTTGTTCCTGGGAAAATGAATAGAAATTAAAATTCACATCCGGAATTTATTTAAGAGAACAATGAGCTTCTAGTTTTTGGGGACGTTACTTAACTTTTATGAAAATTGAAGAACTATGTTAAACTTTCAAAAATTTCTATGGGTTAACTGACAAAATACGAAATTTCAAAAATTTTCAACGCGTCTCAAAAAAGTTCGAGAATTTTCACCACAATTACGTGGTTTCCTCAAGAAACGAATTTTGCGCAGAATCTCTTTGTTTTTCTAAATATCCCTGCTCAAGAGAATATTGGTGTTGAATAAACTGTCACAGAATATCTCTGAATAGAAGGTTATATTTTATAGCAAGCTTTTCAACAATAGGTTGTATAGCCACAAAAACTAAAAGAATCTCTTATGGGAAAATATATCTAGATGCACTCACACCGAAATCGAATCTTGTTCTTTTCTTTTGTTGGCTATTGTCATCGGTCCCTATTCAATAGAATAAAGTGACGGTGGATTCTACATTATCGTGAAAACTCTAACTTAATTTTATTCATTTAACATTTTCACATAGTGAAATAATGCATACCAGGAAATAGCTCAATATTCCAGGAAACATCTCGGATGTTTGAAAAAATGTGTATTAAGTATATGCTATAGTGGCATTACTCATTAAATAAATTCTAACAGAATGAAACGACATGACATCATAGTAACATGTAGCCCTTCTCACAACGATACTACATTAAGGAAGCGCGAGAACCGTACCGACCCTCAAAAACAGACGTATTTCGAAAGTACACTTCATTTTTATCAGCAAACTGAACGAAACATAATTACCGTCGGCATTAAGTTATTAATTTTCGAAGCATTCTGATGCCGGGAGTCGAGAAACGTTCTTTTCCATCTGATTATAAGGTCATCCAGAAATCCCCTGGGATATCGAAAAATTGTGAACGAAAGGATAGAGGAATATAACCAGTTTGCTTCATAATTTGATCTGAAAGAAACCACGTTGCTCACAGACAGAAACCATCAGTTTTCTCGAAGAATAAAGCGAGGTAAAAGACAAATTGATGATAAAGAGATCGAATTAGTTTAAAATCATCGGTGCCGATTTGTCTCGCGAAATGCTGTTAGAACCACGGTTTTCCGGACTTTCCCCTAGACTCTTACACAAAATCGCTATTGAAGACTCATCTAGCTGTAGTTGAAAACGAAAATCTTATGATAGCTTAGGAAGCACCAAATAGACTGATTTATAGATTTCAATTCCGTTTCTCGTCTTCACCGGTAGTTCGCTAGGAAAAAAAAACTTCATTTTGTGTGTAGAAAAGAGACGGTGCTATATCAGAAACGAAAAAAAATTAGCTGATGTGGTGTTGCTTGAATTCTGCCTCCTAATATGTACACTCATTTTCGGCACCGTCTAAGCGAGTAGTTATTTGGCCTGTCGTAGATATTAAGAGAGTATTATTTTCAATAAAATCAGCAATATAAAAATTTAATAATTTCATATTAGACGAATACTCGAAATTTTCGAATTCCTTTCTGATTTTTAACGGTCAGAAGGGTGAAATTCTGATGAAGTAGAATTTTCCGTACAGGGTAAATGTAGTTTTTAATAAATGAATTCATCATTCTTATATTGCTGATTGGAATATTGTCAATATGCAATCATCAATGAACATATCATAACGTAACTTATACATATCAAATCAACTGGAAAGATCCATTGAAATTCACACATATCATAAATGTGACTTCAGCTGTCCTGTCCAATAATTAAGTAGATAAATATGTAAATGCGCATAAAAGTGTATTTGATACAAAAGATATCTTGAAATGTATTTTCTAAAAGTATACTCCAGTGCAGAAGGAATGAATCAGAATATGTAAGTAGGTATCGACGCTCGGTACTACGCGAATATTATTGAGCGCATAAAATGATAAATTGTCTTATATTTCAATTGAGGAATGAAGAGTTTTCGTTGTTTTTCTGTTATGTAATTGAGCACTGTAACCACGTAGTTACAGCTTCGATTTATTCGGCGTTTTGATGTGATACATAATAGATAATTTCCAAGTGCTCACATGGACTTCAACATGTGAACTAACTGTACCGTTTCCAATGGCTCTAATCCCATTAGAACAATCGGTCCGCATCTAAATTGCCTATTCTACCGAAGATATCTGCCTGTAACGTAACATACGCAGCGGTACGTATTAGGATCAATAGCGTATTGGGTCGAGTTGAAATTTTCATGAGACCTCGTGCAGTTGTGTGTATTGACGAAGGCTCGTCCGAGACCAATTTCCAATAATGCCCAGTCCCCAATTTGTTATTACGCATTATTCACTGCAAAGAACACGTCTCTCGAATGTACAATGACACCGCCCGTTGCCGCTCACAGACCGAACAATTTTCTTCCATTCGTAAGTGATTGCAAATCGTCTGAATCGCCTTCTTTCAATTTATCACTCGATATTACGAAAATTAAAGTTTCCTCTACATTGTCACCAATTATTTACAATCGATCATCTCAAGGACGAATCACTAATCACAGACAAGCTACTTTCTCACAAAGCACATGACATATATTCAAGAATTTCAAGTAACGAGAATGTAGCCAGAAAGTTTATGCCGAGAATTTTTGTTCGTTGAAATATTCTTAGCCTTTTTCAAAATTCGACAATGCACGAAATCGGTATCTTTATCTCAACAGGACTATCGCTATACCATTTTTGTACAACACTAATAATGCAGATGATCACGTTTTTCGAGAGGAGATATCCAAGTTCCAATTCCAGATATCTTCACATTTATCGATATAAATATAGCATGCGGTACAAAATTAGAACATTCCATAGAGGGTTTTCCTGATTGTGAACTTCACCTTTACATTCGATTTCGTTTCGGTATCAAATTACTTTCTTCCATTTTAAACTCCTTCGTATTGTATCAAAATTACCACAAAAGTCAATGTCTTAGACAATCTCCAGATCACTGTTAGCAGATAGACGAATATAATATTATATGCAAAAAAATATTGTGTACAAATTCATCATACTTATGTAGAGTACCTATATTCATGTTCATATGTTGGATAAACTGGGTTATCACAATTAAAGAACATTATTAGTACTTCAAAAATTATTTGAGATTTCAAACAACACCGACACAAATGGGTTGAGGCGAAAGATAATTGAGGAGGAGCAAAGCAAATTGTGATATGAAAATTTTCCAAAATAGTTGGAACCTTGATGATCTACTAATTGTGAATAATTGTAATTCGTTAATTTGTATTTTTAGGCGGTTATTAATTCTCACTACTAATTCTAATTCTAATTTCGAGGTTCAAAGAAAAGTCTTTCCAATAAATGATTGAACTGCTTTCTGAAGAATTACGAAACTGCCCAGTTTCAAATACCAAAGAGGCTAAAATTTTTCATCATGAAAATATCGTTGAGTTATAAATTCAAATTTCAAAGAATAGAAAATAATTTTTATGAGATATTGGCCATCCCGTTGATAATATAATAATCGAATTTCCCCTTTCATTTTGTTGAGTCATAGAGACACCCACGAATTTTTTTATAGACACATACCAGAAACCAGAATATAAAGTGAAAATTTCGTTGTCTCATTTGCAAGAATGACATTGATGCGCATGTATGGAACGAATCGAAATTCAAATTGAGACATTCGTCCTGCACCTTCTGGCAGAGTAGCTATTCTTATGAATTTGTCAGTAGCATTTGGGACTTGAACTACACCTTTAGAATGTAAGGAATCCAACCACCATCAACATTTACATGAGTTATTCTCGAGTTGAGACGGTTTAATGGACAGTTTGTGAAATACAGTGATATCCCTACTTTCTGATCAATTTTATGCGGAATGATGAACCTATTCCGATCACGAGATACCCGGCGGCCATAAAGCTGAGTTTATAGATGGCAAACTATCATACTTATATTTCCATAGAAAATCGATTCGAATCTTGATGGTCCTCATTTGAAAACGACTTTCCTTTGCAGTTTGGTCCAACACGCAATGTCTTTTCGACCAAGACTGGTCTAAATGATAATAATAATAGGAGAGATTTCATTGGAAATGGTACATTTACGGCATAATTCAATATAGGGATAATAATGTATAAATTCCATTGTAAAATGGCTGTTCATACTAATTTTTAATAATTTATATATTGTTTTCTCCATTAGCTTTCAATTGGTCTGGTGTTAAAGAAATCAATATTATATAAATATACGTAAAGTGAGTCGCTCTGAAGAGTCAATATAAATTAGATGAGCTAGACATAGGCAAATGTATTACAAAGAATATATTGCATATCATTAGTGAAACGACATGTGTAGCTTAAACTGTAAAATGTTAGAATGTGAAAACGTAGGCCTATCGTATACACAGGGACATTCGTTAATTTTATACATTTCAAATTATTTTTAGACTTTATACTCTATGAGACCTTGATTTTCTAACTTTTTTGAATATTTCGTATATCGTTTAACTATCCTTTAAATGAATAAAATCTGTAATATCGATAGTTATTTTATTTTATCCAATACTATTACGACAATCGTTTGAATGATTAGAAATGGCATTTCTGGTGGCAATAAGTAAGTCCATGTTGTGGCAATATATTACTATATCACAATAAAACCGCTGCGTCTCGAAATTTGGACGCATCAGTAGCCGCGTCTGCCACGCAGTGAAAAAGAGATAGATGCGTCACAAAAACGAAACGCTTTTAGGGCCATCTTGCCTATGTAAGCGTGCCAATGTAAGGTATTAAAAAATAAGTTAAATTTCGAAATCGTAAAGGAAAATAGGTACGAATTGCTATTTTAAACACTGAAATACGAATATGCTATCTTCGTGGCGAAATCACATCAGCGAGTGATTTGACGTTTGACAAATGGCGGATCTAAGCCGCCTGTTCGCAGCAATAACGTGGGGGATTCCGATAACCAAATTATGATTTTTTGCACATATTTGGAAAAGGAAATATAAATTGAGATGTTGTGGAGAAACGTGAAGCTATGATGGGATTAGGTTCGGAATGAATTGGAATAAAGAAGAATTTTTAACGAAATTACCCGTAACCGAATAACTGAGATCAAAAGATAATTATGAAACCATGTGAAATGTGAAGTGTGCTAAAAATTCTTTCCTAATGTAATGCAAGAATGATATCAAATAGGTTACCGAGGAAAAGTTGTCTGTCGTAGGAGCTGGGTCTGGCCATTCAGTTTACGTTCATGTTTACTGTCGTTTGTGTTAAGGAACATGTACATTGCATATGATCCACAATGCCAAGACTTGATTGATTTCGTTCCTTTCAAACGTCCAAATCATCGATCCTGATATTTTTCTCTTTCTTGCATCTTAGTGGCGATATGAACACGATTATACATTGCTTGCGCAATCAAAATATGAATTATGATTCATAATAAATCGACCAGAGTTTCCCGATTTATCGATATAAATCATTCCAGTTTGTTTGTTGAAAAGGTTATCTATTTCATATGCATATTAATTAGGAAGATACACGAACCATCCTTGGTTAAATTGAACATATCAATATCAATCCAAGGGTATGACATATTAGTTAAGTGTGGTGTAGGTAGGTGATAGCCAGTTGAATACTTTAGCAGCGTTTTTTTTCCGGAGCAAGGACTTTTTTATAATAGGAAAATACATGGAGAATAGATGTCGAATTGATAAATTTTATGGGGTTGCTTCCTGGCGGCTGTTACAATTATTCCATTGAAATTCCAACAGATACAACCATTATGATCTTACCGGGAATAGAAACCCGAAACGATAATCTAAATTCTAATTGACATTGAAGGCGTTCTCGAGACAGCATGTAACTATACCTCAATACGAACGTTTCTCTAATATTGTAACTGGATAATGTATATTCGGCTTCGGAAATGTCAAAGGTGCTGTGAACCAACTTACCAGCTTGTAACAATATTTTTTCTCCAAGATACTTCAATCTTGAACTTTCAATATTGTAGTCGAACAGTCATCATGTAATTAAAATATTTGAAACGATATTTCAATCCGACGTCAGATGAGACATCTGTATTTGCATATTTCAAGTTCATCTTCTCAACAAACAGGATAGGAATGAATTATCCGAACAAATAGTAATATTGATCGGATATCCACAGATTACTCCTAGAATTAGCTACCGTTCCCGAAATACATCCCACGAACCACTAACAAAATTACGATTCAAACGAAATCATGGTTAGCATAACAAATCAGAATTGGAACTCAGTATAAACTAACACACATACACACACTAATTAAATAATCTCAATTTGAGTAAAGTTATATTGCGAAGGTATTATATTGCATGTCGAGAACAATGTCTAAGCGGTCACAAATTTGTCGGTCGCCAGATTCAATATTGTTAATTTCATACAATCCAACACTGAAATCATAATAATCAGAAATACTGAAACTCGGCAAAACGTGACAGGCATCTAATTCAAATACCTCTAAACCCCTCTGTTCGAAAACGGAGAATATTCTCTTCATGTTGAAAAAAGTATTATGCGAATAAAGTGCAATAATGAAAAATCAATAAAGCTGCTGGGAGGAATAACCAAGAAAGAGAAAAAAAACACTAATTAGAGGTCAGTTAGCCACTCGACTTTTGCGGGCGTTCTCAATTCAATTGTCTCAATTTATCTATATGTTCGTCACGTAGTTTGAACGAGATTTACAATTCGAAATTCCCGGGCTCACCTATTCTGGAATAAACTTTTCCCGATTCTCTGAACAATCCCTCTAAGTTGTTTTGAATTACAAGCAGTAATTCATCATTATATTGATCAGACAATTTTTTTAAATTTCTTTCATATCTTTCAAAAGTGACAATCTATATATTCCCTTCTCACCATTTTCTCCAAGAAAATCAATGATTAGGATTCCTGTATTGGTTAGAATGAATACCAAAATCCAAGGGATGAAATTTATACTACATTCTGTTAGCCACAGACACCAAAAATTAATAATCTCAAATCCAGTTACCACGAATCACGTTTAGTGTTGAATCCAGAACTCATCTAGGCAATACAGTTTTTAATGACTTTATTTCTCCAACATTATTCGGAGTTATATAAATCACCAACATCCGACGTGATCTACTGTTGGACAAGTCTGTTAATACTGACAACAAATTAGACTCTATTAGAAGGTAATTCGTCTTACGCCCAAAACTAATATTCTATTGGTGAATATTATTTTCTGTGAAAATTTCCATGGTGGTTACACTTGAACTCATTATGGCATGTATTCATCTTGTTGACAGTTGAACTATAATAAAAAATATTAACGTAATATATAAGGAAGTAGTTCGTCAACGTTCAAATAGCTAATAAGGTCTTGGCGTTCGAAATTTAGCCAATGCGTTCTTCCGAAGAGATTGTTCATGCATGTCTGAGGGACTGCTCACCTTCAGTTCCGTTCAAAAACATAGAATATTTCAGGAATGAATCTTGTTAGAAATAATGGTTCCAATTCCAATTCATTAAAATTGGGAAATATGGGTTTTCAGGAATTGCAACCACTTTCGTTATGGCATTTTCCGCCCTTGACATTCCGCTAGGTCTTGTTGATCCAAGAGGTATTACATAGGTATATATCGAAGACTCGACTTCTCGAGACGACCGTCAAACTAAGTGAATCGTACATTAACGATCCAGACTGTGTGGCGACTAACATATTTAACCAACCAGCGTTCGAGTTTTGTGAACCAGTGCATTCAGTTTCCTCTATAAGGAAAAACGAAAAAAAAACTGTGAGTATATTTTTTTGTTCTTTCGAAAATATCTACTCGTTACGAAAAATTTTTGTAACAGATCCTTCAGAATTTTTATATAAGTTACACCGAATTAAAGGATATGGAACGGCAACCTCAAGAGTTATATCGTTTTCAGGACTTTCGATTGGGAATTGCAAAAAAAAAGACTGTCGTAAACTGTGTACCATCATAGAAAATCGTTTCTTATACAGAAGATTTCATATTTTACGTCCCATTAACATCGTTCAAAGCGATCACGATCGATAAGAGCTTGCTAAATTATTAAGCCTTGACTCGTCCTTTTTACAAGATATATTGAGCACCTACATGAAACAGGTGTATGCGTATAAAAGTGAATCATATTATTGTATCTTACCGAAAATGGCCTTCCTGAATTAAACAGAATCACTTCCTTTCCTGTTATGTAAACGGGGATGGTTGAATTTGATGGTCGCGCATAATATTCGTTATTATTTGAATTTTTGAGAAATCTTCTTCGGAGAAAGTTCTTGACCGACATAATCATAATTATTATTATTAGTCACCAGAATCGTCCGTGGTGATCTCATTGTGGTAATACCCTTGCGGTACACATGCCTTCTTTTGTCGCTTCATTGTTGGCTCAGATTGTTTTTCAAGGTGTTTTAATTATTAGAAGTAGAGCGGAACCTCAGGGCGAATTTCAGAATTCCAACAGCATAATACCTGTTTTCCTGTTAGCTCCTTCCGTTGTAATATTTGTTTATTTTCGGAAGCCAGTGACGTGGAAAAACTTTCCAACTATGTTTTCATTGCAACAAAGATGAAGGGCGCTCGAAACAATCCTATATCCAGCAAGCAGATGAATAATAAAAAGGGTTCTGTCTATCTCATCCAACTGCCTACATCCTTCAGTTGTTTAGTTCGCGATATTTGTCTCCGTTCATCCTAGGGCGTTCTTCTCAACGACACTCGTCCCCTCATGCCTGTTTTCCGAAATGAACCGGAGCTATCGCTGTTGAATTCAATTTTCACGACGTAACACGGTTAAGAGACTGAATCGTGTCTGGAATATTGACTTTGCAACTCATAAAGTTTGGATTTGGCTCGGTTCTATGCTCCTTCCAAGCACACTATTCGGGTTTTTGTTACTTTTGATTTTCGGGGATAACACATTCTAGTTAAGTTTCACAACATCGTCGAAAATTTCGAGTAACTCACGTCTATACAAACAAACAATTCATAATCGTAAACTTATCTATTTGCGCATTAACCGATTAATTAATTAGGAAAACAAAGTCCCTGGGTATGAGATTGGGCGGAGAGTACATAAATTTAGACGCCTGTCACATACAGATATTCTCAACGTTCCTTTGCAAAATGAAATAAATAGCAAGATCAGCTTTAAACAATCCGCTGGGTGTTTCATTTAAATTTCGAAATTTATTTTCCCGTAAACCTACTACAGTGATAGTGCAAAAGATCGTACACATTTCATGTAACCATTTCTAGGGGGGTTTTCAGCTGAGTTCATATATGCACGACTACCAAGTTACAAAGGCAATGTCACCTTGCTTGATAGGACCATACATAGGGGCACGCTGTTGAATACTAAACTTTCAAACCGGACAGAGATTATGAAGACATATGTCTTCCAACTGAATCAATTATTTTTCTCATATCTGTATTGCTATATTTTGAGAGCGCATATCTGATTGGTTCCTAGGTGTATGGTTCCAAACTTGCACATATCATCACAGAAGGTATTGTGGTCTAGGAGGGTCATGACTTCGTTGACTTGTGGCGGGAATTATTTGTAAAGCGATTTCGTGGAAAATTTCGCACGTTTGACTACTTGGCTAAGAGCTATCTACATAAAAAAGCTGCCTGGCAGATAGATCATATCTGACAGTTATGTCGTTTACCGATATTTGGTTAAGGGCGAGATTTTCATAGTTACTGTCATCAAAGTTTTTGAAATTTAGGTGATGACGACAAATGTCCGAAACGCTTCATAAATAAAATTTTCTAATTATTTTCAATATAGTATGAATTGTATAATACACTTGGTTCAAAATGCCGTATTGTAAAAACCTTCTTTTACCACAGACATCATGATAGGAATTATATTACGACTACATCTGGCATCCTTACTCGGAAGTTGTCTACAAGTTTGTTCATATAATTTTCCTCAAGCTTCAAAGCTGATCACACTAACATTTTCAATACCAAAAAATATTGACCAATAATCGTTCTCATCAGATATTCAACAGCAACAACTACAGATGACAGCGGGAACATGATCTCTTATTTCTCCTCTCCACCAGAGGTTTCTTATCACTTACGACTGCTTTCTCTTGTAGGACGATGTTAAACACAAAATTATTCCTGTGCTTCATCTCCCAGATATCTTTCTTTGGATTTTTTTCCTTTGCGCTATCCTGTTTTCAGAAAACCATTTTGAGTAAGTACATTTTCTCCATTTCCCACATGAATTGAATCGATGATATAAATGTAATTTTTTCAGGAGGAAACGGTGTAACTGAAAACGAAAAACAGACAATTCTCAGTGTTCATAACAGGATGAGACAAGCTGTTGCTTTGGGTCAGATAGACGGTCAACCGCCTGCTGCTAACATGATCGAAATGGTGATGCAATTCTGTCATACTTTGATAAATTCAACAGTCAATTGCTATATTTTCTTGTTGAAGATCGAATTAACAAATTAATGAATCCACGCATCTAATTTATTTATGTTAATAACATTCCCGCATCATAACATATCGAATTATTCATACGTAACGAGCCCACATATAATGTTAAATTCAGTTTATAAATATTCATTTTCCATTATACACCTGTGGTAGACCTGGATTAGCTGCGAAATTGTTTGTGAATTTTGATGGGGTCCGTATTGCAGCAACATGTTAAAGATGAATTTTCCAATTCATTTTGCAGAAATGGGATGATGAACTTGCAACGAAAGCTCAGAAATGGGCAATAACCTGCTCCCAAGATCATCACGACTCATATCGACATACAGGTAAATTAAAAAATGACCACTATCTTCATTGAAACGCAAAACTCATTCTCAATTTATTTCTAATTAAGAGAAATATTGCTGTTTTGATGTATTTCAAGTAATATTTAAAAACAGAGGGGAATATGTAATTCATTCTGCACACTTAAACATTATGAAAGCTAAAATGCCGAGTAGCACGGTCTAACATAATGTACTATATGGAACGGTAAGGGAGAGGAATTAATGGCCGCTATTATGATACCGCATTAAAGCTGTTTGCGAATTTTCTGTGGTATGAATATTCACGTTTCCATTTCACACTGATTATTTTATCATCCCAATTTTTAGTTCGCGCTTTCAAGTTTTCACATGAAGATATATTAATTCTAGATCGATTTTTGGTTGGACAAAATACAGCTTCGACCTGGACAACAAAATCTCCAACAGATTATCACGAGCTTGAATCGGATTTTGCAGGCGCTATTCATAAATGGTTTGATGAAGTAAGGAAGTTCAGGTTTGGACGACAGACCCACCCAGGTGCTGGTCATTATTCTCAAGTGAGTTTACAAACATTTCTTGACCATAATTATATTTTTTATCGAATGTTCACCAGTTTTGAGGTATTTGAAATTTTTAATTTTAAACAATACTTAGAGTTTTGAACTTTTCTCCCCGCTTTATCCCCAATGAAACATCATCCAAGTAGTCAAGGAGATGCTCTCCCAAAAAATTCTCGTTACTTTCTGCATTTGAATAAATATGCTTTTAAGAAGTGTTTTGATGAAGTTCTGTATTCTTTGGATAGCTAATAATTTGTGGACGTTTTTCACATATTACGCCAATCACTGTTTACCTTCTCTACAAACCTTTGAATATAAGTAGTTTTTCCGTTACTTGATTAAAGTAACAATACGGTTGACTTGTAAATATTTCAAATCGATAAAACAAGCAGCGTTTTTTCTCTAAATAAAATTTTCGGCACGCCTACTCTGGCATCTACCGTGGGAGATCCTGTATACCCAATAAGGATTAACCGTGCAAAAACAAGAATACAATCGCTTTATTTACCCGAACTATTAAATCATGAACATAAACTCGTTTAACATTCATAAAACTCCAGCTCATGCAGCCATTTTTCTTCTGATTGCGCTTTTACTATCCTCATAATTTTACGAGCTCACGAAAATTCGGTCGATTTCAACTAAAATTCCCTTATTTCCCCAAAGATTAAAATCGTATTCATATCCATTCAAGAGACGGATTTTCCAAAAAAATCTCAACACCATTCAAATATTTAATCAAATTAATGTGAAGAACCGCGAAACTTGATCGCAAGTAAGCCAGAAAAAAATGGTTTCATAATTCATCGGTCTACGTATCTCTTAAGTAAATTTATTCGTCTCGTTTGAATAATTAATTGAATCATTGAAATGAATTTCAAATATTTGCGTCTTTTGAGGAGAGAATTATTTCGCTTTGAATATTAATTTTTCGCATCCCTCTTCGAAAACCTGGCTCTCAAAATGTATACTAGTTATCAAAATTACCATCACTCGAAACTTTAATTAAAACGATGATTCGAACTTGTGGAGTCTACTATTTGATTGCCCGAAAGTTTGAAGTTAAACAGTGGTTGATAGACCTATTTTAATAATGGGCTATCTCAATTCGTGTTTCAGATGATATGGGCTGATACCTATTTGATCGGATGTGGTTACAGCTTCTACTACAGCTTTCAAACGGGATTCACTAAATACTACGTTTGCAACTACGGACCGAGGTAAAAGTCCAATTGAATTCCTATCTTCGACAGGATTAAGAAGGCAGATTGTAAAAGGGTTTATGTGAAGTCGGCTTTCCGTTGTAGACATGTATTAGATATTCCGTATGTTTCAGTGGAAATGTGGACGGTGAAAGTCCTTACAGGAAAGGATATCCCAGTTGTTACGAGTTTGGTTTGGAAAACTCCAGAAAATACGCAGGTTTATGCGGTAAGGCAATTTTTGTTTCCGCTCGAGCAACGAATAGATTTTCGTGAAGTCGAGTGCATCACGCTCTGCATCCGGGAAATCCGAATTTACGAGATGGGAAACTCGCGATATACTTCAGATTTGTGTGGGAATCTATCAAAATGGCATTCGTATTGCCCATTCAATGGCAATTTGTCAATGCTTAAGGATGCGTTTTCAATTTTCTCTCCAGACATACTGTTTCAACATTGCGCCTTGAGGGGTTCAATAATAATAGTAATAATATGTTCATCAAATATTATTAGATTTACTCATAGCTGCATGTACTATTCAATCGAAATTCAGCAAAAAAAATCTGTAGATATCATAAAACACTCGCTGCTATCTTCTAAGAAACAAATTTTTCGCACGAACAATTATGACATTAACGATGCTCGGAGCACTGTTTCATCTTAAGAAAAACATTTTGTCACAATATAGATAAGAGGACTTTTTGTGAAGAATTCTTGTTGTTGCTTTTTCCTCGAATGCAAAAAAAATTGGTAACCGTTACAACAGTTTTTTTGGGGCACCTATTTCATAAAATATAATATCAATAAATTTTATCAGTTGCGTTTAATTCATAGCAATACACAATTACAAAAAAATTCATCATTTGGCATAATTAACTCTTCTTATTTTTTCAGATAAATACGATTCCTTGCATCATCATCTATTGGCGTTCGGGAACTTCATAGGGTGAACTGAACGAAATTGAGCAGATTCCGACACCGTACTACTGTAGTGATTCACCGAAACAGGATTACCAGTTTTAGAAGCCGAAACAGAAACCGACTTTCTCTTGAACCTTTTCAAAACATGTATTTCGTACTGAAAGCTACTGTGTTACATCTTTATCTGCAAATGTATCTAAATGATTGAAGAGTGTTGAATAAAATAAAAAAACGAACACCAATCAAAATAGTTCATTATTATGTCATTTTTTTTATCTCGAAAACCGATTACACAATTTTTTAGATTTTGACAGATTTGTAATTAAAAGCAAGTTGATTATTTGAAATAGATAAGTGCTTACATTATTCAATTTTGAAATTCATATAGAATTACGTGAGCTATTCTTGACTATCTCTATAAATACTTATATATACCACAGCCTGCCACTGTACACTATCATGATGAATTTCCAGCACTCTGCTGCGAAATGTCGAATTCGTTTTCAATAGATTAATAATAATAATGATAGAAAGATACATTGATTTCGAAAAACGCGCTTAGGTGGTAGAGTTGTTGATTGCTCGCCCTGTGCGGTACCACCGCAACTGTTAATCGTTCCGTGAAGTTCTCTTTCAGTGCATATAGGTTTTGGTAGATCCTACTTTTTGTTAAATCCATTATCCCAGTCTCGTCATAAATATTCTTCCAATTTATCCAACTTCAGGTACCTGAAAATGATTTTATGCACGGACTATGATATTAAGAAAATTTTCTCAATTTTTCATTATTTGCGAAAATGATTACAAAGTGAGGGTTCGGATATTTTTCTATTGTTTTCAAACCTTCATTTCAAATAATTTTCATATTTTGATTGTTACCAATTATTATAGACACGAAAAAGTCCGGTTAAAAAAAAACCTTTTCAAATAGATTAGCGATTTTAAAACCCCGCATTACTGGTTTATATAGAGGTAGCTGAAAAACATGTATTTCTAATCTTGGTAGCAATTGCCGTTGAAATAATTGTTATAATTGATGTTCACTGTTGAAAATGTCATCCACAATTATTAAAAATAATATTAATTCACCTCGGTTTGCCATGATTTTCAAGCGTTTCCTAACTAAAAAAACACGTGAATCTACATACCATGGAAACAGAGAGGAAATTGAAGAAATGTCAAAGAAAAAAGTGCAGGAATTCAAATGAAAGTTGATGTGATGACCAAGTTCGTGACCATGTTGTTCGCTTGAATCCGCCTCATGATTTCAGGCAACATGCGCTTTAAGACGCTCTGGTGCGTAGGTATATATTCTATGACTGCTATTCAGCATGAGGGCCAAATTGCTATTCTTACCCTGCATACCCTCTTTTTTATTAACATTCAAAATGTATGCCCAATAAACTATTTTGAGTACCCAAGTAAGCCAATTAATTGTGTTTAATTTAAAAAGAGGTAGTCATCAAAAATGAAAAATATGTTTAAATTTGTTAAATGAATAATGACTTCATTTTTGCAGAAATGACGTAAGTGAAAAACATAATATTTTCATGATTTTCATGATGAAAAAAGTTATAGCCCACCAAAGTTTCAAAAGGAAAGGTGCACAAACAGTTTCTTTTAATTTTTCACGAAGCATTATCGAAGGGATTCGGAATTCGTTTGTAATTTTATTTCATCATTCAGAAATCTATTCATTGTTCTCATTATTCATTGAATGTTACGAAATTTATAACGTTTTTCGGCCTCTTCAACTTGCGCTATCTATACTTCCACCTCAATTGAACAATGGTAGTTCTCTTTCCCGCTCTCTTCGTGAGGAATTTTCCCTGCGCTGTGGTTATTGAATTTCTTCTATCCGCAGTTAGATGGCGAAGTGAATAGCATCTCGAAATAGCAAGCGACTTTTGATTCATCTTCGTTGAATTTATTTTTTAACAGAATGAATCGTACACATATATTTCAGAGGATTTGATACGAGCAAGGTGGCGAATTTATAATATTGGATAGTCCTCCGCTTGATCTTAACAACAAATTAATATGATGAAATGCATTATTACAGCGATAATTTTCATATTCATCAACAGCTATTCCAGGACTTCCTCCATCGGGCAAACCACAGTCATGAAATTATTCATGTCCTCTTCGTTCAGTTGTCGCAAACGTATCGTCACGGAATTATCGAATGCTCCACTAGAAACCAAACGAATAGTAGTTGTTCCACAAGCGATGGTATCCTCAAATCTGGCTACAGAAAAAATTTTTTCAGATATTTATGGGATGTAGAAAAAATTGTACCTTGTTTAGAATTCAGGCCGCACACCGAATCTGCCAGCAGTATATTTGCATTATCCAATCCCAAAGAGCCACCGATTTGTACGTAATCGTCTAAACCCCTCTTTTGACACTATAAGAAAACATAATTCTCTAACTAAGTGAAAGACGTCGTATAACGGAAAGGAGAAGAAAAAATTTATTAAATTCTTCATTTCTATTAGATATCCCGCACGTACGTGGTTTGAGGTCGATTTCCCATTTCAACAAATATCCTGAACTAGGTGCCCGTGTCTGGATTAAGCGACCTTATCTGGACGATGCATTATTCATACATATGTCCATAAATACACAAGGGAATACCTATTTCGAAAGAACACCATTCAAAACAACCGAATACCTTATGAATTGTCCCCGTTTCCAATTCGGTACTCCTTGCATCAGCTCTAACGACACCCACATTGATTGCTTCCAACTTGACTGCCGACGGAAAGAGAGTACTAACGCTGCAATTAGATCTCTTTTCGTAATTCTTCAGAGTATAAACCATTTCGGGTGCTTGAAGAAGAACATTGCACGCTATCAAATCAATAAATAAGTAATTAATAACTTTCACCGTCTACTTACGTCTGAGATTCCGTAGAAACCGTACAGTGATCGTGAAACCTGATCCCTTGAAAGGCATTCTATATTGAATAAGAGCGACATTTGAACTGCTAACAAAAGCATGTTTCATTTTCTTCTCGTCACAAAATTCCCTGAACCTCCTCTCTTTGTGCAAAGAATGATCTCTGGGACTCGGAAAAAGTTCTCCATTGAGCTCCCATCCATCGACAAACTGGAAAATTGAAAATTCTACATTCCCGATATTGATTATGATCTTTTCTTTTTGCCGCCTGCATTATGTATCTTATAACGAAATCATTTTGTGTAGTTCAGACACGTCCGACGCGCTAACACGTTTTGCTGGATCGAATATGTATATTTTTTTTATTACAAAATTGCATTAAATTGGAATATAAAAAAGAGGGTGCTTGTTTTTTGTTATCAATATAAGAGCAGATGAAAACGTTCATTTGTGACACCAAAATGGGACATAACCAAAGAACAATTCCAGAAAAGAGAGTGCATTATTCTCTTAGCATATTGTATCCACAATTTTCGTTTTACCAGAATTTCATCAACTGGATTGCGCAATGCACTCAAAACCAACCGAAAGTTACAATGTCTCTTCTGTAAACAGGCTTCGGTCGTTCATGAACGAGTCGTTCAAAACGAACGAATTACTTAGCTGAATCGGAATAATAGATTCTCAACATTCGATTGGATCGATTTTTTACCCTTAACCACTGAACACTCGGGCAGCGCCCTATCTAAGGAGGGGCAAAGCTGAGGCGTTTGTCGGGCGGCCATTATTTGCTACTTTGTATTGTAAAATATAAAATTTATTTCGTCGGTTGAAAATTTTTTTCTGCAAATTTATTTATTACATATGAGTACTGCGACTTGTGAATACTTCTTATACTTAGCTTAAATCATTTGATGTGATAAGAAAAATTTACAATTTACAGATAAATTGCTGACATTCAAGTAATATTTTGAAGGTTTTTCTCTGCGTGGAAAGTAAAATTATATGAAAATAATGTTGAAAAATGTTTTATTTATTAATTAAAAACCAGTGAGAATAAAGAATACAGGACATACGGAATCATAGTTAAAACGGAATAATACGGTTGATGCGCGATCCTGCAATAGATCTATACAAATACTTTTCGAATTGATTATTACCCCTTTTTTGTTCTCGTCATTTTTTGTCACTTTACTGATATTGAGATATTGAAATTTCATATCTAAATTCAATAACTTGTTTCGCTTACCCACCACGCAGTTCTTTATTTATCTATTCAAATAAAAAAAGAACCCTCTCAAAAATAACTACAAGGTCTGCCAGTGTTGAACAAGTGTGAAGTTACTCGTAAAGCTCCCCATTCAATTCCAAGATTGAAATAAAATGGTATTATGTTCTTTAGACTTACCGCAACAAGTCCACCATTAGCACATGGTACATCGAAATAATTGAACCTAACTTCAACCTTTTGGTCTGGTTCAGCGATAATGTAAATACCACATGCTGTACCTTCTTCCCCTGATGCTTTACAATAGAATTCTCCGTCATCGGAAGTCATGAATATGCATTCTGAAAATGAAATTTGCGATTAAACTCAATTTTGTTCTAATCATAAACCATTCCTTCATTTCGAATGATGCAATAGAATGAGCGTTAATGCACTTCCGTTTCTGCAGTGGTGTGATTAAGAACAGATCCAAATTAGGAATAAAGTGGTTAACAAAGGCCGATATGATTACACATTACGACGGGAGTTCGTTGGCTTTACCACTTATTGAGAAAAATAGAACACAACTGTTTACGTGGAATACTTCGCTTACTTGAAGCGTCACTTCGATTTTGCTCACCTTTCACGATATTCTCGGAAGACCTCTTCAAACGTGAGGAAAGCTGTTGGAATTTACTGATAGAAGGATTTGTGTTGGGATCTGCATCCAAGTGACGGTTTGGAGATACCTTTAAGAAATATAACATATTAGTTTCTAGATTTTGTCAAAAGAATACAATAGTTCACTATTTTCGGCAAGACGAGATGAGACCAGATGTCTCTTTTCGTGTGGTGTCATTATTTCCATCTCAGAACTTTTTTTTTGGGTCCCAACGGGAACTAATCACATGGAATTCCTTACTACAAATATGAATTGAAGATTTTATAACATTCTGGTTTTTGTGTGTGTGATGAAATTTTTGATCACATTATCAAGGATTCGAAGACTACTCGAGCTAGTTGTGCAGGTTTACAATGAAAATCATCGCCTGTAGCCTGAGCAGAATATCTTTAACGCACACACATACACACACACACGTACTACCTCGATTGCGTAACGACGGCGAAGGATATGGCTTTAAGCCCGCTCACTTCATTTGCTGTGAAAGCATATGCAAGAATATCATGATTTCACATCAAAAATAAATACAGGGTTAAAATACTGAAATCTTGAATGAGCTAGTCAGAAAATTTTTTGATAGTAATAATAACATCAACCGACGATCAACCCAACGTTAAAAGGGAATTCATCGTCATCCCCTTGTCCTACTCCTACTCTGTAGGCATTGGTAGCTCAACAAGCGTAGTGCGGACCTACTACCTAGAAAAACCGGGTTCGAATCCCGGTAAATTCTTAATTTGAGAATGCAATCGTGCTTCGGAAGGCACGTAAAGCCGTTGGTCCCGGCTATATATTCAATATATATGCCAGAGGCATTTGTGCCTCAATCAAATCAAATCAAATGGCAGCTCTGACATTATGTCACATTTACACTACATGTTTGAGAAAAGTCGGGATATATTATTTTACGAATCTAATTTTTTAAGCGGATAATTTTATTCCTTATCGCTTATAAATTATTCTTGAGATTATGTTAAAGACACTTTTCCATTAATTGATTTTATATCAACCCCAAGTCAACGTGTTTGACAGGTAAGTACTATGTCAAGACCTATTCCTGAAAATTCTCGGAGAAGAGAAGGTTGTAGGTCACGATGACATGAAGCTGTTGGAGGGAAATCAACTTTACATTGAGTGTTCGTGAAAACAGGTGACCTTCTATAAGGAAAATTCAATCTTTTATATGAATATTGATTGAACATAACATCAATGTGTCCTCCACTTCGTTATTATTCTTAAAAGTGGCAGATTAAGCATCCTTTTTCAATTAAATTTGAGCTTATTAAGGCTTTCATTTGCTGAAACTTTGTAGAAATCCCCGTGTTTCATAGAATACATCGAAAAGTAAAAGTGTTTTTGATTTGTTCACGCGTGGATAGCAACCGCGTTAATGAGCTCACATGAGAAAATATAGCGTTACGACCATTTGTAACAATTCTGCAGTAATTTCTATTCAGGTTTATTTTAATCCCCCAACTATTACTTCATTAGCTGTTTGTTAATGGACTATTTGTATCTGCCTATCCTGATTATGTTCAATTTACTGTCAAAGTCCGCTAATTCATTCCTCCATCAGACAAAATAACGACTGCTTTGACCAAACTCATTCCACAGGTAGAGAAAAGAGAAGGGATCCTATCGTAGTAGGTAAACATTTGAAATTGCTTTTGGAAACGGGAAATACTTTCGAAAAACAGCAATTATCAGCGGTCGAAGAGTGTTCCTCTTTTTACATAATAAATTGCGAAGAGGTCTGTCCTTAATTGACCTGCTTTGTAGAAGTAATTAGTAATTGGACCGTCTCTCAAGGTGAAATGAACTTTTCATCTATTCTCGCCTCCACGAAGGGATTACTATTAAAAGTTTCACCCGTCAGCTTGTTTCACTTTTCCGCAGATTAATTAGTAAGTTTATACGATGTTAAGGTTTTAATCTTACGACAAATAGTATGACGATCAAAATTCATCACAAGTTAATGTGATCGTTGTTCCTATCCATCAATCTATGTAGGTGGCTTATATTTCGTGGGGAGTATGAGGTGATGATATTGTTCTGAGTATGGAATATGGAACGGTGAAAGAGGTAATCAAATTGTGAAAACAATGTAGACGACTGTTTCGAATGCATAATTCGTTTTATCATTTCGCTCATATCAATGTCGTTCTATATGATAATTCACAATTTAAATTTCCCACGAAGGGATATCGTTGTCGATAGAATTTCGTGGTGCATTCAAAACAATCTACTCTTTAAATATATCTACATCGAACTTTTCAATTGATTAATTACATTAATGAGGAACTCAAAAGATATGTCAAAACCTCGTCGTGAATGAAGTGTTGTTGAAACATCAAATCTCCGACGGTTGCTGAGTTTCAGAAATATAACTGGTATAAGCTGTAAGCTCATGATTTATCGGTTTCATTATCTTAATTCAGGAAGCATTTGGCACGATATTTGGCGCAATTTCTGGCATAGGTGGAATTAACATTCAAAATAAAAGTTATTTTTCAATCGGGTGTGTTATTTTCAGCGGATGAGCTTACTTAAAAATTAATTCATACATTTAACATATGGTGCGTGTTCACGCAATATTTTAATTTAATAGGTCCGATATTATTGGATTGATTAAATATTTTGCGTGATAGATTGGCTCTGTTCCGAAAGTGTGATATAATTTAATCATTTCATGAAGCAATAAAAAGTACGATGTAAAATTTTTTGTTGTATATGCTTGCCCAGCGAATGAAGTGAGCAGGATTAACTTAAAACTGTTTATGCTATACGCCAAAACGGCAGCACGTAGAACAACAAAATTTTTAGGAAAGGTCAATGGTTGCCAAGTCTGATACCTTATTCAATTTCAATCGGAAATTTCATTCGCCTGCTGGATTTTCGGGAATTTTTAACAACCTTATTGTCATCTTGATTCGGCGCAAATGTACCTTCTAATGTATTCTTCGGGTCAAATGACTAACGGGAGCCCTTTCTTTTGGGCAACAATTTTTAAATTTCATGAAAGAAATGAAAAAAAAAACTTTTTCAATTCGAATAATTTGAAAACTATTTCTGACATCGACACGAAATTTTCTATGCCAAAGGAAATATTAATTGCCGGCTTTTTTATGGAAACATCCAAAACATGGAATGCATATATTGAGAAAAAAAATTTACTTTTGGTAACTCAATTCGGAAAAATTAAGAGCCTGAATTGAAATATATGATAAAATATTCTTCAATCTCCAAGTATGTATTCAAGAAAAAAGGAAATATTATACTAAGTCAAAAGGATTATATCAATGAAATGGAGCATTAAAGACTGGATGATGTCATAAACGGATTGGAAGTTGATAGATGGCCGAAGTGTCTTATTCTATCCTGAACTGTATAATTTGAAGGCAGTACAAACAAAATCAAATATTACGGATGAGAAAATTTCTTGTTTTCCTACCGTAAAAGATTACAATAAGCATATGGAATACTTCGATAGATTCAACATACTGAAGTGTTTACATGAAGTGGACCGGAAATCCCACAAAGGAAATAAAATCTTTTTTGATATTATGTGTATAATGGATACGTGGATGAATTTCGGAGAAGCGTGGCTATACTGGGGCAAGGTTGGGTGTTTGACAATCCCCAGGGACCAAGTGGCTTATATGACACTTAGATATTTATTCATCGTTGAATAATTTCGTTTCTGATTTTCGTGAGCAATTGAAACACCTTTCTGAAACTCCGAAGATATTGATTGTGCAATCCAAAACAAATTGGTAAGTGTTGAGCAAATGGACAAATATTACTTCGAATGTTCCAAGAATTTCTTATTATTTCGAGAATTCTCTATATAAAAGAATAATCGCCTCCCATAATCCTACGCCAAATTTCCTGCAAAAATTTACAATTTTTTATTATTACTATTTCATCATAATTGTACTTTAATTTTTTGGAAAAATGAGGTGTAACAAATAACATTTTCGAAATTCCCCACAAAATCGGGAAATTTTGTTTTCAATATCCTGGGATACATCAGAAACTTAAGAAATGTTTTCCGAATGTATCATCAATTTTCTAGTTATAGCTAATAAACCAGGGGAGAGAGTTGATCGAAATCGAAATTTAATCATGATTCGTTAATCTCAATTAACTCCCGCGTAGGAATGAACTAAGCGTTGGAAAATTGTGTTAATAACAGGAATTATTATTCGGGCCACATACAACAATTAATAAATTAATACGCGACTGCACGCCACTGAACGACAGAATTTTTAATAGACGAGGGAACAAGGAGTACGGTTTCTAGTCACTCCCGACCACAACGAGAGCAGGCAAGATCCAGAACTCGAATGAATAATTCATCTTTAGATGAATTTTTCTCCGACGCTACAGTAGGGTTTCAATTCCCTTTTTATTAAGTTTTATAGCATGAAATTATACACATAAATCCAACTTTATTATTTTAAAATTTCGATATTCATTCATTCGGACTTGGTTTTGGTACACTATTCTGTACTTCAAAATTCATCAAAAAAATTCACTCTGGGAAAAAACAACGAATTTCAATTGTTAAATTCATTTAAGTTATTTTCCAATAAGCCAATGCGTAATGGCTCGAAAAAAATTTTAACACTACCTTACCCAAAATAGAATAAACCAAGCAAAGAAGTTGCTCATGTAAATACTTCTTGCAGAGCAGCTTATTTTATTGAATTTGTATTTCCTCAATATTAAAATTGACAGGAAGGGAAGCAAAAAACGCTCTTCGATTCTTGTCTCCCTAGAGATATTACAACGCTCCAATGCAACAACTTTGAAATCTTTCAGTTTTTTAGTAAAGCACAATTGGAGTTATCTTCGGACTACTTTCCCCTACAGACAAATCGACGCACAAATAACCTTCCACTTAAAAAAATTAAAATACACTCATTTTCATAACTCACCCTCTCGTTTTCGATCACCTTGACTTGGGGCAAACCGTTCGACATTAAAATCAGCAAACAAATCACGCAAACTAAGGTGGGGACACTCTGATAATGTATCATCCTAACAGGTGGCAGGAACTTTTCTGAATTGCCCCAAGTTCCAACTCACAGTGAAGCTTCTTCGCAGGAACAACTCCGTTTAAATAGCGCGCCTCGACGCCCCGTAGCCAGCCAACCACCCTTCGTTACAACGATGTTAGAGTGACGCTTTCTTTCTATAACACATATTTATCTCATCATCGGCAACTTCACTGCTAAATATCTGGATGGGTTTGTTGTTTACTCCATGTCATACGTCTTTATGTGTTTAACACTAATTACTCACTGAACGGCGTTATAAACAGAATCCCGTTCTTCTTAATCAAGAGAATATTAATAAAATGGATTTATTTACTTTTTGGGGGATTATGGAGCTGCCTGTGTGTTGACCAAACGAACAATCGATATTTCAGAAATGATGATCGAAAATTTTGTACACTGCTCCATCATGGTAGTATCAGAAATTAATTTTTCATTTATTCGCTTCTTCTAGAGACGAACTTGATTTCGAATGGCAATCAATTATTCCAATATACTCTACAGAAGAAAATTCAAACTCACTCGACAGGTAGTTCACCACTATTGTCCAAAAATTTTTGTTGTTGATCGTTTCTGATATTATCTGCGGATTTATTTGACGTTATCTGGAACGATTTATTATGTTTATTCGAAAGTGTGTTTTCATCGTTTATTTAATAAGACTATTTTCATGTAGTATTTTAATTCCGCCATTCAATTTTACGAACTTACAACGAGAATCTAGGGATTTAAATGTTTCATTCGAACTCGGAGCGATGAAGTTGAATATTTACTCAGAAACAGCGGGCCTTTTTGCATAACAAGCCGATGTCTGGGGAAACGGCAAAGCAAGTGCCATAATTTGCTTATTCAAATGGAACACCCTATATATTATTCTGTATTTAGATTGAAGAGAACATCCTAACCCACTTTGTCTCCAACTTCATGTCTACCAAAAATACATAAAAATGATGTTCCACCAAGACCGACTGTAAGTACTTCTGGACCGCCCACCTAGAGTCTGGCTAAATCTTTTGCAATATTGCTGAAAACCCACATGGGTTTCCAACTGCAAGGGAATATCTCAAATTCAATATGATTTTGGCGGGTTCTGACAATATCACAAGAAAATCCAAACTCATTAATGCGAGTTTTGATTAAATGGGTATTAGTTGTAGAGGTGTATTAACTTGCATGGAGTGATCTATCCTTTTAGGATGATCTATAGGTATATATTACCCTGACCGGTCTAAAAGAGAGGAGGGAGGCCGAAGGCTTCGAACGACGCGAACGATTTAGAGGGGGCGGAGGGGGCGCTTCCTCCTTCTACCTTGAGTATTATATTATACCTAGTACATTCATCTAGGTAATCGATGTGCCCATATTATATTTTCCTATATTTATATGGGGGAGTGGGGCTAGAAGTGGAGCACGATTGCCCCCTTCCCTAACAATTTCGTTTCTCAGTTTGCGTAGACAGTAGAAATACGATTAACAATTTTATATTAATCGATTTCGCTACCGTATGTTTTATCCTGAAAAGATACCCAAAATAAAATCATTGCTAGAGTCGGCAAAGAAAGAAAATTGCATTTAAATAGCACACTAAGCGAATTTTCAAGAAATATTTGATCAATTGCACTAACTTTTGATATACTTCAAAGCACTTATGTTTTTCCTGTCACAAGTTCCCTAATTAATCGATCACAATAAAGTAAAAATTTAATAATAAATAAATAGTCAATCTAATTGAGTACAGTTTTTCATACGAATCGTTAACCATTTCAAACGTCTCCATTTTCCCGTTTCAAATAATTTTTTTTGTTCATTAACTGTTCTTGGTAATTATTTCCCTGAGCGTAATCGAATCCTTGCGAGTGGCCAGCACTCGAGAATTGGGGATAGTTCCATTTTTCACCGCCATACCCTGAAAATATTCCGCGTTCAACATTATTTAACTTTGTGGTGATTGTGCAATGACCAAACAAAGAGTGCGGGTGCAAATTCGCATTGAGAAGACCAATGGAAATGAAAAATTTAATATAAATCAGCTAAATAAATACTAATTCACAAATGTACTCTCGGAAATTAAAGTTAGAACATTAATATCCCAAGGTCGTTGCTAGTGGGAAAACTGGGTTTCAGGTTGTTCCCAAATCGACCCTGGGATGCAGCAAACTACTATAATAATCTTGTTTGGCGCGATGCTCTTGGGTTGTTTCGTATATCGATGGCGAATAACGCCTATCGTAATGCCCTGAAATTCAATTGATAATCAGCTATTGTTAGGAAGTAGTTTTCGAATGAATAACAACAATATCCAAAAACAAATCGAAATATACCAAAATTAATTCTGAGTTGCGAAACAGTCTGCGAAAATTGGTAAAGTAATAGTCCGAAAGAAAACGGTTTTATGCAAATAACCCAAGCAATAACATAAATTAGTCGTGGATAATTTAACAAATGTCTTTTCGTGTTCTCTTAATTTGGATTAAATTCGCAACACAGCATCACATTGTCACTTACATGGACTTCCCGGCGCCGAGTGACTGTAGAGACCATAGTTGAAGCTGCTAGTCGCTATTTTCTTCAATCCCTGTATAGATGTCAAGATCAGTGCTAATTTAGCTAAAAGCAGCGCTTTTCCTCCAAGGACGGCAAGAAATTGGAAACCCATTGGAATAACAATTAATCCAACGGCTACAATAGCGAATACTAAGAGAGAAACCAACATGTTATCTTTCCTGCGACGAGTGCGAGGTCCAGTAGCTCGCGAGCTTTCTTCATTGCTCAAATCAATTTTCAATTCATGCGTTTCGAAAACATTGAAAAGTTTTGTGACAACTTCATCATTCCAATCCATTTGATTTTCAACAAAATGCCTCGACGTCACCGTATTTAATCTGGAAATAACAGACAGGCTTTGTTAAAAAAAATCAATCTGCCGAAAAATTGATGAGAAAATATCAGTCTGTCATCTCACCTGGCAGAATCTGTAAGATTAAGGTCTTTGTATTTAACCAATTGAATTCCACTTCCAATGCTTATCAAATCGGGTCTTAACGACCTATCGAGCACCAATAAACTTTTACGTCTAAGACAATTCTGAAAGATGGTGATAAATTCTTTACTTGTCTTTGGATTAACGGAAAAGTCGAGGCACGTTTTCAAGACAACACCCGTCATTTCGCCGACCTGATACCATACCGATTCATCATTATCATCCACTCGATCACAGTGAACTTTACATGTACAAATTAAGAACACCACCGATATTATAGAAAAAAACTGGGTACACCTCATCTTCTCTTTGAGATTCAACTTTTCCGATGAAACATTCTTACAACACGGAATCCGCCGCGAATGTGATACCGAAACAAATAAACCCCGGTTGAAAAATTCTAAATAATATTGAGGTATTTCACGTTATATATCAAGTTTCGCAACACTGAACTTAGGGGTGTGTCACCGTAATTATAACGCTTGTTGTGCGGCCACTCTTTCGGAACAAAGATTTCCATTTTAATGCATAAGTCAACGATAATAACTTAAATTAGGGCATCAAACACGACTCAAATTCTTTGTCGCATATTCAGCGAAACGTAAATCTGATTTTTTCTCAACTTCAAGATTTGTTTCATTCGATGAAAAGACATTCGTCTATGAATAAATAATGTTAACATTGGTTGGTAGAATTTTGAAGACGATTTGCGTGGTTAGTTGAATCTATTAACCAACGTTGTTTACTTCTTAGATTACCGTTTGTCAAGGTACTACTTACATAGTCTCCTATAATAGTAGCACAGTAGGGACAATTTATTTTGGTTATTACATATGTGAAGCAAATGGTGCATAAATACGTGCTATTCTTCAGGATGGAACGGTATTTTATTTTTAACGACTGTATTATGAAGACAGCGGTGAGCCACTGAAATTATACGGAAATCGTAATTTTTCTCGCGCCCACTGCTCCCAGAAGTAATTAAAAGCACTGATGAAAATGATATTTTCCTTTTGCAGGGAGACTGCAGAAGATTATGTGGTAATAAAAATTATACTATTGGGAAGTCTCTTTTTATGAAGCGTATATATTTGTTCTCAATGAATCATGAAATAAACGATGGAATTTATTGGAACGCGATATTTTCGTGCTATTATCGTAAAACCAGCTTCTAAGAAGCTAATGCTCTGCAAGTCTCAGGTCCCTTATATTGGTGATCGGCCCCAAAACGCTCCCTTGAATTTTCTGACGCTATATGTATAGAGGAGAGCGATTTGATTGTTTGGTTATCATCAGCTCATAGTCCCATCGACGGAAAATGGCTTATTCAAGTCTTTTCTACCAATATTACCATAGAGACCGCTCTGATTCTCTTGCGGGTATTATTCGTCATCAACCGCAGCACTGTTAGTCTGATAAATTTCACCCTTTCGCCGTCCTTCAGCAAAAGCTCGTATACTAGAGTCGTTCCTCCATTACCATATTGTTTTGCATCTTTAACCCACTTCAAAAACAAGTTCGCTGGCTTATTTGAGCCAACAAAATAAGACTGACTATTATTGATAACTGTAATTGTTGAAAATGTAATGAGTAATGGAAGAGAATGAGAGAAAAATTGTGAAAGGTGTTATTAAAAATAAAGCAAATATGGGGAGGTACTGATCTATTTAACCAATACTACAAGGTAGCGTTATGGTTGTATTATATAATAATAAGAAAGTCTCTTTATTTTTCGTGCAATGTTGAGAGAAATTTCAATAAAAATATTTATGTGATAACTTCGTTAAATTTATAAAATATATCTACTAACTTCAAAAAAAAATCAATACATTTTAACGTTTTTCATGATTTATGAATATTATATTTAGGAAAACATAAACCAAATTTCGATTCAATTCCTGAGAAAACTGGCAAGCAAACCGAGTAACCACCGACGTGATCAGGATTCCTCGATTTTTGTTCTTCTAACACTTTCAGCTCGGATCCCGTTGGACGCCTGCAAACAAGAAAGAAATTTAACGACCGACTCAATAATAAAGAATTCCTACACAATAAATAAATTTTCTTTTTCAAACACCTGCTGAAGAAACCGTTAACAATATCAACTAATATTTCCTTGTCTAATGAATTTTAACGCCGTTCTAAAATTTGGGAAACTTATCCGCTTGATTCAAATCAAGGCACGTTTTAGACGCATCATATAATTCTAATATAACTAGCAATGTTTTCCTGGAAAACCATAGCACATTTGCATTTTCTTTCTTCTAAGCAACGTGAATGGGAAGTGAAGGAATGGGGGAACGTCGCTATGTAAAAAGGAGAAATTAACGCGATCCAAATTGAAATTAATGAATTATTCAGAACAGTGAGGCCGAGAAAATGTTACACTATTAAAATCTGGGTGCATCGATCGTTTTTGCAGCACTTAAAACTCAGGGATGCGTAAACATGACGTGACACTCGAATTGAATTCAACCTAGCCACAGCCATTTATCAACTTGGTGAAAGGGTACTACTCTTCGGTGGAAAAGGTAAGGGGACGAACGCGGATAATTTTAACTGAGAATGAAATTATTTCTAATCGAAAAAAAATATACAGAATATAATTGATCTGTAACAAACACCTATTATTTCATTGAAATTTTCAACTTACGTTCCGCCGAAATCGATGTACAGTAATCTCTGCAATAATTCATAAGTAACAAGGGTGACTCCAAACTGCGGCGATGATCTGAACACACGGGCTGAAAATACAGACAAATAAAGTAACATTGAAATATGAAACCAAGAGTTTATTTATAAAGGACATTTTACGGACTTTCAGCCCAGGTGGGTGGTAATATTGCAAGCTGTCCAAGAGAGTATTTACTCTGTCTCAATTCAAAAGAAAGTCGTCTTTCTTTTGACAAAATTCTTGATTGAACAATTATACAGGGTGTTATCAATCAAAAAACTCGAAAACAGTGTTGAATAAAAAAATTTTTGAGGACCAAAATTGAATGATTTTCGAAGATAAACCAGGTAGTGACCTTGAAATTGACCTTGGAGCGGAGTTTCAAGGTCATTTTAAAGCTGAGTCGATTTTTCAACTGGAATTCTCTATTTTCAACCCAAAATTCGGAAAGCCCATAAAATTTTGAATTTAAAAATAATTTTTTTTAATTTTTCGTTACTTGGGAAGACTGGACACTTTATTTATAATAATCCTTGATTTTCCAATAATAGAAGGCCCAAATCGAAAAAGTTTTAGAAACCAAAATTGAATGATTTTTAAGACTTTCAAAATGAGCTTGAGGTGGAGTTTTAAGGTCATTTCAAGGTTATTTTGGTTGTGTTGATAGAAGTCCTTATCTAACACCAAACATTCTATATATCCATCCAAGATTCACTTACTATTCACGGCATCAACAATTCTTTATCGGTTTCATTAAATGATAAGTCAAATAGATTCTCTTTCAATATTTTAAATGCATATTGAATAGATTACTTCAATTCCACTAAGTCTTTCGGTCATTTCGCTTGATTTATATAGATTTTTTTAAATTTCTTTTGCGACATCTTTTCCCGGTTAAGGCAGCTACGCTGGAAAGTGTTAAAGGATCGTTTTAAAGTACCGAATCGACGCGACACGCGACACAACAAAAACTACCAACTACGAATTGAAGCCGGTCAATGTTAAAAGGGGGCATGCAAAGTAGACTAACTTGTTTTTGCGTTAATTTCTGTAATCTAGGCGACGAAGCCTTTTAACAGTGGCTGCTTCCATTATTATATAAATATTTAACCTCTAATCAGTGGTATCCACGGAATTCTTGTGAAAAACTTATTTAATGCAGATATTAGTAAATATGCCTTTCATAGTTAATTTTACGGTTGAAAACTTACGTATTGTTCCTTTCCAGAACGCTCTAAATCCTTCCTCTTTATAAATTTTTTTTGTAGCATCAATCACTCCAGAGTAAGTTGTTTGTCCCGCCCTAGCGACAACTTGCAATCTAGTTTTGATTACATCAGCTGGCGTTACCAAGGAAGCTGCCGGTATTCCAGCAATGGCCCCCGCAAATAAAAGTGACAACGGATGGTTGTATCTTAAAATTAATTGAAATATAACAATCCATTTTTGAATTGAAGAAATTAGATACAAAAATGGAACTTTCTTACAAAATTTGGCGGTGGCCAACCTTGCGACTCCATTTTTGCATTAAAATCCTTCTTGTTATAGCCGTTTTAATTGTATTATTACCCGCTTTCATCAGCTAACGCCGCCTTCGTGTGTGCGTAGGCTGGAAAGTATATAGCACTAAAAGGAACATCTCTGAGAAGGCATGCGCGCGCGCCTTTGTAGAGCCCAAACAAGCCCAATTCCTTTACTACTGACCATGCGCGAACTTTAGCGCCTCCAGCAATCTCGCCAGCAACTTGCAACCGTATTTTGACAATTTCTAAAGGATTCGTGAAAATAACTTGAGATCCACCGGCCTGAAACAATTATGTTAAAACGAAGGTTTCCGATTTAACACTAAACTTACACACGCTCCTGAAACGATTTCGCCTAAAAGAGGAATATTTCCGTTTCTATCGTAAAATTTATCCCTAACGAAATCGTTCACCTGAAAGTTGGGTTCTAAATTGATCAAAAATATAACGTGACTCTTGTTACATCCTCACCGTTAATTTAATGGCTTTTTCTGGAGCAACACCCATCAACTGGGGCACCAAACCTCTGTAAAGTCCAAAAACACCCTCATGTCGAATCACTTTTTTGAAACAATCAAAACTATTTCGATACATTAACTCGCCAATGAACGAGCCCGTTCGCTGATTTTGCATTCTGGTTTTCACCAAATCAATTGGATATACAGCTGTTGCTCCAACAGCTAAAAAAATAAACGTTATTAATATATTTGGAAAATATTCGTAATGAAAGCCGCACCTCCTGCTACTGAACCCAAAGCAAATCGGTAAGCACTCTCCAATATTTGTATTAAAATGCTTCGATCTTCGGGTCCCTACACAAAAATTAAATTGATAAGGAAAACCAACACAGTCTTTTTTATTTCATTACCTGTACGGCTTTAATTTCAGCTAATCTTTTGTTTATTTGTTTAAAATACTGTTCAGGAGCGATAGCATTCAAATCGTTATAAACAATTTTCCTGGAAATAAATACATTAGGATGACTTTAATGACTAAAATCAGTTTATAAGACACAAACCCATCACTATGATCACATCCTTCGTAAATTCTAATCCATGGCAGCAATTTAGTATAGAACGGAATTATAATTTCTCAAATGAAACCAAATATTGAGATAAAATCAACGAAAATATTGTCCAAATTTACAGAACAAGCTCAATGATTGAATAGGAGAAAATAAACTGCAGATGCATACATGGATTAAAAAGTACTCCAACGCTAAATTCCATGCAGAAATGATTTTTTAGCAAATCAAAAAGAACAAAAAGGCAATTAAGGAAATTCTCACCCGCTCTGGTGTAGAACGTCGCACAGATGAAATAATATATCAACTTCTAGGGGGGTCATTTGCGACATAACCTGGGCGGAATGCATGAATTCTTCTTTGCTCACCTCTTGCGTCCGATGTCCATTTGTCACGTTCAAATATATCCTCTTAACTAATTCCATATTATTTAATAGGGCGTTGAATGCTATGAAATAAGGGAAACTCACGCGTCTACCTCCACCCGGCGAAGCTTGTGCCGTCTGAAAGTAAACCGCGGTCATCACAACAATGTTATAAAGTAGGGTCTTTGGATTCTTTTACTATGGGAGTGTTGTTAAAGATTTTTGTGCGAGTCGTACTGCTATCAAATTAATGAAGGGGTGGGAAATTACAATATATCATAAAATACACGATCCAATAAAAACTCGACTCTTTTGATTCAGTACATATTCAATGAAATAATATTTGAATAGAAACAAAAAACAAATATCGATATAAAATTGAATGTTTTTTTCAACTCATGGAAGTTGTTTAATCCATGGTATACAGGAATCAACTAACAAGAAAAAAACGACCTTACCTCAATGAGATGTGATTGTACTTGAGGGGTAAGTAGATGACTTTTGATATTTATCATAATTTCTTGAAAATCTATCACAGAAATAAAACCTGTACCATTTTTATCGGCCCTCTTAAAACCCTCTATCGCGTACTCTTCATGGAAATCATGTAAAAACTGACCAAACTCGCTGTAAGACACTAGTCGTTTCTTATCTTTACCGAAATAAAGTTGAAGGAATGGCGAATCCATATTGAACGGTATTCGTTTGTGCAGATCCGTCTTTTGTATAACTTCAACAAACTCGGCTAAAAATTAATCTGGTTTACTAAATTAGGAACCCAAATAGAGAGAACTTACGAAAACTGACCATCCCGTTACCGTTTGTATCGAACAGTTGGAATGCGGTTTTGTACAATGCGTCTGGAAAACACAAGAGTCCCTCGAACGCTTGGAACTCTGAGTATGATATAAGTCCATCTTTGCTCGTATCAACAATGGCAGCAAGTAGATTGACGGATTCTTTGTTGTAATCTTCGTGTCCAAATAACTCCAAATATTTCAAAACGAAATCCTCAGGCGTCATAAATTTTTCTCCATTTTTCTCTACGGAAGCATGTTTCAGAAAAATATCGTGCAATGTCGAAGCATTTGCCCTTTTCAAATATCCGCCTCCCTGAAAAAAAAAATTATAAAAATATAAAATGGCGATAAAGTAATAAGAAAATCCATATTTTTGAACCCCTTGTCAAAGAAAATTAAAAATAAATTAAGAACTGACCTCAACAATAACGCTCTGTATCTCTTTTTTCGTAGCAAACATTATGACGAATTTAGAATTTTAACAACACCTTTTCATTCACGCATTATCTTGCGAATTTCTGATCATTTAACACGCGCACCAAGCTCAGCCAGAGTTTAAAAATATCACATCTAGAACGTAGAAAGTGGTTGCTGACAATGTACACAAAAACAATGTTTCTAAATAATTAGTCAACTGTTTTCAGCTATCGTGAATAGTTTCTTGACGTTATGTAAGAATAATCATTGGATCGTCATAAGTATAATCAATAACAATCATCAAATATTATTGACAATTAGATGATGAGAGAATATCTGAATATTTAATCAAGAGATTAGATCACTATCACTTAGACCAGAAAAACAGAAAAATAATAGCCTTCCTTTTATATACGTGAAGTGACTTTTCTGTTTCCATAAGAAACAATTGTAAAAGCAATTTTCTGTAGCCTTACATGTGCACATAATTACTTGTGGCGTGATTATATTGAAACCTAATGTAATTACTTGGTGCCGAAAAAATAAAGACAGTGCGCTAATAGTGTGACCTCTGGTTTTTGATACGTCGTTGTTTTCCAAAATTATATTTTTCTATTACAACCCTACCCATGATTACTCTTAATTTAAACAAATCGTGACCGTGTCACGATGTCACGCGAATATTGCGTTAATCTTTTAGATAAATCGAAAATGAGAACATGATGGAATAAACAGTGATAAAGTTTCCGCTAGATGAAATAATTATCTGATTGAGCAATTTAATGATAACAATAATTAGATACCTCTTGACAAAGAACTAATTTCATCATTTTCTTCTTAACACTCTTTATAACATTAACACGTTAAAATCACAGTATATCACTATAAGGCGATTGAATTGAAACTTCCGAAATGTAGTAAAGTTATGAAAAAAAAAACGTGATATTTAATGTTGATCTTTCGGTAGAATTTGATAACCTACAAGGTCATCATAATTGCCACTTGTCAATGATAATAGTTTGGAACTACGCTGCCCAAAAATTAGTTCTAGCGTGACAGAAGTTTGAAATAGTTCCAATATCCCAACTCTGACAGAAATAGATTTAGACACCCCTAGTGCTAGTTGTCATTACAAAAACAACTATTTGTTGTATTATTGTATTGTCTGTGTTATTGTAATGTTTTGACCGATGTAATGACATTATACATAACTCGAATATGGAACAAGAAATAGCCCAAACTACACAAGTACAATGTTATATCAATGATTAACAGTTAAATAATGTCAGTTCTTTGTAGGACAACTTGTTGTGCCACTTGGAGATATCAGTTTCAGAATCAGAAAAACGTGCAAATAGTACATTGAATATTAGGGACTATCATACTGTTTATTTGATTGAGACCAAGTAAGAAATCAGTAGAATTTTTGTGTAAAGTAGAAAAATAGATAACACTTTAATGTTGATTCTCATAAAATCATTCAGTGGAAAAAATAATCATGCTCAGTTTTTCCATGAAAATAATGATTTCTTATCTTTACAATAAATTTCATTAATTGAAGAGATAGTCTGACATGAAGTACATATTTTTCTCCTATAACTTAGCTCCATAATCTGCCTACTTATTTCCTATCATGGGCTTTCATTTTCTAAACTTTTATGTAATTACCGTTGTCCATAAATCTGCTCCCTGACATTTCAATCATGGAACAAGAAAGAAGACAATAAACTTTAGTTTAGATCTCAATTTCATCGTAAAAATAAATTGAAAGTAGTATTATAAATGATTTTGATTTAAATCGACTTACATTGTAACTATTTAGCATTAACGGGTTCATTCATATTTTTTCCAGAGTAATAGATCCCGAAGTAGCTAATAGCAAGAAATTGATCAAATTATCATCGGTATGGAGAAGATATTCAGAATTCGAACAACTGCGAGATTATTTGTCAGTATCATATCCTTTCATTATCATGCCCCCCTTGCCCGAGAAACGAATACTATATGCTTGGCAAAAAACATCAACAGATACATTCGATCCAAACTTTGTTGATCGTCGAAGAGCAGGTTTAGAAAATTTTTTATTACGGATTGCTGCTCATCCGATCATTAGTTGGGACCAACATTACTTGGAGTATCTTCAGAGCGACGGCTGGACGGAAACTCATAGAAGTAGCGGTAACTTATTAAATGTCAAGTGACTCATTCATCTTAGAATAAGTTATTTCAGGATATTTTCATGTGGTTGAAAATGCTTTCAAAAAGCTTTCAGTATCCGTACGATTAAAAAAACCTTTTGGGGAGTTTGATAGGGTGAAGGACTACAGCACAAACCTTCACGCAAACTTGCAGAATCTGATACGAGCTAGATCAAGAGTAGCGGAAAAGCAGTACACTATTCATAAATTGCATGCCAATTACGGCAAAGTGTTCAGTGAATGGAGCGTTGCTGAAAAAGAAATGGGCGATGCACTGCAGAAAACTGGGCACTATCTTGACTCGCTAGCTTTGTCAATCGACGGGACTTTAGAAGATGAAGAAATATTGATCGATCAATTGAAAGAATACCTATTCTTCTCTCATTCGCTAGACAATGTATGTAGGAATTACGACGTTTTACAACAGCAGGTAGAACATGCTGAAGAAAATGTCAGCAATAAGAACAACGAAAGAGCTCGAGCTCAACAAGGGAAAATCAGCCTTATGTCGCGACTTTTTGGTTCTGTCGATACTGAAGAACTGAGAGAACTCAAAGTTGCTATTTTAGATCGCCAAATCGAGGAAGGTTCTAACCTAGTTACTACGAGCAAAGAAAATTTAAGGTAATTTTAAAAACGCTCAAGATATTTTCTTTTAATAAGCGGTTTTTACAGTCAATTTTCCACCCAAGCACTCGAGGAATTCGAAAGGTTCCAAAGACAGAAAAATCTAGATCTGAAGGAGATTTTGACTGATTATTCCTTACTGCAATTGAAAGCTGCTAAAAAGGTATTATTTAAATAATGAAAATTTTCATCAAATAGGACTAGAATTGTTTGATTACTATTTCTGTCTACAATGAACTGTTTATGAGGAAAAATTGTTCGAAATCTTCAGAAATACCGTGTTTTCGATATTTGGCTTTTTTTGAAAACCTATTCATCATTTATATTTACGAGAACCTTTTTTACTGTACTGAAGTTTCGTTCCGCAGCTAAGAATTCTGTTATAAACTGAAATTCTTTTCCTTTTCCAGAGTCTACAAACATGGACGCAAATTCAGAATTGTCTACAGAATATTACGTAATAAGTGATCTTTTTTAACGATAATCATGCCGCTGTCGCTTTAACAGACGATGTACTTAACATGATATTACATTTTGTGTTCATTTGTTGAGGATTTACGAATTTTGCTTAAGTGCCATAAGTACAGTATGATGCATTCCAATTCGAATTACAAAATCAATTAAATTCTTGGAATCACCATCGTTCCCTATTGTTGACAGTTTAAGTTAAGTTAAAAACTGTATTAAATGAGAAATCAGGTTTTTATAAATCTTTCACTGTGAGTACGATAAAAAAAATTGAGATATATTTTTAGGCAATATAAGCAATAAATATTTTCTGGTTGTTGATATACAGCTTTGGTTCTCTTTATATTCGTGATATTGTTTATGAATGTTATTTATGTTACCATTTATATTTCATTTTGTTCTATAACAATATGTGGTTGATTTTTTTATATATAATTTCGAAACTTATGATACCTATTGAATAAAATGTTCTACTATTTTCCCTGTTTTCCGAGTGGATCATAAACGTACCTTAGAAATTTCATTTGAATAATTGATGGGAGGATATCAAATATTCTTGAATCAATAGAGTGATTCAAATACGGGGATAAATTCTTAGACAGTCTATTGTTTGGAGGGAAACTAATCAGCGCGATGATTGAAAGTTCAAGAACCGAAAATTCTTACAGTTTTTTGGTGGTGTTATGGTTGATTTTCTGTTTTGGAATTGGTTTGTGGTTCATGAATCGCTTGACGAAAGGCAAAAAACAACTGAATCGTGATTTGGATGCTATTGACTCCAGGTTGAAGATGATGCAGGAACAATTCGGTGAAAATGATCTAGAAGACGATGAAGTTTGCGAAATTTCTAATTCATGCCAATTCAACAAGGATTTCATACGCAAGGTGGTGAGTAACCACGAAATATTCATTAGTGATATAAACGACGTGGTCAATAAGTTATCGATTACTTTTTGTTGTTATTCACATAACCCAGTAACCTGGCACTTGATCAACACATTTTTTCACTTGTTTAGAACCTGTAAAAGACAATGCACATATGAAGCACCAAAAAGTGACTGTTAACGTGTTCAAAATGGTTGTCGATTCAATGTCGTATTTATTGTTAGCTGTTGTGGCATGGGTACTGATTAAACTCGTTTATGCTTGTTTTTGGTTTCCAAAACACCTGCAGAAAGAAATGGCTGAAGAAGAAAAACGGAAACTCTTGGAACCGGAACAGGAAGACATTCCAAAAACCGATGAGGACAACGCAACACAAGATAAAAAGAATGATTAGTTTTGCGCGAGAAATAATTGTTTTAACAGAAAACCGAAATATGTTTACCTACAGTAGGTATGTTTGTTAACTATCGTTCTTCGATTTTTGTTTCCACGAACGTGGATTTGATGATTTCGCAGCACATTCAACTAGTAGAAAACGTTTTCGGATGTAGAGGTACATATCGCTTTTTTTGAAATGATATTCATGTTGTTTTCTGGAAATGAAATACTTCGACTTCATCTGTTGTTATATGTATATTTATAAGATATTTATAACGGCTTTAAGAGTGTTAAATGTAAAACGAATGGAATGCCAAATGATCTATGTACAATGAAATAAAACGTTTTTTATCAATCATGTCCGCGTTATTCACAACGGTGCTGCACAGTTTATTTTATAACGAACCTTGTTCATGATCTGATTTAAACAATTATAACGACCTCTTGCATTATTATTAAAACTTTCCTTTTTCTATTCGTTGTTTAATGTCCAAGGACTAACCATTCTTAAACAAGACAACCAATATAACAATTGAATTTCGATCATCATACTACAGTTATTTCACGAGACCCTTCTCAATGTGCGCATAGTGGATCATTTCATTTATCGGAAGTCCGGTATTGTAAATGGCTTCAACAATTTTCTCTACCTAAAAAAATGAGACATTTCTGGGATGTCACGAATTGTAATTAATATTTCATCGTGGGGAACTGTAAAATGAATAATCGTTATTTGGAAATTCTATTCATTCCCTAATTTCGGTTATTAACATCAAAAATATTACAACATTGCAAAATATTCGAAACACCTTTTCTTTCGATAATTTGATATTGCACGGACAAAAAATTATCCCAACTATCAACGAAAAAGTTGGCGATCATTGGACAACCTGTGGAAGCGGCGAGGGAATTCCCGTCTAATCGGTGTTTGTGGTGGTGCGCCCTCGGCCCAAACTTCATCTCTAGACAATTCACTTTCTCTTGGAATTCAAAACTTATAAGAACGGATATCATAGGGAAAAACACTTCAATGATAAGTTGGCGCGTGTATGAATTTATTCAAATAGTGCCAATTAAAGTGATTAGGTGTTTGTGAACCTCATTCGTGCCGGATTAACGAACGTACGTTTATTTGAAAAATTGTCCGTCCAAAATTTTTTTTATCGCTTCCTGAAGTTCACCGAAAAACTTTGTCTCATCACCATATGAATTTAAGAATCTGGCAATTTCTTCTGGTGGTTGTGCACGAGCTTCCCAGTTATTAGATATTTTTTCTTCTGGATAATCATTTCCTGTTTATTAGACCTTCTATGGATCAATTTCTCCAATTATCGCGCGTAAATATTTATCTCAATTTATTGAATCTACCCGTAACCGGCTTGAACATGATAAGAGGAAGTAATTAATACATGGCTTAAATTCTTCGGGAATTCTCTACTCATTTAATTGGATAATTTCTGTTGGTATGCCTGCCAATTGTTCAAATGTTTATCGAACGAAATTTTGCAACAAGGTAAATCATTCAAAGTTTTCGGCAAAAAATTTTTGTAGAATAAACTGCTCCTCCGAAAAAATTAATTTAACGTATAATTCCCTATATTGAACCGATTCAGTCATTAGAGAAACATTTCGTGCAATGATTTTGTCACGTATGGGAAACACCTTTCACTTTGTTTTTTCTCAGCGTTTGCAAGTCATGTTTATGGCAGAAGATAAAAATCTCTTACGACATTCACTCAGGAGACAATAAAAAAATCCAAAGCCAAGCTGTGGTCTTTTGGTTGGAAAAGCCATATCCCAAAATGAATCTAGTTGTATATTTATATTTCCAAATTTAACAGAAGATGATTGCGGTGTTTTGGATGTACTTCTTTGGACTGGTCGTCTTTCATGTTCGACCCACACACTTACCGGATCCACATTTTAATTTGTTTTTTGGAGACAATCCACCGTCCGGTTTGTTCGATGTGGACTTCCAAAGCCCAATATCGAGTGCAGGATTCCAGGAGAGATCTGCCTTCGATTTTTCGAACAAGTGAGTCCTTTACTCATGTTTCGTAGTCTTTGTTCAACCTACAACAGAAGTGCGGTTTTGGCAGTAATAACCACAGAAATAACGGAAATAATGATTTAATAACGTTGAAATGTTCCACACTATTGGGGACCCCGATTTTCAAAAGTGAGCAAATGGTTCCAAAATTGTTTATGACATTAGTATATATGCAAAATCATCAATTTGCTACAATTTCTCGAAACTTGATTCAACATCACATTTACCGCAAAAATTAAAAGTCAAATAATATGCATGATCATAATTTTTTATTCTGTTATATAAAGATCCATGAACTTGATTAAACTTTTAAGGAAAAGGAACGGAAACAACAAATTTTCGACGGTGTCATAGATATAACTATCATCATTCTGATCGCATGATTCTCAATCAATACAACTCTTTTTCATTTTTACACGCTTATTATAAGCACACCTATTATTACTGACTAAATTATTAGAATTTTATGCTGGAATGAAAATTTCCTGCACAATTTCACTTTGTGGATTTACATCTAGTGAATTGAAAAGCAGCCGATAAACGGCATGCGAAACATGTACTTATACATATCTTAATATGGGTAGCGCAAACAAGCAAGAATTTCCTGTATGTATATTTTTATTTGCACCTTCTCAGTAAATTACACTTTGTCGATTAGCGTTTTTGGCTACGTACAAGATGCATTACAAGAAAAGTTGCTAATTTTCGTCCCCTTCAGACAAAATTTTCAACAAATGAAATAAATTATTCATTTTGTAATACAAACTAGTGGCAAAACATCGGTCACTATATCTCTTTGCTCAGAGCAAATACCCACGCACAACCCCTCGTCAGACATTTTAATCTCTATAATATTTTTAAAGTCATTTCATTTTGAAAGTGGCGATTTTTCAACTTTCAAACACCTGAATTTTTATAATTCAAATTCCCAAAGATTCCAAATTATAACAAAAGTGACAACATTTTTTCAACTAATAACACTCTCGTGACATTTCGAAATTAAACTTCTTTGAAATTCAAGGTATCAAATATTTCTAATTTTTTTTTAACTTTCAAATATAGAATTTAAAAAAAATTGTTCGGCGTCTGAACTTTAGGGTTTCGAGCAGAAACTTGGAAATTTTGCAGAACAAAAATTTCCAAGAGGCAAGTTCGAATGTAAGAAAACATTTCAGAATTGTTGGAGAAAGTTTCAAAGAATCAGAATGTTTGAAATCAATGGATCCATTTTGAAAATAGTAAATGAAATAAAAATTTACGAACGATAATTTTATGTGATCACGTTATAAGAAAAAATTAATGAAAAATTGCATATTCTTACGACTTATTATCATTAAATTATCATTATTCTGTATAATACAAACAACAATAAAAACAGTTGAATCTTTATAGTATCGTATATATGATTCATAATAATTTTTGAGTCAAAATTGAAACTGTACTCGCTGATCAAATATATGAAATTATGGAACTTATAAGAAATAGGACCAATAGCAATCGAGTATTTTTCATATAAAATCGTTTTTCTTGACTTTAAAACTCGTATTTAATTTTGGTTTCAAGCAACGTCTTCACACAATTCGGACCATATCCGCTGCCCCAGCCACAACCAACTGTTGATCCAACAACATTAGGCTGTGGAACGCCACCAGCTTCCTGTCCAAAAACTCCATACCGGTCATATGATGGTTCATGTAATAATCTACGGAATCCAGTTCTGGGAACACCTCAAACCAGATATGCTCGACTTCTTCCACCCAAATATGGGGACGGTGAGTAGTTATCGTCTAATCGACAGTTATCGATAAAATTATTTGTCTGTAATGTTTGCGCAAGTAAAATAATAATCATAAATAACGAAATAATTCAATGGGTAATTCGAGACGACGGACATGGGCGAAAGTAAAAGTAAACCAAATCGATGGGAAAAAAAGTAATATGCTACAGAAGCACGTGACAAGCGGAACTGATGTGAGCTAATATTGTATAAATTATAAAAGTAAAAATAGTCGGAAATCTATTGATTGCGAAAATGCAACTTACATAAATGATGAGAAACCGGGAAACGTAAAATTATCAGTAACGATTATGGTTATTAATGAACCGGAATATATTTGGATAGATACCTATGCATTATTTTAGAGATGGCACCGCAATTTATGCAAATCAATTCCTTATGCAATTTAAGATGCAGGAAGAAAACATATTTCAAAATTGAATTTTTTGCTCAAAAATCAATGGTTGTATAGAAGTTGTAGAAAAATTTAATTATCTTAATTTCACTAGAGGTGATTAAATTTGTGTTGGTACTTTACTCATGGCGCACATTTTACATATTTGAAAACTTTCAATTATAATGACAACAGAAGAACAAATATTTTTCCAAAAATGTATAATACAATTGGAATTTTAGATTCGAAGAAAAACTAACAATAAAAGCAGCCATTGAGTGAATCAACGGTTATTTATTATTTTCTGAACAATAACACAATGACAGTGTACAAGATTCATCGTTTGAATGAACTCGTTAATTATTAGCAATGTCTGTAAAGTAAATGAATAATGTTCATTGAACCAACACAACAAATCATCCGCGGGGATTTTCATTTAATTTTTAATGTACGGTATGAATCTGAAATTCGTTTACAATTTTCTAAGAGAAAAAAATTGAGATATTCATATTTTCAAGTGCATTCTCCAAATATTCTCACTCAATTCAATGCTAAGAAAAAACATGAAGAACGCAAATAATCTTTTATTGAATAACATTTTCCCAACATCCTTTATTTCTATTTAGAAAGTCAAATTGCAATTCGTTTTCCAACAGATATTTTCATCCAGAAATGTCACAAGTCGAACGCAATTCTTCGCCCAGGCATTCAATGTATGTACTTCTTACATACATGGCACATAGCTATCTTACTGCTTCATTAGAATATTTTAAGGCCATGGAACTTGCTCTACATGTTTCTTGCTCGATCACATGCACTCGCAAAAAAAAAACAAAATATTGCTCAACAATTCTCCGTAGAGAAACTTGGTAACGGTCAAATATTGGAATGCTTATTCGAAATAGAAAGTGTTGCGGAAGATTTTCGCGAGCGCGATCTAAAATTTAATGAAAAAATTGACGCGAAACATCGTCTGCTTCTAGGAATCAGCACGCCGACGTTGGCGAAAAGCGGAAAACCTTTGCCCCTAGCAAGAACTGTTAGTCTTGTCATTTATCCGGATATACAGATCGAAGATCCCAAATGGACGCTGAACGCTATGCAGTATGGTCAAATCATCACTCACGATATGAGTATGATAGCTGGTAGTACGCAAGCACGTAAGTAAACTATTACCCGTTCATTATCAATTTCATTCATACCTTTTATTTTACGTTATTAGTAAAATTTAAAATCCATCCAGAATAGATCAACGTTCTAATTGTGGCAATAGAAAGTAAATTTAAATTAGAAGTTTTTATCGATTTACTCTTGACATAGCTAAATTGGCATTAATTAAAACGAAATGCTGCATTCCATTTTTTCGAAACAAATTCTCACTATACGTTTATATTGCGGCAACTCCTCTTATTTTGTCAATTCATACTTTTGCCTACAGCGATTTGTAAAACATAATTACTACGTGGGTATAATTTTTTTTGTTACGTTGTATAATAAGTCTGCTGTCTTGTCGAGTCCGCCTGATAGAAATCGATAATTAGGCGTTATATCTAGCCACAAGTTCATGAACGAAACACTCGATTGAAAATAAAGAAATCATAATGATTATGAAATTTCACAGGAGATTGGAACTGTGACGAATTCAAGTTTAATTGGTAATACGCTTGGGCTAATGGCGTGTATTTCGAGCATACGATGTGACTAATTGGCAAGCAAAATAACTTTCAACTACTCTATTTTGCAATGTCGAAAACGCATCTCATCATGGGCTCAACCAATGAATGCCTTTCTTTATGCGTTTAATGAGCCCGGTTGTTTCTGTTTGTAAAAAATACGACGTGAAATGGGGACTGTTTTTTTGCCTCACTGGAACCTTGAATTACCTTATAAGATACAATTATAAATGAAGTAATAAAATCAATTTATATACCAGCCCAAATGATTCCATGAGTTACCTATGTCTATATAAATGGGTATTTCGTATATTCTATTTCTTTTAGATGGTAATGTGATATTTAATGATTACCAAGCTCGTGATGTGAGGTTCCTATAGAAGGATAGGACTATGATTCAATATTGGTAGTGTAGATATCTCATCCAACTACCAATCGGAAAATAGTGGAGAATCAAAAAACCATTTATACATTTTGCGATCTGTTCATCTTTTTTCACTCATGAAAAATTTACAGAACCCCACTCGACCAAGTGTTGCAGCCCAGATGGACGGTTATTGGAGTTGGCTAACATTCCCGAACACTGCTACCCGATCGTATTATCCGAGGACGATCCTATTAGAAAACAAACAAATGTCGAGTGTATGAACTTCGTAAGAACCATAACAGATCGTGATCGAAGATGTGTTGGAGGATATCGACCAGCTGAGCAGGTGCGTTTCTCACGATTTCCTTTTTATGAATCTATTTGCATTGATTGAATAAAAATAATGTGCCAACAAGTTGCATTCAACATTCACATATACATGATGAAAAATTGTCAATGGACACTGTTCCTCATTGATATGATTTCCAGATATTCGTTTTTATCTTTTTGTATAACACCCTCTTTCTATTTGATCTATTTCTAAAGCTTCATGAGGTCACCAATTCCGAAAACTTCGACTAGGTACTCGAAGTGAAGAAATATATCACAAAGAAACGCGAACAAGCTTTCTTTACATTGAGAATTCAGTTAGAGTATTTAAATCTGTGAAGTAATACTACTTTGATGGTCATAACATTATAAATTTAATGTCGTTAATCCAATTTATTCTAGGTCAATAATTGATACTGACGTGATAAAACCTTCGACCGGGTGGAGGGGGTGTTCAAGCAACTTTTTAAAATGCAAAAACTAATTTCCTTTTTTAATTATTGTTTATTTGTTTATTGTTGTAAATAATGAAATGAAAATAAAACAGTCTATAAAATAGAACAGCCGCATACCGCGGAGGGAATTCGCTTTCTCGATTCGCTTCATGCGTATTGATACTCAACTGAATACCCACCTTGGGGAACGCTACGGTTTGGGTCATGCTTTTTCGAGCATGCAGCCGATCTCATCGATTCATAAGACGTTTACACGTCAAAACCAATAAATCGATTTTCACACACTCATTTTTTTATGCTAGAAGCAAATAATTGGGAGATATGTGAATAATTTCCAATAAGGAAAGTGAATTTATAAGAAACAGTGTTTATTGTCTAGAAAGAAAGCGTATGTAACGCAATTTTCCAAGGGTCTTAGACAACAGCAATAAGATAATAAACATTCCCTAAACTTAAAAAAATCATATTGCGTGTTTGTTAAATTGGAGTTTAGATTGTTCATAGTTGACCTTTCTTCAACTTTCTTGTTTTTCATTGGAATTGTCAAAAATTCACGCCTAAGACCCAAAAGTGAAATAAAACCTAAAGAAGAGCCAAAACTCTGTCCCAATCACCTTGTCGGCTCTAAAAATAAAAACAAATTAAAGAATCTTTAATTTTCAGTTGACTGCCGTCAATCACTTTCTGGATCTATCTATAGTTTATGGAAATTCCGATCAAGTCAACCAACAAGTCAGGCAATATCAAGGTGGTCGTTTGCGCAGCGAAGTACGAAATAATCAAGAATGGCCTCCAAGGAATACAAACGCCTCTGGTGTTTGTGCGATCCAGAGTCCACAGGAATCATGCTACTTTGCAGGAGATGTCCGAGTTAACCAAAATCCTCAATTAACTCTACTCCAAATTGTCCTGCTTCGCGAACATAACAGAGTAGCTGACACTTTATCAAAATTGAACCCCCAATGGAACGATGAAACAATATTCCAAGAAGCAAGAAAAATTGTCGTAGCGGAACACCAATTCATTTCCTACTACGAGTGGCTGCCTATTTTTATCGGCTTGGAGAATTCAATGAAGAACAAAATCATCTACAATACTCATAATTTTGTCAACGATTATCAAGAGAATGTAGATCCCACTATAATAAATGAGCACTCTACGGCCGCATTCAGATATTTCCATTCGGCCATAGCGGGGGGATTAGAGTAAGACTAAAATCAAAGACTTCTGTTTAAAACGTAGTTTGGTATTGTTGCAGTTTGGTGTCCGAACATAGATCGAGTTATGGAAACCTGCGTCTAAGTGACTGGTTCAATCGACCGGCTATCTTGGAAGAGGGAAGTAATTTTGGAGATCTTTGTCGAGGACTTGGAACACAACCCGAACTTGCCAATGATCAATACCACGACAGCGAGGTAAGTCTGGTCGCGCAGTTTGGGGGTGTCGAGTATATACTGACGATTTTTCCAGATAACACAATTCTTATTCCGAAATGGCTCACAATTTGGTTCGGATCTTAAAGCCACAGATGTTCAGAGAAACAGGGATCACGGTTTGGCTTCTTATAATGACATGAGGAAATTCTGCGGTTTGAAGAAAGCACATGTGTTTGAAGAATTTTTGGATGTTATTTCGTCTGAGGTAAAAGTGAAAATATCTGTTCTTTCAATTGGAAGGAAACTTCTTTGCAGAATGTGAAGAAACTTTCCCAGCTATACGAAGATCCTGACGATGTTGATCTGACCGTTGGTGGAACACTTGAAACCCACGTACCTGGGACCCTTGCTGGTCCAACATTTTTGTGTATTCTGACGGAACAATTCTACAGAACAAGAGTGGGCGATAGATTTTGGTTTGAAAATGGAGATCCAAAAACGGGATTCACCCTTCGTAAGTGATTATTTTTATGATGTGAAGTAAAATGACAAAATTACAATTTTCAGCACAATTAAACGAAATACGAAAAACTAGTGTTGCCCGTTTACTTTGTGATAACGGTCAGAATGTTAAATCCATGCAACCAAGAGCATTTGAAAGAATATCTCACAGGTAAGTAGAATTATAATGGAAATCACGCAATATTTTTCAATCAATTTCAGTAATACTGTTGTTCCTTGTGAATCGATACCTCAGCCTAATTTAGCTTTGTGGAAAGAAGCCAGTGGAGCTCCTCCAACGAAAATCAATGACTTTGATTTCGGATCGCAACAGTTTTTCTTTAAGAAGTGAAAATAAGGCAGTAAATTTATTTATACCAATCTAGTATTAAATATTAACTTTTCGTTAATAAATTTTTTAATATTGTTGTAGATAATTTTTTGCAGTATATTACAATCCCTTAATATAATGTGTAGGTATGTACATTCTTTACTTTCCGATCCGATTTCGATTTTTGAAACAACGGCCTTATTCAAGTGGAAAAGTACTTCGATCTATTTTCTTCACCAGGAAGTTGCAAACGCGGCGACCATTAAAGATGACTTAAAGAAAAACTGCCTTAGACTCAAAATTGGGTGGTAGAATATTTTTAATTTTAAAATTTCTGCACAACTCTAGCCCATTAACATCTGTAGAGTATACAATGTTTTGAGGTTCCTTTTAGCATCTTCGCTGCTTCCATATCTTCTATTTAGATATACTACAGCTAGTCGAGATCTAACATAGAAAATTTCTCCCTAAATTATATTCGATAATACCTTCGCAAATTATCGAATGCTAATGGGAAAATACTGAATCGTTTAAACCGAATTTTTCCATTTGACAACTATTTCCCAGTCCTGACTGTGCAGCTCGTTGGAATTTGAAAATTCCCGCATTCCTATCTAATCAAATGGATTTTTTATTACCTGAAGAAAATATTTGTTGTATCTAACTACGTTATAGCTCAAATACTTGTAGCTTGTCTATTTCGAATATTTCGAATGTGAATTTTCTGGCATCGTAAATAGAGAGGAATTTCACGAAACTAAGAATTATAGGAAAAATGACTTAATATTAGGGATTATGCTCAAATTTACATTTTTCGGAGATATGAATAATCGCGGTAAAAATTTTGTAATTGTAGGTTATTTAAATTTTAAAATTTCAACACGACTTTTCATTTCATTGGCAGGATGCACTTGGTTTCAGGACCAAAGTGCTACGCAAAAAACTATTTAACTAGGAACCCAAAACTGCAATAATACTGTTTCCATGCAGAAATAACGGAGATGAATTCAAAATACGCCTCGCTCAAATAAAATAAATGTTGTGGAAAAATTAAAAACACTCCGGAATAGTTAAATCCCATTCACTGTTTCTACTTGGTTCTAGACTTCAATTGCGGATTTGATATTGATAAATCTCGTTCTCTCCTATAGAATTGAAGATTCATTCATATCATTAATAACATTCATTCATGCTGTAAGATTCTATTTGGTCCTCAAGATCGATATCGTCATTTCTAACAGCGTGGATAATCAAATGAATGAAAGTGAATTGGAGTAGGTAACGCTTATGTGAAAATTAAAATTTATTCAATAGACTCTGTTTTATTCATTTCTTCATTGTTCCATTTGATTGAGTCAGTTTTATATTAATATGTCTTCTATTGTGTATCGATGCAGAAAAATAGATAATTATGGAATATTGTTCATTAGATGGCAATGAACGCATTGAATAACTTTTTAATTGAAGAATGGGTAACGAGATGAAAGTACTGATACAGTGGGTAGATTATTATCATCTATATTACGTATTCATTATGATAAATGGACGTTTTTGATTAACACACAAAGGGATAAATTGTCCTGAAATAAATTGTCACGGCGCAAATATTTCACTAATCGTCTATAATATAGCATAACGAACGACTAAAAAAAGATTCTCATTTTTTCCTTTCGGGGAAGACAATCCTTATACATTGTCGTCCTTAATTACGCATCAATTACAACTGGATTTTTCTTTCGACGTTATCGCACAATTATTTAACGCAAAATAAGATGGAAATGCTACGATTGTTTTCAAATCAATGATTAATTCATTAAAAGTACTTGATTTCATGCAATATAAGTTAGCTGATTCCGACCTTCTGGAAAAATTTCAAGATCCACCATTATATGAGGAAACAAGCCAGCAAAATAAGACGTATTGATCATTAATTTATCAAAATAATTCGTATGGAATTTTATTCATTTCTATGGACATTTCCCATCAATATGTCTACTTTGTACCCAAAAGCTTGGGAGAGTTAAATTTAGACAAAGATTGCCATCATCAATTCATCAAATATTTCATTCATTTTCATTCTCGTTGGCACTTTAATGGCAAATGTCTACTTCAGGATGTTATTTCGAAAGATCGAAACAAATTTCATCACGTCGAAATGAGACCAGAGTTCCAGCAACAAATAGACCTATTCGTAATATTGTCATCAATTTGACGAATTTTAAAGGATCACAAAAAACTAGTTGTACTGAAAAATCAGCAGAAATGGAAATGAAGAACTCACAGGACAAAAAAAATAGTGAAAAAGAAAGTGAGACTATGATAAATCAAAAAGAAATTTTAACTTTTCATGACATCTCGATTAGGAGGATGTTATGGTCCTACGAGGAGTGTGCCTAATGGATGAATTCAACAAATTAAGAATAAAATTTCGTTGAATCCGTGAAAGTAACTGAATTTGAAACGAGGCATTATTGCGAAGGTGAGCAAATGAAAATTATCGGAAAAGGTTTTCTGAATTATTCCAACCGAGACTGCTGTGAAATTTGAGCAGTGTTTAAATTTCCATTTTCAGAATTCCTAGAATTTTCCACAATGTCGAATGATATAAATCGTGGTGAAATGTTAGTACATCCATTTAGATTCCGTTATATTGAATTGGTTTGAAGTGTTTAAATTGTATTGTAATTAAAAACACCGGATCTCGCTTCGGATTCAAAAGGTGATATAAATTATATACATCTATTACAACCAAGGCCAAACAACAATTCACTCTTGTTAGGATGAAATGTTTACTTTGTTCCGTTTGTGTCTTAATATCGTTCATAGGGTCACTAACTGCTCTTCGGAATGGTGAGTAACTGATTATTTCTAATTGATTTCATGTGAGTGAAATATTGTAGAAAATAACTATACTTGCGGTCCATTGTATATTACGATATCAGCTAGAGGAAAGGTTGTACTTAATTGGCATTTCACTTGCGACAACCCACCAGATACATTATTACTTTTATTAAGCGATTCAAGATCATATGAGGTAACGTTTCTGACTTTGATGGTTTATTCAGAATTAGGAAGCAAATTTTCAGCAAATTCATGACTCAATTCATGTGGGTAACGAAAGAGAGGGTCATCACTCAACAGGATACGCATTCCCACAGAATCCGATATTTCCAGGAAACTGGAACGAAGGCGACGAAAAACCAGATTTGGATTCTCATTGCCTACCTCTAGTAGTTGAAAGTTTGAGAAATGGAAATTTGGTTGACAGAAGGTGTTTCGAAATCCACCCCACGTGGATGGCAAGGTGAATTTTTCTTTTAATGACATTGCGCCTAATTTATCCAACCAGACATTGCCTAGTGGCACGATCAATTTGAATAAGAAGTTGAATAACAGAAATATTTATATCTACTTTTAAAAGTGAATAGTGGAAGATTAAGACGATGGGGAATGTTTAAATTGAATAATTTGAATGATAGGTATCAGAGTGTCTTCGTTTTTGGTTTTCAATTAACATGCGTATTTACAAAGTTATTTGTTGTCAATAGAGATAACGTTGACTTATGCAAGGCGTGAGAACGCCCCATCCTAGAAACATAAATTCCATGAATAATTTGGAGAATTGAAAGAGTGATGTTTTTTTTTCGGCGTTAGAACCAAAAATTTATATCAACAAATAAGAAATAAAATTTCGGAAAAAATTCGCAACCAAGATATAATAAAACTCCGGAAACTGCAGACAATTACATATTGAGAAAATTCTTAGAAAGTTAATGAAAAAATTTGAAAATCACTGCCAAAAATTTTGACAAAAACCACCAAAGGAATTTAATACACTTAGGGAAAAAAACAATTGTTGTTAAGAAAAAAGAGAGAGAGAGGAGCAAAAACTGAAAATGGAAAAAAAAAGTCTTTCGATTCACTCATAGAATCATAGAATTGGTGCCAGATATTCTAACGTCGCACTAGTGCCTCTGGCATGACTATGTATTGCAATAGAGGTGTCGCGAATACGGCGGGATATTTTTTGGACCGTTGCAAGTAGAGAAATGAAACTTTAACAATAGAGTGACCATATTTTGGGGAATCGCCACTTCAAAAATATTAACAGAAAATTTTTAGGTTCGGTAAATTGCGTTTAGGATCGATGATGGTTCCCGGCACCCACAATTCTGGAAGTTATAAAGGTTTGCCGATACTTTTAAAAAATTACGCATTATGTCAAGATCGCGATTGGTGGCAACAACTTGTATTCGGTATAAGATTTTTCGATGTTCGTGTTGGAGTTTACGATGATGAGTGAGCGTTTGTCTTCATATTTCATAAGCACATTAAATCGTATTATTATAGTCAGGTATACTTGGTACATAACTTCGCTAGATTAACACCGCTGGAACCGGAGTTGGATAGAATTGCAGAATTTCTGAAAAAATCGCCAACAGAAATAGTGATTCTAGATTTTCACGCCTTCAAAAATCCCGTTCATTTCTCGAGGAAAAATCACAGAGTTGTTTTAGAGTTATTGAAGCGGAAGCTTGGTTCCTTCATTTATCCGAAACGTGATATGTATTATGATGAAGGCCCAACTATCAACCAACTGTGGTCTGACGTTGGTAGAGTCATAATTAGTTACAATAGCAGAGAAATAGTGAATGGTAAGTAACGCAAAATAGTTTGATGGTAGTATTGATGACTTGGTGTTCAGAAAATAGTTGGCTTTGGCCGGAAATAAACAGGGACTGGGGAAATATTATCTCTGTCGATAAACTCCAACAATATGTGGTTGAGAAATCAGGGAGAAAGCAATATGGGAATCCAATGTCTGTTCTCATGGCAGAATTAACGCCGACAAATACGTATGTACTCTTCCATCCAATGGGTAGCGTGAAGAATCTGGCTGATGACGTGAATCCTCATCTTGGTCCGTGGTTGAGGAAAAACGATAGATCGGATAATATTAATATAATAGCAACTGACTTCTTCCTGGGTAACAATATGATTCAGTTGGCAATAGAAACCAACCATCGAAAGCTACGTCGATTGTCGTAAACGGTTGTTTGTAAATTCTTGTATTTATGAGTAATAATTTTTTATCCATAATCATTCGTTTATTTCATCAAGCGGTAGCAATATATCCTTCCAGTAAACGTAAGGTAGTATCTATGAGAGAAAATGGACAATCAAAATCTTGCTGGCAATTTTGATTGTTTCCTGAACTAGCAGCCCAGTGGTATTCTCGATGTTCATCTGGTTCATCGCTTTCGATCGGATTAAGAGGGTAACTACAAATTCACGTTATTCATGTAACGACCACTCTTCACTCACTTACGTGAATAAAATCTCCACAATCCGCTCAGCTAACGTTTTTTCTTCGTATGCAAACATTCGTTGTGCTTCGCAAAGGGCTCGGTGAACACAAAATTTTCCGTTATATCCAATGCTAAAAAAATGAGATATAATTGTGCAAGGCAAAGTTAACTAGCATACTTCTCGAGTATTGTTTCAATATTATCATAAAAGATTTGACGATCCCTACGTTTGATTATATGTTTTTTCAGCTTAGAATTTTCGGAATACGTTGTTTTATTTGGTAGATGGTACGCCATACCCCAATTAACACCTTGAGTGAATAGTTTACCCACTGGTATAATAGTCTGTTGTGTCATACATATAGCTATCTAGAACACATATAAGTATGCATGAATTAACCAAATGAGAACTAACCGATAAAGATGCCCCGTCAGGAAATGCAATATATCTCTTCTGTCTATTCAACGAATTGCTGCACATTACATTATGTAAACCCAAAAACAGTGAAATCGTCCAGAATGTAAAAACTAACATTATTTCACTATGACGAGAGAGCATTAAATGAGACGTTTGTCTCCTAACTGAAAACCGTTATGTACTTATTTACCGAACTAATTCACTCAATGAAAATCACGCACTGTAGAATATTTCAAAATATTCGTTAATTCAAAACTAAAATGGAAACGAAACTCCTCACTAATTTGTTCCTTCTTTTCGGTTTTAACGTACAATTTATATCAGTAGAAAAAGTTGAGCACTACCTAAAATTCCCGAAAGGTGCAACGCTTTCGGTAAGTTTCTTCAGTTTCTGGTAAAAATAAGCGGCATTATACCCGTCAAAGGTTCAAATCTGTTTGACGTCTCAAACTGGCGTGACCCCAGGATCCATTTTCACGGAAGCTATTAACTGGGGAATCAATTACCCACTTGAAAATAAACACGAAGGAACGATGGAATCACCAATGAGCAAAGAACCACAACTCACAAGAAACAGACGAAGTGTGTATGGAAAAATTGAGAAAATATTTTATCAGTAAGTAGATTTACAAGGTACACCAGAAGAGTTTGTCAAAAGTGGAATACTAGGCTAGGATACGACGGAAGGCAGTGTGTCCTTAGGGCACTTTGTGAATTCTCTACACGCTATACTTCACTGCAGAAAACATTAGGAAATGAACTTCTCAAGGCTTTATTCCAGTGTGTAGTAAGTCACTGATATCATCTTTGTTAATGCTTTATTTTCAGATACCGATCAAATTCAATTTTTTTCGAGTACGAGACCACAGATGACGGTATATATCATAATGCACAAAAAGCTGGAGAAATGAGAAAGATAGACATGTGTGACAAAAAGTTTTCAGGATGTAAATTTTCATTGATCGACTTATTTCTAGGAAATTATCACCCAAAAAGGTTATCAGATGAAATTAGTAATAAATAATTTTATAATATATTGTTTAATCTGCCAAGTGCAAACTGTATGCCAGAGAATCAGAACAATCGGGGAGTGCAGTTTGCAGTCTCATCTGAAGGTGTACCCAACGATCCCATTTTCTCTGTTGAAAAAATATTTAAGCTTGATTTTGAGAGCAGGATGTGAAACTGAAAGCATCCAGCATTACATCAAAATTTGCCAAACTACAAACGAAGATCGACGTGTTTCAGGATTCTTCCGATACAACTTCTGTTCGTTCAGAAATGAACAGGTTCCATATTTTTAACGCTCACTCTAAACACTCATAAAATTATTTATATACTGCACACCTTCGAAATCGAAAATTATCGATAAGATAAGTGTTGAAGCCGCTGTTTGTATTGAGATTTCTAATCTATTTTTTTGACTGTGTGACATTAGTCAGGTTACGAAACGTACTCAAAGATAACTTCACGAAGTCAGAGATCTAGAAAATATATAATAGTTGTTAATGCACAACATTATTTGTCGCTATTGTTTGTGATACAAAAGTTTTTGGTATATTCGATATAAAAACATTGTCGTCTTCATAAATATTTTCCATATTGTTTCGCCTTCACGGTCGATATATTCTGCCGATAAAATATTCTAAATATAGTGGATAAATAAGGGATATTTACAAAATTTAATCGGGAAGGTCCGATCAGGTCAGTACCAAGTAATCTATATATAACGTAGAATGACTTTCTGATCCAGGATTCATAGAAGCTTCCTTGGACGTTGGTTTCGCGAATATTTAAAGATGTTAAATTCAAAGAGTAAAACGTATTTAATTTTATTTTCTAGAAGACGGTCATCGATTTATATTCGTATTATTTACTAAATCTGTAACAGTTTTACTTTTTTTTCTTTTCAATTTCTAGCATTAATGTTTTGAAGACAAATACATCAAACAATAATTTTCAAAGAAAATATAGAATATTTTGTAATAAAATGGCAATATGACCGTGTGAAAAATTATCATAATAGAAAAAAAAATAATTGGAATGCATTTGTAATCTTGCATCTGACTTGTTAACATCACCTGCACTTTTAACAGTTTTACACCCCTAAAGTTAACATTCCTTAACACAATAACTCCGAACTTATCGTTTCCGTTAGTCATCTATTCAACTTCCTTTTCCAGTTTGTTCCAAGTTACTAATAATTATTCATTCACATCTCGCTTTATTCAACAGAGTAGAACGAACAATCGACATACTTCCAATCTGCTCGCTACATTCGCCCAGTTTGTTACGTTTCGACCGGAACTGAAATATTGAACCAGTCTACCAGAGAATTAGCATGTCTATCTTACTGAAAGTGTGGCCACGTTTAGTGACTTATTTCTTCCTGGGAACTATCTTAAACGAACATGTAGGTAATTTTTTCCATTTCACCTATCAACAAAAATCGCAATCCTTTTCGTAGTTACAGAAAGTACCACATCAACAATAAAGTGTGGTTCAGTTTTTATTACTGTTAGTTCTGTTGACTATTCATATATCGAACTTAATTGGGAAACGAATTGTGCATCGAAAGATCTAAAGCCATTTTATATTGCACTTTATAATAAGGATATACGAAATGACAAGGTGAGAAACGGAACACCCAACAATGTGAGACATATTAAATGTAATTCTGCAGGAAGCAATTCTGTACGAGGAGATCAATGCAAATGAATATCCGCAAGGATATTACAAAACGAAAGTTTCTTTTAATTTATCCAGTTGGCCGGATAGTTGGAAGTACAATTGCATTGCTCAGGGAACAAATGGTCCCCAAGATCTCGATTATTGGATAGTTTCTTTCACTTCTTCTCACGACATTCTGGACATACGATCATTGAGATTAGAACCTACGTGGATGGGCGATAACAGGTAATGAAAATGTGATTCAGATGAATGAAATGCACCAGCCGACATTGTTATTGCAGAAACAAATTAAGTTCCATCGATGTAGGAAAACTGCTTATACCTGGAACACATGATTCCGGATGCTATGGAGGTGTAAGGTTATGGGAGGATTATATCCTAACACAAAACTTGCCCATATGGCATCAGTTGGTATTTGGCATAAGATATTTGGATCTGAGAATAGGGTATCATCATGATGGAAGGTGAATTCATATAGAAGGCAAGATGAAATCATAGATTTCTCAAACTACTTTATTTATATCGATTTTGTGAGAGAATAACTTGCGAGGAAAGAATATTTAGTACTGTATAAAAAAAATAGGATCATTTATATGATTCATACTGATTTTTTAGTCAAAATTGAAACTGCCTTTACTGTAGTCGCTGATCGCCGCTTTTTTTAACGATGAAAGAACAAATATAGGAGATTATGAAACTGAATTGAACTAATAGCAATCGAGTAACCGCTCACTTTCTCGATTCGCCTTATGCGTATTGGTATTCGACTAAATACCCACCTTAGGGAACGTTACGGTATGAGTCACGATTTTTCGTGCGTGCATCCGGTTTCATCGATTCATGAGACGTCAGAAACAAAATAAAAATAGTTGCTTGATATTTCATTAGTAACGCTCGAACTTGAAACAAATATTTCAGGTTTTCCATACATCACGATTTGGTCAAAGTGAAGGATCTGGAAATCGTTTACGGCCAAATAAAAAATTTGTTGAAAGATCCCCAAAGGAAATCATAATCGTCGATTTCCACAGATTCCCATATCCATCAGTGTGGCCGGATAAGCTGCACTTAGATTTCATTAATTATACTCTCCAACGACTAGGAAACATCGCGTACAAGAATCCAGATCCACACAGCACAAAAGCACCAAAAATGCAAGATATATGGAATGCAGGGAAAAATCTCATATTGACGTATGCAGAAAAAAAATACACAAAAGGTAAAAGTTTAAGTTTTTCCATGTATAGTTTCTATTGTGTGAATAAGAAAACTAATTGAAACCTCATCAATTCAATGGATCTGGAGTTTAGAAGTCTGCTGGTCCGAATTTGTATTAACTGTTTGCAAAAAATTCATCGACAAATAAATTAAACGCTTTTGAGTTGACAAGATATAGTGTGAATGAAAATCATCGAAAAATTCAATCTTTTTTTCATTTTCAGATTTTCCTGAATTATGGGAATCCGTGACACAAAATTGGGCCAACACCAAAAAATTGACTTCGCTCAAAGATTTTCTTGTTGCATCTTTAGAAAACAATCATAAAACTATGTTGAACGCACTCATGGGTGAATTAACCCCTACTTTATTCGATATCTTAATGGGAGAAAACAAGTTGAAGGACCTAGCGAATAAGGTTAATTCAAATTTAACGAAATGGGTCAGAGATGAATGGAACAAGAAAGTTAATATAGTCACTTCAGATTTTTTCCTAGGAAACGATCTGATTAATGTCGCAATCAATGTCAATAGAAATAGATAAATAAACTTTTTCAGGAAATATCTTGTTTTATGCTGCTGGCAAACTAAAGACAATGTTGTTGGGAATTTTATTCCACTAGGTCACATCGCATTTCCAGAAGCGTGAATCATGACTATCATCGTATTGTCAGTACCGTCCTCTCTGGTTGGTCGGAGCAAACGCTCCGGTATTGATTCAAAGTTTCCTCTAGACGTATTAGAGATTTTATTAGGTAGAGACTGGAGAATAGGTTTTTCCGCAGGCCAAAATGCCCATCCTTCCTTCTGGAAGGATTTTTCGTGTTCTCAAGGGAAACTTGAAAAAATTTTTGTAACAACCAAAATGTCTCGTCGTGGTAGTGTTTATATAACTGTAAATTCCTTGAAAGAAGCCTTCATCGAACTAAATTGGGAAGTGAGCAACTCTGGAACCTTTCAACCTGAATACATAGCATTGTACAATTGTGATATTAGGAAAACGTCCGTCGTGAGTATACACCTGACGTAACTGCCTGTTTTGACAATTACGACGTGATTCTTGTGACGAAAATAACTTTCAAGTACAGCTCTGTCAAACTTTATGCTTTCTGTATGTACGTATCCGTATATTTCTCAGTCAGACATGTACGATTTTGTACGACAAAGTACCGCAGAAAATTATGATTTATTTCAACAGAAAGTATAAATGATTCTGAAGAATGAATAGTAATATTTAAATGCTTAGGGGCAGGAATCTTTATTAAATGTATTTTAAATCGATTATTCGAATAAAAAAATATTCAAATATAAAATAAAGCAAAAATTTAATTTAGAATTTATAATTTGTCATGGTTTTGAAAGGAAATACTTCAGAAGATGAAAAATAATTGGTAAATAGTAGATTGTTTAATGAGTGGAATATACAGAAGAATTCTGCACGTGGATATACAATCAGTTCTTTTATGTAGCCAGAAAACTGAAAATTTCGTAACAAAGGTGCATGTCGTAATAAAACGCCGGGCATTTGCCCCAGGCGGCCAGATTTTGTGGACAACAATTAGTCATTGCTGTTTATTATAAAATGAAGAATTCGTTTCATTCGTTGGAAATTTTTGTCTGGAGAGGCGACAAATTAGCACGTTTTCCCCCTGTTAAAAATAGTGTGCTCTGATTACTCGCAAAACTCAAAATTCTTGCAGTGCGTTCACGTGTATCCATCCACCTCTAATCGTTCATTAAATATGAGTACTGCGACTTGTGAATACCTTTTATAATAATATTTATATGAAAAGTGGCATCTGGAAACAGCGACAATTAATTTTTGCACAATTTTCAAAAACATTATCTATACTTATTATTCACGGAATCATCGAACAAAAATCAAAATATCGAATAGAAAGCACCTTACAAGGATGAATGTGAAAAAAATCAGAATGTATATTGAATAGCAGAAAAATCTGAACTGTATTGAAATATGACTTCCGCTAAAGATCGACCGAGAGAAAAAAATTTTAAAAATCAAAAAAATAACTTTTGTTCCGATTTTCATCAATGTTTCAAAACTCCCTAACTACAGAATATGCTATACTTTCTGATACATATGGAGACAAAACAAAAAGTTTGATGCAGCACTGTTTTGACTGAAAAATATTCACCTTTTGTAATTTCCTTATCGTTTTCAGTGTGAAACTCATTTATACGTTAAAATTAAAGCTAAAGAGTATCCTAAAGGATATTATAAAACTCAGGTAAAGTTTAATATAAACAATCTTCCCGCCAATTGGTGCTACCACGCAGTATCTGCTGGTGAATCCGGAGTGCATGATTTGCCTTATTGGATTGTCTCGCTCAAAGAGAATCTAGATATAATAGATATTCAGTCCCTAAAAATTCAGCCAACTTGGATGGGGGATCATGCGTAAGTAAATTGAAAATTTGCTGAGCCTAATTGAAAAATCGGCAAAATAGTCATAGTCTCGGACCTCAACGGTTAGGGGATCTTATTATACCTGGAACGCACAATTCCGCATGCTGCGGAGGTGCTCCTTTTTTCACCAAAGACTACGTATTGAATCAAGACAGGACAATATGGGAACAACTTGTTTTTGGCATCAGATACTTGGATCTGAGAGTGGCTTGTTACTTTGAAGTTGATGATAGACCTGCGTAAGTTTTTCTAACTAAAGTCTGCATGATTTTTTACATGTTATTGTGATGAGCGGTTAGATCCTTGTGTAGCTGTTCTTACAAAAATCCGGTTCTGTTTTGCCTGATTTGCAGATTCTATGTAAACCACGACTTCGTCAGAGTGCAACGCGTCGAACGAGTCTTCGAAGAAATCAAAAATTTTTGAGGAAAGCACCGAAAGAAATTTTGATCATCGACTTCCACAGGTTTCCTCGTCCAAAGAAGTGGCTCGATCACTTGCATGAAATGTTCATTCACTACACTTACAACGAACTCGGTCCTCATGCCTACATTCGAAACGCTTCCGTCCATCCCAAGGGACCCACACTGAACGATATTTGGTCAGCGGGAAAAAACATTATTTTTTCCCATGCGGAATGGTGTTATACAGAAAGTAGGTTCATTTTATCTTTCGCTGGGTATTGAACTGCCTCATATGCTATCTTACAGAATACTTGTGGCTTTGGCCTTCGATTCCTCACGCATGGGCAGACACGACTTGTGTTAATTCACTCAGACAATACCTCGAAAACTTTTTGAATAGAGAATCTACCCGAAATGTAACGTTCCACGCAATAATGGCAGAATTGACACCAACGTTCAAAGATGTTCTACTGAGACGTAACAAATTAAGAAAATTAGCTAACGATGTCAATCCAAACTTGAAACGATGGGTTAAGGGATGGAATCGAAAAGTTAATATCGTAACATCGGATTTTTTCCTTGGAAACGATCTCATCAACCTGGCTATTGAAATAAACACTAATACATAAAATATATTTCTCAGAAAATATATTGTATAACTCAAACTATGTGGAATTTCATATATTTATGATCAATGGCTAGTCCTGGAATAGAAAAAAGAATAATTATTCTCAAAACACTATTTTAACTCACAATATCCTCATGGTATTAGTGAAACCCTTTCCTTCTCTCCATCCGGTTACAACAATCACCCGATCACCCTTATCAATGAAACCATTCTTCTTACCATGTTCTATACCAGAATAAACTCTTTCGTTAACATCTTCAATCCAATCATCATTTGTATCTGAAAAATCCTAATTGATTATAATTGTTTTTATATAAAAAATCATGTTCACTTTCGTGAAGAACTGGGATAACTCCTCTATAAATCACACTATGTCGGGCAACCAAGGCTGATGTTGTGACTGCAATTATTGGACACTTCGGTCTATATTTCGATATAAAATGTGCCGAGCGCCCAGAAGTAGTGAGAACAACAATTGCACTCGACATACATTTTATAGAAGCAGTTACAGCGGCGATAGCAATCGTATGTGCGTTATCAGTAGAATGAATCTGAAAAACTCAGTATGAATAAAGAATGGTTATAATATTTTCGCCTTACGTCGTTTGCAAGATCTTCGAAGAGTTGTTTTTGCCAAACTGCTCCTTCTGCCTCCAAACTGATCTCGCTCATGACCTTCACGCATTCTACTGGATAATGACCTTTCGCAGTCTCTCCTGACAACATAATACAGTCGGCACCATCCAAAACTGCATTAGCGACATCAGAGATCTCGGCCCGGGTTGGTCTCGGTTTATAAGTCATCGACTCAAGCATCTGAGTGGCGCAGATGATTGGTTTCCCGGCCTTGTTGCACTTGCCGATAATCATTTTTTGTGCAAGAAACACTTTGTTCATAGGAATCGCCATTCCTAAATCTCCACGATCGATTAGTATACCATCAGCGGCAGCAATGATTTCATCCATATTACTCATTCCAGCCACGTTTTCAATCTTTGCAATGATCTGAAATTCTTGAATGTAATTAACATGCAAAAAACGAATTAATCTAACCTTAGTATGTCTCTGATGTTTCTGCACGATTTCGCGAATTCGGTGAACTGTTTCAGCATTTGGTGTAAACGACACAAAAATCATATCGACATCCTCGTCGATACCGAACTCTATATCATCGACGTCTTTCTGAGAAATCGGTGGTTGATCGATTTTTACTCCAGGAATGTGCACACCTTTGGAGCTACCCAAGCTTCCTCCATTTTCAATCAAGCATCTTATAGAATCGTTCAGGATTTCCGTACATTTCAAACCTATTAGTCCATCGTCAATAAAAATTCTTGATCCGATGGGAATATGTTTATGTGCGTTTTCCAGACCGATGAAAATGCATTTCGAATTCCCTTTGTGGTCCATAGTTTTGTTTGAAGTGATAAGAATGTAGTCACCTTCCTCCAGCTCGATTTCAGTGCTTATACCCTGAATAATGTTGAACAATATTAATTTCAAATACAAACACCAAGCGTGAAACGTAGATCATGTCAATGAGCGATTGGATATAAAGTGTTTAGTTTTAAGAAATGATAAAATGTTATAATGTCAATCAAACATTGTTTTAGACAAAATTTACTGTATTCAAATCAACAATCCTTAACTGGAATTAAAATTATGGGTGATTTTAATGTCCACACTTCATCTGGGCTCAAATTTTTGATCAAGACAGATGAGATTGGAAGACTGGTAATGGGTTCACGATTGGTAGCAACCTATAACAACTGGTTGAATGACCATCTCGTATCCCAGACCAAGTTCATGAATATCGTGGACCTCTTTCGCACTTCACAGGTCGACGAACACGAATATGGAGTCTTAGCTCCGTTAAGCAACTCGGACCACACTTTCATGTTCGAGCCTTACCGAGACCCACTACTGTTATAAACAATCAATATTCTTGAAAATAAATTCTTTTGCTCGAAAGACATGCATTCGTACCCCTTCTAAAACCCCTGTTCTTATTTCGGGGCCTCTTGTATCAAGGGCAATAGCGATAGGACGAAAGCAATTATTCTTCTTGCAGTAATTCGCAACTGCCTCTCTAATATTTGCAATAGTTTTCTTGTGGTACTCATGAGTACCGTGTGAAAAATTTAAACGAGCGACATTCATTCCTGTTTCGATTAATTTCTCGATCATCTCCACACTTCTGGATGCAGGACCTAAAAACATTTCTTGTAAGGAACGATTTTAGCATTTAAAAAAACTCACCTATAGTGCAAACGATTCCCGTCAATCTTTTAGCCAACGGGGTTGTTTCTACATTAAGTTCGCAAATATGATTCAAATGTGTTATGTCGTATCGTGATTCTTTCTTCAAAAGAAGCGGTTTTGAAGAAGACATAATGAACGGTATTTTTTGAATTGCAAGAAATCAGTTAAATTGACAACGAATCGTCTTGCCGTTACCGATCTGAACGCACTATACATAAATTTATATGCTATCAATGTAGTTTGGTTTCCTGATTAGCATGAATGACGAGTTGAAGGTTACCTGCTGATAGATTATAATAAACATACAGATATATCAGTGCATGGATTGATTATTGAAGATGTGTGAATCGTTAACTACAAAGGGAAACAAATTCAATTCTGCCAATATTTTAGGTAGGTGGAAGATGAGAAAAAAATATATGCAAATAAAATTTTGGTTGGATTTTATTTTTATGTGTTGCAATGTATCTAGATAAACTTAAGATATTGAACTTTTGAGGACGGTTCATGAAGGACGATTCATTTACCAATAAAATATTTTGAGAAACTCGACTTTTATCAAATGGAATAATAAAATATACGTTCGGATTGTTGAACGAATTTCAATCAGACTCTCAGTTTTCTTGTGTGGATGCCGTTGTCTTTGCCAATCAAATAATTTTTTTGTGTAATTGTGCCAACTTTCATTAAGCCTCTATAATATTCTTGAAAAGTTCCCAAATCCAATCAACGTTGTTTTCACAGTACTTTTGAGGGACGTATTTTTGTTTGATTCAAAATAAATAACAGTGTAGAACGTTACAGAGCGGATTTGAAGCGCACCTAATTTACAAGCTCTGAGAGACGCTGCATACGGCCCAAGCAAGTGCAAGGCTTGAAATTTGAATCGATGTCATCTTTCAGATGTACAAGTCGCAGTACTCATATTTATTGAACAATTTGAAGGTACACTTGAACGCACTTCAAGAATTGGTCATTTGGCAGGTAATCAAGGCATGCCATTTTTAAACAGGCGGAAAAAGTGCTAATTTGACATCAGACAAAAAGTTCCAACGAATGAAAAGAATTGTTTTGCAATACGAATTAGTACCCCCCACCCCCCTTAGGCCCACCTCTGCCTGTACTCGTACGAAATATTTATAACCGTGAAATAATATTTTTGTACGACAAACAAACAAAAATTAATTTTCTTGTGAATATTTCATCTGTTCAAATCGTGCGTCATTTATTCTTACGATATAATTTTATGACTGGAAATTTACTGGCTTATTCGTCAAAATGTTTTTCTTTCATAATCCAATCGATTGCAAATATCTGTTGCCAAGTAAAATTATCGTCGATTGTTCGTTGCACAATTGCTTCCTATTCTACCCGAAACATCTTTATGGTGAAATGAACTTGATCGATACCCTATAATACCTATTTAAGCTACTGAAACGAGTTTTGGAACGAGCTAGATGCAGCAATGCAGTCGATGTTGTGTACCAGACAGTCATAGTTATACTACAGAATTCCAAGTTGCCCCACCAGTACAATTTAGATATCGTGAACGTTGACAAGTTTAATCAGCAGTTATTGAGTAAAATTGAAGAAGTTCCGACCACTTAATTCTCCTTCTATTCTTAATTGATCTTCTGTCATGGGAAATAACAGCACCGCTATTAATTTCGGAGCGGGACCCGCTAAACTTCCGCAAGCAGTAAGTTTCTTTTATAAAATTTTTTTAATCAATTAATCAGTAGAAAAACATCAATTATATCATAGACAATGACTTGCAAGTTCAATATTACGTTGCTTTGAATACAATGAGTAAATTATAGGTGTTAGAGGAAGCGCAAGGGGAACTACTTTCATATGAAAACTGTGGCATGAGTGTTATGGAAATAAGCCACCGGAGTTCGGAATACACTAAAATTCATAAGAATGCCCAAGAAACAATTAGAGATTTATTGTAGGTAGAAAACTTATGGATACATTCGATAATTGCATTTTTTTAGAAATGTCCCAAATAACTATAGAGTCCTATTGATGCAAGGTGGTGGTGTTGGTGCTTTCGCAGCAGTTGCTTTAAATTTAATAAACCGTACAGGAAGCGCAGATTATCTGGTTACCGGTACGTGGTCAGCGTCAGCTGCTAAGGAAGGAAAGAAATATGGACAAATAAACCACCCCTTTCCACCAGCCAAAAAACCAGGAAGCATCCCAGATCAGTCATCATGGAAATTAAATCCAAATGCTTCCTATTTATATTACTGTGACAATGAAACGGTCGACGGTAAGTTGAAACGACACTGCCTTACAAACTTCGTCAAAAATTACTCTAGGTGTGGAATTTCCGTACATCCCAAACAATACCTACAATGTTCCTCTTGTTGCTGATATGTCATCCAGTATTATGACAAAACGAGTAGACGTTTCGAAGGTGAGATGCTCCTCATATTTAAATCTAAAATAATATTCTTTCACTTCAGTTTGGTGTTATATTTGGAGGCGCTCAAAAGAACATCGGACCTGCTGGTGTAGTTTTCGTTATAATAAGAGAAGATTTACTAGGAAACCCAATGAGCGTATGTCCATCGATTCTCGATTTCACCCACATAGACAAAACCTCGTCCTTACATAATACACCTGCAACATTTTCGTAAGTATGATATTTATAAAATTTCATAAAGTGGCAACTGAAACTAGTTCAGTCTAGAAATAAATTGGCTCCATAAATCAATACTGACAATTTAATAGCTGAATTCCTTAAAACAGATAACGCATATGTTGATATTCTGATAACTTCTTCATTCATGCAGTGTGTACGTGATGGAAAAAGTATTACAATGGATTAAATCTAACGGAGGCGTTGAAGGAATGGAACAATTATCTAAACAGAAAAGTAATTTATTATACGACACTATTAAAAACTCCAACGGATTTTATTCATCACATATCGACGAGAATGTTAGGAGTAGGATAAATATACCATTCCGAGTTGGAATAAATGGAGATGAGGAATTAGAAAAAAAATTTTTAGAGGAAGCGGAAAAACTTAAAATGTACCAATTAAAAGGACACAGGTATGTAATCATTTGATAAAATGTTTTGAACTTACACAAGTTCATCCTAATTTTTGTCGGTTCGTTATCTCGGCCACGTGCTTGAATGTTTGATAACCCTATCTGCCTTATAAAATAAACATAAAAAGTCGTTTGATGATCTCAATTAAAGTTTGTCTTTATTGTACGGTTCCGTAAAAATTAGAAAAATATGCTTTCGGCAGATAGTCTAATGAATGTTTTGGAACAACGTAAGATTTCTCTGAACATTTGATTATGCAACACTGTGTTAGTTCGAATGTTTTCGAATATACTTTGAGAATATATCATAAAACCATCTTTTTATTACAATAGTTAATGTAATTTGAAAAATTGTTACTTTTTACATTTCAACCTGACCAATCTGACAGCTACAAAATTTATTGCTCAACGAAGCTCGGCAGCGGTCAATCTAATTCACAAAAAAGTTTTGTCGTTGCTGTAACAATCTGTTCATAGTTTGAAACTAGCCGAACAGAACTCAGCTGTAGTCAAGATATTCATTTTCTTAACCTTTGATCATTGTTACAATTTCAAAACGAACGAATGCGATATCAGTGTGATTTCCGAAAAAAATTTAGTTATTGCTATAAAAATCGTTTGAACGTTTCAAAATAGACTAGCGGAGATCAGCAGCATTAATGCCATTCACGAAGGTATTATATTAGGTGATATGAAATAATAATGTGGAAAACCGATTTTTTTGTTTTAATTTTTTCCTTCCTTGAAGAAATTTTGAGACTTCAAACTTTGCTAAGGGATATCTTTTAGTATAAGGGAGAAGAAATATTTTTGAAAGTATATTTACATTTTTTTTTAGGACTGTAGGTGGGATGAGAGCTTCTCTGTATAACGCAGTAAGCCTAGAAGATGTAAAATCTTTAGTGAAATTCATGGAGGAATTCAAGAAGGTGTATTTCACATAAATTTTTTCTTTGTTATGCCTTTAATAAATTTCTCTCAAACATGCTATCTAGTTGTTTTTCTATTGGAACATTTGTTCCTCTTAGCCCAGAAACAACTTTTTTGCTCCACTCAAAATATTCCTTTACTCTTTCTGGAGTCCACCCTGTTGGAATTTGTCTTTCCAGATCTCGAAGATTATATAATTTGTCTGCCAATTTCACCAATTTAGCTTCCTTTGTAAGTGTGGCTGCATGATCTATCTGGAGTTGTTTTCGTACAGCTTTAGGCAGAGTTTTATCATCAGACACTTCTTCAACAATACTCTTTATCTTGCTACCAAACAGATTTTCAATTTCCTCAAACGTTGCGTCTGTGTCTTCAACAGTGTCATGAAGTAAAGCCGCTTGAATTACATCAAGGTCGGTAACACCACCTTCATTAGTTAGGATATGAGCCACTCCTAAATTATTCCAAATACATTTTTTTAATGTTTGCCTCGATATTCCTTACCAATAGTGTGGTTTATATAAGGCGTTTTTGCCTGATCAAAACGACGTTGATTTTTATGTTTTATAGCGGCGTAATTTATACATTTTATTAGGGTAGCCGTCATTTCGTCGTTAACGAAATCCATTGATTTTTTCCTATTTTTTGAATGAATGCTTTTTGTTGCACTAATTATAAACCTCATTAACACTATTAACCCTTTTCGTACTTTGCTTTTAACTAAAAGCTAATATCACACATAGACAAATCAAGTTTAGTATGTCTATAATCATACAATATCTAACCAACGAATATACAACGCGTTATATATTCGTTGATATAACGATATATTCTGTCATTGACTAATAATACTAATAAACATTGCACGCAATAGAAAAGTATCAAAACTGTAAATGTTCTCCGTGATGTGCTGCCATCTACGATTCTTTCAACATGTCTGTTGAGAACTATTATACCCGTTTAAGAAAAGGAGAAGAAATCTTCCTCGTCCAAAGAAGAATATAGTTTTCTATCGGGATTCGCCTATCGGAATAAAATTGCCTAGGTTTTAATTCAGAGACGTCTCTAGCCCATGTAGTTCTTGAAAACGTGCAAAAATTATGGTAAATGCTCGGTCCAATAACTAAAAAAATGTTCCACGCTTTATTTCAATTGTTGATGACTAAAAAAGAAAAGGTCTTCAATCGGTTTATTTTTCATTTCGATTACTAGAAAAAGGTATTCACCCAGATTTTTCCAATTTTTAATAATTGAGATCTCCGTAGCGAGAGGTGCCCAGGGCTCCCTACGACCGTTTCACCTGTATGCACAGCACACCCTACATAATAGGTGAAGACGCCGATGGAATGTCGGTACTCTTCGGTGAATGTTCAATTTTATTAAAATAAAATTTTGCTCAATTTTCATAAGGAATAAAACCTTAAACGAAAAACATATTTCTTTGAAAAATCATCCAAAGTTTTCGGTCCGTCAAATATTTTCATAGCGATTCCTAAACAATGTTAACCTGTCAAGAAAGTATATTTTTCTGTTGATGTTTACAGGACTTTGAATTCCTAGTCAATATAACTTTTGAATAACATGTTATAAAATAAGTCGAACCTCAAAAAAGCTCATTATATAAGAAAAGTGTTCCTAATGTATCCATACTTTGATTTGTTCTTTATAGATAATGGAGAAAATTCCTGTTTCACAGTAAAGAAAAATCAAAATTAATAATCAAATATATAAAAAGCATATCGTTGGACGAGAGAAAGCGACACAAATATCTCACCTCTGTATACGCCTAACATAACTTGGGATTCGACTGAGTTATTTTGTGAAAGGACCAGTTCGGATTCCACCTGAAACTAATATTGATACGAACTTTAAACAACCGGCAACAACTGCCTGGTTCCGAAACGCACTGAAAAAGAACTTTACGGAACCATTAACCGTTGCGGTGGTACCGCCCCGGGCGAGCAATCAACAACTCTACCACCTAAGCGCGTTTTTCGGAATCAATGTTCCTTTCGATCAATCATTATGATTATTAATTTATTGAAAAAAGAATTCGACATTTCACAGCAGAGTACTGGAAATTCACCTATCCCAGAAATGAAGTTTCATTGGGATTAGGCTCATACGACTAAAATTATGATTACTAATTTTAAAACCGTAAGTTCATTTTCGTAACGCCGCCCCGGAAATCCGAATTCGAGATTGTTTGTTTTCGTGTTCAATCTGAAATTAGTATTTGTATGAAGTTGAATCAACCGGCAACAACTGCTTGGTTCCGAAACGCACTGAAAAAGAACTTTACGGAACCATCAACAGTTGCGGTGGTACCGCCCCGGGCGAGCAATCAACAACTCTACCACCTAAGCGCGTTTTTCGGAATCAATGTTCCTTTCGATCAATCATTATTATTATTAATTTATTGAAAAACGAATTCGACATTTCACAGCAGAGTGCTGGAAATTCACCTATCCCAGAAATGAAGTTTCATTGGGATTAGGCTCATACGACTAAAATTATGATTATTAATTTTGAAACCGTAAGTTCATTTTCGTAACGCCGCGTCGGAAATCCGAATTCGAGATTGTTTGTTTTTGTGTTCAATCTGAAATTAGTATTTGTATGAAGTTGAATCAACCGGCAACAACTGCTTGGTTCCGAAACGCACTGAAAAAGAACTTTACGGAACCATCAACAGTTGCGGTGGTACCGCCCCGGGCGAGCAATCAACAACTCTACCACCTAAGCGCGTTTTTCGGAATCAATGTTCCTTTCGATCAATCATTATTATTATTAATTTATTGAAAAACGAATTCGACATTTCACAGCAGAGTGCTGGAAATTCACCTATCCCAGAAATGAAGTTTCATTGGGATTAGGCTCATACGACTAAAATTATGATTATTAATTTTGAAACCGTAAGTTCATTTTCGTAACGCCGCGTCGGAAATCCGAATTCGAGATTGTTTGTTTTTGTGTTCAATCTGAAATTAGTATTGTATGAAGTTGAATCAACCGGCAACAACTGCTTGGTTCCGAAACGCACTGAAAAAGAACTTTACGGAACCATGAACAGTTGCGGTGGTACCGCCCCGGGCGAGCAATCAACAACTCTACCACCTAAGCGCGTTTTTCGGAATCAATGTTCCTTTCGATCAATCATTATTATTATTAATTTGTTGAAAAACGAATTCGACATTTCGCAGCAGAGTGCTGGAAATTCACCTATCCCAGAAATGAAGTTCCATTGGGATTAGGCTCATACGACTAAAATTATGATTATTAATTTTAAAACCGTAAGTTCGTTTTCGTAACGCCGCCCCGGAAATCCGAATTCGAAATTGTTTTGTGTGCTTACGGATTTCGATTGAAACACGTATTCGAGTCCGAAATTTTTCAACCATTCAAAGACGTCGCATACCTATTGTACCAATTCAAGGATGTAGTTCATCATGGTAGTGAACGTACAGCGTCGGGCCTGTGTTGAAAACAAGACTAACGCGCTTCACTCGAAAGGGTACAGGCATCGACATTGTCAATGAAGGTTTCGAAATTAACAGACCCAAACATTGTGCTTCAAAAGATTCCTTTCATCACACGAAACAGTTTCGACATACCTAAAATGAATATTAATATGAACTCTAAACAACCGGCAACAACTGCCTGGTTCCGAAACGCACTGAAAAAGAACTTTACGGAACCATCAACAGTTGCGGTGGTACCGCCCCGGGCGAGCAATCAACAACTCTACCACCTAAGCGCGTTTTTCGGAATCAATGTTCCTTTCGATCAATCATTATTATTATTAATTTATTGAAAAACGAATTCGACATTTCACAGCAGAGTGCTGGAAATTCACCTATCCCAGAAATGAAGTTCCATTGGGATTAGGCTCATACGACTAAAATTATGATTATTAATTTTGAAACCGTAAGTTCATTTTCGTAACGCCGCGTCGGAAATCCGAATTCGAGATTGTTTGTTTTTGTGTTCAATCTGAAATTAGTATTGTATGAAGTTGAATCAACCGGCAACAACTGCTTGGTTCCGAAACGCACTGAAAAAGAACTTTACGGAACCATGAACAGTTGCGGTGGTACCGCCCCGGGCGAGCAATCAACAACTCTACCACCTAAGCGCGTTTTTCGGAATCAATGTTCCTTTCGATCAATCATTATTATTATTAATTTGTTGAAAAACGAATTCGACATTTCGCAGCAGAGTGCTGGAAATTCACCTATCCCAGAAATGAAGTTCCATTGGGATTAGGCTCATACGACTAAAATTATGATTATTAATTTTAAAACCGTAAGTTCGTTTTCGTAACGCCGCCCCGGAAATCCGAATTCGAAATTGTTTTGTGTGCTTACGGAATTCGATTGAAACGACATATTCGAGTCTCAAATTTTTCGACCATTCAAAGACAACCCAATACCTATTGTACCAATTCAAGGATGTAGTTCATCATGGTAGTGAACGTACAGCGACGCACCCGTGTTGTAAACAGGATTCACCCGCTTCACTCGAAAGGGTACAGGCATCGACATTGTCAATGAAGGTTTCGAAATTAACAGACCCAAACATTGTGCTTCAAAAGATTTCTTTCATCACACGAAACAGTTTCGACACGCCTAAAATGAATATTATTATGAACTTTAAACAACCGGCAACAACTGCCTGATTCCGAAACGCACTGAAAAAGAACTTTACGGAACCATCAACAGTTGCGGTGGTACCGCCCCGGACGAGCAATCAACAACTCTACCACCTAAGCGCGTTTTTCGAAATCAATGTTTCTTTCCATCAATCATTATTATTATTAATTTATTGAAAAAAGAATTAGACATTTCGCAGCAGAGTGCTGGAAATTCACCTATCCCAGAAATGAAGTTTCATTGGGATTAGGCTCGTACTACTAAAATTATGATTATTAATTTTAAAACCGTAATTTCGTTTTCGTAACGCCGCCCCGGAAATCCGAATTCGAAATTGTTTTGTGTGCTTACGGAATTCGATTGAAACGACATATTCGAGTCTCAAATTTTTCGACCATTCAAAGACAACCCAATACCTATTGTACCAATTCAAGGATGTAGTTCATCATGGTAGTGAACGTACAGCGACGCACCCGTGTTGTAAACAGGATTCACCCGCTTCACTCGAAAGGGTACAGGCATCGACATTGTCAATGAAGGTTTCGAAATTAACAGACCCAAACATTGTGCTTCAAAAGATTTCTTTCATCACACGAAACAGTTTCGACACGCCTAAAATGAATATTATTATGAACTTTAAACAACCGGCAACAACTGCCTGATTCCGAAACGCACTGAAAAAGAACTTTACGGAACCATCAACAGTTGCGGTGGTACCGCCCCGGACGAGCAATCAACAACTCTACCACCTAAGCGCGTTTTTCGAAATCAATGTTTCTTTCCATCAATCATTATTATTATTAATTTATTGAAAAAAGAATTAGACATTTCGCAGCAGAGTGCTGGAAATTCACCTATCCCAGAAATGAAGTTTCATTGGGATTAGGCTCGTACTACTAAAATTATGATTATTAATTTTAAAACCGTAATTTCGTTTTCGTAACGCCGCCCGGAAATCCGAATTCGAAATTGTTTTGTGTGCTTACGGAATTCGATTGAAACGACATATTCGAGTCTCAAATTTTTCGACCATTCAAAGACAACCCAATACCTATTGTACCAATTCAAGGATGTAGTTCATCATGGTAGTGAACGTACAGCGACGCACCCGTGTTGTAAACAGGATTCACCCGCTTCACTCGAAAGGGTACAGGCATCGACATTGTCAATGAAGGTTTCGAAATTAACAGACCCAAACATTGTGCTTCAAAAGATTTCTTTCATCACACGAAACAGTTTCGACACGCCTAAAATGAATATTATTATGAACTTTAAACAACCGGCAACAACTGCCTGATTCCGAAACGCACTGAAAAAGAACTTTACGGAACCATCAACAGTTGCGGTGGTACCGCCCCGGACGAGCAATCAACAACTCTACCACCTAAGCGCGTTTTTCGAAATCAATGTTTCTTTCCATCAATCATTATTATTATTAATTTATTGAAAAAAGAATTAGACATTTCGCAGCAGAGTGCTGGAAATTCACCTATCCCAGAAATGAAGTTTCATTGGGATTAGGCTCGTACTACTAAAATTATGATTATTAATTTTAAAACCGTAATTTCGTTTTCGTAACGCCGCCCCGGAAATCCGAATTCGAAATTGTTTTGTGTGCTTACGGAATTCGATTGAAACGACATATTCGAGTCTCAAATTTTTCGACCATTCAAAGACAACCCAATACCTATTGTACCAATTCAAGGATGTAGTTCATCATGGTAGTGAACGTACAGCGACGCACCCGTGTTGTAAACAGGATTCACCCGCTTCACTCGAAAGGGTACAGGCATCGACATTGTCAATGAAGGTTTCGAAATTAACAGACCCAAACATTGTGCTTCAAAAGATTTCTTTCATCACACGAAACAGTTTCGACACGCCTAAAATGAATATTATTATGAACTTTAAACAACCGGCAACAACTGCCTGATTCCGAAACGCACTGAAAAAGAACTTTACGGAACCATCAACAGTTGCGGTGGTACCGCCCCGGACGAGCAATCAACAACTCTACCACCTAAGCGCGTTTTTCGAAATCAATGTTTCTTTCCATCAATCATTATTATTATTAATTTATTGAAAAAAGAATTAGACATTTCGCAGCAGAGTGCTGGAAATTCACCTATCCCAGAAATGAAGTTTCATTGGGATTAGGCTCGTACTACTAAAATTATGATTATTAATTTTAAAACCGTAATTTCGTTTTCGTAACGCCGCCCCGGAAATCCGAATTCGAAATTGTTTTGTGTGCTTACGGAATTCGATTGAAACGACATATTCGAGTCTCAAATTTTTCGACCATTCAAAGACAACCCAATACCTATTGTACCAATTCAAGGATGTAGTTCATCATGGTAGTGAACGTACAGCGACGCACCCGTGTTGTAAACAGGATTCACCCGCTTCACTCGAAAGGGTACAGGCATCGACATTGTCAATGAAGGTTTCGAAATTAACAGACCCAAACATTGTGCTTCAAAAGATTTCTTTCATCACACGAAACAGTTTCGACACGCCTAAAATGAATATTATTATGAACTTTAAACAACCGGCAACAACTGCCTGATTCCGAAACGCACTGAAAAAGAACTTTACGGAACCATCAACAGTTGCGGTGGTACCGCCCCGGACGAGCAATCAACAACTCTACCACCTAAGCGCGTTTTTCGAAATCAATGTTTCTTTCCATCAATCATTATTATTATTAATTTATTGAAAAAAGAATTAGACATTTCGCAGCAGAGTGCTGGAAATTCACCTATCCCAGAAATGAAGTTTCATTGGGATTAGGCTCGTACTACTAAAATTATGATTATTAATTTTAAAACCGTAATTTCGTTTTCGTAACGCCGCCCGGAAATCCGAATTCGAAATTGTTTTGTGTGCTTACGGAATTCGATTGAAACGACATATTCGAGTCTCAAATTTTTCGACCATTCAAAGACAACCCAATACCTATTGTACCAATTCAAGGATCTAGTTCATCATGGTAGTGAACGTACAGCGACGCACCCGTGTTGTAAACAGGATTCACCCGCTTCACTCGAAAGGGTACAGGCATCGACATTGTCAATGAAGGTTTCGAAATTAACAGACCCAAACATTGTGCTTCAAAAGATTTCTTTCATCACACGAAACAGTTTCGACACGCCTAAAATGAATATTATTATGAACTTTAAACAACCGGCAACAACTGCCTGATTCCGAAACGCACTGAAAAAGAACTTTACGGAACCATCAACAGTTGCGGTGGTACCGCCCCGGACGAGCAATCAACAACTCTACCACCTAAGCGCGTTTTTCGAAATCAATGTTTCTTTCCATCAATCATTATTATTATTAATTTATTGAAAAAAGAATTAGACATTTCGCAGCAGAGTGCTGGAAATTCACCTATCCCAGAAATGAAGTTTCATTGGGATTAGGCTCGTACTACTAAAATTATGATTATTAATTTTAAAACCGTAATTTCGTTTTCGTAACGCCGCCCCGGAAATCCGAATTCGAAATTGTTTTGTGTGCTTACGGAATTCGATTGAAACGACATATTCGAGTCTCAAATTTTTCGACCATTCAAAGACAACCCAATACCTATTGTACCAATTCAAGGATGTAGTTCATCATGGTAGTGAACGTACAGCGACGCACCCGTGTTGTAAACAGGATTCACCCGCTTCACTCGAAAGGGTACAGGCATCGACATTGTCAATGAAGGTTTCGAAATTAACAGACCCAAACATTGTGCTTCAAAAATTTCTTTCATCACACGAAACAGTTTCGACACGCCTAAAATGAATATTATTATGAACTTTAAACAACCGGCAACAACTGCCTGGTTCCGAAACGCACTGAAAAAGAACTTTACGGAACCATTAACAGTTGCGGTGGTACCGCCCCGGGCGAGCAATCAACAACTCTACCACCTAAGCGCGTTTTTCGAAATCAATGTTTCTTTCCATCAATCATTATTATTATTAATTTATTGAAAAAAGAATTAGACATTTCGCAGCAGAGTGCTGGAAATTCACCTATCCCAGAAATGAAGTTTCATTGGGATTAGGCTCGTACTACTAAAATTATGATTATTAATTTTAAAACCGTAATTTCGTTTTCGTAACGCCGCCCCGAAATCCGAATTCGAAATTGTTTTGTGTGCTTACGGAATTCGATTGAAACGACATATTCGAGTCTCAAATTTTTCGACCATTCAAAGACAACCCAATACCTATTGTACCAATTCAAGGATGTAGTTCATCATGGTAGTGAACGTACAGCGACGCACCCGTGTTGTAAACAGGATTCACCCGCTTCACTCGAAAGGGTACAGGCATCGACATTGTCAATGAAGGTTTCGAAATTAACAGACCCAAACATTGTGCTTCAAAAATTTCTTTCATCACACGAAACAGTTTCGACACGCCTAAAATGAATATTATTATGAACTTTAAACAACCGGCAACAACTGCCTGGTTCCGAAACGCACTGAAAAAGAACTTTACGGAACCATTAACAGTTGCGGTGGTACCGCCCCGGGCGAGCAATCAACAACTCTACCACCTAAGCGCGTTTTTCGAAATCAATGTTTCTTTCCATCAATCATTATTATTATTAATTTATTGAAAAAAGAATTAGACATTTCGCAGCAGAGTGCTGGAAATTCACCTATCCCAGAAATGAAGTTTCATTGGGATTAGGCTCGTACTACTAAAATTATGATTATTAATTTTAAAACCGTAATTTCGTTTTCGTAACGCCGCCCCGGAAATCCGAATTCGAAATTGTTTTGTGTGCTTACGGAATTCGATTGAAACGACATATTCGAGTCTCAAATTTTTCGACCATTCAAAGACAACCCAATACCTATTGTACCAATTCAAGGATGTAGTTCATCATGGTAGTGAACGTACAGCGACGCACCCGTGTTGTAAACAGGATTCACCCGCTTCACTCGAAAGGGTACAGGCATCGACATTGTCAATGAAGGTTTCGAAATTAACAGACCCAAACATTGTGCTTCAAAAATTTCTTTCATCACACGAAACAGTTTCGACACGCCTAAAATGAATATTATTATGAACTTTAAACAACCGGCAACAACTGCCTGGTTCCGAAACGCACTGAAAAAGAACTTTACGGAACCATTAACAGTTGCGGTGGTACCGCCCCGGGCGAGCAATCAACAACTCTACCACCTAAGCGCGATTTTCGAACTAAATGTTTCTTTCTATCAATCATTATTATTATTAATTTATTGAAAAAAGAATTAGACATTTCACAGCAGAGTGCTGGAAATTCACCTATCCCAGAAATGAAGTTTCATTGGGATTAAGCTCATACGACTAAAATTATGATTATTAATTTTAAAACCGTAAGTTCATTTTCGTAACGCCGCCCCGGAAATCCGAATTCGAAATTGTTTTGTGTGCTTACGGAATTCGATTGAAACGACATATTCGAGTCTCAAATTTTTCGACCATTCAAAGACAACCCAATACCTATTGTACCAATTCAAGGATGTAGTTCATCATGGTAGTGAACGTACAGCGACGCACCCGTGTTGTAAACAGGATTCACCCGCTTCACTCGAAAGGGTACAGGCATCGACATTGTCAATGAAGGTTTCGAAATTAACAGACCCAAACATTGTGCTTCAAAAGATTTCTTTCATCACACGAAACAGTTTCGACACGCCTAAAATGAATATTATTATGAACTTTAAACAACCGGCAACAACTGCCTGATTCCGAAACGCACTGAAAAAGAACTTTACGGAACCATCAACAGTTGCGGTGGTACCGCCCCGGACGAGCAATCAACAACTCTACCACCTAAGCGCGTTTTTCGAAATCAATGTTTCTTTCCATCAATCATTATTATTATTAATTTATTGAAAAAAGAATTAGACATTTCGCAGCAGAGTGCTGGAAATTCACCTATCCCAGAAATGAAGTTTCATTGGGATTAGGCTCGTACTACTAAAATTATGATTATTAATTTTAAAACCGTAATTTCGTTTTCGTAACGCCGCCCCGGAAATCCGAATTCGAAATTGTTTTGTGTGCTTACGGAATTCGATTGAAACGACATATTCGAGTCTCAAATTTTTCGACCATTCAAAGACAACCCAATACCTATTGTACCAATTCAAGGATGTAGTTCATCATGGTAGTGAACGTACAGCGACGCACCCGTGTTGTAAACAGGATTCACCCGCTTCACTCGAAAGGGTACAGGCATCGACATTGTCAATGAAGGTTTCGAAATTAACAGACCCAAACATTGTGCTTCAAAAGATTTCTTTCATCACACGAAACAGTTTCGACACGCCTAAAATGAATATTATTATGAACTTTAAACAACCGGCAACAACTGCCTGATTCCGAAACGCACTGAAAAAGAACTTTACGGAACCATCAACAGTTGCGGTGGTACCGCCCCGGACGAGCAATCAACAACTCTACCACCTAAGCGCGTTTTTCGAAATCAATGTTTCTTTCCATCAATCATTATTATTATTAATTTATTGAAAAAAGAATTAGACATTTCGCAGCAGAGTGCTGGAAATTCACCTATCCCAGAAATGAAGTTTCATTGGGATTAGGCTCGTACTACTAAAATTATGATTATTAATTTTAAAACCGTAATTTCGTTTTCGTAACGCCGCCCCGGAAATCCGAATTCGAAATTGTTTTGTGTGCTTACGGAATTCGATTGAAACGACATATTCGAGTCTCAAATTTTTCGACCATTCAAAGACAACCCAATACCTATTGTACCAATTCAAGGATGTAGTTCATCATGGTAGTGAACGTACAGCGACGCACCCGTGTTGTAAACAGGATTCACCCGCTTCACTCGAAAGGGTACAGGCATCGACATTGTCAATGAAGGTTTCGAAATTAACAGACCCAAACATTGTGCTTCAAAAGATTTCTTTCATCACACGAAACAGTTTCGACACGCCTAAAATGAATATTATTATGAACTTTAAACAACCGGCAACAACTGCCTGATTCCGAAACGCACTGAAAAAGAACTTTACGGAACCATCAACAGTTGCGGTGGTACCGCCCCGGACGAGCAATCAACAACTCTACCACCTAAGCGCGTTTTTCGAAATCAATGTTTCTTTCCATCAATCATTATTATTATTAATTTATTGAAAAAAGAATTAGACATTTCGCAGCAGAGTGCTGGAAATTCACCTATCCCAGAAATGAAGTTTCATTGGGATTAGGCTCGTACTACTAAAATTATGATCATTAATTTTAAAACCGTAATTTCGTTTTCGTAACGCCGCCCCGGAAATCCGAATTCGAAATTGTTTTGTGTGCTTACGGAATTCGATTGAAACGACATATTCGAGTCTCAAATTTTTCGACCATTCAAAGACAACCCAATACCTATTGTACCAATTCAAGGATGTAGTTCATCATGGTAGTGAACGTACAGCGACGCACCCGTGTTGTAAACAGGATTCACCCGCTTCACTCGAAAGGGTACAGGCATCGACATTGTCAATGAAGGTTTCGAAATTAACAGACCCAAACATTGTGCTTCAAAAGATTTCTTTCATCACACGAAACAGTTTCGACACGCCTAAAATGAATATTATTATGAACTTTAAACAACCGGCAACAACTGCCTGGTTCCGAAACGCACTGAAAAAGAACTTTACGGAACCATCAACAGTTGCGGTGGTACCGCCCCGGGCGAGCAATCAACAACTCTACCACCTAAGCGCGTTTTTCGGAATCAATGTTCCTTTCGATCAATCATTATTATTATTAATTTATTGAAAAACGAATTCGACATTTCACAGCAGAGTGCTGGAAATTCACCTATCCCAGAAATGAAGTTCCATTGGGATTAGGCTCATACGACTAAAATTATGATTATTAATTTTAAAACCGTAAGTTCGTTTTCGTAACGCCGCCCCGGAAATCCGAATTCGAAATTGTTTTGTGTGCTTACGGAATTCGATTGAAACGACATATTCGAGTCTCAAATTTTTCGACCATTCAAAGACAACCCAATACCTATTGTACCAATTCAAGGATGTAGTTCATCATGGTAGTGAACGTACAGCGACGCACCCGTGTTGTAAACAGGATTCACCCGCTTCACTCGAAAGGGTACAGGCATCGACATTGTCAATGAAGGTTTCGAAATTAACAGACCCAAACATTGTGCTTCAAAAATTTCTTTCATCACACGAAACAGTTTCGACACGCCTAAAATGAATATTATTATGAACTTTAAACAACCGGCAACAACTGCCTGGTTCCGAAACGCACTGAAAAAGAACTTTACGGAACCATTAACAGTTGCGGTGGTACCGCCCCGGGCGAGCAATCAACAACTCTACCACCTAAGCGCGATTTTCGAACTAAATGTTTCTTTCTATCAATCATTATTATTATTAATTTATTGAAAAAAGAATTAGACATTTCACAGCAGAGTGCTGGAAATTCACCTATCCCAGAAATGAAGTTTCATTGGGATTAAGCTCATACGACTAAAATTATGATTATTAATTTTAAAACCGTAAGTTCATTTTCGTAACGCCGCCCCGGAAATCCGAATTCGAAATTGTTTTGTGTGCTTACGGAATTCGATTGAAACGACATATTCGAGTCTCAAATTTTTCGACCATTCAAAGACAACCCAATACCTATTGTACCAATTCAAGGATGTAGTTCATCATGGTAGTGAACGTACAGCGACGCACCCGTGTTGTAAACAGGATTCACCCGCTTCACTCGAAAGGGTACAGGCATCGACATTGTCAATGAAGGTTTCGAAATTAACAGACCCAAACATTGTGCTTCAAAAGATTTCTTTCATCACACGAAACAGTTTCGACACGCCTAAAATGAATATTATTATGAACTTTAAACAACCGGCAACAACTGCCTGGTTCCGAAACGCACTGAAAAAGAACTTTACGGAACCATCAACAGTTGCGGTGGTACCGCCCCGGGCGAGCAATCAACAACTCTACCACCTAAGCGCGTTTTTCGGAATCAATGTTCCTTTCGATCAATCATTATTATTATTAATTTATTGAAAAACGAATTCGACATTTCACAGCAGAGTGCTGGAAATTCACCTATCCCAGAAATGAAGTTTCATTGGGATTAGGCTCGTACTACTAAAATTATGATTATTAATTTTAAAACCGTAATTTCGTTTTCGTAACGCCGCCCCGGAAATCCGAATTCGAAATTGTTTTGTGTGCTTACGGAATTCGATTGAAACGACATATTCGAGTCTCAAATTTTTCGACCATTCAAAGACAACCCAATACCTATTGTACCAATTCAAGGATGTAGTTCATCATGGTAGTGAACGTACAGCGACGCACCCGTGTTGTAAACAGGATTCACCCGCTTCACTCGAAAGGGTACAGGCATCGACATTGTCAATGAAGGTTTCGAAATTAACAGACCCAAACATTGTGCTTCAAAAATTTCTTTCATCACACGAAACAGTTTCGACACGCCTAAAATGAATATTATTATGAACTTTAAACAACCGGCAACAACTGCCTGGTTCCGAAACGCACTGAAAAAGAACTTTACGGAACCATTAACAGTTGCGGTGGTACCGCCCCGGGCGAGCAATCAACAACTCTACCACCTAAGCGCGATTTTCGAACTAAATGTTTCTTTCTATCAATCATTATTATTATTAATTTATTGAAAAAAGAATTAGACATTTCACAGCACAGTGCTGGAAATTCACCTATCCCAGAAATGAAGTTTCATTGGGATTAAGCTCATACGACTAAAATTATGATTATTAATTTTAAAACCGTAAGTTCATTTTCGTAACGCCGCCCCGGAAATCCGAATTCGAGATTGTTTGTTTTCGTGTTCAATCTGAAATTAGTATTTGTATGAAGTTGAATCAACCGGCAACAACTGCTTGGTTCCGAAACGCACTGAAAAAGAACTTTACGGAACCATCAACAGTTGCGGTGGTACCGCCCCGGGCGAGCAATCAACAACTCTACCACCTAAGCGCGTTTTTCGGAATCAATGTTCCTTTCGATCAATCATTATTATTATTAATTTATTGAAAAAAGAATTCGACATTTCACAGCAGAGTGCTGGAAATTCACCTATCCCAGAAATGAAGTTTCATTGGGATTAGGCTCATACGACTAAAATTATGATTATTAATTTTAAAACCGTAAGTTCGTTTTCGTAACGCCGCCCCGGAAATCCGAATTCGAAATTGTTTTGTGTGCTTACGGAATTCGATTGAAACGACATATTCGAGTCTCAAATTTTTCGACCATTCAAAGACAACCCAATACCTATTGTACCAATTCAAGGATGTAGTTCATCATGGTAGTGAACGTACAGCGACGCACCCGTGTTGTAAACAGGATTCACCCGCTTCACTCGAAAGGGTACAGGCATCGACATTGTCAATGAAGGTTTCGAAATTAACAGACCCAAACATTGTGCTTCAAAAGATTTCTTTCATCACACGAAACAGTTTCGACACGCCTAAAATGAATATTATTATGAACTTTAAACAACCGGCAACAACTGCCTGGTTCCGAAACGCACTGAAAAAGAACTTTACGGAACCATCAACAGTTGCGGTGGTACCGCCCCGGGCGAGCAATCAACAACTCTACCACCTAAGCGCGATTTTCGAAATCAATGTTTCTATCAATCATTATTATTATTAATTTATTGAAAAAAGAATTAGACATTTCACAGCAGAGTGCTGGAAATTCACCTATCCCAGAAATGAAGTTTCATTGGGATTAAGCTCATACGACTAAAATTATGATTATTAATTTTAAAACCGTAAGTTCATTTTCGTAACGCCGCCCCGGAAATCCGAATTCGAGATTGTTTGTTTTCGTGTTCAATCTGAAATTAGTATTTGTATGAAGTTGAATCAACCGGCAACAACTGCTTGGTTCCGAAACGCACTGAAAAAGAACTTTACGGAACCATCAACAGTTGCGGTGGTACCGCCCCGGGCGAGCAATCAACAACTCTACCACCTAAGCGCGTTTTTCGGAATCAATGTTCCTTTCGATCAATCATTATTATTATTAATTTATTGAAAAAAGAATTCGACATTTCACAGCAGAGTGCTGGAAATTCACCTATCCCAGAAATGAAGTTTCATTGGGATTAAGCTCATACGACTAAAATTATGATTATTAATTTTAAAACCGTAAGTTCATTTTCGTAACGCCGAAAGGGTACAGGCATCGACATTGTCAATGAAGGTTTCGAAATTAACAGACCCAAACATTGTGCTTCAAAAGATTTCTTTCATCACACGAAACAGTTTCGACACGCCTAAAATGAATATTATTATGAACTTTAAACGGCAACAACTGCCTGGTTCCGAAACGCACTGAAAAAGAACTTTACGGAACCATCAACAGTTGCGAAACATTTCCATTTTCGTAACGCCGCCCCGGAAATCCGAATTCGAGATTGTTTGTTTTCGTGTTCAATCTGAAATTAGTATTTGTATGAAGTTGAATCAACCGGCAACAACTGCTTGGTTCCGAAACGCACTGAAAAAGAACTTTACGGAACAATCAACAGTTGCGGTGGTACCGCCCCGGGCGAGCAATCAACAACTCTACCACCAAAGCGCGTTTTTCGAAATCAATGTTTGGTTATTAAATATCGTGCCTGTGCGTTTTTCATTTTCAATGTTCATGCGAAGACGGAGTTCTAACATTTATTCAATATTTGTGCAAGGCTTTTTAAATGTGAACCACTTACCTGACAATACTGTAGGCAAGAATCTTCAGAGTCCAGATACGGAATTTGAAACTCCATCAATAGGTTGAAGAAGTTGCAGTTTGAATCTTCTCTGTCCCCTTGTTTTTCTGGAATAGAACAAACGATTAGAGGAATGCTTTTAATTTGGGAAATATTTAAGAATTATTCATTTATTCATTTCAGATCGACCCGCGGCACGAACGAAATAAGAATCAAACTCACTTGTTAAATCAGAATCCTAAAATGAATTTTATTCTCGCCACTAGATGAATACGTCTACCCACATCGATCGCTTTTGAACGACTGAAATATTATTCATCTGTTATGAAAGTAATGGTGGACAAGGATGACGAAATCGAATAAAAATGGCGTCGACGGAAAACTTTTTCGTCTCTATGACAAACACGCTGAATAATTAGTCACGAAATATTTATTCATTTCAGATCGAACTGCGGAATGAATGAAATAAGAATCAAACTCACTTGTTAATTCATAATCCTAAAATGAATTTTATTCTCATCAATAGATGGATACCTCTGCTCTCTTCGACCGCGCGCGAAGTACTGAATATTTATGTCTATCTATCTCTGACGTGTTATGAAAGGAATGGCGGACAAGGACGACGAATTCGAATAAAAATGGCGTCGACGGAAAACTTTCCGGTCTCTTTATGATAAACACGCTGAATAATTCGTCACGAAATATTTATTTATTTTAGATCGGATCCCGCAACGAACGAAATGAAAATCAAACCCACTTGTTCATTCACAATCCTAAAATAAATTTTATTCACGCACACACATTGAAACACGTCTTCTCTCTTCGACCGCGCGCGAACTACTGAATATTTATTTCAATCTATCGCTGACGTGTTAAGAAAGTAATGGCGGACAAGGATGACGAATTCGAATGAAAATGGCGTCGACGGAAAACTTTGCCATCTCTTTATGATAAACCGGCTAAATAATTTCAACACGTCTACTCTCTTCGACCGCGCGAACTAATGAATATTTATTTCAATCTATCGCTGACGTGTTATGAAAGTAATGGCGGACAAGGATGACGAAATCGAATGAAAATGGCGTCGACGAAAAACTTTCCAGCTTTTTATGATAAACCGGCTAAATAATTCGGCACGAAATATTTATTCATTTCAGATCGAACCGCGGAACGAATGAAATAAAAATCAAACTCACTTGCTGATTCACAATCCTAAAATAAATTTTATTCACGCACACACATTGAAACACGTCTTCTATCTTCGACCGCGCGCGAACTACTGAATATTTATGTCTATGACGTGTTATGAAAGTAATGGCGGACAAGGATGACGAATTCGAATAAAAATGGCGTCGGTGGAAAACTTTCCGGTCTCTTTATGATAAACACGCTGAATAATTCGTCACGAAATATTTATTTATTTTAGATCGAATCCCGGAACGAACGAAATGAAAATCAAACCCACTTGTTGATTCACAATCCTAAAATAAATTTTATTCTCGCACACACATATCAACACATCTACTCTCTTCGACCGCGCGCGAACTACTGAATATTTATTTCAATCTATCGCTGACGTGTTATGAAAGTAATGGCGGACAAGGATGACGAAATCGAATGAAAATGGCGTCGACGGAAAACTTTCCAGCTTTTTATGATAAACCGGCTAAATAATTCGGCACGAAATATTTATTCATTTCAGATCGATCCGCGGAACCAATGAAATAAAAATCAAACTCACTTGCTGATTCACAATCCTAAAATAAATTTTACTCTCGCACACACATTTCAACACCTCTACTCTCTTCGACCGCGCGCGAACTACTAAATATTTATTTCAATCTATCGCTGACGTGTTATGAAAGTAATGGCGGACAAGGATGACGAAATCGAATGAAAACTTTTCCGTCCCTTTTTGATAAACACGCTGAATAATTATTCATTTCAGATCGAACGCGGAACGAACGAAATGAAAATCAAACTCACCCGTTGATTCACAATCCTAAACAAATTCATTCTCGCACACACATTTCACTACGTCTACTCTTTTCGACCGCGCGCGAACTACTGAATATTTGACTGGAGCAGGAGACCTTATAAACTACGACGGAACGGCTCATAACGAGAGCGTTACTCGCTCGCGCCATCTACCGTGCGGCAGCCAAGATATCCACATTGATGTGTTGTACGCGCCATCTGTTGGCCGCTGATCCATTATTTGTCCTCTGCGAACGCCCTCTCTTCGACCGTGCGCGAACTACTGAATATTTATGTCTATCTATCGCTGACGTGGTATGAAAGTAATGGCGGACAAGGATGACGAAATCGAATGAAAATGGAGTCGATGGAAAACTTTTCCGTCCCTTTATGATAAACACGCTGAATAATTCGTCACGAAATAATTATTCATTTCAGATCGAACCGCGGAACGAACGAAATGAAAATCAAACTCACCTGTTGATTGACAATCCTAAACAAATTCATTCTCGCACACACATTTCACTACGTCTACTCTTTTCGACCGCGCGCGAACTACTGAATATTTGACTGGAGCAGGAGACCTTATAAACTACGACGGAACGGCTCATAACGAGAGCGTTACTCGCTCGCGCCATCTACCGTGCGGCAGCCAAGATATCCACATTGATGTGTTGTACGCGCCATCTGTTGGCCGCTGATCCATTATTTCTCCTCTGCGAACGCCCTCTCTTCGACCGTGCGCGAACTACTGAATATTTATGTCTATCTATCGCTGACGTGGTATGAAAGTAATGGCGGACAAGGATGACGAAATCGAATGAAAATGGAGTCGATGGAAAACTTTTCCGTCCCTCTATGATAAACACGCTGAATAATTCGTCACGAAATAATTATTCATTTCAGATCGAACCGCGGAACGAACGAAATGAAAATCAAACTCACCTGTTGATTCACAATCCTAAACAAATTCATTCTCGCACACACATTTCACTATGTCTACTCTCTTCGACCGCGCGCGAACTACTGAATATTTGACTGGAGCAGGAGACCTTATAAACTACGACGGAACGGCTCATAACGAGAGCGTTACTCGCTCGCGCCATCTACCGTGCGGCAGCCAAGATATCCACATTGATGTGTTGTACGCGCCATCTGTTGGCCGCTGTTCCATTATTTCTGCTCTGCGAACGCCCTCTCTTCGACCGCGCGCGAACTGCTGAATATTCATATCAATTTATCACTGACGTGTTATGAAAGTAATGGCGGACAAGGATGACGAAATCGAATAAAAATGGCGTCGACGGAAAACCTTTTTCCTCTCTTTATGGTAAACCGGCTAAATAATTTCAACACGTCTGCTCTCTTCGACCGCTCGCGAACTATTGAATATTAATATCTATCTATCGCTGACGTGTTATCAATGTTATGGAATAAAAGGATAACGAAATCGAATAAAAATGGCGTCTACGGAAATCTTTTCCGTCCCTTAATGATACACCGGCTCAATAATTTCAACAAATAGTCAATGATTCTGTGTATAATCACATGTCCACAGAACAGACATTGTGCACGTGTATCAGTTAATTATACCATAGGTGGAGACACTTCTTGACGGAGGGATAAACAAAACCATCATCCTTGTACTTTCTAGTTTCCTACATATCAATTCTAGTACTAATAGATGTTGTGCATTTGGCTGAGTAGGTGGCACTATTATCCATTTACACCTGCATATGTAAACTTAGAAACTAACTTTAACATTTGTAATTTGTAATGATTTACTTTGTAAATTCTGGAGTGATGTAAACTAGAGTGACAGGACACAATTTTCTCTTTTCTTTAGAGCTTTCGTTATGTTTTTGTTTAATATACATGCTAAGTTGTCAAATACAATTCATTTCTCAAGGGGCGGAATTTTGAAATTTTTCTGGAAAGACAGAAAAATCGGTAACGAAACAATCGCTTCACCATATGATCAAGAGTTTAATAACACAGGTTTACACAAAAAGAAAGGAAGCAAGGGTGGTATGTCAATAAAAGAATGAATAGAGGAAAAATTGTAAAAGGTGTAGTAGAGAAATAATTTTAGAGGGAGTTTAAAATAGTGAAGGTGTTGACGGATTTTGTCTACTTCCCAAGAGAATGAATAATTAAATTGAATTGAATTGAATTGAATCTGTACCTAATAAACTATAAAATTTTTGTCTGTAGAAGAACTTCCTGAAATTTCCTATATTATAGAATTTTTCTCAAATTTCCAATGTACAGTAAGAATTTTCACATCAACTCTGTTGTTCAAAAGTTAGTTGAATATTTTGGGAAATTCATGATCTTCCCTTTCTTTAACCCATAAATTTAATCGATCTTCTAGCTGTTTCCAAATATTTTTTCACGTTATTTCGAAGGTTATTCATTTTTTTTTTTTCGATTTTGTTTTGAATTTTTATTTCTCTCAGTTATTTTCGAAATCTCAACAAAATGGTCAAGATTGTCCTACTGAATAACACCCGATATGACGCCCCTGCATTTCATAACGGTTTTGCAGTTTTTGGAAAACTCAACGAAAGTTCAGAACCAAGGATTATTCATGGTGCGAGAATAGGGAGATAGAGTGATACAAAATATTTCTGCGTCTATAACGCCCTATACACATTGGATGATTATCGCAACAAAGTAAAGCTGTAAAGTATTGTGATTTTGATGTAAGTGCCGATAAATTCCTTGGACATGAAGTTTTCCGTTGAAAAGATGTAGAAATTGCTAGTTTTTCAACATTTTTGTCTCGTTGACAAATGCTTGTACCATCATTGAAAAGAATGACTCAGGGTCAACTTCTTTCAATAGCATCCAACCACCCACCACAACTATCTCGATCCTCTGCAGCCTCCAAAGCGTTAAAAATACCAGTTCACGGTGAGCGTTCATTAAACGTGTATCTTATCGTCCGTGCATTGTCCCTACTCGGTAAAAATTCCAAGTACTCGGGAGTTTTGTACAGGGACCCGTATAGTCCGTCGGTGTATGTGTGTACATTGAGAATTGTGGTCAGTTTTAAAAGTGAAGTTGCTGGGTTCGTACCATCAGTGCCGATAATAGTGATAATTCGTCAGTTGTCGAAAGTACGTGTTTTAAAGTCAACTTGGTAATTATCTGAAAGTCATTATTTCGAAAACGATATAACGATTATTTATGAAAAAGTGCGTTAATCAAATTGTTGTGACTGAAATATTCTCGTTGCCAGGATACAATTCGATAGCCGTATGTATCTGGATAGCCGGTTACACGTTGGCAGGTAGGCTAACTGAAATAATTTTGTATTAACTAAATCAAAAATTTTCTCTGTGAGAAAATTTGGATTTCAATATGCGAGTTATATCAGCAGCAAATCCAAAATTTGATCTATATGTAAATGTTCGCAATTTCAATACAGCTTGAAAATCACAACAAATAATCAATTTCATAATGGAGTATTTGTATTTTCCATTCTTCACTACAATATGCTTTCAAAAACAGGTAGGCTTTTCAAGGATCAATGATAGAATTGATGAAATTTTTTTTATCTTTGCTTTAGATTGATTTATTTTCTAAATGTTCATATCCTCAAATTTTGTCCGAAAAATTCTCAATGAAGTGGAATAACTCACAGCAACATTTCTTCTAATGAAATTTTATTGGAAATGCGGAGCAGCAGTGGCATTCTGTGTTAGCAAGAGAAGTGCCACTTCCCCAACTTGAATTGATTACACAAAATTTTAATTTCAACACATTCTCTACAGAAATTGATTGTTCGAATTGCAATCAAGTAATCAGTAATTATCGTGAAAATATATATTTTGCGCTATATTATGCAAGCTGCAACAACTTATTTCGACTTCTATCAATAGATATTAGTTAAGATGATGAAGCCATTTCGAGTCGAAAAATTGAAACCAACAGAATTTGTAAAAAAATTCTTTTCAAACTGGTACAAAAATTCATGTCGGCGAATTAACGGGGAAACAAATCCTGTTGTGCAGATGTTAGCCCAGTCAGAAAAAGTTTCAAGGAAAACTGATAGCAAAGTTTCTTAACGACAAAAACGTACTTTTGGACATTTTTGCGTAAAATGCATATTTGTGCGTAAATCTAATATGTAGTACGCCCAATTGTTGTTAGATGGAGTTCGCGTATTCCATAACGGAACGAATACATGTCGAAATTATGTTGATTGCTAATTATTGTAATCTGACACTACTGAGAAGCTATTTAGCCATGGAGATATGTTGACAAACATGAAGTCAATACAGAAAGCAGTCAAACACATATTGGACATGAATTGAATTTTATATATATGTTTGGTGGTTTGGTGGTGATTGGAACGCTAGAATTATTATCATATTATCCTATTATTTTCGCATCCAAGTTGTTACATCCACATACAGTGTATGTTTATAATTTACACTTGGGAATGGTCAAACCGACTCGTCAGTATAGCCGGAACAAGCATTTTGACTTCATCTGAGGATAAATCAAAATATGACAATTCTTCAAAGTCAAAAAAGTTCACGAAAATCGTTCCAAAAATGGAACTAATCACATTAGATGTTTCTATTTGATATGTATTATTTTCTGGATGATACATTCACAAAGATGAAAAAAACTTCTGTTATTGCAAAGATCATTCTTCTTGTTTTTTCTTATAAATTTCGTTTCTTGAAGTTTGTTTTCTCCTCATTTCTGCAGAAAGAAAATTAAACGTCGAAGAAAGTTATTCCCATGAAATGATTTGAATGTTTGGTGTAAACGCACAAGTCCTCGAGCCAGAAAAATTTTTTTTCATAATTTGTTAAGGGGGTCAATAGAAATCTAAATTTCGTATTGCGCTCGTTTGTTGAATTATCCGTCGTCTTGAATTTGGGGGTGATCTTTTGTTTATTCAATATCTCGGTTTTTTAATTTCGCACAAAAGACGGTCATTACAAAAGTTGCTCAGAATTAAAATTCCTACATTTCAATTTTTCGATGGGATCAATTTTTCCCGATTTGTACCCCAGAAAATGAGGGGATCAATTTCATTGATTTTTATTTCACATCAAAAAATGTGATTCCAATCAGTTTTTGCTATATAGTTGTTTCCGACTTATACCCAAAAAATGAAGGGGTGATATTTTTAAATTTACAAGAATCAAAAATAAACTAGATACCTTTGCAATAGACAAAAATTCATCTATAGGATTCTTTTGTTCTGTAGAAAATCTGTTCAATAAACTACAAAAAACGATTAATCAAAGAAAAGAGACATATTAAAAAGGAAATAAACTTTGTACTTCCGGTAGAGATATTTTCTCTAGTATATACATTAAAAATATAATACAATACTGGGAATAAAGTTTCACGCATTCACTGACCATTCACAATCCGCAAACTTTCATGAAAATTGGAAACAGTTACGTCTGATAGTATTGAAATACAATACTTTGTCCTGTTGTAGTCAGATTCTTTGTTTTAGAATAATTCAGGGAATTTCAGTGATTTATTATCAACCTGTTTCTAAATTCAACCTTGAAACTTAAAAACTTTGCATTCGTCTAGAAAATCCACAAGGTTTTCAAATGGAAATCCTTTGGGGTTGAATTTGAATGATATTTGTGAAATAATTAAATTATCATTATAACCATCTTAAGTCGAACATATATCACGAATTACAAGAGCAATAAGTCAATTATATGGATATTAACCAGTACCACTTATTATGTTCCATCATATTAGGAACAATTAACATGATCGAACTACTTATTTTCTTTGTTACTTCATTATGAGGCATATTTCAAGAGAAACTCCGACGACAGCTAATTACTTTTAATTGAAAAAATGGACGAAATGGTTGCGTTTCGTGGTTCACTATGTGCACGAAACATTTTTATGAATGATTCATAAGAGTAGAACAGATAATGTCTCATAAAGTGGATCCTATTGATATTCATGATCAAAGAAATTCTAATTTACTCCCAATTAAGAAAAAACTACCAAATAAATTTTGGCGCCATTTTATATTGATTTGGGTTTAACAGTATTGAAAATTTTAATTGTCCTCCTTCCTTTATTCAACCAATAAAAAAGTACCTAATAGCTGTGTTTTAAGGAAAGACGATTTCTAAAAAATGCTTTATTGTAAAGTTGACAACAATAGATATTCGCATTCCCTTTATGAAACCTCGGACTGCTAGATGACATCCAGCCTATTCAATTGTTTCAGTATTTCATTACTTCAGTTTCAAAATTTTATATCTTCTGAATATTATCCACAGTTCACATTGCTTTATCATTTGAAATGCGACAAGCGTCGAATAGTAAATCATTGTTTCATTGATTGCTAGATGCGACTCATATCCATTGAAACCTTTTTGAAAAACCAATACAACCGTTTTTTATTTCACTTTCACTATGCGAATGCACATTCTGCTGATTACATCGAAATTTCTCTCATTATACCGGTTCATTTTATTTAATGAAATGTTTGCGCTGTTGTCTCATACTTCAGTTCATTAGGACGATTTATTTATATGCTCATCATAATAAAAACTTCATACATTTTGCACGTTTCATTGAAACTATCGCGTCGTAAAGAAGAAACATCTCTACAACTAACGTGCCTAATTAGGAACGCATACTTTTTTAGTTTATTGGAACTGGTAATATTCGGTTAGTATAAATTATGTTGATTGAAATGCGAATTATCAAGCTGCATTTACTCCTCAAGTTACCTTTCTGATTCCAGTACAAAGAATCCATTCATTTATATAGGCTTGCAATGAAAATCTTTGATAATATATATGTCGTTAAAGATGGCACGCAATTGAGGACGAATTATTCATTAACACATAAAAAGTGAAAACTCGAAAAGAATGCAGAATGTTATCGTAATTAAATTGCACATAGGCAAACATTGTCTCTATATTGTGACTTAAATAATTTTTAATAACCATTCAGTTGTAATGACATTGAATTCAACTTGATGAAGAAATTTTTATTTTATATCAACTTTTTCATAGCTACATTCCTTCCAAGAGAACACGGTGGGTATTCAAAATTACTCGTGGAAACTTTGTGCTCAAATATGTTAAAAAGTAAACTGTTCAAAAATTACGTTTTCGCCCATTTTTATAATGCACCGTACATTTGATGTGGTTTTAACGACACATTAAGCAATATTATCTACCACGCGTTCAAGGTGAGTAGACCTTTGAAATTTCTCTATTCTCATGGATGAATCAGTAGGAAAACACACTATGTGTAGTTCGGTCAAATAAAACATCGAAGGTTAGAATAATTCCCGTTGATTCTTTTTGTGCAAAAAATTGTATTCACTGGAAAAGTTCAAAAAAATTAGTTTTTGAGACTGATAGTAGTTTTGCTGGAGATTATGTTAGTGCTGAGCCAAGCCTCTTCTATATGTCTGTAATTCTTGAGATTTATTACTTAAAGTATTTATCAATAAACATGTGCTATCAAAAATACTAGATTTAATATAGAGACTATTAATTTCCTACCATTCATAACTTACGAGATAATTGTGAATGCATTTTACCATTCCTAGATTGTCACAGTTAATTAAAATCCAATAGTTTCTCATATTATTCTATCTGAAAAGAATTACTTTAATACTTTGATATAATCAAACAAAACACTTGAAATTAATAACAAACATTTTGTTCCATGGAGATAGGGAATTTTTTTCAAATGACCAGACAGCTTTCAGAAAGAAAAAAAGATTAATGCAACCTGAAATTCGATTATTCAGTGATTAATGGCTCGTGGTCGTATGGAATTCCTGACATTAAATAGGAATACCTTCGTTGACCCAGATTCACGTTCTTTCTTTACAAACAACAATGGGTATATTTCTAAACAGTCTTCCCACAATACTTGGTACGGTGCTACTACCTACTGTTGAAGTAGTTATAACGGTGCGCAGCGACATTTAAAAATTATTTTATTTTTATTCTATTTTTTAAGGCCTTGACTTAGATAATAAATTGTTTTTTGTTTCTAAAATACGAATTAATGTTGATTTTGTTGCAGGAAATGAAAGACGAGAAGTTTGAATATGTTTAACGACGAGGAAACTAGCGATGCCGACGATCTGATCAATTTCAATGCTAAATCGCCTCCTCCAATACTGAATACGGAGCCAGTGTTGGATTCCGTTTCATCAGAAAATCTATTGGATGCTGAGCTTCCTGAATTAGAGCAAAAGTTGCAGACCTCCAGTTATGGTCCCGTAAATAATTATAGATCGAACAGTATCGACGTCGAGGATATTCTAATTTCCATCGACGATGATTACGAACAGAAATCAGTCGCTGCAAAAAATTGTGTTGAGGAAATATCTCAACTGGAATTCAATCCGGAAGATTTGGAGGCCATCCAGATATTAAATGGCTTGGATGACTTTTTAAATATTCACCTTCAGGATACTATCTACAATAAATCGGATGAATGGGAATGTATGGACCCTGCCACACAGCAGAGCATCGAGGATTGTTTGAATGAACTGGACGTCTATTTAAGGGATTTAGATTCGAGTTTGGATTCCGAACATGAAGTACAAGATGGTTCCGTTACAAAAACGCCCACGAAGGTACAAAATTTTATTTAACGAACCCTTCGAAATAGGTTTTCCATTTTTGGTATCTAGGACATTTGTTAAATGATACCGTTACCATGTCGTCATATTCTGTTTGAGTTGATAAGCGGGGCTAGTGTTGTAGTAAACAATAGTTTTCCAGGAAATTCAATAAGTTCCTCAAATATTTGAGGAACAATAGTCATATATAGAATAGGCATGCTTCTAATGGTAATCCGAGTTATTATTTTTTTTTTAATTCATAGATCACCGTGGAGAACAATGCCGACATTTCACTAAGAAGGGATAATTACGAGAGTCTTCGCAAAAGTCTTCGGAAAATCGAGGAGAATTATAATAAATACTTATCATATGGAAAAATTAACAAGAGTTATGTTAAAACGGAGGACGAAATAGAATCATTAAAATGTAATTCACTTTCTTCACGGTGTAAGCAAGTAGAAGCGTGGCGGGACATTCGAACGCACTTTGTGAATGCTGTCTCAACGTTGCCGATGACAAAGAAAAAGATACAGAAAACCTCAAGGTTACCTGTATTGAATTTTACCGAACGGGTAAGTGATGATATCACTTTTCATCTTGATGGTATTTGTCGAAAAACAAAAACCCCCTGCTTTTCGGAATATCTAAATTCAAATAGAATTGTAAAAATCGGAAAAAATAAAAACTGTTGTTTTCGCGAGAAGAGGCGAAACGAGAGGTTCATTTTATAGATACTAAGAATCTGCGGTGTGGCTAAACGGTGGCACGTAAAATGACAATATTTTAGGGACGAACGGAATGGTCTCCTCATTCGATCGTAATCGGAAAATTCATTGTCCAGTTATAAGCTATTTTCGGTTGCCAGCAAAATGAAATTTTTGTTAATCGATTGCCCTTATGGCACCTTAGGAAATAGGTGAATTGTATAATTATTAATAACTGCTTCGCTGTATCTTTGAAACGTGTCCAACAACCACCCTCTGGTGTGTTCTGGCGAAAAGATGGAGCGAGAACTTTCCTCATATGCCCCGTTCATTAGGTATCGGCAAAATTGGATATTCGTCAGCTCGATAAATGTCAGCTACCTCACTGGCTCGAAGTTTGCAAGGCCAGATTGTAAACGGACTTTATTACTATTGAGCAGCAAATGATTTTTTTTGCCTTTCCGTTCAGACGAGGAAAAGGTTGGGCAACGCGACGCGACGATACCATAACGCGATGACCGGAACGGTTCTGGTTATAAGAATGTTTATTACGTTTATACACAAGTCATCACGCGTCGGAATAATATACCGATTATCTTGAACAGAACGCACAATCTGAACGGTCTGCCCAAGCTTCCGGCGAAACGTCCGTAGTGGAAGACAACGAAGCGGCTTCTAGTCAGAGTAGTAGCGTGTCGGATGTCGATCGTGCAGGTATGTCCAATGTTCATCAACCAAAGGATGAATGTAAGCAGACCAATAGCACGTGGCTACGAGCGTCGATGCGACAACTGCGCCATTTGCAACTGCCCAACGATTCCATACAGGAAAGGAATGAAACGCAACGGTGAGTCTTCAGTTCTTATTTTGGCTAATAGTATAGTCGACAATGTATTCGTTGATAGTGTGCAAGTACCAGCATCGGAAGAACCAGTTGCGACCACACCAACGCGCTCCGATATCGATGAGAATGTGCTACCTGAAGAAGATAGATTACGTTCCCGCAATTCCGTTCTCTCGGCGGAACCAGGAAGACAAGGTGGTCGCAGCAGCTCCGCATCATCCGTTTCCAGAAGGCAGCCGAGCATGTCTTCCAGCGGATCTAGCCTTACATCAAGTTTGGAGACTGCATCGAGCGCTCAGCCTCGATCGCACGACCGCACATCACCACTGGAGGGCAGAAGGTTTGTGAATTCTTGTTTTTTATTATAGTTGAAACTAACTAGTAGAATTAATCAGTGAATAAATAGAGAAGTTTATTTGCTCAACAAGATGAAGCACCTTTTCATTATGCAACACTAGTCAGTGCTTCTTTGTATGAAGTATTTCGCATTGGGTGGCCAGCCAGATAGCCAGATTCAGCTCCCCTTGATTCGTTCAAAGGTATCTGTATCTCTGAAGAACAACTCGTGCAAGCGAAATGTAAGGGGCAAGTTCCAACGGACGACGCCATTTGCACACAAATAACATCAGTGATTTCGTTAACAATAATGTTCCTGTGAATCATAATACTTCAGTAAATTGGTTTCTTTATCGCATTTCATTTTTGATAGCTGAAAGCGATGACAAATATGGAAGAATTCAAACGCCACGAGCATTTATTTATAGCGACGTCTCTTGACGGGGTGTACTATTGTTTGCTGATTGGCTTACCCACGATTTATTAGCGTCAAACAAGATATTTTCTGTTCTATAAGAACGTATTGAATAATCTTATTGTTCTTGCATTCGAATGCTGATGAATCGCGAATTTATTTTGTTCTGTCGGTAAGTTCGACATATGACGTCCAACTTATACATTTCTTTGCTAAAAATGATTGTTGAGCTGTGCACTACACTCCATTTTATGTAGCAAGTGAGAAAAAAGGAATTTTTTTTTTTGAATTCGAATAACTTAAAAACTTATTTTAATAGCGACACGAAACTTTTTCATCCCAAAGAAAATATTAATTAGCATTAATTAATTGCAAACAAGAAAGTAATTGATTTACCATCACAGACTCCTCTTTTATATTGAAATTTTCCTTGCACTCAATAGTTCCAATAAGGCTTTAAAATTTCCACGTTCCATTTTTGTCGGAAACAATCAATTTATTTCACATATTACGCAACGAACTGTTTTTCTCTAAAAATACATATACAAAAAAAACATGTTCACGATTTATCTTATAATTGTCGCATTTAAAAGGTTATCTCTGAAGCTTCATGAAATCCATTGATTATAATTGACGTAACAGTAATATTTCTACAACGTCATGGAAATTTGAGCTTCAGTTATTACTTTTTATTATGTTCACATTATGGGAGTTTTATGGATTTATGAGAAAATGACCATTGTGAAATTTCAAGGTATGACTCTGTCTCGTAATTTTTATTGAAACGTCATTTTTGTTTTCGATATGCCTTACCCACTGAACTCATTCCCAGCAATTCTTGTTCGTAAAATATTTTTTCCGAATGGAATTATCGTTCTTACGTTATTATTATTTCAAACACAGAAAAAAAACGTTCAAATTGATTTGGGTCCTTTTATTCATTTGTATCATTTCCGTTCATGCGTCCTTTTTTGTGTAAGAAAACGTTAACAACTTTCGATTTAATTATCTGCCGTAATGAATTCTGAATCATGATCGAAAATTCCATGATACGCTCGAATTATATTTCGTCATAGCAACATAACGAAACACTTGTTCGTCTTTGTACGTTTTAGAATTGTTTTAGGAAAGTCAGAGCACTTATTTGGTCAGTCGTTCACTTCTATCGTGTTCATTGCCGTGTACGACCTTCAGACTGCCATGTTACCCCATCCGAAGGAAAGTTAACCCAACGACAAATCGATAATGATGATACCAAATCTGTGTGAGTCACAATGAAATCGACAACTTGAGTCTCATCGAGACTAATATTTCACTTTCCTCGATGTCAATTTCCCGATATTTGAAACTATACATGCGATATTTGACCTCGCTAGTTTCACTTTTCCACGGTTTTCCATCTATTCTCTTCGTATCTATAGCACGGTTACACTTTCTCTGAACCCTTACAAGGTCCGATTAGAAAGTGAAATAGTCAATCGATAGAAGTAATGTCTTTTTCCTATATCCTTTATTGAAAATTCTTTCATCTCCGGATCTGTTACATGTCCTTCTTGAATGATTCATCCGAAAGATAAACCAGTCCTGTTCACTACAATATAGACTGCAGTACGCCCACAACTGTTAATAGCCGAGAAGTAGGTTTCGATTTTTTTATCGCGTACCCTTGCACCATCACTAAGTACCGAAGACTCCGGGTCAGCGTTCTCTACAGTAACGGTGCAAAGACTCGCTCGCTAACGCGATGTTACTCCTGTTTCGCATTGATAGTTACGTTCTTTTATTCAACAGTTGACGATGCCGTGAATGATGTTTATTTTCGTAGAGTGTCCATACTGATTTTTGCAAAGACTATTTTCTTGAACCAATACTGCGTGAATTCACTTAGGGATGAAGGTAAAGTTAACACTATTATACGATCATTACAAAGAAGTTTCAATTTAATAATCAGTTCAAGAACGACTTTGTATATAGCTCGAGTGATTCTTTTTTAATATTTTACATTTGGAGCTTAAATGCAAAATAATAATGAGATAGACGCACACAATTTGTGTGAATTTCTTATAATTACTAATGTATTGCATCAATACGCAATCTTAGTCTAAAATGTTCTTTTCGCGCCTTTGGTTTGTTCGGTTACATCAACTAATTAAATTTTTATTTCTAGGACATGTGACAGAGGTAGATCAAGCGACATGCCCGAGGCATCCAGCCCTTTGGGACAATGGCCTCACAGCTTGAGTTCCACCCTTGCATGTTTAAGCTGCTCCCTCGGTCTTTTCAACATCTCCCGCTTCGCCGTCTTGTCCATCCATTTCGGATCGAATTTCATCCTGCAATTTATGATTCTTAGCATGGTCTTCGGTCTTCCTCTTTATACACTTCAAATGTGTTTGGGTCAACAATTAGCCGCTGGAGTTATCGACATGTGGAGGATCTCACCCTTATTCCAGGGAGTCGGAGTTTCTCTGTTCCTCGCCCAAGCCTTGATCGGAGTGTATAGTATTATTGGGGTATCCTGGATGTTCGTGTTCTTTCGAGACTCCTTCATTACTCGCATGGATAGATATAAATGGGCTGAACCCTTCGTTTATTATAGGAATGGTGAGTACGTCGAATCATCTTTGGGTTGGTAACAATTAAATTTTTCTTCTGAAAGCGTATTACACGTCAGTCAACAGCAGCCATCGGCTTCACGAGACCATTCCAGATTACTTCAACGGAATAGTTCTTCAGAGGCATCATCTATCCTCAGGCACAGAATATGGTACAATTAAATTTCAATTGGCGTTCAATCTTGCAGTGGTGTGGATGATTGTGTTTGTGTCATTAAGTAAAGGACTCAAATCGTACGGGAAAGTGATCTTCGTGTTCACCCTAGTGCCTGTGTTCGGTATGTTTATTTTATGTGCGAAGTTAATGGGGATGATGCCAACCAACTCCTTCAACAATATTTTCCCGGAGTCGGACTGGAACGAATTTTTTCTGAATTCAAGGGTGAGTTGAAAATTCATCTTGGTACATCTATATCTATTGAATCTCTATAAGTACAAAAAAAAGGGCAATCATATCAAAAATATTATTCTCCTTGGTTTGCCAGAGTTGGCTAGCAGCTGCACAGGAGACGTTCCTCACGTGGGGCTTATTAGGAGCTGCTGTAATGCAGATCACGTCACATAACAAAGATAAAAATTTCCTACAGAGGGATTCTAGTCTAGTGGCCGTAATAACGTTTATTGTTTTACTTCTCGTTGCCTTTCTGGCTAATACCTGCGTCCACATATTAAGAGCCGGCGGTTACAATTACATTCCAAGTTCATTTGGTGAGTTCGTAACAGTCTATAAATCATACCAATTCAATCTGTATGTTGCTCCACAGAAAGAATGAATTCATACATTTTTCTACGTCCGCATACCGAACCACTTCCAACCAGTCTCGGTAATACTCCACTTAGGTATATGATACATAATTCATTCATCGTGGGAGAAAAGGTCGTACGACCTTTTATGGATCCTACCATTGAAAGCGGATATCAAGTAAGTGAGCTTGATATTTTTAGTACTTCACACTATTTACCAACGTAACTTCATTATTATCTTCATACTTTTCGACTCTAAATTCAATGTAACAGAATGTTCATGAAAAAGTGGATGAAAGTTAGGGATGTTCGATAATGTCCGAAGTACCGGTATTTCTGAATCGCATCACTTAAACTAAAAAGAAAAAAATATCTACAGCAACTGCTTTATCGTAACGAAATTTATGAAAAGTGACTTCCAGAAAAAAAAGTTGTAGCGCTTTCTTACCTAAGGCTTCTTCTTATTCATTCGAAGGAGCCGTTTACTTCGAATAAGCTGCTCTTTTCAAGTGAGCCGCTCTTTTCTAGTGAGTCGCTCATCCGCTACACTGTGCGGCACGTTACCGCAGCCGTTCAAATTGAACGACTCGTTACTGCGCGATCCAAGGGTACTGTTGAATTATCAATCGTTTTACGATACTTCAATTTTATTCAATCTAATTCAATTTCAGTATCGTACCGCAGTGTATCGGTTAGGTAAGAGAAATACCGGTACCGGTAGAACAAGGTACAGTACCGCACATCCCTAATAAGAATTTAATTACTGGCTGGAAACAATTGATAACTTTTTTCGACATCTTTATGATCACGTGACCATAAGCATAATCTTTTAAAGAGAGCGGATTGATAGTCATGCGATGATAACACTGATTTTCCTGAAGATCAAAGCCTAAAGAAATATTTAAGATTTTATCCAAGAATTTAAATAATGTTATACTAGGTGCTGCGATTGGGAACAGAACTAATTCCGGCGACGTTTGCTGTTCTCGGATCTGAACGCATCTCCTCTTTTTGGGCTGTGCTTTTCTATTTTATTCTGATCCTCTTTGGCATCGCTCAGCAACTGGCAATATGGCATTCTGTGATTACGGGTATAATGGCAATCAAAGCGAAAATATTAAAATCGTGGGAGACAACGATTACTTTCTTCAGCTGTTCTTTTGCTTTCCTTTTGGGTCTTCCCATGGCCACTGAGGTATGAGATAATCAATTTGTTTCGAAAAAGAATAATAATGATTTTTGTTTATTTCAGCTGGGTATCTACGTGGTTTATGTCTTGGATTACACCGTTGGAGGTATTTGGTGGCTGCTTACTATCATCTTCCTGCAAATTGTAGCTGTTTTTATGGTTCGTGGCAGACCGTATAGTGGTGACAACGTTGTCACTGCATTATTTGCTTCGAACATTAATTCCTGCCTTGCAATTTGGATTTCACCTCTTCTTTCATTCGTATGGAACGTTGTTCTCCCGGTTTCATTAGTCGTAAGTACAGTCAATTCGTTTTGATTAATATTCCTTTGATAATTCCCGCAATTTTCAGATCTTGTGTATTTCAACGTTTAAAAATGGTCATTTTCGAGAATTGTTTGTATGGCACCTCGCACCTGTGGCAGAATATTGGCCATTAGTTGTGCGTCAAATTGGATCCATATTGCAATTGTTACCGGTTATCTGTGTCCCAGTAGTAGCCGTTATACAGAGTTACCGATACTTGAATAACGGACCTTCGGATATCTTGGAGGTGAGTTCTTTTTAATTAATGTTAAATAGGTTGCTAGCGGTGCCGACAGCAGAATTTTATCGGGTCCAATTCATATTAGTAAATTTCATGATTTAGAAATATAAAACGATCTCTATTGGTAATTTTTTCTTCCTGCTTTTGGGTTCGTCATATGGCCAGGGCTTCTGGGGAGTTAAATTCATAATTTAAGTACTTCTTCAAAGTTTTGAAATACTACTTTATCTTTTATGCTAACAAGGATCCGACGAACGTTCAAGACTATGTACGTTTTTAATTTAAATTTTGAAGAAATGAATTCAGACACCGTTTCTTTTTTGCAGAGAATCCAGTTATTGTACCGACCTCCGATCGGTGATCACATGGACGATCTTGCAATACAAGAAGCGGCAGCTGCTTCGCGTTTAGCTAACAACAATATCATATCGGAGGATCCACCTCCCAAATACACACCACCTCCTTCTTATACAACTGCAACAGGAGCCCGCCTTGCGAAATTCTTGCGTCAGAGTATTAGACGAAGCGTAAGGCGTTTGGCAAATGTATTGGGGGAAAGTTCAAATGTGCGTCAAAGGCCTACTGTACAGCAAACGCAACTTCCGCCTCCTGATTACAGTACAGTATTGGTTGAAATGAATGAAACGCCCTCGCTGGCTACCGATGATGTAGGATCGAGGGAGATTAGGATTTCCACTCTTGAAAGACTCAGATCTCTGCAACCTGTAGCGGGTTCTTCCGCGATAACCGCTGCAGAAGTTGCTTGTATTCTTAGAAGTAGTTTTAGAAGAAGTAACATAAGAAGAAACCAAGCAGTATCCAATGATACAGATAACCAATTCGATAATAGTGTGGCATCTTTGAGCGCTGAAAACCTCATCGATTGTGCTGCTCCCATCGGGGAAACATCTCTTGTTTTCCATAATCTGCCTAATGGGCATGAAGACAATGAGAATAAAACGACTGTGATATAGTTAAGATGAGATTGTTTGTGAATATGTGTGAAATAAAGAATGACTGAATCGGTAGTTATTGGTGTAGATTTTTACTTCTTCCAGGACTTAACTGGCAACTGTAATGTTATGGAAGAGATTGAAGTGTTTCTTCTTTCACTCCTAAATTCAAATCTGATTAGCAGACTGAAATTATTAAATTTTCAACTAATTTACTGTGCCAATATAGTAGGTACTTTTTTTTATACAGCACCTAGATCATAAATTAAATAGAAGATTTACTTTTTACAAGCCATCAAATTAAGATTAAGTAAATGTGTTTTATTCTCTCACTTCTACAAACCATAAACCTCATATATAAAACAGTCCAAAACAGGAATAATTTTTCAACCTGGTAAATTAAACTGTTCTCTAGGGTACATAGAAAAAAGTTATTTCAAGCAATAATTGGAAAAATTTCATTGTCATTAAATTGATATGTACAAAATCTAATATCCTATTTACAATACATGAATTTAACTCACCCATCTTCTTAGGCATATAGAATTTTCAACATTATACTGTTATAAATGTCCCAAACAGTAAAATTAAATATAAATTTGTCCCGTACCTTCATTGACAATCAAGTATTGGACTTAATAATTTAGACACTAAAGATCTCATTAGAGGAATAAATTCTTTAATGTAATAAACGATTTCATGTTACACATCACTTGGAAAAAACGTAATGAATTTGTTATTACACTAACAATTTGCAAGCTCTATACTTTAGAGTCCTATAGGGAGACGGCTCCCTTGCATAAAGGACAAGTAGGTTTTTCTTTTAACCATTTTCTCAGACATTGATAATGAAAGCAATGATTGCAACTCGTTGAGATTATTGTTCCAACTTGCAGTGTGTCATGACAGATTGAACAGTCGTCCTTGCTTCTATCTATGCTGTAATCAAAATTTACAATTATAGTCAACAGCATTCAGAAAAAAATTCTCACTTTTCACGAATGACATGATTTCTTTGTGGAATTTGATGTCTGCTTTCTCTACGATTTTCATTATATGTATACTGCTCCTCACGATTCTTAAAGTATTCATATAAAGCGAATACTGCCGTTCCAAGTGCAACAGCCACAAAAGATACAGCCCTTAAATCCATCAAATAGATGGTCGAACTGCAATAAAACCTACGAAATTGATGTAACGTATGTTTATAATAAATTACCGATAACCTGTCAATACAAAAATTTTGATCACACTAGATTTTGTACATGAATAAATCTAAAAATATTGCCATCAGGCAGCCACTGACATTGGTCCAGCGGTGCCAACCATCGGCAGCGAGTAGAGAATAGACCACAGAATAAATAATAGACTAGAGGGGCAATCCTCAAGTGTCGATTTGAACGTTTTTATTTTGAGTTGTAACCAATAGATAGCGCAGCTATTAAAATTCCGTATTCTCGGTACTAAGATTGTATATATTGTCACCCTTAAAGAAACATTCTGACCTCTGTGTTTAGCTCGACCAGAGAGCGAAAACTCACGCATCGCAAATGATACAGGCGCGGACTCAAAATTTTATTCTAGGTTGCATTACATATATCCAAGACACTTCTTCGGAATATAGAAGAAATATCAATTTGTGTATAAGTGTAATTGAAAATATAGAAGCAAAGTAAGAGGATGTTATTGTTAGATTTGATCGTTATTCATGATTATCGTTTTCCCTACAGCTCCTCTCATCCAAGGACTCTCCAAAGTAAATCCAAATCTGATGTCATCATTTATTACGAATAACACATTAACCTGGGTTTGTGTTGTTCACTTGAGTCTCTCAATTTATTGTCTGTTTTTTTACAGTAATGTTGAATAATTCGCTCTTGGGAGGATACTTATTTATAAAACTCGCCAACTGTATGTTTAATGTATTTAAAAATTTGATTAAATCATGATTTAATAATGCTTTACATGTATTAATCCCAATATTTAATAAGTCCATCCCAACCAGCTGTCACCAATTTACTTGGTTCATGAGGGTGCCATAACACATCTATGCAGACGTTGTCGTGGGCTTTCCATTTTTTATACAATTTAGTCGTTTTCCAATCCCAAATGAAACATTTTCCATCAGCATCTCCAGATACTAAGTAACTCATATCGGGCGAAAAGTCGAGACCGCACGCATACCCCGCTACCATGTGACCGGAGAACGATTTCTTGCGGTTTATTTTAAATCGATTCAACGCAGAAAATATAACGATCTTGTTGTCCATGCTCTGACATGCAAGCCATTTTCCGTTCGGCGCAGGCGTGACCGCAGGCATACTGTGCATTGTCGGATCGGCAATGTATTTCATATCAACCGGAATATCCCTAAAACAATTTGCTGCATATATTTTTATGTGGAAAAAGCATGCTTACCATTCCCAGACTCTCAAACTTTTGTCATCGGAAGTTGTCACAAATCGCCTATTATCATCCACAAAAGTGATGCTGTTCACTGCGCCCAAATGTCGATCGTACTCTTGTACTACGTCACCTGATCGAATGTCCCACTATAAAAATGAATATTTATAACACTTTATATAAAAAATGTTTCTTCAAATATTAACAAAATTAAAGCTTCAATCACTTTTTCTGAGAACTTCCTTTCATTTCGTGATAATAATAAGACGAATAACAGAAAATTTTAAATGATTCAATATATTCTTTGAAAGTTTGATGATAGGCTTGTTCCAAATGACTGGACTAGCAAATTGGTTTGCGATTAGTTGCAGAACTGATTTGACAGTAAGTTGGAATTTTAATTTTTCAGGACAGTATAAATTTTCTGTCGAAGTTTAATTATTTTTAGGAAATAACCGAGATTTACAGTAATAAATAATTCATGTTCAGACTTACACAAATAATTTTTTTGTCAGATGTTCCAGCCACAAACAGATGTTGTTTATTACCATCTGGATTGAATTTAACACAATAAGGAATTTTCCTGCTGGAGAATCTACTAACAATCTGGCCAGTTTCAGTGTCCCACAGTTTTATATAACGATCATATCCCGCAGACAGGAAATTTCTGCCGGTATTGTTGAAACATATATCGCGAACAGCTTGTCGATGGCCTGAATATGTTCTGACACATCTTCGTTCGTTGTAAACCTCCCAAAGCTGTAAACGACGTAATGTAATGCAAATTCGTGATAAATAGTCGCAATTACTTTTATTCGACAGTCCATACTGGCGGAAAGGAGCAAGTGAGCTGTTTTAGGAAACCATCGGATCGCTTGAATGCCCTTAGTATGACCTGACCATGTATGAATATGGGACTTTGGCAGGAAGCAACGTTCAGGAGGACTATCTGAACGTAAATTAACTCCAACATCTTGTGGCGCATGAAGGAACGAACGTCCTTGATAGTCCACTGGATCCTTGACTGAAAATCATTGATTTTGAGAATGAGATACAAATGTTTTATAATATAACTTACTATGCAATATGGACTTTTCGTCTATCATCCTTTCTTCCACCGTTTTTCCACGCTTGCTACGTTTAGAAACAAGTACCTCCAACTCCGCCGCTTCTTCCTCGGATGGTTTAGCGACTTTCTGTTCGTCCACAAATCCTCCCCATGGTCCAAGAAAACCTTCTATATCTCCTGGGTCATTATTCTTCTTCCTGATTACGAAATTTGCGCCATTAACTCACTCAAAATTTAATTTGATTTATTACCCACAACAAACAAATAAAATTCTGATCTACGTGTTTATATTCACTCAATGTTCTAAAGAGCAACAAGCCCCAGAGTACTCTAACACTGAGTGCTCAACGGCGATCGTTTAAGTTAAGAGTGCAGTGGTTGAAGTGAGTTTTATATATGCCTCATATTGTTATTCCGTGCAAAATTACGCAAAGTGTATTAAAAATTTGTCTTCATTTTTTTTCTTTTTTTTTTCATTGAATATATCGTAACGTTGGAATTTTTACTTCAATATGAGTGTTAAAACAAAGTTGTTAAGAATAAAATGCAGCTTCTTACCTTTTTCTCTTATCTAAAGGTCTGAGTTTTGTTGATTCAAATACTGTCTTCATATTGGAATTTTCAGCTTCCTCAACTGCTCCTATAACTGAAGTAGATGTGCCTTCTCCAATGGAGGGATCAAGTGCATATTGAAAGCTATTGAATGTTCGCCTCTGGTTTTCGAACTGAAATGAACTAACATGCGCTGGTTCAATATATCCAGACAGCATATTTCTTTCTGCTTGCTGTTGTCGCATTTTGAACGGATTATGAGGACCAAGTGTAGGGGCAAACAGCTCTTCATACTTGGGATTATAAAATATTTCCTTTGCATCTGGATCAATGTGACGTGTTGAATCACCCAACAACTAATTGGAAAATGTACATGTAGAAGTATGATCAACTGGTCACTAATACTTACATATGGAAGAACTAAAGGAGCTGCACAAACTTGTAAATTCGCTTTGCTGGAGTACTTCTTGTCTTCTTCATCCAAGTCTTGCTGCACACACCCTACAAAAGTAATTGGTTAACAGCGTCATTTCAAGGCAGATAAGAGCGGAACCATTGGCGTATATGGGATACTGCATATGGGACGTCGATAACCAATTAATGTCAAAACAACTATAACTTTTGACGCGAAAATAGAATGTAAGAACTGACGTTGGTTCTTGTGGAACGCGCGGTGGATATTTTGAAGCTTTCATTGACAGATTTTCAATGGGGTAGATGCGAGACGAAAAGCGCCATGAAGAGGGAGGCCGAGTACTTTTAGAGCAGTAATTTCGGAAGAGAAAATAATATGGTTTCCGTCTCGAATACCCGCTAGTAGGTAAACAAGTAAAACAATACCTGACCATCGTTATTTTAACGTATCTCCTATAAGACAATGGTCCTGCTCCTACCTGCGTTGAAATTACGCCGATAACCTATTACTTTTGCAGCGGCTATAAGGGTTTCAAATGACTTATTAAATGTTTACCTTCGCTCTTCTGTTCACTGACGCTACTCTGGCTTTCGTCTTCATCATCACTATTTTCATATTGTACCAAAGATTGCATTGCTCAATTCTCAAATATTTATAACTCTACCGACGTTCCGTTAGCCGATCTATATAACTAATACATGTATAGAATATTGACAGACAACAGAAGCACAGAATAGATATTATTTACAGAAGATAAACTCGCCGCCTATGATGTTTAGAGCCGATTGAAATGACCTTGACAACGGCGACCATGTTTTGGACGGCGAAGTCAGATCCGTATCAAAAGATTTTTTGAAAAAAAAGATGTGACTGGCTTCTACAAAAGACATGAATAGTACTCCAGACGGAATAGGTATCGAATTACAGAATAATTCATTACAGCTTGATATTATTGACCAAGGTATTCTCATGTCGGAAAAAAAATTGACACTAACCGTTAGCCAGAATAGAATTGAATTGGTTTTTAGGGATTGAAAAGTGGAATTTCCCGAAGGAATTATATTATATCATATATCATGATTTATTCAAATTTTTAAATACATGAATACATTAAACATACAGGTGACGAGTTTTATAAATAACTGGGTTTTATCACTAAATTTCTAAAAACACGACCGCAGTTGTCCTTACAAGAGCGAGACTATTCAACATTACTGTAAAAAAAAAACAAATACAATAAATTAAGAAACATTAGTAAACAACACAAACCAGGGTTAACGTGTTATTCGTAATTTTAAAGCACAAATTCCAAATGATGAAATGGGATTTAGAAGGCACATAATTAACTTGAGGGGAGCGATCAATTTTAGAATAAAATAAACAATTTTTGTATCACTGTGAGAAACTAGTCAAATATTTTTTTACGATTATGGGACCGTCTGTCATCTAAAATAAAACACTCCCTTCAATTCTGAGAAATAGAACAAAAACAAACAATAAATACCAAACCACCAAACAATATCAACACCCTTCACACCACCCCTGTTAGTATGGTAGTCACTGCACAACATGCATGCAATCTTTTAGCTGTTCTTATCTGATACATACACAACTCTCATAGTGTTGGTGAAACCAGAACCTTGCTTCCATCCAGTAATCACAATAACTGGATCTCCAGAATTGATGAAGCCCTTGGCTTTACCAAAGTTAATACCAGCGCCAACACGAAGGTCCACATCTTTTAACCAGTCTTCCACTCTTCCTTCTGAAATAAAATTGGTTGTCAATTGTATTTACAAGATATTCTGTTTACGTTCGTAAATAATTGGTAGAATGGCTCTGTATACGTGACACTGTCTAGCAGTCAAATGGTTTCTTGTAACTGCGATGATCGGACATCTGGGACGATACTTGGATAAAAGATGAGCGGACCTTCCGGTAGTTGTAATAACAATTATTGCGGCCGCTAGACATTTAGCAGACGCCTCGACTGCCGCTATAGCGATTGTGTGTGCAGCATCAATTGGTGGTAAGGCCTGAAGAGGAAAACATTTACTAAAACAGTAAAATATTTTACATCATGCCACCTTGTTAGACAGATCACTAAACAGTCTCCTTTGCCAAATTGCTGCTTCTGCCTCTTTGCAAATATCCGCCATGGTCTTTACACATTCCAATGGATAATCCCCCTTGGCAGTCTCCCCAGACAACATGACGCAATCAGCCCCATCTAATACAGCATTTGCCACATCAGAACTTTCCGCTCGGGTTGGTCTGGGTTTGTAAGTCATTGACTCCAACATCTGTGTTGCGCAAATCACTGGTTTACCAAATTTATTACATTTGGCCGTGATTGACTTTTGAGCCAAGAAAACTTTTTCGGTCGGTATCTCGATACCTAAATCGCCTCTGGCGATCATTATACCATCTGACGCCGCTATAATTTCATCAATATTTTTCATACCCTGTTGATTCTCGATTTTAGAGATGATCATCATTTTTTTACCCTTTTCACCAAGAATTTTTCGAATCTCGGTCAGAGCGGAAGCGTCCCGAATAAACGAGGCAAATACCATATCAAGCTCTTGATCAACCGCAAATTGCAGATCCTTTTTATCTTTTTCCGATACGGCCGGCAAATCAACAGGCACACCTGGCAAATTGATACCTTTGCGACTGCCCAAACGGCCGCCATTCTCGATGGCGCATATGAGACCATCGTTTTGTACCTCTTTTACTATCAAAGACATCAAACCATCGTCTACGAACACTCGATTGCCGGGTTTGAGGACTTTTGTTATATTCTCATAGTCGACGTATATACAGCTGGCGTTGCCTTTTTCTTCATACGATTTATTCGTGGTCAGTTTAATTTGTTCGCCCTTTTTCAACACGACTTCCGCAGAACCACCCTGTAAAATCATTTACCTTGTATAAGAAAATGTTGGGTGGACTTTTTCAAACAAAATGCATATTTCAGATTTTCACAAAATTGTGTTACATCTTGGAGAATCAATATATAAAAGGCTTGCCCCAAGCGACTAACAAATCAGACATATTAAAATTTATAATAGTGTTATACAATTAATTTATTCTTTGGAAGTAATTATATAAGTATTCTTACTCCTTCCAGTAGTCCACTACGAATTTCGGGTCCTTTAGTGTCCAAAGCAATGGCTAAAGGATATGACATTCCAGTTTTCTCACTGTAACTTTTCACAGCTTTCCTGATGTTCGATATAGTCTCCGCATGGTATTCATGAGTTCCATGAGAGAAATTTAAACGAGCAACATTCATACCAGTTTCCATCATTTTTTCCAAAAACGCTGGATCTCTCGAAGCAGGCCCTAAATTTTAAGTGATAAGTCAAGTAATAAAAATCTAAATTGTTGTTACCAATTGTGCATACTATTCCAGTAAGTCTGATATAAGGCGCCTTGGAGAGAATGTCAAGGGCACAAGTGTGATCCAATTCCGTCTTAGCATCAGCCGCCTGCATTTGTTGAGGGAGAACCTCTTGGGGAGATTGTATCTGAAAAAAATAATAATATATATATTAATAGAAATTAACCACATACTTTTAATATTCACTTTGGGTTCATCATGATCATAAATTGTTGTGTAAACCATCCTTGTTAAAAGAATATGGAAATCGTGTATGATACAACTTTTCAGTGCCAAAAATAGTGCACTTGATCTAACTTTGGTGAATAGTCCCCCCCTTTTCAAAACTGTCCTGAGACACATGGAATGCAATTATTTCGTTAAGATTTAAGATTGTTTGCCCATTTTGACGATAACATAGCAGTCATTATTGATTTTTTTCTCTTGTTAAAGGGGAGAGAAGCCACCAGAATGAAATTGATTTTATGCAATACAGAAAGAATTATGTTTATTTATATCTTTGTAGACTGAAATTATTTTTAGTCAGTGCTAAAACTGCATCTCTTGATTGTGGATGAGAAATAAAGTTGTTATTCAATAATATGTCACTGTAGCTGTAAGTTAATAACTTTAGTTTGAGGAGAATGTTGTCAAATTTTTTCATAGTCATAGAAAGGTTTAAAAAATGTTTTTCTATTTGTTCCAGTTGAAAAACAAAAGAATTCCAAACACATGTTCAAGTACTTTTCTGGTAAATACCTCCAAATGTTACCTTAGGAAGAGAACGATGCGCTGTTAATATTTGGGAAACATTTCGTTGTTTACAAAGTCGCCACGTTTTTATCAACATTTAGGGAAAAAAGATTGTCGAAATGTTTGAATTTGCAATTACAAGTTAGTAAACTTTAACTAAGAACAAAATTGAACACTTACCTCTAGGAAACTCATTGTAGTTAGAAATGACGTTATTATCACTTTTTGAACACGTATCCACTGAACGGATAACTTTGAAACAATTAGTCAAAATACTACTAGAGGTCGAATGAAGGTTATGAAATCTATGATGTTCATGAGCAAATCTGCTGATACCGGCATTTTTAGACCTTGAGCATAGAAACATTAGTTTTCTTCAACGTATGGTCTGGTTTTACCTTCACGTTTTTTTTTGACCAAACAAAAATAAATATTCTTCTGTAGGATAATATGTTGATAGAGAAGAAAAGTGCAAAAATAAAAATATATATAAACTCACCCTTCGATCTAAAGCTTTCATTTCTACGAAAAAAAAGGAAAATTCACACCTGTAATGTACTACTAAAACACGTTAGTCGCGATCACGACAGAAACTGATAAAAATTTTTCGGATTGTCGTTTATCATTATTTGAAGAGATCATCGGTTCATTGATGATAAACATTAATCACATGTGTGACAAATAAGATCGTCAATAAGTAGGTGATTTCATGGGCGTAGGGAAAATTATAGGCTTTCACGTTTCGAGGTAGAATAGAAAAATAAATATATGGATTATGAAGTATTTTCGATTGAAAAATCATTAGTTAAAATCCTTTTGATCTTTCATCATCTTTATGGAGACGACCGGGTTTAATCTTGGTCGACCGTTATTGTTACGGTCATGGATGATTTTGAGATATAGATTTAAATATGTTTTAAACAATTCGACACAGCTTAGCATGCCACTCTTAGCTCAGCTGCAAAGGTTTTTGTCAAACTGTAGAAAAAAAGAATGTTATTAGAAGGAGCGTGTAAGAAAAATCAAAAAGGTCATATCAGAGTATACATCTAATGTACAGCGCAAATGTTCAAGTGAAAATTGGATTAAAAAATCCCATGAACCAGAGCAAACGCTTCATCTGTAAAACGAATCAATAAACGACGCATAGTGGGCTGGTTAGTCCGTAATCTTATTCCCCTTGTCCCGTTTAGACGCCCCTGAATACAACCAGAAAAACCACTCTGTAGTCGGTCCGGCTAAATTTTCTTACAAGTTTGAAAACAAAATATTTCATTTTTGAAGTCTGTGAATTATTTAGTGGCAACATCATTATAACGCCTTGAGGTCATTTTGGAAGTAAACATTTCGTTTCCAATTTATTATAGTGAAATAATGATGAAAGAGGAAATCAAATATTTCATCAAGTAAACAATGATTATTTTATTGATAAAAATTGAAATTACCTAATAACGATAAAAATATGTTCTTATATAATCCATATGTATTATCAATTTATTCGAATAATACACGTTTTACACTACAGCATGAATTTTTCGAGAAAAATACAAGAGACTCAAAAGTCTAAATCAAGTGGGGAATCGCTCAACCCAATAATATACCTTTGATGTTTGAGGGGTATCAAAATACATAATTTCTGATGACTACACAGAGGCGAGGCGTCTTTTCCTGTGTCACCAGCGCTGCTCGCTAAGTAACCCAAACCATTGTAAATTGCTAAAACCAATGAATTATTTAAATGGGTGCAATAGACCAATAATATTGTTAGTCGACGGTTTTACTAGGCACTTCATCAAAAGGCAAAAACTCATTTTGGAATTTTTAATGGCAATTACAGGTAAAATTCAAACATTTGCTTCCAGAAATCTGTACAGATGTAAGTATACAATCTTCTATATAAAAATTGATCAAATTGTAAGTAAATAATCGTATTAAAATTCAATTAAACAAAAAGGTCTAATTAAATTAACAAATTCGTGATCTAAAATGGAAGGAAATCAGTATTCCAAGGACGACAAGAACAATTATATGATCGTCATCTCCTCATGGCAGCATGATAACGTCTAATCACAATTTCAGTATGGAAACATTCCAAATCATAAAGATCTAGTTTTTCACAATACTTTTTTAAATAAAACGTTCATTGTTACACTACTAAATTGTAAAAATACGATAAAACGCTTTTTTCTCTTAACGATAATGGAATTAAAAAACTATAATCGTTTATGCTTCATCCCATCAACCTTGAAGATACAAAAATTTCTCCAGATTGATAATGTGAGGTTTCAATTAATAAATATTTGTTCCAATCAATAGCGACGAAGGAACGTTCCACATTACAGAAACTTACTGCAGGGATAAATCAACTGATCAAACTACTGTGATTTTTATGGATTTGTCAGAAATCGATCTAAATGCCAACGGCTCGTAATTTCTCATTAATTAATTTCCTATCCAGGTATGGAGTGCCATCGCAGTACTCAATCTAATACGATGAAGGATATTAAGACGAAGGAAAATTTAAAACACAACACCCATCGACACTAACAACCGTCTGGTCAAGCTAGTTTCAAAATTTTTGGGTTCTCCCATGTAAATCCTTCTCGTCCGAAATGCCCATATGTGCTGGTTTTCTGATATATTGGTCGTCGTAGGTCCAATTCTCTGTAACAAAAGATTGAGGTTTGGAGAAAAGATCAAAAAACGACATAATGAAACTCACTTCACAATCTTTCCGGGCCTCAAGTCAAAATTGTTCTTCACGACAGCAAGTAATTCCTTCTGGGATAGTTTTGAGGTGCCAAAATCGAATACGGAAATTGACAGAGGCTCTGACAAACCAATAGCGTACGATACTTGTACTAAGCACCTCTTGCAGAGGTCTGCTTTAACGAGAGATTTAGCTACCCATCGCGCAGCATACGCCGCAGATCTATCCACTTTGGTGAAATCTTTTCCAGAGAATGCCCCGCCACCATGCGCTCCCCAACCGCCATAAGTGTCCACAATGATTTTACGACCCGTCAAGCCGGCATCACCCTGACAAAGTGGAAATATTTTAAGAATATCGAATTTATCTCGTTATCAAGCGTAGACGTTAATTAATTACATCAGTGAGATTGTTATAATCATGTGAACTCAAGAGTAGCAAATACAAAGAAACATCATGTGAATTAGTAAAATATATGTGAATTGACAAAAACCCTTCCAACTTACTTGAGGGCCGCCAATGATAAACAATCCGCAAGGATTGATGTGTATGATGGTTTCATCTGTCAAATATTTTTCTGGAATCACTTCTTTGATCACCTTATTCTTGACCTCGGACCGTAGTTTCTCCAAAGATATATCCGCACTGTGTTGCAATGAAACAACAATTGTGTGCACCTTCAAAGGTACGCAGGCCCCATGTTGAAACACGTATTCACAAGTGACCTATTGAATAAATTTCATATTTATCATCGACATATTTTGTGATATTGACTTTAAAAAGAGATTCTTGTTATCAGTCGACAGTTTACATCATATAAACTCAAGATAGCAAATACTCTATTAGAAAACATCATGTAGAACCCAATGAGTAAGGGATCACGTTCAATTTATATCGCGTTGGTCCATAAACGAGCACTAAGTACTTGATGAAATAAATGAAAAGATCCCTTACTGAGTGTTCATTTTTTTCAAAAACTAACTTGCGTTTTGGAGTCTGGTCGGGCCCATGGAAACTCTCCACTTCGTCGTAGTTCAGCGATTTTGTAATTCAATTTATGCGCCAATACTACAGTTAACGGCATACATTCCTCGGTCTCATCTGTAGCGTATCCAAACATCAAACCCTATGTAGGAAAAATGTCATATTATTATAATTGAAACTTCAACTGAAGATAAGTGAGGCGAGAAACGGTTGGATGGCTTCAGCAAAAACATTCATGTAGTGAAGGCGTTGATAAGGCGGTGAAACAAAAAAAACATTCTACTTTGTCCGACACTCTTTGCCCTTCCAAGACAAATGTCAGGGAGGAACGCCTATCGATATCGAAACACTTTTGCACATCTATGGAACGTTAACTCGAATTTGAAGTCGAGAAAACGTGGACATTGCCGTGTGCTTATTTGACTTTACTCGAGAAACCGATCCGAATTACGTAACCGATGATTAAAAAAAAAGATAAGAAATTTGATAATCGCGGGGTCAAAAGCCGAGGTGGTAAAAATGATCACCTGATCGCCGGCGCCTACTTCTTCTTCGTTTCGGTTCTCGTGGACTCCAGCTGCTATATTTGGAGACTGCTGGTCAAGTGCCAGCAGCACATTGCATGTCTTGTAATCAAAACCTGCGTAGCAAAAGTGCATGCGTAAGAAACACTCGTACACCCACAAGTTCTTCGACTTATATAATCCTAAGTCTTGGGTTAATTATTTCGCGACTAATTAATCTTAGGACACCTTCGCGTTTCTCTTCACATGTATAGCCATCAGATTTATCGTCGTTTCTCGATCGGAAGATGAAATATGTTAATCGAATTTTCGACAAGCACTGAGCGTTAAGCGAGGGGAAATGGATGAAATCTCCACGTAACAAAGCGATGTATAATATTTACTTAAACCAATCGTCCAACCAAATGGCCAATACCTCGATTGACACGGACCATCGATCAGCGCCGCAATCGCAATCATTAGTGAGCCAATTAATAAAATGGCGGCCTTGATCGATCGTTCGCGTCCAACGGTAAAGGCCGCATTCAATTTCAATACCTGGTCGCCCGCGCCAATGTTTGTTTCATCCCTATTTTCGTGTACCCCATTCGCTATGTTCGACGATTGCTGTTCGATGGCCACAAGGAGATTGAAGCTTCGCCAATCGAATCCTAAGTGTTTTCAATTCTTTATTTATCGCTCACGCTTATTTTTCTGCACGTGCAAAAATTTTCATCGATGTTTGGTAAATGTTAGATAACAAAAAAAAAATTTCGTCCGCTATTAATCTTATTTCATTCCAAATTCAAATTAAAAGTGCTTTGATGTATGGAAATCGTTTCTCCATTATCTCATTATAGCCACAGAAGGCGATATAGAAATCATGTTCTTTGTGAGAAAGCAAGGGAAATTGGATAGGAAAGTGATGTGCTTTATAGGAAGAGTTCAAGATTATATGCAACATGGAAAACTCGTAATAAGCAGCATGAACGTGCCAAAATATCCAGATTAAATAAATAGCAGAATTTCTTCATATATTAAAATTATTTTTTGGGAGGTTCTATAAATAAATCATTATTTATTGTTTTCGTTTCCAGTTAGATACTGTGTTCATGAATTTCAATGTATATATCGATATTTTCCAAAAGCATTTTATTTAGTCTATAGTAATTGAGAACAACACTAATGAACCGGAAATGCCTTAGGCTGTCATATTATTAAAAATTTGCATGTTATTATTGAATTTTCATCCGTCATTATCATTCAAAAATAACAAATACATAAATTTATTATAGACGCAGTATATTCATCTGTATATGTCCTCAGACTCTTAGAGCATTGATATTTTCAAGTGATACTGAACAAAATGTAGTCAAAGAAATCATCATCATATATGTAGTAAATCACTATCTCTACTGAATCGAAGTAGTCTTTGAGACTGTTTCTTTCAGCCCGCATAATTCAAGTATTCTTTGAAAGTAGAACAAATTGTAGTAATATGTGGATACAATACCACAATTATTAGCTAATGTGGAAGGTTTTCGAATTTACAGAGAAAATCCCTGAAGGTTTCTTCACAAAAGAAAAATTCTACTTCACTGCACTTCAACAGTCGAAAACATGATTGGATGTCATTTTCTCTTGCAATTCAAACAATTGTTTCTATGTTTTTTATGCAGTCCAGTAATATCATGATTACAGTTCGTAATACCTTTCGTTTCTAATGCCTACATCATCAACTCTAGTATAATTGGATCTCGACCAGTTTGGTCAGACTAACCTCAAATTAATTTTACAATTGTTAATTTGAAATTGTATGCAATCTATAAACATATTCGACGGAAGATGAATGAGGAATGAAATAAGGTCGCTACAAAATGTAAGTACAAGAAATTAAAGTAATTTGTGCCATTCGTCTAAAAACTCTCCAAGTGAGGTTAGAACCACTTAGCGGCCATTTTGTTGCGTGTAATTGGCGAGTCGAAACTCGTTCATTGTGTAATGAAAATTTTCGCACATAGAGAGAACTATAAAATATTATAACGCGTTAATATTTGTTTTAGATATCAATCACAGAAAAGTTATGCGTCACAAAGCTAACTAGAGGTGGCATAAAACGCGTGGTCTCTAGTGCAGCACCAGTTCTATCATTGATAAAATAACAAAGCTCACCTTTGGATGAATCGTCGTAGCCGATATGTTTAACCGTTTCCCTGACGACTTTTTGATAATCGACCACCGCTTTCGAATTAATTTCGCCACATATTAAAATCATCCCTGTTTTTGTGACGGTTTCTGTATAAATATGAAAAATAATAAATAAAATGATCGATTTTCAGAAAATGAAGTTTTCTTACTTACCGCAGGCTACTTTGGCATTTGGGTCTTGCTTCAGATGTGCGTCTAGGATTGCATCGCTTATTTGGTCGCACATTTTGTCTAAAAATAAAAATGTGCCTAGAATGTTGCATTGTGGTAAGTTGATCGTAAATGTTCAACGTCCGTTTTCCGTTAACTCGGCGATTACGTAGTAAAAACCACGACAGAAAAACCCACGCGGCAAAATACGCCAATCGATTATGCTTACGACAGATTTGTTCACTAAGATCGAAACACGTGGTTCTATATCTATGGAAATTCGTGCAACGTTTGCTCGTTACCTAACATTTTGAAATATTGTACTTTTCAAGGAGGACTTTTATGAATGAATAAAAAATGTGATGTACACGGGAACTGTGAATGAATTAAAGTAAAAAGTAAATGCGCAGCCGGACGGGTCAGCCATGTTATCGAATTTTGAACAGTAAGGGGCACTAACCTGGATGTCCCTCGCCAACAGATTCCGATGTGAATAAAAATGTAGAGCAATCTTCCATGTCGTACGGCATGTGGCCGTTGGTATAGCCGTTTGTCACTGTTGTTTCTGGCATCTTGAATAACACTGGTTTGTCACGACGGAGCCAGCCGGCGCTTAGCCTTCTACCAATGATATACGCTCGTGAAAAGGCCGTCGTTGAGCGATAACAAACGATTTATAAACTCGGTGCCTTCATGCGGTCAGCAGCAGCGCTGCTAGTGGAGACCTTCTCAACCAATACAAGATGCGCCGGCGCTACGGTTGCCTTTCCAATTTATCCCGCCAAATCGTTCTAAATGAATGAATACATTTTTCAAATTCATTTTCCCCATTCCAACAAAACGCGAAAATGAACGTTTAACATCGTATTTGCGAGTCAAAAGGTGGGGTTATTGTCCTGGGGACCTCACAACGGAGGCCCCCTTCTCAGTAGAGGATTTGGTCATGAAATATTCTACACTTTTTTGCAAAAATTAGAAAACAATGCTGAAAAAAGTTTTTGGGTAGATTATACATAAAACACCTGCGAACATTGACGTATTTCTAGTGCGGGGCTGACAAAATCCCACGAGCACAAAGAGGACGCCAGTTGAGAAATAACCTAACATTTTGAACATTCTATGCACGAGTAGTTTGTTTATCTTATTTAAGTTTGTAAAGTCGTTTTATGGACGCTATAACATTGATGCAAAATTGAATATTTCTATGAATTGAATTAAATTATTATCATTAAATTATCATCATTCTGTATAACGCAATTAACAATTAAATTACATTTTATATTTTTCGTTGAATATGAAATGAATTGAAACAGTTGAGTTTTTCATAATTTTTTAGTAAAAATTGAAACATAACCTATTATAATGATGAAAAACTCATAAGACATTGGATTAATAGCAAGCGAGTATTGTCCTTAGTAACCACGTATAGATACGCTGATTGGAGTATGAAAAATTTTGTTCGAGAGGGCGGAAAATTTTCTAAAAATGTATGCAGGGGGAAAATTGGCACTTTGTCCCCCCTCCGAAAAGTTCTATGTTAGTCACTACTTTTAGGTAGTGGAACCCATCCGTTACTTATATCTGTTTTACAAGGCTTCGCAATTACATTAAGATCCAGAAACTGCTTTTTATTTTCAACGTCAACTTTTTTAGAAAATTATCTTAAAATGAAGTTTCGTGTGGTATTCTACTAACGACGAGACGGAAGAAATAGAGGATATATTTTAATTTCGTAAATTTGACGAACTCAAACGAAGTCTATTTTAAGTTTGAAAAATTGTGACAACTTATTCCGAACTATTTTTGCACGCGACGCCGACGTGTCATGTCTATCAGTTATTCTGGAAATGATATATACGTTATGTCGTTTTTACCTTATAAAGTAATAATGTAATTGAAAGCACTCGACTTTCAGGAAAAAACATATTTATTTTCCTTTTTTTTCAGATTGACTTTTGATATAATATATATGTTGAAATAATGATAAATAAATTCCATTGCGATTTTAAGAATATTATCTTGAAATTTGTTTTACTTTTACTCATGTTTCGACCGAATCGAACTCGATAATTGCAATTATGGTACGTAGTACGTACCTTATAGTTCCTGTGAATTACGCACTCGTTAATGGAACTCGCGAATTGTATGAATAAATCGACTCACCACGCGAGTCGTGAATAGAAAACTGCTTGATCTTGGGTAATTATGGATCTATTTATTGTTGATGAGCCGGTGATGAAATAATGATTTGAGATAATATGAAACTTATTTCGGTTCGTTATTTAGTTGCCAAGAAGGAATGATATGAATTTTTTGTATCGAGTGGGAACTCATATCAGTTGGGATAAGTAAATAAAAACATACGAGTTATATCGATAGATTCAATGTTTCTTTAAATTTCGTGAAATTCCCCATGGATTACATCAGCCCAAAATTAGGTCAGTGAAGAATAGGCATGAATCCTTCAACTCTAGATGAATTGCAAATTTTCTGGTCGTTATATTTATAGTCCTTTAAAAACAAGTCGATTTTATCTTGAGGTTTTTCCATTATGCAAGAAAGAATGATCTATTCTTCACGAAGTATAATTTGCATTCGGTATCGATGGGAATTTGTTTTCATAAAATGGAACATTCAAGCCAAAAAAGCGAATCGATTCCCAACTTTCTGAATTTCCATTCGTTTCCCTCGCAGATTGTAATTTATAATTCATAGAACCAAAATAATTCGAGTAATTACAATAAATTCTATTCGTAATTTGGTTAGCATCGACGACTAAGCGGAAACTCATTTCGATATACGTTAATAACGAAAGGAGATATCTGATTAGGAAATGAATAGGAGATAATGATAAATTTATGATTAATGATTAGGATATACCAGGCAAAGGCGTCTTCAACCAGCCCGCGGGGTGTGCACACGGGCGCATCGGTCCTGAGGAAGAAATTGGAATAACACAAGTAGGAAATTTTTTGACGTGTTTTTCGAAAAATTGATTTTGTTTTTGCCAAAATTAACAAATCCAGAGTGCTTATACATGTTCATGATCACCGAGATGAACCATCGAGCGGTCTTTTGTTTATGGAACACCCAAAAGAATAACTCATTCATTCAAACATATTGTTTGTGTTATTGGATATCGAATTCTCATACCTCGTGTGTAGCGATGTCATCGATTTACTGTAGAGAAGACATAACAAAAGAAACTACGACTAAATTTTTCGCATCAGCATTTTTAGGAGACACGTGGACTATACATGCTGTTGCACGAGTAAGGAGTGCGATTTTGCATAATGCGATTTTTTCTAATATAAGCCACGATGCTGATTTTAACGAGTTTCCTATCTGTCTATTTATTAATTCAAGCGAGGTGTTCGACGCGATGACCAATATTTCCAAAATTTACAGATGATATTCGAAAATTGTCCTAAATCTTAGAAAATCTATTCTAACGATATAAAAGTATGTTGAATTCTCAGACAATCAAATTTAAGTGTTTAGTAAGTAGTGTCTTCGAAAAGGATCATTATACATTTTTCAATATTAATTAGAAATCTCCAATATCGATATAAATACAACTCTAATGTTTTGGGCCAGAAAATCGATTCTTTTTTATAAGCCCCAGGGGAAAATGAGTAGTCACAGTAGTGACACCACTGACACCATGAACAGAGTAGTGACAATTCCGACAAATGGCAAGCGAAATAAATACATAACAAAAATGACTCTTTCTTGGCCATAGACGGAGACCACTGTACACCTTGAGGCTGAAATTAAGAGTGTATCCTCCACCATTATCTCAAACGGAGGGTAAAGTCATTTAAATTATGGTTATACGGTTATTCCTTTCATAATCATATTCCTGTAATTGAGAATAAACGAATTTACTACAGTTATACCTTCTTTCCGATCGAAAAAATATGTTACTGCTAAAATTCAAAAATTTATAGTTCAAGGATAAAATGAAAGGAGATCTATTTCACTATAAAAATTGCCAGTATATAACATTCACTTTATTGTAAAACAATTAACAATATCTAATATTGGTTTAATATTTAGGCAATATAATACCAAGAACAATACATATTAATTCATTCTCCACGAATCCATTCATAAAACATGTTAGCAGCAAGCAAAACCTGTACTGTTCAATTTTAAGGCGATTCATTATTTTTATGTCACACTACTCAATTATTGTTCATTAATATTAATGCAAAAGGGAAATGCGAACGTTAATGTTCTAAGGCATTAATGATCTTAAGTTAATTCAAAATGCGAAGGTTGTTGTCTTTAGTTTCGTCAGTGTGAGGTCATGATATGATTTGAATTAGAACCTCGTTTTCCGAACCCTCCCCTGATGAGAATTATAAGCAAGACTTTGAATCTTGGCGTACGAAATGCTTGTATATTTTTTTTTAGTATTAAAATGACATCAACCACAACAACATATCCGGATATTTAACGTTCTGATTCGTGTCGTGGTATAATTGACATCAATACATATTGTTTTGACAAAACATAACAACTTCATAGCTTCATACAACGAGATGTACAATTTTTATTTCACGATGACTAGTGTGACATAATTTTTTACATGGGCCATTTGACGTTTATGCACCCCCGGGATTGCAATTGCCTTCAAGACATAAACATCGTGATAATGCTCTAGATAAATAAATGTTATTTATGCTTGTAAAAACGAAGGCACTATGAAAGTCTCATTGATACTTTTGTACGAGTTAAAAAAAATATCGATTGGAGAAGGCATCAGGTAACGATATGTATCTACAAATTAAACTGGACGAATTCGCCACATTATTTTGTTAAATTGATATTTGGTTGAATAATTGATTCATTTGGAAAATGACTAGATCTCCGTGAACTGCAATAAATGCACAACTCTAAAATCTATATAATAATTTTTTTTCTACTACGATAATGCCGAATGAAGTAGAGTTAGATGAATGCAAGAAAATATGAGTATGCATAAATTGATTAGCTAATATGGCAACGTATTTCAGCCACATAGTGCTTTAAAACTAATTCCACGAATACTTCACAATTACGATTACTTGAATCTTCCATTGACTCTCTTCGCGATTTCGACAAATTTATAAAACAAAATAGATATTTGAAAGTGAAACATTTATAATTAAAATATGTTATCCCCCTCAGAAATATGCCATCGCAACCAATTCACGCTCTGTCGACGTAATTACCCGGGAAAGTTCCAAAAGCGCCTGTCCGTTGGTTGGAACCAACATACCAGCCATCATCACATTTTTCTAGCACGAATACCTTGTCCCCTTCTAACAGTTCCAATTCGTCATCATTCTGAGGTAGATATTTATACAAAGCTTTATATCTACAAATGAATATTAATAAACTATCTCTCACTGAAAAACAAATGTAACTTACGATGTTGGCTTTGCGGTCTGTGTGTCAATATGTAAAGCTTGTCTTATGTTGGTCCTGTCCTCAGAAGGAATTTCAGTACTACGACTCATTTGAATTGGGCTGGTGTAATATTTTGATGGATTTACATCTGAATTGGTCAAATTCGGTAGATAGGTATGGCTGCCCATCGATTCCCTGGCGCTGGTACCATTCAGAAGCAATGAATGTGCAGCGGGGGTGGCTATCGGTTTCGGGCTTTCTTTCGCTGGTTCTTGAGGATCGATGAGGACATCGACGTATGACGCTGGAAATATGCCTCGGCGTCCGCCAATTTTTCCTTCGTACCAATTATTATCCACGCGCCTGGTGATTATTACCATTTCGCCTTTCGCTAAGGAGAGTTCCAAGTGGGTCTTTGCAAGGAAATTATATTTTGCTCTAGCCTGTCCTTCGTGCGGTTTTCGCGGAGTCGTCCTTACGTTTTCGTAAGGTACTATCTGAAAAACATTTGCGATTTAGCTGGTATTCAATGAACATATCCATGTCAGCTGCAAGAGGACTTTCACTTGACTGTAGTTGATCGGTTTTCATCTAGGTTGATTAGATTACCGCAACGCAGTTCGATAACCCATTTTGTCTTCAGGCGATTGGAAAGTTTTTCCACAGCTACCTTTCGCTTACTTTCCAGCATCTACGTTATTCAGTAGCGATCGATATGACACAAATCATTTTCGGAGTTGACATAGTCGTGAATAAACAACAAACTGCATAATTTTATACAGCAGATTATGGGGTCCATTTGTTTTAAAACTCAAAATCTAGTTGTACACTTTCAATTTGGAACTTCTTGAAAATTGAATATCGTATTACCTATTGGCCTAGGCTACAGAGTCGGAGGGGGTTCCGCCCCTCAAGGTCCACATCCAAAATCCTCAAGATTTAAGAGGATTTTTTTTTCCTAAATTTTCATACATTTTCAAAGTTTCACTTTTTAATATATTCGTTCCTGAATGTCTGGATATGTTTTGAAACGTTTTAAGGAATTCAGTGATAACTATAAATACGTGTCTTAAATTAGACGAAAAATTTTTATTCATTCCAGAAATTCTTTCGAAAAATTTAATTTTTTGCAGATATTCGGTGTATTCCTGCAAAATACGATTTAAATTGCAATTTTTCATCAATGTTTTTGAAAAGTTTCCGCAAATCAATTATTCAATGAACGACTTTGAGGGAGGTAATCAACATACTATTTTAAAGGGTGATAGTGCTAATTTGCTACTCTTCAAACAAAAATTTTCGACGAGTAAAGTGAATTAAATCCGGCTCTGTCAATAATCTATATTTTTTTGACCGATCATATTTCAGAAGTTTCAAGTTGATAATGAAAGTTGTAAGATTTATAGAGTTACCTGTGTTACGTGGGCATATCTGAACTTCCTGTAAACATACAATTTGCGTAACGTTCTTACCTCGACATAGTTGACCGGAAACAGGCCCACCATAGCGTTCAACTCTCCTTCGTACCAATTTTTATCGATCTGTCTCCTAACGTAAATATTGTCCCCCTTTTTGAAGGTCAATTCTCTAGGTGTCATCCCAACAAAGTTATACAGAGCTCTAGCAACTATTCTGGGTTCCGGCGTCTTTTGTTGAACTCTTTGCTTGATAGATATCAAATCGTCGAAGTCGTCGTACCTATTGAGAGCGATGGGCGATTTTTCCGAAGGGATAAAGTTATCCGTGTGACGTCGTTTGTGGATATCTTGCAGTTCCTGCGACATCAAGGTGGGAATAATTACTTTTCAAATCGCCAAACCGCTTTCGATTTTTTTGTAGTTTATATAAATCGTGGAATGACCAGAGCGGAGAGAAATTTTTCGGACGGAATTTAATAAAACGAAAGTGAGTTTCATGAATGAACGAGATATTCAATTGCCGCGCGAAAAAGACAAAATTCGTCTACTTTCTACTGGCAATGACATTGCGGTGAAGATTCCTTTCCATGGGTTTGGTTCAACACACCCATTTTCTAATTCATACGACACGAACGATTCAACTCTGCGATTGTTATCGAGTATTTGTGATACAATATGCACTCCCACGTATAATGGATAAATACATGCTTACTGGCGTTTTTAATGAGTTTTTCAGCTGGCAAGCAAATAGAAAAATCAATGAAAATCGTTTTATCCTTGAATATTGTTGTATTGTTATTGGAAGTAATTTTCGATAAGGTGTTCATACATTGATGTGATCATCCAACGATGCGAATACAAATAATTCGAAATCTTGGAATATATTTCGAGCGGTTGAGTAAATACATTGTTTAACTAACCTGGAAATATTTACGTTGCCTTTCTTCTTGGTAGGATCTTCTCATTGCTTCCTGTTGACGATGGGCCAATTCGTCTTCGCTGAAGTAATCCTTTACCTCTTGCCTTATTGGTGCCTTGTAATGGATTGTTACCTGGTTTTCCACATACTTTCGAGGTGATCCTAATAGAAGAATATTCGTAATAACGATAATATGATGACAGTAATAATTGCATCGCAGTTCAAGATGCTTGAATGTATTATTAAATCAAGCTTGCCATTGGCAATAGAATAATAGGCAAAAATGGAAAATACCGCGAAAAGATCTCCGTTTATACCGATAATAAAACGAATCACTTGACTATTCAACAACAGTTTAACCCAGAACTACTTCAATAACATAGGTCAATTAAAATGCAATTGACAACAGATATTTGATATGGGAAAAACATGTTATTCAAATGGAAACGATTCTGATTCACACAAAAACTCACTAGGTTTCAATTTTTCAAAGTGTTTTATAAGTATTGCGGCCATGCGAAGCTTTATTCACAACCGTTGTTCGCAACTGACAGAAAATCGCGTAAAGTGCACGAATCAATTTGTGCTCATTTGCTGCAACACACTTCACTGTCTGTTATTGTCCACGTCCGAACGGAGACCGTCTTTTCGGGGTCCCCCACGGAAATGTTTCTTCGGATTGAGTTGGAGATGGATAAATAATGTAAAGAGGAACGTAAACTAATCGCTTCCAACGTGACACTGAGATGCACACTGAATAAATTCCACAAATTATTCATGCTAAAATGTTTCAGATGGAAAATGCGATTCTGCTCGCAATTAACGGAGTGAAGCAAATCAGATTTGGAGCATGTGATATTGTGTCCGCTATTTGGAAGCTTTTATTTTGCAATCAGGTAAAATAGAATGTTTATGAAATAGCGAAAACTTGCGACATAGTTCTGTAAACATTCAGACAGAAAATTCAAAATCTCTGGTTTTTTATTAGAATTTTTCATGAATTTCAGCTACATTTTCGTTTCTAATTTTACTTAGATTGTTGCGCTCAAAATTTTGGACTTAAAAATTTGAAATTTCGAGTCCGAAAAAAACAAAATGCGAACTTGAAAATCGAAGAATAATTTTTAATCCTGCAACAATGAAATTTAAATCTTGAAAATTGGAAAAAAAACGAATATTCATTTTGAAACCTAACAACCGAAATATTTATATGCTGGAAACTCATATTTGGAAATTAAGAATTTAACAAAACCTACTAATTTTCAAATAATAACGAAAAAAAGCTTGAAAATCTACCTGAAATTCGAACTTTAATTTAAAGCATTAAATTTCGAATTTTGAACACGAAACCCACAATTCGAATCCAGTATTTCGATCTCGAAAACCTAGAGTTCAAACCAAAAATCCAAAAAAATTTGGGATTCGAACCCAAAAACCCGAAAATCGAACTTAGAAGCGAGAAATTGAAATCTATAAATGGAACATACAAATCAGCTTTGCAATGAGCTAACTACTTGATCTAATAAAGGAGTTTCAATGTAACAATTTTCACCGAGTAACCTACGTCGAGTTCTAATTGATAGTGAGAATAAATTAAAACAGTACTTTACAATCAGATACATTTTGATTAATCCAAAACTGTTGAATACGTTCCGAGTTCATTTGCTAATTAATCTGCAGTGTAGCGTTGATTTGTTTGTATATCCATTGATGAAATCTGACTTCTTCACTATTTACCAATTTTAATTTAAAATGCAGATAATCCTGTGGAAATATATAATTCAATACGATTTACTTAGGTGTATAAATAAAGGATAGATAAGAATACGGGTCGATAAACTGCGTCGGTGAATCGACTAGATAGCGCACGACAAGTCGGAAAACGCGTTTAAAAATTGGTTATTAGAATGACTACCTTGTTGAGGCTCCTGTTGACCGTGTTGACCCTTTGGTGGAGGCGCGGGAGGTTCTGGTTCTATCGTAAACATAGCATTTGAAATTTTCGGAAAAAACCGTTCAATTTAGTTGTTAATTCAAAAGTTAAGCTGATAATCACCAAATCACCAATAAAAAATTGCGAAGTTAATAAAAAAAACGAATTGGTTTGGCTTATTATTCATTTGAATGCAAAAATTCTGTTCGACTAACAGTGCTCAGCTAAAGCTATGAAGTGCGTTCCCATAATCAATACAACACCTTTGAAAGTGACGGAAGGTTTCGAATGAACTGTCCATTGCGATTTGTACCTTACATCGTCCGGATCGTCCTCAGACTGCACTGTCCTAGTTGAGTCGGCGGAGCGCGTTCTTTGGTGGGTTTTCAAGATGCTAGGGGAACGCTGAGAAGAAGTGGACTTACAAGCAAGTTTAGGGACGGTGAATTTCAACGATTCGCTCGATGAAGCGAGGGAAATTGAATTTTCGGTAGTCCTCGGGAACTTATGAGCTGTCCAGGAAGCTTTCAAGTATGGGGCAATATCCCTTAGTTCTTGAATGTTTGGAGATGATGTGAACATTTTGCCCAATAGAGAGATCTCGTCCCGTTTCTCATCGAATTTGTCTTTTAGTTTTCCAACATCTCCAGTCTTGACATTTAGAAGTTCAGACAAGCCCTCGTTGATTGGGGATTGTGGTTTTTCAAATTTTTTCGAACAGAGCGTTGCTATTTTGCTTATTATATTTATGTGGGGCATAAATCTATCTTCAGCTCTTAAAAATAAAGGCGAAACAACACCGCCTCGCCGAATTCGGCTTCGTCCCCTACCGGCACGCATTGGGTATTCGTACCGTCTCCTTAATGAATCAACATCAACATTGGTCAAAGCTGGCAGGTACATTGACGATTTCTTATATAAGTTTGAATCGCTGAAACAGCGTCGTGGTTTCAATGACAACCCGTTTGAGTAATAGCTACGGATATGTTCAAACTTATCTTTCAATCTCTTTACTTCTCCAGGTTTGATAGATGATTCGGAGTCGTCAAAGAATGGGGACAGACTCCTGCTACGGTAAAGACTGTCGCAACTAGTCGCTTCCGATACAGAAAGTCTACAGGGGCTCATAGTTGTCGTTCTCAAAAGTAGGGATGGCGAAGTATATTGCGATTTCCTCGTAGAGGACAATGGTCTTGAAGCGATTTTAGCAATTTCAGTTTCCCCAAAGAATTCCTTCAAATCCTGGCATGAACTAGAAGTAACGAGCTTAGGTAACACATAGTTTTCCTTTTCGCATGTTGAATCTGTTTCTGCAGGTTTATGAATAGTTGGAATATATTCGTCCTTGTCAACTTTTTCGAAGTAGTCTACTTTCTTTTTAATGTTCTCCTTTTTTTCCACAAATATAACAGTTTTCGTGGAATCATCGGTACTTCCACTTTCACTCGACTTCCACTTGGCCGTCCCTGAATCCGATCCCGAATTATCCATTTTTTTACGTTCTTTCGATTTGTTTTCCTTTTCAGTTAAATCAATTCTTTTCTTTTTTGGTGTTGTTATAGTAGAGGTCGAGTTTGATTTTGAAATGCGATTCATCACTTCTCTACTCAACGTTTGAGAAATGCTTTTTTTATCGTTTTCACTCATTGCTTTTGTATCTTTACCAACGTCCGAATTTCGTCTGACAGTTAAATGCAACGGTCGGTTTTTTTGTTTGTTTGGAACAAAAACACTGAATTCGGTTGGTCCTTTCGCAGTATTATCGTTATAAATTTTTTTCAACTTACTTTGTAAATTGTTCACTTGCTCCATTGATAAACTGCTCCAGATCCGATTTCTCGTAGCTGCGTCCGAGCTGCTTCTGCCTTCAGATTGTGATCTTCTTGTCACCATGTGATCGGCTAAATTCAAAACCGAACTTCCTCTCCATAAGGGTTTGTAGGTGTCATCGGTTCGCAGAAATTTCACTACTTGCGAATGATCATACAATTTCAATTTTTCAAATTCTTTTTTTATATTCTCAACAGATTTATCCCGAACTCTCAAACCACGATCTAGCTCGAGTTTCCATCTGTATTTCTGTACATCCTTCGGGCGGAAAAGGAACCCTTCATCTCTCTCTTTCTTCTTCAGTTTGTAACATAAGTTATCGATTTCTTTTTCCGCTCTCTCTTTACGATGTACCTCTTGCCACCTTTCGAAATCAACGATCTCTCCTTCACTCCTTTTACGGATTTTAGATTCGCAACTACTTGCAATACGTTCAAGTTCCGCTAGCTTTTCGAGTGTGATGAAAAACTCGTTGAGATCTCGAAACTTCGTAGTTTTCCTTGTGTATGGAGTTCGTTCTTTGATAAATTCGTCTATCGTGCTACTATTAGATGATGAGATGTTTCTTGTGTTCTTAGATAAATTGTATGATTGCTTGAGAGCATCTATTCTTCTTTGGGATGGTGATCTGGAGATAACTGGTGATTCAGCTCGACGAGTTACATCCAGATTTCTCTTTTGGACGACCGGTGAAACTGGTCGACTTGTTTGAGAGAAATAAATTATTTTTGGAGGTAAACTTATACTTCTGTTCATTCTGTCGATGGATTCGGAGGAGTCGTATTTGTTGTCGAAAGTGAGCGATTTTGGACTGATTGACCTGGAACGAGTTTTGCGAAATTTTGACATGGTGACGGGTTTTACGTGATTAAGGTAAAGTTTCATAGCTCCAGGTGAGGAATCGTGTGGCTTTCCTGGTAAATGGGGGAATGTTTTCTCGTAAAGCCACGAATTCCGTCTGAAAATTGAAGGAGGTGGTAGATTTTCTTTTAAGAATAAATGTTGGAAAAACAAGTTCGTGTGTATGTCTTCGTATTTTTTTCTCAATTCTTCTAAGGTATATGGAAGGTCTGATTTATTTTGGTGGCGCATTTTATCGGAGGTCGTTCGCGTTTCATTTGGCCCCTTTATGATTAATTCTTTTTCTGTGGTCTTTTTTGCACTTTCAGTCTTCCGCGTGGAATTTTTCAGCTTCTCTTTTCTTACTAAAACAGGCGATTTGAGTGATTCCCATGAAGATCCTATTGCGCTTCCTGGCGACGTAGTTCTGGATTTAATGGAAGGTGATGGTGTCCTTGTTCTAGTGGTTAACCGTTTTGAAGTGTCGCTTTTCAACTTACTGCTCAGCGTTTCCTTTTTTGAAGGACTTGATGTAGCCGACCCTGTTTTAATTTGCTTGCATTCAGTTTTATCAGATTTCAATATCGATTTACCAATTTTAGGTAGATTCATTAAAATTTTCCGCTTTTCTGTACCAAAAGTTCCAACTGACTTTGGTGAGGGTCTTTTTGATTTCGCTTCAGATCTGGTCGAGCAGGTTTTGCAAAGTTTCACTTCCTTTGGGGAACAAGTTTCAGGTTTTTCTTTTTTTGACGTTTTAGCACTGTTTGTACTTTTGGAGACAGCTGAGCTTCTGGTGTTTTTAGAAGGTATCAATTTACAACTGATTTTATCTCGTAGAAGTTTTACTTTTCCTTTTTCTACATTCGAAGTTGAGGTGAAACAAATCTCGTGACGTTTGCAAATAGGTGATTTTTCTTTGGCAACTTGCATTGTTGTTATTAATCGCAATGTGGAGCTGTTTCTTGATGATCGCCTTCTAGGCGGAGAAGGTGGTCTGGAAGATGGAGATGTACCCGGTGAGGGTGCTTTTCTCTTGTAATCCCCGAAGACATCTTGCCTTTTCGGATATACTTTAACAGGGTAACACAGTATCTCTTGTTGTGGTATGATAAAATTCGACGAAGGGGATACTGGACGAAAAGTATGTTCTGTGGAAAATAGTCACAGTTAACGATTGAATTGAACGAGTAAGACGCCGGTGCTGTGGAAAAAATCCGTTGCAAATTCAAAAAAGTTGAAAATGTGAAGTGCTTTTATCTTGTTACCGGTTGATTACCATAGAATTTAGCTGAGCTCTGTTAGTTCGAAAATATTGACGTTGATAAGGAAACCTCCACCACAAGTGTGTTAATTTTGCCATGCATACTGAGAACCGGCACCTCCGCCAATAGATTGGACAGAGATTATTCAATGCAAATTACCTTTGGAACGCTCTGGCACAATTTTTCTCAAACCGTGTAACGGTATATCACCTCCTTTCTGTATTATTTTGTAAGCTTGTTTCTGTTCAGATGGGCTCAATTGACAGCCATCTTCCTTTCTTCTAAATACTAAGGTGGAATCACTTTCGTATCCAGATTCTTTGAGTGCCCTACAACATTTTCCAGAATAAAACTGAGATACGTTGGACTATATTCTACTTACTGGCTGATATAACCTTTGGGCGTGGATTTCTTTTCTTCCTCGAATTTCTGAAAGTCAGAATTGAAGTTTTACGAAATCGATTATCTAACAATTAATTGCTCATACACATATCGCATTTGAAATTAGAAATAATGAAATGATTATTGAATGAAATGAAGCTCTCGAAAATTCATGATGAAACATGCAGAACGATACAATTCCATGCCATGTTATATTGTATATGCATCCTTACTCTTATCGAACCATGACAGTCGTTGAAATATTCGAAACCGCCGTTATCATCCATCCACTATATAGATAAGAATTGGAATATGGTAGCGGTTAGTTACAAACAAGAAGCATCGGATTATGAAAACGAATCTTTCAATAACATCAAAATATTGAAAAATCGTTTTTGAGAAGCCATTGTACCAGAAATACCCATAAAATTTTTATTATTTTCAAGTAGTAGTAAAAATCATCGTACCCCATCAAATATGTCCATGACTTCGTCCCACCACTAGAAAAAAATTATTTATTTAACAAATAAAGCGAATGCTCGGAATATCTTAACTAATTTGTGTATCTAAACAAAACTAACTACGTTGCTAAACTTTACAAAAGCTATTTTTATGTTGTTAACAATGAGTATCTTACAAGAAATTTCAAAATAATTAAATTTATCATTGAATAAAAGTTTAGAAATTGTTTTTTACCCTCTTTGATTCCTGTTCTGATATGGATGAGTGACCAGGTGAGTAATTCTCTATTCGTCCCGGATTCGATTTCGAATTTCTGATGTCGCTTGATGAAGTCGTTCTGAAATTTGAGTATCAACAGTAGTTTTAAATAAAAAAATAATGCTTCTTTTTTAACGTGTGTTGAGACAATAACTCTTAATGCTTCTTAACGACTGGAGTTTTTAAAACAGACAAGTCACTGTTTTTTTTACCTGTTTTGCTTATTATGATTACGTTATTTATTGTAGTTCTGAAGAGGGCTTAATGTCAAAATAAAAATTTGACGAAAAATACAACTTTTAAAAAGTCCGGTTAAGAAGCATTTGTGATAAAAAAAATAAACACTCACTTTGAATGCAAATTTCTCGGCATAGTAGAGGAAACAAAGTTTTCTTTTCCATTTAATGGAGTTCTCCGCCTATCCAAAGTTGCGTATTTCTGATCCATATAATCACTATCGTAATTACCTGGTTCTGGTTCAGACAGGTATCCTGTTATGTATGGATACTGGGCTGCAAATATACCAATACTAAGTTGAAGAATACCCAATGAAAAAGCAGTTGCAAATTTGTTAGGCGAATGTAAAATGTCAAATGTCAAACCTGAAAACGAGATGAAAAATCTCACGTGCAACTGTGAGTTTTCTATCAATGTGTATCTGAGTGTATATAAACCATTATGCAAAGCGAATGCGAGCTGGAATAGTCTAGAGCTTATCGCGTTATCTGCTCTTATAAGGCGGAAGGTCAATTTAAAAATCGATTATAGCAGTTTTATGCCGAAAATACTGGAGTACGCTCCAGGTGTAATACAGAAAATTTAGAAGTTTAGTAGCAGTGAAGCTTTTGAAGCCTAAAAATAAATAACGAAAAACTTGTATGACTCTACCTCTGTGTTGTTTGTAGCGTACGGTTACATATTCGTCTGCAATGAACATCGATTATATTTCGAAATAATTAATTTTTAGGAGAAAAAAGTTTACCTTTAAATGGCTTCTGTTTGTGTATCGTATCATACATTTTCTTATACCATTTCGACTGGTCGGTATTTTTTACTTCCTATTATGATAAATAAAAATTATGCCCCGGCATTAAGTTAAAATTTCATACTCACGGATCTTAGAGAAAGAGGCATTCCGTCGTGTGAAATCGGTCCTACACCTTCAAATGTTCTTCGATTCGCAGCTATCGTAAATGGGGTTTCATGTTCTGATTCGCTATAATAATCGACTTTTCTGCTATCGTCTACGAAGTAATGGATTTATTGTACAATAAAAATGAATGTAATGTATTTACGAGTTTCAACTTTGTTAGCCTGATACTGAGGAATTCTGTAATGATCACGGTTACTTTCGAGATAATTCGCTCCCCTGGGAAGTTGACCTTCTAAATATACGTAAAAAATGTAAATTTTTAAAAAAAAATTTGTTTTTCCGTACCTCTGGCTTTTTGTAGAAGCGTTATCGTTGGATTTTGGGCTTTGGGAAGAGTCGGTGTGAAACAATGATCGAAACCTGTATTGGGTGAAGATTGACTGTTCGGAATGCGTTTTTCGTGATTAGTAAATTGTTGGAAAGACGATGTGGTTGTTGATTTTTCAGGTTTTTTCAAAACCTACGAAGAAGGATATCAAAATTTATTTCGTCCAATTTAAAATCGTTTACTTCATCCGATTTGTTCTTTCTACTCAATTTTGGCGATTCAAAACCGATTGGTCGGAACTCCTTCCTTTCAACCGATGGACTGGATGTGGCGCTCTTGGGTTGCCAAACTGCAGGAATCGATTCGTTGGTCTGCTTCTGATGATCCTTTGTCTCCGGAGGTAAGTATTCTTGGTTTTGGCCAGGACACCAAACACCTAGAAATTTTGATCACGTTGTCACATATTTATCTACTTATTTAGTCACACAGAAAATGGATTTTGAATTTAAAATAAGAGATGAAATAGGGTTAAAAGATCAACCTATTTTTCATTTTGAGAACTACACTCATGCTTGTAATACACACATTTCAAAACTTACAGTTGGAAAAACCAACAGTGAACGATATCATGAAATGTCGATTTTTTATGATGGATTACTATAGGCAACAAATCTGAATCCGTTCGATTTTAGTTTCGAATTTATGTATCTACCTTTCAAACGGTTGATAGATTCTCGCTGCTTTTCGCTAATGTATGTTTTCATCGTACAAATACTTGTTTCACTTTATTTGTTATCGCTCAAAATGAAATAATTCATATATCGATTCGGTATTTCCACATATCAAACTTCAAAAAGGAGAGGGAAAATCTGATGGAATCATTGCGTGGTTATCTACCTTATATAACTGAGTTTGGATTTCCATAAAAATGATATTATTTATTGATTGTAATGTGTAAAGTATTTTGAGCGATGATCATATTTAAAACACTGATAATAGGCTTTCATTTTTTTTTCATTCAATTTCAAAATTTAGGTGATACGAGTTGCTTTCGGGCGGTAAAGCGAAGAGCTGAAGTAGGTTTTTCACGTTTGAGGTTTTATTTTTTCACGTTCGAAAGTTCTTTTTTTTCCGTTTTCAACTTTGAAATTTCATTATTTACGCTTCGGATCTTCGTTCTTTTTCAAATTTTAGCTTTTAGTTTGTTTTATTGGTCAATTTCAAATTTATTATTTTGTACAAAAAAGTTAATATATTTTTACAACGGAAAATACTTGAACGCAAATTGTGCATTCCACCCAAGTATCTGTCAGCGTTTCATATGAACTGCCAACTAGCGGTCCAAAAACGCTGTCAGCTATATAAAAACCCATTACTCCTAGGGGACGTTAAAGTAAGCCTTACACATGGGCTAATGTCCAAAACGCGTTATAAATAAGATTTAATTGAATTCAATAAATAAATCGTTGTCCAATACCCAGAAAATGAAAAATATCAAATTTGAGGTGTAGAAAATCAATACAAGAAGATATTCTAGAATCAATCCAACTTCTGAACTACTACTTTGAGGCAGCTTTCGTTTGATGTACAGACCCTTTGCTTTTCACAAACTATTCAAGTATTCAAGTAATTAATGACGAACATCTCACAAGAAAGTTTCATATCGCAAATCATAAAGTTCCGTGAAGTATTCGTTGTCATTTCCGATGTGAAGATGCTTATGATTACAATAACAATAAAAGTGTCGTTTCACAACGAGAGAAAATTAAGGATTAGTGTTTTATTTCGGTGTTGGATGAGAAAACTTATAATGTGCACTATGCGGGAAAACTTCTCACTTGCTTCTTATTTGTATACAGAGCTGAAAGTTTATTACCTTCAGGAGAGACTGTTTGTTTTTTCTCAAAACACACTTCATATAGCAATAACATTGTCATGATCCTTTGTATCTCCTGTCTTAGGATCGTATTTCATGAGTGGCATCTTTCTAATGTTTCTCCTTAACGGAAAACGACGTAATCTCACATAAATTGCAAAATTACTTTTCATCATTTTTCACGAAAAGTTTATTATGAGTGAATTTATTTATTATCATTTATTTTTCATGAAGTTAACATTCGCAATTTCAAAAGCTTCTTCAAGTTTGTTATTTGAGTTCATCCCACAGACAGGAGTTGCAGATTTGATTATCTTGCAAATATAGTTATAATATTAGTTTCACACTCTCCCGTAGTAAGTTCAATGTCTTACAACAATTAGATTATTTGGGATTCTCAAAGTGTCTTTTTCAATCGGCACGAGCAACTATGCACTCAACTCACGAAACCCGACGTCCAATTTGTCGTAAAACATGATGTGGAATTAATAACGAATGATGATAGGTAGTATATTTTTTTAAACTGTAAGCTTATTTACTGATGTTGATTGGTTGTGCATTATTTTCAACCTAGTCATAAAAAATAAAACATTTCAAAATTAAAATTTTCTTGGTCGTTCTATTTTCCTATTGTGTAGGTGGCGTGTCAATTTCCCAATTTTACCGATTTCACGTTATTTTTCCCCGTTTGCTATTTAAAGACGCAGGAAATGAACTTAAAAATAAATGATGATTACGTCATCACGTGGAGCTCAGGAGTGAATACGTTGAAAGAATTGATTTGCCATTCAAATGATGAACTGCCTGATAAGTTTGAAACATTTATATGACTTTTAGAGAGTAATGAGTCCTTAGGTATTCCAGAATTTTTAATTTGTCTCTTATTAGGAAAATGTAGATCTTGAGATCCGATAACAATCAGATCCATATATCTGGTGATGGTGACCGACAATTACCTAATAATAATTAAACTGACTCATTTCGGAGGGAAGACACTAAAAATAGTCTTGAACGGTTGAGACTCCAAAATCTCATCACTTAACCCTTATGCACCTGACGGCTATTACAAACCACCGCTCATGGTCAATTCAATTCAATTAGTCGGTTTTTACGATCGAATGTTTCCAATTAAGACCTGTGGATGGAGTAAACCAACAAGATTGTTTACTAAATATCCTCACACATCAGGAAAAGAATTTCACCCAACACAAGACTAAAATACTTGAATAGACGATTTATGAGTGAAATCGCGGATACATGGTGGAATCGTCATACTTGGCAAGCTGATGGAGGTAGCCTTAAATTTGGGCTTGGCCGGCGTGATCATCTTGTCAATCGAATTGGAAAAACTGTCAAATTATTTGATCGTCACAACGTATTTCACGAAACGCAACGGAGGGACAACACGTGACCCGGTGGCGTGCATTTTGCCGAAACGTATAAGAAAAACTAAACGGCGTTTCGTCTAGCGCGTCTTGAGCATCCTGGCATAGTGGCCAACCGTTGCGCGACGGATTTAGATTGCACGGAACTACTGTTCAACATCAATTATTCTACGAACTAAATTTGATGAACTCGTTTCGACCGACTCGTTTTTCAAGACGATTGACATATTCCAAAAATAGCGGAATGGGTGAAGAAAAAATCAAGAGTAGGCGTGTGATTCGGGACTCACTCCCTCACGACAAATTTCAATCTAAGCTTGGTAATCCTAACTATAATGTGGCTAATTTTGCACTTTACAATAATAAACAAGATGAAATTACACACTGATGTTAGAATAACCAATCTATTCGTTAATGCATTATATGATAACAGGATGTAATTGATTGATATAATGCGTTACTCGCCCTGGACAATATTTAAGTAACTGCAATGAGATGGAAACGGTGCGATGAGTATTGGATAATCGTTTTCACCTTTCAGTAGAAGAAAGCCTCTGGCGAACACAAGTTCAGCGTCAATTTCATGCAAAAGGCTACGGTTGTTTCTTTGTCTATTACGTTGAAGGCATCTATTGATCCTTGACGCATCCTTGCAATATTTCCTATGGCGTGTTTTAACTTTACCTGAGCAGAATATTCCTATTTTTACTCGAATTATGGCTGATACTGTGTGACTAATGTAATTTGGCATTTATTATATACCAAGGACTTTTCATGGAAACATCGCAATTTACATGGGTAATTTTCTAATAAAACATAAAGGCATAAAGGCTCGTTTACACGCTACGGTACATTGTCCGATTTGACCCTTTCCATAAATTGTTGTGATTTATCGAAAGAGCTATTGACAATTTCCAACATTTCCTTACACTATTTCTACCAAACAAAATCTTTATAATAAAAGCAATAGACAAAACAGAACGTCTTGTGTATTGCCGGCTTCTCGGAAGTCAGACTCGAATGCATCGGCCGGCCACGAATTGGAAGAGAGATAGTTGCATCACAAATTCTCTCTATCGTTTGTTTCGCACTCTCGCTTTGCGGTAAGAGTAATATTTTTTCGTGCATGCAGCCAGATTCATTGACTTATAAGACGTTATCACGTCAATAAAATGTTATTAATACATTGATGGAAGTTAGAAAACTCATGGTAACGCACACACTTCAATCAATTATATTCGTGTAACTTACGATTTTCAGAAGATTCTGCAGTGTTTGCGATTTCTAAGAATTCCTGCAGATGTTTCGGTAGATCTGTTGTTTGTGCTAGACTTTTCCCATCTATGATGAGTACGGATTCGGATTCGCTGTTTTCAGGGGATTCTTGTTTTTCCGTTGTCTTAGATGGTTCTCCGTGGCGTTCTTGAACTTTCTTCATGAATTCATCTTCGATTCCTGTTATATGAGTTGCAGGTAATTTTGGGTGTTCCTCCCTCAGCTGATCTTTGCTCGACGACAATTTGATCACTTTCTGGTGCTTCCGTTCTTCCCTTTCGGTAACTTGTTTCATATATTCCTCGTACATTTGTTGTCTGAAATTTTCAGTCAGAGGGGGAAGATTTTTTGGTAAAGTGTTACTGCTGTTATCGATATTGAATTTTTTTTCCTCCGATTCTTTGATTTCCAAGAACAATTTCCTTTTTTCTTCAACGAGCTGCTCCAGTTCCCTTTCTATTTCTTTTTCTTTTTCGGCAATTAGATGCATTTGTTGTTGATAATCTTTGTCCATCGTTCCATCATCTCGTGCGATTTGTAACCATTCATTGAGAGATGAAGCTTCCAAACGGAGATTATTGGAGTTTTGTTTGAAATTTCGTGGCAGAGTGTGGAATGGTTTTTCGCAAATCGTTGTTTCTGTGGCGTTGGATTTGTTTCTTTCTATATATTTAGTGTGGAGATCGAATAAAATATCCGGTTCTTCTGACAGCGTTTTCGATTTATCCATCAGCGCTTTTTGAGATGGCGAAAGATAAAGCAAAATCTTAGGATTACTCTTGAAAGGGATGCCTGTCCACATATTCGATGCTGAAATGGATGCGTTATTAATTTTCGATATTGCTTCTAAAGATTTGTTACTCGTCAGTCCACTCAGCGTTAATTTGTCAATATCGAAAGAAAGATCTGATAATTCTTGTAGTATTTCTGCGCCGCATGGTAAGGATAGCAAGCAATTCAAACAAAATTGTCGCAAGCTTATTGGTTGCTTAAATGCCAGAAATTCTTTAGCTAGTTCAAGATCACTTTGAATTGATAAAACGTCGGCTATTGAGGAATTCAATGGATTCAACTTGACGGTGCTTGGGGACGTTGCTCTGGAACTACTGCTACTTTTAGAAGATGAACGGGAAATAACTACTGAATTGCGTTCTTGAGCTAACTTGTTGATTACCATTGTAATTTCTTTGGCTGATTCGGTGGAGATTTCTTCTACAAATTCTTCTAGGTCGAGACTATTCTTTGCCGAAAGTTTAGTTTTTGGAGATGATTGAGGTGTTAAAGGTGGTGTGAGTTCGTTGTAGTCATTGGGTAGTTCACAATGAGCATGGTTCTGGGATTTTATTTCATTGTCGCGAGTGTGTTCTCCATAATGATCTTCCGAATCAGATGAATTTTTTGATGATAAACTCTCTCCACTACTATCTAGGAAAACTTTTTCCGTTTCTGAAGTTTCCGTTGCGTAAACAAGATGTTCAATAACAGTAGGAGTATCCAAGATTTTGGTGCAAACTAATACCGGTTTATTATCCTTTTGTTGATTATCGGATGGAACGACTTCCGGCGTTCCTTGTTTTAAGTGACACGTGAGAGATGGCGATTCTTTGTCACTTAGGTCGCTACCTTCTTCTGAAATGATATCTAGATATCTCGGATTGGTCGATAACGGTGTGAAATATTTCGCTAATGCGTCACGTTTCTTGATTTCCTCTCGTTTTACCTGGTCCGGATTTGTATTAATAGGGGTGTCCACTAGATTTATTCCTTGGAGGAAGTTTCGTAAAGAACGCTCTTCTTCAGGGGATATACTCTCCAACTTTCGGATAGGTTCATTATCGATTGAAATAGCCACCGCACTTTCGAACAAAGTTTCCAATTCTGTTATCGCTTCCCAGTCTTGATCTACCGCGGAAACTGTAACTTGACATTCGTTTTTTTTTCCGTCGCAAGTATCCGTTATGTCTTGAATTTTCACCGAATCCTCATCGTCTAGACTTTTGCTTTTCACTTTTAATTTCGATTTTGAATTCGCTAATTCTGGAAAATCAACTTTGTAGACCGCTTTCTCCAACGTCTCGGTTTCTTGAGGTTTTTTCATTTTCTTTCGTTGATTTTTCGGTCGTCGTTTTTTTTTGGATTTCGAACAGGTGGGCCGATCGGCCATTTCGTAATCGATTGGTCCTATTCAAATATTTTTTTGTTACAGAAAGTCTGCTTTTTGCACACGTTTGCACCATTAATTCAAGCGACACTGGCTCATATTAGTGAGTTATTAGATGTCCAGTCAATTTTGGGGATAACATTGGATTTTCAGTTTCCCAGCTACAAACTTGTGTAAACTTGAATTTTTACATCCTCTACGTTTCCTCAAAACGTGCATACGTTTAAAAAATTGTACATCAAAGTTTGCAGTTACTGCATAAAGTCTATATAACGACATTGAATTGGAAATTTCAAAATTATGCAAATTTCAAAGCTACTTTTAATTCCAAAAAACTTACAAAAAAGGTCTTTAAAGTTTCGAAATATATGCGGAAATCAAAAACAAACGAATTTTTCTTACAATTTCTCAATCAACAGAAGAAAATGAAGGAAAATTCCCGAAAGGGAACTCCAATATATGATTTGAATATGAATATTATTGAAATTCATGATCAATATTGAATTAAGGAGACGTTTCTCCAATATTTACACATTGAAAAGATTAATTTCTAGGAGATTTCAATGCTAGGTGCAAGTTCCTAAACAATTTTTTGGGAGAATGTTCAATATTCCCAAAAAGTTACAATCGACAGTATCCCGTTGTCAGATTGATGTAACGAATTATTTATCTTTTTCCTTATTTTTACGCCTATTCCGAGTGGACTAACCGACTCTAATCTATCTCGACAAGCTTTTCCAAACAAAACTGTAGGAGACTTAATCCTCTACAACACAGATAATACGCAAAAAATGTGAAACTGTGCTCATTTGAGTTTAGATGTCAGTAGGCGCGGACACCTGCCGTATGTCGTTTTTCTTTGGACAAAAGTTTCAAGATGTCAAAATACAAATTTATACAAGTTTACAGGTGGGTATTTAAAATTTTGAGATTCTTACCCCAAGTTGACTGGACTAATGGGAAAATGAAAAAGGAATAACACTTAAAATACGTTCAACGCTCACATCACTATCTCAGCCGTCACTAGAAATTTTGGAGAACAAATCGATGGTATACAAGGAACGAAATGTTTCAAAGTCTCGATTGAACTGTTTACTAGTATGGGAATTGCACGCTAAATTTATGTGTACATAATGCGCTCTCAGGTAATCAACAACTCACAGGCGTTGCTTAGTCGATCGTTAATTTTTGCGAGGAATACTCAATTGGTACAAGCAGCTCAATAACGGAACGAAACGGGAGAAATTTTAGATGAAAGATTAGAGGGTAAAATCGTTGGAATACATTTTTCGTGTTGATATTCTGTAAACGTAGTATTATTTGTTTTGGATGATCATATTTTGACGAAAAATAAAAGCGTGTAAAAGTTCCGCCACTGTTCCCATTTTCAAGGTTCCGGCGTATACATTTCATGTACAAAATTTTACGACTATACACGATTGGGTAACGCCAAAAAGGAACTCTGAAAACGTAAACATAATGGAAATTGCAATCAGCTGCTAATTGTTTACAGCAACGAGCATGCTCGCAAACCTCAAGGGTCGTTAAAGTATAATGAAGAAATAGTATTACATTACCTGCTTCAGTTAGTGTTGAACTGGAAGACACGTCCGAAGAGGCAGTGGAATTTGGTGATAAGGGAGCTTCCGGATATTCCTTTGAATTGTTATTACAACCTGCGGAAAAAAACACATGTAATCAAGGAATCACGTCACTCCTCTTAATGGATTTCAGAAATTCACCAGTGCCTAATAGAAAGGAAAACAAGATAGTGTCTCCCTCTAATCGTAAATAGCGAATATTTGCCTTGACATATTTTCAAAATAAGCATCAGCTATGCAAATTCCAACGGATAGGACACCAATGAATATTCAGAAGTATCGAAATGGAGATCATAACATTTCTACCATTTAATCTTTCAACCAGTTATGGAAATTCAATTACTTTTACATAATTGTGTATGTGATTCGAATATGCAGAAATTGGTGAAATAATAATCTGTGCCATGCGAATTATTTACAGATTCATAATTCATGCAGCTTCAACACCACAAAACTCTGACTGAACGCAGAATCATAACAAAATTTGAAAAACGAACAAACCTGATGAAAGAATCGACTTATTGATAGAACGACACGCGTAAAACTAATCAATCAGTGGATAACACGGATACATCGAACACTAATTAGTAATATGAAAGGGGCCGGTATACTACCAATACAGTGAGGTATCCGTGGATCAAAGCGAATCGCCGGTATCGGTCCCACTCTTCCGGTGCCGGATGAATTCTGGGAGCGGAGCTAATCATGGTCGGATCAGGGACTAAACACTCGACAGGTACTTTGGTTGTATAAAAAGAAGGAATTTAACAAAACATGTTCATGAATATGACATTACTAAGTAATTAGTAGTTCCTTGTATTTGTACGCTTGTCAATCACGAATAAACCCACCGCGTTGACCTGAATTACGAAATATTGTCTAAAAAATCACTTTTTGGGTATTTCGAATTTACATAAATTACTGTTGTCATCACATAGTAGTACTCGCCTTTTTGGATGCGGTCCTGGTTTGGGAGAACCGGAAGATACCCCACACCTTTATTTTGCCGATTGTATCGGTAAACTACCTGGTGAATATCGTAGTAAACAATAGTATATAGAAAAGCAATTCACCACGGCTGATTACGTAATTTAAACTAAATTACTACACGCAGATGAATTGATCGAATAGGAATTGTGTCACCGTTTCGTCGGATAGTAAACGCGTACTGTACGGAAATCTAGGTTTGTTCATATTCTCTACCTTTTGTATACACTGGCAAACCTTGGTCGCATATTATACGACACTTATTATCTCTTGTATTTTCAACATCTAAAGAAAAATACAGCGAACCGACTGTGTTATTCAAATGAGGATAGAATGAAATCCTGATATGAATACAGTTATCGAGCAGTTGAATTTGGAGAATTATGCGGTGAATCGCAAGGCCGTCATGTCATGATCATTACTACCTTGATCCTATGCAATAATTGATACTCGATAAACAATCATAGATATCTCGGAGATTAAAGAGGTTGTATAAACATTTAGAAAATATTAATCGACGAAAAAAATCTCAACAAAAAACCACATACCTCGAACTCTTCCGATTATAAATTTCAAGCACTTCCGCTTGATGACCCTCAATTTCCTTCTGCCACTCAGAGTTCTTATTTTTCTTAAACACACTATATTACGTAATTTCATAATGATCGAAAATCGAGAGGGAAATAATGCACAAACCCACTATACGAACAAACATCGCGCGATCTCAACCTCAGAACTTTTTCAATTGTGGGTGTTGGTCTTTTTAAATAAGCATTTATAGATTCTTAGTGGAACTGATTTGCTCCGGCACACCTTTTAACTGTTTCTACGCGTCCCTTATGAATGATAAAGAAATAAAATTTGTAGCATTGTATACCATCTAATATCTGAGCATTTAATCCGATCGATGAAGACCTAATTTTGCCATTTTGAGTTGGACAAATGAATCGTCATACAAATTTATTTATATTACAAGCTTCAAGCGTTGAAATTTTGAAATATTTCTAATAAATTAAAATTTCTGGATAAAAATTGGTTCTCTGTAAATCGATTACGATTGACAATTTAATTTATAACGTTGTGGATATCAATATTTCAGAAGTACATCATGAAAATATCCGAACGTTTTGTGCTGTTTCACCAAAGTTTCACGAAATCTTCCGGAAATGCTGGAAATGTCAAAAAATGTTCATTCTTTTTCCAGAATTCAGTTTGATATTTCGAAACTTTGAAAAATATTTATAAAAACTCCTTTTGGTTTTCGCGAAATTGGATATAGATAAAATGGGAAAACTCTTGACGGGTGGTAAATTCGTAGTTTGCCCTATGTTTTCAAAATAAATTTTCACATCAATGAATTTTCTTGTTATTGTTCGTGAGAACTTGAGGCGAAACACCTACCTTCAATAGAGAGTTGCTCCGTTAATTCAGGCTCCTGGAATTCGTCGCTGAAAACCGTTTTCGATGAAGATCTCGAATATTGCGTTTTGCTCGTACCTTGAAAAAAGAAGTGACTTCATTTCAGACAATTCTATCAAAGTTCCTATTCAGTAAGAAGTTAATATAGAAGAGTTGACTTAATTTGAACTTTCATTTCACATTAGAGGGGAACGGTATATCCATTATTGACTTTGGATATATGAGATGATGGCGAAATTCCGAAGATTCTCTGCTCGAAACGACGACAATTGAGAATGATTACTTACTTTTCAGAGTTTCCGAATGGGTTTCGTGAATAGTCGCCCTGTTCCATTTTCGCTGTTTGGATGACCCATTATCCCTGCAACAAGCGAGTAAATTGGGCGATTACGTAATTTTTTTATTATCATCGACCGTTAATTTGTCAGACCGAACTATTCGTGGAATTGCAATATGATCTAAATGGTAAATTTACATGGAAAGTCTATTGTATTGTAATGTCTGTCATTATACAGGATTTACGCATGGAAAGTTCGAAGAGGGCGAGGCGACTTTATGTGAATTTAGTCATAGCATATCTATGTGAGGTAAATTGGTAATAGCGGCATAGGTGTTAGTATTTTGATTATATCTTTGAAACTTACTCTGTCAATAGCAGTTTAAGAGTGTCTCCAGAATGTTTTATGAGGGCGTGTGCGTCCGAGTGTGTCAAAGTTTTCGTAGGGTGGTCGTTTATCGAAGTGATGAATTGTCCTTCTCGAATTCCTTTCGAAGCTGCTTTACTCGTTGAATTCACCTGCGGATAAATCGGCGTGTATGTTTTTTGTGGTTTATGAAGTGGAAGTGGAAAAACGTATTCACTCAGTCGCTTTCTATGTTAAAACTTGTCGCCTACCAAAAAATCTCTTTTCGTCGGGGAACAGAATTTCAGCATTATTGGTACATGTGTTTGTGTTGCACTGAGTCACCTAACCACTTAACTTGTAGAACTGACACTGCCTGCCAACACGAGGGTGGACAAGAATACGTAATAAAGGAACTTATTATAATTCAGTAGCCACTTCGTATCCGCGGAGATGTTATTTTCACTTGGACCATGATCCGACTCAACAATCACAACGAAGATTGGAACCCCTTCTAACGTTTCGTTTCGTTAGGAAACCTTTCGATGTTTACCGTGCTTTTCGGTAATATTATATACTAGCCATACGCCCTTCGAGAATATCAAATTACATGATGCAGACGTTCATCTGGTATTTTACAGGAAATATAACGAAATTATTATGGCTCCTTGTTCGCGTTCATGACCATGAAGAAATTTCAATGAAACATTTGATAGTTGATGATTGAAAATGTTCTAATTTTTCACGATTATGAGATAACTGATTTATTATTTCCTCCGTGTCCGTAATTTCTTTCATTCTGATAAGGTTCGTTATAATGCAACTCGTTATCACTTTTTTCTTTCATCGAAATATGAATTGGAAACGGAGGCGGGTGTAATGAACGGAATCGTAATTTGCCCTCCCATCTCGATAATGATAATTTGAACTATCCTCCTCTTTCTCAACCACCAACAGCGGATTCTTTCACCTTTTTTATCGACTTAATACAGAATGCCTTTTATGAACTGTATATTATAAACATAATGCCAAATCCGTTAATGTTTATCCACATCTAGTGATGTTTTCAAATATTCAAGAAATATTGTGGATGCTTCCCCAATAAATCGATATTTCATCAATTCACAGGATGCAATTATACTTGTTGCTAAGTTCTGGATATTGTAACTTCGTAGTTAACTACCAAACTTAACTCATATTGGGAACTTGTCCAATATGCTCTCTCTACTCATTTTTTTTACACTACAGTTCCAAGAAAAGTTCACAGTGAAATTAAGGACATACCTTGCAAAAATTACCCCCATATTGAACTATAGTTGCCAATAAGAAAGATGCCCGTTTTGCTTTGGCACCTAATATCGTAACATTCACACACTAGTCTTAAATGAATTACCGCGCTCAGCTAATGTTTCTAAAGAACACTTTAAAAAGACTGCACTATTAACAGCTCATCGATGTGAAACATCTCAATTGGGCGTATGTAACAGAACAATTTCAAGATTGTGATGGGAAAATTGTTCTATTTATTATACACGTGAAAAAGCTTCAAACAGTTATCTAACTTAAACGCTATTTCGAAAAAAAAAACAATGTAGGCAAGTTCACTATGATAATGCAGTAGTTTCAAAATAGTCCATTATGTTTTGTCGAGTTGGTGTATAATCACCAGCGCGAAGTTTTCTGGAAACACTTGTTCGCATTACATTATAAATGGTTAGTTGGGGACAATAAGTTTCATTATTAATGTTTTTCATCCATTTAGATGCCAATTATCCGACTAAATTAAGGATATAGAGCGGTGCGCTTGAGAACGTTGAAGCTACGGGCTTAAACTAGGCGTTAGCAGTCATAAACAGATGGGGAGAACTAGACGGTATATCCGTTATTAAAAAGGGGAGCTTTTAGCAGTAAAATCTTAATAACAATCATTCTGAGGTCGTTATATTATTGATTTCGATGCCCAATGAAAAAATACCTTTTATGAATTTTTGGAGGAGTTTCGATTTTTGATCTTCAATTTGGAATTATCTTCAACTTCGAAGTATTCTCAATGTTTCGAATGTGAATTTCAAGAACTTTAAGGTTTTGCTGAATTTTGCTCAGTTTTTGTGCCGTCTAGAAAACGGATTCGAATACAAAAATTCAAGGAACTGTCAGAAATTTTGGAAAAACTGATTCTTTCCGCATTTTCTATACATATATATATTTTTTCTACCTGTGAAAATACGCAAAACGTTTTTTTATGTGACATAAAAGTATCGTACAAGGAAGTTTCTTGGTTGCTAAGAAAACGAATTGCAGTTACATCAAAAATGATGTGGCACTCAATGTTTTTGCGGGGTTCAAAGTCTCATTCTAAAGTAGAGTTCTTCACTGTATACATTTCTAAGAAAATATGGGCTTACCACGTCTACGTTTTGGTTTTGACGTTTATATTTTGACATAAGCGCGCGCAAACGCTTGTAAAAATGCTATTTTGCGCATTTAGAAGTATGAGCAAAGTATGTTCTTTCCGGTTACCAGTGGAAAAATATATTATGACAGGAATTTCCTAAAAATAAATTGGTTTTCTGAGAAAAATCGAGATTTATATAAAGGAATGAAGGGAGCTTCCCTCATTTTAACGATGTGGGAGAAAAATATCTAGTAATATTGTTATTGTTTGCTTGCTCCAAATCAGTTGAATTGCTCAAGTAGTGTGGAGTTTGAGGAATAGAATCGCCGGTTGTGAATTACTCAAGTTATTTGTAACAGGAGTAATATAACGAACGACTAGTGTTGGCCATTCAATGAATCGAATATATGAATTACTGCAGTAATTTGTAAGTTTCGGAGAGAAATTACGAAATACTCGACTAATTTGTAATCGATAAAGGGAACTTACAAATTACTGCCTCAATTGATAATATCCACAATTTTATTACATATTTTCTCAGGAATTTGTTATCTACGCAGATGAATTGAGAAGAAAATGAAAAAAGGGGACATTTTTTTCAAATATAGTATTACTGAGCTTAAGCGCCGAAGTAAATGCTTATGAGATCATTGTATATTCGGATTTCATATCAACACCACACGGGAATATTTTTAAACCAGATTTGTTCGAATGGCCACATTCCAAACATCGCATCATCGATTTCGATGTATAAATCGACGATGAGAGTTTCATCCGCAAATAGATTCAACAGATTATGGCAAGTTTACACCATCGAGAGTTTAAGGGTAGGTAAAGCATCTTCAAAACTGGATCGACTCACCTTGGATATCCTTAGCGGCGTTTTTGCGTCGACACCACCGTGAATGCGAAATCCCCAAGGCGAACCTCCTTCCAAGACAACTTCACGGGTTGTCATTTCTCACCGTAAACGCCAAGTTGGGCCACAGCCAACACAATTGAGATTCACAAAGTCTCGACGACGTTGTTTCTAATTCGAATCAGATATCCGTTGATCGGAAAAGACGTTCCGCATGCGACGCGCTTCGCGCCAACAATCACAAACGGCTTCTTCGTTTTCTTGTCGCCTAGGTCAAGGGTTCCGCTTCTGATTATCTGAAATGAATTACCCATGATTGGATGATATCAATATTGTAGGGTTTCCATTGATTCCTCGCATGAATTGCGATTTACCATTTAGTTCCAGCGATAATGTTTTCCGCAGATTTGCGAATAGCTGATTTATTGACTGCGTCTAGTAGTGATATCACATTGGTTAATCGAGAATGCACGTTTCGTGACGAATAAACGTGCTCAAAAGTCACATTTTCTCCGCAGTTTTGTATGAGCGTCGCGACGCCCCGACGGTGTTTGGATATTAAACAATCGACATGTGATTGAAATGCGCGCGCTCCTCGGGCCCTAAAAGCACACTTCCGCCTTCGATGCTGCCTTGCTGATTCATACGGTTATTCGGGTTAATGGAGTTAATGGCATTTTCGAATTGTGGGCCGACGCAGCCACGTCCGACGCCCGGCGGCGCCCTTCTTCCCAAATGGCAACCGATAAAAGCTCTCCCTCCTTTCGGATTAGGTATTGTGTTGCGTAACACCTTTAATGAAAAAAAAAGAATTAGTTTACATTACATTTTTGTGGAAAGACTTCAGGCACTCGGCGAGTGCCGACAGAATTGAAAACTCGAATATTGATATTTTTTTTCTTTAAAGAAAATTGAAAGCTACCACTTTTGAATGTAATTTAACTACATCTTTCATTTGATCAACGATAAAAAAAATGTTGCATATCTTGATACATAAAAAATTTTTTTTTGGTGTGTTTCAGGAAAGCAACAGAATCTTTTAAACCCCGCAAGAAATTGAATGATTTTTGGCAAATTCTTTTTAAGGAACATCTGGAGAGTTTAAATTATTATTGAATTGCCTGAATGTGTCAGTTTCTTATGAATATCCCCAGAAAGTAAGTACATTGTGTCAGAAAATCAGAAACAAATTCATTCAGTACCTCAGAGAAAATTTTCTTTGGTATCCCAGAGCTTCAAAAAATTTTAGCAAATTTCGAAATCGGATAAAATGGAAAAACCCTTGAGGGGCGGTAAGAACGCAGTTTCCATCTCCTGTTCTGGAAATATTTCGAATATGTCGGTTCAATTTAAGTGCGCCGTATTTTCAGTACTTTCCTGCAAATCCCCATTCCACTGAAAGAAATATTTTTCATGTCACGAACGAAAACCTTTTGACAAAAAATTTCTCCGCGAAAAGTTCTTATATTCAACTCTATTGCCGCTCAGTCGTTTTCAATCAATAACGTAAAGACGCCGCTTCATCGAAAATTGACGTCTAAAAATTTCACTCACCTGCGGCCACAGTCTATTGAAGGTAGATGTGGGCTTTCAGTCTTGAAATTTTTCTATCCTGGGGCACTTCTTTGCGAGAGGAGAATCCGCGAACTAGGAATATATAGAAGAGAAGCGCGGAATGCAAATATACATGTCTGCGCGATACGGAAAAATATTAAAAGCAGACTGCATTCAAACGCTTGAATCAACTTGGAAAAGGAGGAGACTAAGGAAAAAGCAGAACCGTATGTATATATAAAATAAACAAGTTGAGTCGAAGACACACGTCCTCGCTGTTGAGTCCATATCATATTTCTCCTTTTCCGAGTATCCGTCTTCCAAAACAAATAAGACTCAATAACTGAAACTTCCCAGATGTGTGACGTTTTTCATTGAGTTACATAACGTAAATTCCATCCGAATTTCAAGAGGAGACATTTCAGTTTATCGTTTGTCTGATAGATGGCACCGAATGTAGCATTTCACATTTTCAACAATAGCTGTTCCACATCAAAGTGCACTCCTGGATCGATCCGATTAGCGTAAACCGAAGAACTAATATGTTATCAAATTTACTCAGGTTTTTATGGCAACAATATGCAATACTTATTTGAGGAAATGCGAAATACCGTCATTTCGTTCAGGAAGGGACATTTTCCGCATTTTTTGCTAAGAAAAATTCGCTATGAAAACCATAGATAATAATTTAAGGATCTGGGGGGAGGAGGAGAAGGGTGGAAATTGCACCCATTACGTTGAACCGCGGATTTTTATAGTGTATAACTTTTTCTGATCGCATACACAAATTAGCCAGAGAAACAGTCAGAGGGTCGATTTTTCTCCAATATCCCAGTGGTTGAACAAATTATTTTGTTGTTCGACACCTATTTCTATTAGATTAGAAATTATCGTCTGTTGGTCTTGACACTACAAAAGGTATATCACACTGAAATATCCAAAGAAATTTGTGAGTGTACATTGAAAGAAATCCATAATATATTAAAATATATATTTATTCACACATATTACCTACATGTCACACACGAAACTTACAAATATAAAAAAGCGTTGATTATTTGGAGACAATCATACAAAAAGAAAAATCTTCGATATTGTTTCCTAAATTGATCATAAAACTGCATTTGTTACAATAACTGTCAGGACAAGTTATCCATCTTACTTATATACTAAACACATATAGTAAAAGTTGTTTCCGCAGTATCATTAAAATGAAAAATGGTGGAATCGTGCTATAATATAAAGTGAGCCGAAATTACCTGAATCTATCATGGAAACTTGCGCAATTGCCATAGTTTGAAATGTTGCGTATGAAAAATGATGGCAAATATTGAAGAAAAATACATATCTGCGAATAACGCCCTTAACTTTCAACAACACGTGGGGAAAATGGCTCCGAAATTTCTTTATAACGAGTGAAATATTTCCATTTTTTACTCATCAATCACTTTCCGCAGGATGCGTGATACTGTTTGTAATCGGCGTTCTAATCTTTCGTCGGAATTTCGAAAACCTGTTAACTTCGGTATTAAAAGTTGCAGAATCATGCAGTGTTATTGAAAGAAGTTTCTACCCTCTGCGGAAACGATTTAGTCCAGAGAACTTTCATGCTTGTTAAAATAGGAAGTTCGTGTATTTCCGTCCGTGAAACAGCGAACAGTCGGAGAATAATAACGGAGCGAAAATTTGAAATTTACTTCAAATTCACGTAAACGGAATAGCACTATCAAAACTGTAAAACATAACGAGATTGGAAAGCATTTTGCAGTCAACAGAACACTGCTTAATATGTAAGGTGTCGGCAATAATGGCTGTGAACGAAAATAAATTTCAACGATTATAAAACGGAATTCTAAGTGTTAAACGAAAACTCAACAACCGAAAAACAAAACTCAACAAAAACAGCAACAATCATGGTTTAACAACTTGCGAGCGTATCGTTTAGATTTTCCGCAACAAAATATTTCAGGAAATAACGGTTTGATAAAATTCTTCTGTTAATGGTAAAACTCAACATCCAAAAATAGATGGAAAACACGAACTTAAATTAATTTTCCGTCAAGGGTGTCATTCAATTCCGGATAATTTTAGGTAACGCAACATTTCTAACTATGCTTCTACTAATTTGTAATGATACTACGGAAACCCAACATCTGTCTTAATGTTTGCAAACTAGAAAACCATGTCTAATTTGTAAACTTTAACAAAGGTTTGACTACGAAAAAACTAATTTTTATAGAATTTTTCGCGGTCAAGATTCAAATAAATACTGACGCAATACGATATTAAAGTTCTCATTCGTAAAAATTTTGCGTCAATATTCCAAATTATTTTTATTTTTTTTTTTTGATTTTCCATGTTATCGAGAAAAATGAAAATAAAGAAAAGAAATTCAACTCAAATAAAAAAAAACAAAATAAAAATAAAAAAAGGTAATGATTAGTATCGTTCAGTTTCTGAAACTTGATTTTTAAATATTCATTCAAACCTCATGTGCTTGCTTCAATCGAACTTTTTCCGGTTGTACCGCTGAGGAATTGGGACTTCATTCTGCATTTGAGATATGGTCGTATCGGTTCAACATTAACAGGATATATATTTTGTAACAATCTTCGTAGTAATCCAGACGCCTTTTTATATTTGTGTTCCATGGTGCTCACGTATCAGTATTTCATCACCTCCTGTAAATAAAGAGACACTATGAAATATTGCTCTACTGAAAAACGGTGAAATATATGGTTAGAAGACCACAAGAAAAATATCTTCTGCCATAAATTAATTTAGTTGAGTTTGGATTACTTACATTGCAATGGAAATTTCTTACGATGAAGGCGTCTATAATAACTATAACAACGGGGAAAATGTATCATCGACAGACACATTTTCCCGAATAACAACTCCAACAACCAACAGTAACAAAAACAACGAAGTGAATGTTGTGTAGAAAATTGCGGCCCTTTATATATCGAATAAGCGATAGGGGTCGTCTCCCACCATTAGAAATCGGTCCGAATACACTGGTTTGTTATTGGAATTAAACAACAAAGGCCCCCTTGGGTGAATTGTCCCGTTCAGCTTGTCTTCATCCAGGGGTAGGAATCTTTCTTTATGAGGCATGGGAATATTCTCAAGGTGTGCTCTGAATCGTTTGACCCAGGTGGTAGGATTCAATTCATAAGGTTTCCACTTCGTTCAAACTAGTCTTCGGTGTTTTGTTTGCAAATCTTTCCTGTGTACAGCGTGACACGACAAACGCGTTCGAATCCGTTAAGGATTCACCGAATGAATCGATATATTTCTATCGTCCATATCATCATCTGACATAACTGTCCATTCACTAAATGGCTCACTTTGGCACATTTTATAAAAGATGATATGGAACTTGAACTCAGTACGATTAATATAATTTCAACTTTTTTCGATGGGAGATGTTGTAGTGGTTATTGAATTCCTAATTGACTTTACATCTGTGTTATAGCTATAATTAAATGAACCTTCGTTCGGATATAGCTAGGAGATGTTGATGAATTGTCTTTGTGACATTTAGATGAAGGGGTTGCCGTGTATATCACAAAATAAACCGTCGCATAATATACGCGCCTTATGCAAATTAGCTAACCCCAACCGTTATCTTTCTTTCCCACCTTTCTCAGACTGCCGCAGCCACCTGAAGTCGATAGCTATCCCCCGTGCCAACACAAATTCCCACGCCGGTCTAAACCAGGCCAACAATCTACGATGTTTGGGGGCGCTTTTCGAGGTTCCCTTTTTCAGTTTCAGGTCGCTATGGAACAATGTTTCCCAGAGTTGTGAAAACGAATTCTCTGGACATGAATCCGAAACAAGGTTTCCTTCATTTGAAATTCCAAGCTAAATTAGTTGAATCAAACGGCGAATGCGGAAATTAATCTATTATTAAGACACCCGCATTGAATGAGGGAAGTAAGAGTCATTTGGACAGCCTATTAGTTTGAGTTGAGCCCACATATTCCGCGTAGAGCACGTGACCACCATCTAGTTCACCCTCGCATCACTTAGGCCGACGATTATTCAATTGAACACCCCCATAAAATTCGCTTTTAACCGTTCCGTATCCACGTATCTATGCACATCGAATTATTCAGGCGAGCGAAAATCAATGAAAGACCCGTTATCCCCAGATAGAACGAACCTCGTAAATGGTAAAAGTTGCTTTTCTCTGCCTAAAAACTTAATGAACCCAGGGGATTCAAGGAATGTTTTAAATGACCACAAAATTTTGACGGCCGTAAAATTTGAAAAGAAATCGTCGCAAACGAGGATGGGTCCTTTATTTTGTTAAAATATTTTTATTGGCTTCTATATTCAATCCCCAGTGTTTGGGACGAAGGCATTTCGGTTTCGAAATTGCCAGATTGGCAAAACAGTTATATGATGATGATCGTTCATAAAAATGAAGCCAGATGCCAAATTTCTTCAAAATAGGGAATTCCTATTGAATTTAATTTAACTAAAATTTCAATTCTTCAATTTGAGTTGGAATATCATCCAATGGATGAATTAGCCGCATATCCGAGTTATTCCTATTCAGGTTTTCAATTCTTCCTCATATAATGCTATAGGAATAATTATAGCGCCCGTAAGTAACGCCCCTGTTCAACGAGGGTCAACTATGTATTAGATTTAACTCTTGTGAAAAAAATCAACACAAAGCATGACAACAATACTGGTTCATAGTTTCCTGTACTAAATATTCTTCGGTCATATACTATCATGATTACTAATCTCGCAGATATACTATATCATGTCCTAATCTCTTCAGTGAGACGATGTCATATATAATTGTGTTATCAAACGAGCTATGTTTCTTCCGCGCAGATAGTAGGTAACGGCAGCTTTATGTGCCAGCGGAATATGAATTTCCCTTCGTCTGAATTTAATATTCATATAATGTGGGAAAACTGGTCTCTACAGGCTTACGAAACAAAATCTGTTGTTTTCCTCGGGCTTAAATAAATTTTCCGCTTTCTACAAATTGTCACTCGTTTTCCAAGGGTCTTTAATAAATATTTGTCTGTTTCTATGTACCAATTCGCAATATCGTTCTACACGGAATTGTCCGTTTGTCATTTCCAGATCGAGCCGAATCGAATTTCCTAAACCGAATACTAGTCACCAACATCGCAGATGTTTTCCTGCCTGATATTGACATTATATTGAATCTCAAGAACTCTAATTCAACTCCCACGTACGTTAAAAGGAAATACACGTCCTACTCGATATTGATGAAATATCGAATAGTTGAAAACTTTCTGAGGAGTAATAGTTTCATTATAACAAAGTATGAGCGTACAATGATTGTCAGCATTTCACAATAGAATATCTGACAGCTTGGTCACAAATGCTAGATACAACTGCGGCACGGAGAATCCTGCTGAACAAACAACTTGCAGGACTAGTTCAATCCGCAGTACTAGTCGGGATGTAAATCATCATTATTAAAACGAGTTTTGACTGCTAGAATGCCTATACTGCGGAGTGCGAACTCCCTTTCCGAACGCGATGAGCAGCTGCCATGCGAAGAATTAAGACTGCACAATTCGGGGCATTATATTTTTTGACCATTTATTTTCCTGACGCGAATGTACAGCTGGCTGTTACGAATCATGCTCTACGATTTGTCCACCTTTAAGGATTGAATTCGTAATCCTGTGTTTTCTAAGAAGAATCAAATACGGGAATGCTCCCTACGAATTCACATCCATCGTTATTCACGACTATGTTTGAATATCGCATGGGTGATATACAATTTACGAACAATATGAGAGACGTCCTAACTTGATCGATAAAATTGAGCAAAAATTGAAAGGTATTTTGGTCACATGATTTTTATTTTAATATGTAATTACGACCTTGGAAAGTAATTTGAATTTTGATTTTTCATTTGTTGAATGTGAGACGTTATTCGGAAGTCTCTCCCATTGTGGATTGCCAACAACTGATATATTTGGTGTATTTCTTTCTACACGTGTCCATTTTTGTTATTCTTTAAAAAAAGTGTGAGCTGTTTTTTTTTAAGAATTTCCGTTAATTAAAGGCCATTGATAAACGTTACGCTGTACTTATTTATTTCTCGAAAGCTTCGCTTCAGTGAAATCGACCTAAATTTATGATAGTGCGCTGAAATGGTTGTATCGATCTGTCTTATTAGCGGTTTCGTACTTGCTTGTTCATTGACTTGCAGGATCTCATTCCAACCATCTCATTATCTTACCGCTGAATTATCTGGAGTTTCTCTATCGTATAGACTGGAGTTTCATCAGTATCAAACCCTTCAGGAAATAGGGAAATTTGGAGTGGAAGTATAAATCACCGATTTGCTATGATCAACGTGAATGGTGATTCTCATATATCCCAACACATGGAACACTTTATTTATACGACGGCATTCCAGAAAGCAGTAAGCTGAGAAAAGAAGATTACAGAAGTTTCTAGTAGAACGGATTCTTGATGTTATCACAACGGTATGATAATAGGAACAGGTAATATTAAAGTAATAATAAATAGAAATTCCTGTAATATTTGAATAATTAAACAGTTATCAGCAATAAATATTCCTCTACGAGTTCCTGTAACACGCAAAGCAATGTTTCACGTAATTAGATATTCCTGCTGTGAGCAGTGGAAACTATTGTACGTTTTTCATCCGTTTCTGGAAAAGAGCACCGTTGAAGTACAGGAATGATTCCAGTACTTATTATGTGATTTTATTCCTGCACTAATGAAGGTTATCTATTCTGTTATGATTACTGGGTTGAAACTTTGCTTTCTGGTGGACTCGTGTTAGTGGAATCGATTTGTACATATTACAGGATATTCCTTTTGTCGCTCTTGTCACTTACAGCCAGATGTATTCTGCAAAAATTTTAAAAAATCTCTTAACACGCACCCAGATGCAGAACTCATTAAAAAGTATTCAGCTAAGTCAAGAGTTTGTCGATCAGGGAGCTGTTCTATTTATAAACGAGAAATTATTTTAAAAAACTGCCATGTAATGGATATTCATTTTTTCTAAAACAAAAATATTGGTTTTCTGAGAATGCGAAGACATTGTCTGGAAAAACGGAGATAACATTTTTCCAACCCTAGAAATGGGAGAAATAAAAAGAGCATTCAGTTTCATTTCTCTAGATCATTCCGCTGTTCATCTCTTTCCCGTCATTGGGATACATATCTATCGGGAATTCGGGCCACCTTTCTACAATGAATCACACGGGATCTCGTTAGATTGATCCCCGAAATTCAGACTTCGACGTCGAAACATCAATCGCAATATTTAGTGATGGATAAAGTTTCGAGTGGGAAAAAAAATCACCTGACAGCTTGTTTGCGGGAGGAATGCTTCATAGAATTCCTCTCACGTTGTCCTCTAAGATATATCCTTCCTGTGAATAATATATCGCACTCGTGCCGAGTCTTCCGAGCGCCTCCGCCAAAAGATTAATGGAAAATATTCCGAACACTCAATCGTTTGTAATTCAGCCCCCATTTCACAAAAGTTCCTTCCCTGCTCTGAGCTCTGAAAAGAACATTCAAACCAACTGAACTCGATTTATTTAGAAGGCACAAAAACCGATACCTACTACCAAAAAATTTTAATCTTGTTACTATACAGAATTTTCGTGAAGTTATTTCAACACATTGAAAAAGCATATATAAAATATCCAAAGCTGCCCCCCCAAATTCTTGAAGGCATTCTACGTTACAACATTCAACCAGAATTGCTGTTCTCCGGTGGTTGGGTAGCATTTGAAGTTTTATCTGGGCTTGAAGTCGTGTTGGAGATTGGTACGTTGGATGGTCTTCCGTACAAATAGCTGGTTGGTCTGTACCCGTCGTATGGATCGCGATACCGGTATCGATCTTCCAAGTATCTGAATATTTTGATGAGAACTTCAGTGATAGAAATAAATTATATTTGATGTGCTATAAAACCTCGTCTATATAAAAATTTCGAGGGCAATAACATCAATGAAAATGATTTATTGGGAATGTTTCGAAAGGTAAAAACGAAAGTGCGAAGCGACATAGCGCATTCAGAGCTTCCGGCTATTTTGTTTTCGACCGGATTCACGTACTAATGCCCATGGCTTTCTGAATCCGAATAAAAGCAACATAAAATGCCAATACGTATTCTGATGAAATGATAATATATCATTCATTTTTGCACATGACATATAGAATTCGAATGAATTATGGCTAGTTCAATGACATCTTTTTTGCGATGGCGAGCATGTAAACCCTCACCTGTCTCTGTAGTCGTCTCTGCCGCCTCCGTAGTTCCATGCGCTGGCGTAGCCGCCACCTCCGTAGCCGGCGTAATCGTAGGGCCTTCCAACGTAGCCTCGACCAGAGAACTCGTCATATCTATCGTCGTAATGTGCGGGTCTGTAATAATCTCGATCCCGGTAATCCCTGAATAAAACCATCAATGATCAAGAATGAATGGAAACACAACATTCGTCACCTGTAGTCGTATCCTCTGTTATCATAACCCATTCCCCTTTCGTAATTTCTATCGCGATCCCTGTCGTAATAACGATCCCTATCACGGTCATAGTAGTCCCTCCTTTGATCATATCTATCATATTTATCGTATCTTTCGTAAGGGTCGTATCTTCTGTCGTAATAACGGTCCCTGAAGCAAATTTGTTATGAATTTTAGGTTCTTCTTTGAAGCACAGTCTGTGGCTCTAAATCGACTCGAAATGTGTAAAATCGAATCGGAGCCTTTCGGTCGAATCGAAAACACTCGAATCGGTCCAGTCGGGATGAACACCAAGCTATTCTGATGGCGGAAAAAAAGTCGAATGGAATTGGTTGGGTTTTTAGGGGCTCGAAACAGTTTCTGGCTAAACAGTGCATTCTATCGAAAAAAGTTGTGCACGATAAAAATAACTACCACTTTTACACTTATCTTGAAATTTCCCGTGAAAAATGTGGTCATCTCCAGGCTACAAATACGATTATTTATCTGTATTTGTAGCCTGGACGAACGAAACCTAACTGAAACATGCGATTTTATTATTCATTCGTTCCTGATGGAATTGTTAAGTATAGGGGACAAAAGTGAAATGATGAAAATCTGTCCTAAGATGTGTCAAAGTTTCGTTGCACCGCAAGAACGTAAGTTAGGCATCGAATAATTTGTTTAAAAGAGGTGGTTTTCAAGACGCGCACTTTTAAACATATCCCGACTGGATTAAGACACGTTTTGTGGAATAAAAAATTGCTATTACAAGCATTCAAACGATTTGCGCGTCGATTAAAATAATTATTTATTTTCACCATAAAAATAGGTAAAAGTTTAAAAAAATTCACTACCTTGGATCCTCGTATCGGTCTCTATAACTTCCCCTGTCGTCATATCTCCTGCTGTCGTAAGGGTCGTAATTGGGATATCGTCCATCACATCGAATGCACCTTTTCCCTAAGTTAGTTTCTCGGGAATCCGACGCCTCTTCCGGTTTAATTGTTCTGGTGTTTAAGGTAGATTCGCTAGGGCTGTTGGCACCATATCTATCCAAGTAGAGTTTATCTTGTCTTGGTACCCGCAACAAATTCTCATTTGAAACGAATACATCTCTTACTGTGGCAGTGTAGCAATGTTTAAGGAATATGGAGTACACGATCAACCAAGCAGAAACGCTTGCATGATTCTGAAAAAAGAAAAGATTCCTTTAGAGTCCGGAATAGGTGATCAACAAGTCTACTTACCGCGCGCTGTAACATATTCAAAATGCTGTTGAGATCAATTGGACATTAAGTATCGCTGGGGTCTGACTGCTAACGAATGCACTCTTCGCGGTTTGCGACTGATGGTTTGAAACCTAACTAGTTAATGTCGTAGAATTCATGTGAGACTGCGAATATATTATCAAAATATTATGGACGGTGCTGATGGTTTTGAATGTGATTTATACACCGTGTCGCCGGCATCCGAGGATGGGGCATCATGGGTAGATTGCTAGCGCTATGGGGGGAATAATCTGTTCAACGTTTTCGGGTGTATTCAGTCTGCCGTAACAACAAAATATTACTCACGGCAAAAAGCAAGAACGGAATGAAAGCGAAATTAATGTGGGAGTTGAGTTTCGCTTTTTTCTCCGTTTTCTTCAATTTTTTCCCTTCAAGTTTCGTCATCTAATTAAAACTACCTTGATGCAAAATGTGTGATTATCGGTGAAAGTTGTCAGGATGCGAAACGATTTTGCTTTAACATCGCATATCATTATGAAAATCGCAATTGTCGGACCCAATTTTGGAACAATTGTGGTAACAGTTCCAAATTTCGGTGTCATTTAAATTGTCAACATTACGTTTCTTGAAAGGTCGACTGCCGCAACATAATGGGATGCAGAAGAGAACCGGACGCACGCATGATATTAATAGCGTGACGCGTCCGGTTGAATGTTGGTCAAAACGAAAATATCTGAACACTGATCTGCTCGATTTCCAAGGTTCCGTCTAATGTTTTGTATTTTAAAATAATCTGAAAATAATAGGGGGCCATCAGATTTGCCGGGAACACCTTGAATATCATTATTATGATATTACATAGTCGTCTTTTCTCACGGCTGCCAGATTTCAATCTTGGAGCACCTAGTTCATCTTCGATACTCGAAGGATACCGGAGAGTGCAGCGAGAGGACTCTTGCACTCAATTTATTCAAGCGGTTCCACAGGAGCTATTTTTAGATGTATCAACTCTACGAAAAAGTTTGTCCACGCGTCCCATCATTCCTTAAAAAAATCCTCCGAGGGGGTCGTAGGCCCCCTCCAGTCGAAAAAAATATTCAACGTACAACCGTATATCCTTAATTTCCGACCGACTTTAGAGATATCAAAGAAAAATGTGAATGCGATATTTAATTTTACTGCCATTCGACACACATTTTGAAATTTTCATCTTCATATTTCATATTATTGAAGAGTTTGCGAAAAAGAAGATACTGATTATATCAAGACAAATATGGAACCTGTTTACAAGTGGCGGTACTCATATTCAATGAACGTTGTTACAGTATACTCGAACGCACTGAAACAATTTTTAATTTTGGCGGTAATCAGAGCCTAGCATTTTCAACATTTTCGACATTAAAAAAATTTCCTACAAATGCCATGAATTGTATATTTCAGCATAAAAAATAATGATCGCCCCCTACGGCTCGCTGCCACGGGCAAGTGCCCCCTCTCGCCCCCCATAGATCCGACTCTGTTATCTAATCAGAATAACTTGAGTCTCATTCGTCTCAATTCTGACGTTTTAATATCGGATAAGTACTCTGACTGCTAACATACAAGACATCTATTTACTCATCATTAATTCAGTCTATTGTTTCCCTGATACTTTATAGGTAGTTCAAATATTATTTGAAAAAGGTTAAATGGAACCCGCTAATTCCAATGTTCATTTATAAGTTCGATTCATCCAGTGGAAGTGTTTGATGGATTTGAAGAAATACTTACCGCAATGCCGCGCCAAGAGAGATTATTTTTCCGAAGAACGAGGTACATCCTTTCGAACATCACCGTCGAGCCGTTACTCTTTTTAGCGCTATTACCATCAGTAATGAATCATTTAACAACTCAAAATTTGTATTTGGAGAAGTCATGCAGAGTCAATTTAAAATATAATAATTCAATATGCGATGCGATGATGAAACGAGACCCATCAGGCTACGAACAATTTCAAGAAGCTGAAGCTCAAAAATTGGTGTCCCGAATGATAGCTATAAAAATGATCGTAACAGGAACGGTGCCCGCTTTGCTGATGTTGTTTTTAGGGTCGTGGAGCGACAGGCACGGTCGCAGGAAACCTCTGATTTTAATACCTATTATAGGCGATTTAATAGGGACATTATGCCTGTTCGTATGTGCTTATTTCTTCCTGGAATTGTCTGTGGAATACGTAATGTTGGCGGAAACAATCCCGTTCGCGTTGGGAGGTACATGGGCTTGTTATTTTTTGGGAATATACACGTACGTGAGCGGATTATGTTCCGATGAAGAAAGAACGATCAGAATCGGCACTGTTACAATGTGTCAAAATATCTCCTTCACGCTTGGTATCTTTCTGAGCGGAATAATGATTAATCTCCTGGGATTCAGAGGTGTTTACACCTTATCCGCTGTCTTATTATCGATTTCGATCGTTTACGGTTCTGTAATCATAAAAGAGAATTCTGCCGGTCTGGTGAAAAAAAAAGGGAAGAGCAGATATGGATTAGGCAATATCTTTTCAATGGAGCACGTGAGGAATACATTTCGAATATGTTTCAAAGAAGGACCGAATAACAGAAGAACGAAAATGTTCGTTATAATGTTCCTGTCCGCGATGGTAATGGGTCCTTTACACGGTAGGTAGATTAGTTATATTTTATTCAGGAATATTTTCATATCAAATTTTGAATTATTATATGAACTACTATAAAAATAATTTTTAATATCGTGCAAATTATATATTTACAAGATAGTCATAATAATTATCACAAAAAGAGAGATTATAGAATATATGAAATGATTACAATGTACTCAAAATTTTTCGAATTTCTTCTCAAGAATTGTATTTATGAAAGCTTAATACGTTCAAATACTTCATTAAATTTTAATTCAATTTCAGGTGAATTTTCAGTTGTCTACCTTTACACCCGAATTAAGTATGGATGGAATGAAATCGATTTCAGTTTTTTCAATTCAGTCCAATCGCTCATTCAAGTACTAGGTGAGATGCAAATTATTTGAGTCAGCGAAACGCTATTTTTTTTTCATCTTGCAGGAAGTATATTCGCTTTGACCTTCCTCTCTAAATATTTACAATTAGATGACGCTCTCTTGGGTGTAATTGCAATGGCAAGCAAAATTGTAGCTTGTATTTTCTTCGCCTTTGCAACTTCTGGTTTAATTTTTTATATGGGTATGTGTTTTTATGTCGACAACTCGGTCTAACTTTACACGTTACAGGGGCTTTCATTGAGGTTTTTCATGGTACATGTCATATCGCTCTCAGATCGATTATGTCGAAAATAGTTCCTCCACATGAACTGGGACAGTCAAATTCCGTTTTCGGTATATTTGAAGCAGTAACTCCTATGATATTCGGCCCTCTTTACACACAATTATATAATGCAACAATAACAACATTTCCTGGAGCATTTTATCTCTTTTCAACAATGTTATACCTGATCACGTTCGGACTATTTTTGTAAGTATATTTCTTATTTCTGGCATTTTTATCCCGATAAAATTTCTAGCTGGATATATAGCACTTGTCAGACACACCTCAACGATCAATTGATGGAGGAGAAATGTATCGATGCGAAAGAGGAACCAATCAGGAGGAATTCCGCCCTAGGAGTATTGATAGGAATTTGATGAGATTAAATTGCTTTTTTGATAAGAGTTCAATGGAATCGAATAATCGCAGTGGTCGGCTTAGTAACGATCAATTAATCAGTTTCATTTTCCCGCACGAATCTCTGGAACTAATTTCGCAACGACATGAAAGTGATTTCGAAAACAATTTGTTAGAAAACGTGTCGCATTTGATACCCAACAGTAAACCGCGCGAAATCGTCATTCCATTATGATTTCAATACCGGGGAGTTTATTAACCCACACGGGGTTTCATTACTGATAATGATCGACTACCGTTATAATCATTGGAAAAAACACGGATAAAAATTATTGAACCAGCTTGTGATTGTTCCTGGCGACATGGATCGCTGGCCGGACAGATTTGCCATTATATGAAATATCGCTTTCAACTAAAATATTAATTTTATTTCGGATTGAATATATGAAATATGCGAATTAAAGTATTTTCCCACATCAACTTGAAAATATTTTCTTAGGCTCAAAACAATTTTCACTGAGTCACCCTAAAAATAAGCCAGCGCGGATGTGGATCATAAATTTAATCGCCATTCCATATGTTATTCAAATTCCAGAACTAACCAAAATATAGGATCGAAATAATACATGATCTGCATAATCCCCTCTAAATTCGAGCTGAAACACGGTGCATCCGTTTTATTCAACATGACACTACGTGGTCGCATTTAGCACACGCGTTATTACAGAGTACATTTGGACTGCATACGGTATGCGGACAATGAATGCGGTTACAATACAAATTTTCTTTGGAATCCTAGAGAATACTAAATATTTATTGGAGAATTGGAAAAATTAATAGAAATAATAACTCTCTTTATATTATTCAATTTACTCTGGCTGCATAAAATGCGTGGAAAATAATTTCGCCAATTCGTCAACCATTTTTTCTAGACCGAACATAATCTTATATTATGTATATTTTTGGTCGAGATAAAAGAATGTCCTTTCAATTTCCATCACCAATACTGACTGCAAAGTTGAAAACAAGTTCATCACTTTGAATGGTTTATCCGAAAAACTTACCCAGCATGTTTGAACAAACAGTCACAAACCATTAGGTCATATATCATAAGTCAAAATGACATTATACGGCGCTTTTAAAGAATTGCGACTCTTGAATCGAAAATTCTCTCTGCCTCCATAATTTAAATTCGATTCTTGGACCGTTGCCAATTCACATATTAAAAGAATATACGGTCAGCTCATTCTCGACCCTTTTCGTCATGAAAAATGATGAATACGTTATTCCATCCCCGTACTTCCCTTCCTTAACGTTCGCAGATTGCATACTAAAATCTGCCGAGATAACATTCTACCTCGGGGAAACATAAAAACAGCGTTCGAGTATTCAACGATTTATTTTTGTGTTCTTTCAACTATTAGGAAAAGATTCTGGACATAAAATCAACAAACTATAACATAGCTTTGATACAAAATCAATATCACTCTATTTAAAGGATATTATCACATGAATTATTTATCGTGGAATGGATGATATAAGTTACCACTTCGTTGAGACAAAACGTAATTTTTCTTTTTCATTCACTTCATTATCTTCACTTTGGCACATCCATTTTCGTTATACATTTCAATTTCTCTAATATAGAGGAAAATAACGTAGATGACATATATACATAATATACCTAGTAAGTTCAGGAAATTAGTTCGACGTAATTATTGTTTGTCGAAAACTAGCACTCCAACTGTTCGTGCAGTTTCGAATGGCGCACTCACTAATCAGTTATGGAAACTTGAACTACAGTTCTTTTTATAAACTTCAAACGAGTTGTTTGCCTCTTTTGAAGGATGTTGACTTCAGTGGTCGAGGTGCATGCTGGGGATACTTATCGGGACTACTGTTGGCAGCAATATCGTCGCGAAATGCCAAAAAACCCAACTGAGCATGGGAAGCCTCGTTCATAGCTCTTGAACGGATGCAAGCTCTGTACTGATCCGCTGATAGCGGCTGACCTCCCGGGCTTCCACTGCAGACCTGAGATAGAAAATCGACTTCGTTAGACGACTGAAATGGAATTCGAAGGAGTAATTGGCTTTCGGTTTTTTTGCCTTATACAAAGGACGGGGCATCCTTTGCCATGTTGGAAGTTATTTCCCTCGTTCTTAGAAATTGTTATCAAATCCGAGGATCGACTTCCTAACAACTTTCGTTGTCCGAACTTATCGGGAAATATCACGAGGATTCATTAAAAGCGGGAAATTTTAGATGAGTTTTATCGGTTGTTTTTGTTCGAGTTTAATGCGATGTTGTTCCAAGGCATTTCGACGCTATCTAAATCAGATCCCTCATTTGATTGCGTACATATTTCCCAAATTTCAGTCGATTCTTTTCAATTACACCGTACGAGTTCAAAATAACCATTCCGTCAATTAAAAAGAAATGAAGAAACTATCAATTCACCGTAATTTTGACGTATTGATCAATAAAAGAATTTCATCATACGACTTCTGACAGGGTTTGAAATTATTCAATTTTCTTACTGTCTATATCACATAACTGGATTTATGCGATTTATTCATCTGACATATCCTTTAATTCAATTTTATTATTGTATAATATTATAGTTTCCATACCAATGATTGAATAAGTTTATCGAGTCGACCCATATCGATACTTGACACAATTGGGACAGTGCGAAAACGTGAAAATACTTTCTATTTCATCCCTTACCTTCGGGTGCCAAATATGAAAAATGCCGGGATCAGTTGCTCGTATGACTTTGATTGAGCTCTTCACGTATTTACGGTAGAGCATCACGTCTTCCCCACCCCAACCGACGATATCCTCGTCAAATCCCTTCACCCTCAGAAAGTCAGACCTGGAACGACAAGAAAGAATATTTAATTTGCGATATATGGACGCATGATATCCAAAGACATTTATCTCCATTAGGTTAGATATTGCACATGGTGTGACGATAAAAAAGTACATAATCCGATTGAAAGTCATGTTCGACACTCCTGATATGATGAAGGGGTTTATGGGAATACAATTGAAACGGCCATAGCTATACGAATACTGCCTCTTCGCAACATCATTAATTCCTCGCTAATGGGGTACATCCATTAAGCGCATTGAAATCTCCTGAAATGTGGATATTCTTTACCATTTAGAATCCCTCCAATTTCGACGAGCTTCATTTTGAACACAGAGGTCGTGCAAAATTTTCAAAAGATAACGGATCAAAGGCCATCATCTAACGAACAAAAAATGGTTAGATACCTTTAAAATATGAATCGAAAGAAATCCCTTCTTCAGGAGGTATTTTAAAATCATGATTCGAAAAAATGCATTTTTTCCAAAGGTCGAAACCAAAGATATAAAGTTTTTCTGATTTTTGACATATACATATCGTTATATGATGCATGATAACTGGCACCAAACTTGATTGACGTCAATGAATTCTGAAGAGTAAAAAATTTAACTAAAGGTTTCGGCGAAAATGACAATTTTTCAAAATGTCCAAAATGCCGCCGCCTGTTGTAACCACTTGAAATGATAAATACCAACAACGTAGCTATCAGTATGGCTAGTCGCATAGCGAACATCACGAACGTAACGTACATAGCATAGCATAGAAAACTTTGATGTTCGGTTAGCCACCAAATTCCAAAATATAGAAAAGGTAGTACTAACCTGAATTGACATGTCATCCCGTAACCAAAATCGCGCCAGAAACCCGTATCTCGCGATATCACAAGCTGGTCGTTTTCGTGTGGCACCTCTTTACCCTGCAGCGTGTAAACAACGTGAGGGTTGTATAAGCTGAAAACTACTGGATAATACACTTTCTTGCCGGCCTTAGCGTTCCACCGGCAACGATCAAGGAACCTGGCGCTAAAAACCACATCCACGTCGCACATAAACAAAAGAACATCTTTTCGATCGCTGTTCTTCATGCCCCACACGCGCTCCGCCCCGACGCGTAAACCCTTCGCCCGGGAAAACGTTTCGTTCAACGCCAACAATCTTAAATTGTTTGTATTACCACCGCTGTTTTTAGTCATCAAAATTCTGGACATGATAGCCCGCGCTTCCGATAAACCTTCCTCACCGAAATACACGACAGTCAAATATATTCTACGATCATTCTTGAGACCTATCTTGACGAACTTATCCATGAAACTTTGAAAGGTGGACGTCCGACCTGACAACGGTAAGATGATGTGTATTAATTCCTTGTCTTTGACGCTGATGCTTGTGGTTTCGCCGGAGATCAGTTGAAGTGGCGCAAAAGGCCTCATCAAGATAACTTTAGCGAAACCGCCCTTTGCTGTTTTATTCCTAAAGTAGAGTTCGTATTGCGTTCCTGTGGTTGGTTCGTTCCTATATACCCCTTCGATGAAATCGTCTAAGCCGTATTTGAATCTTTTTCTGTCGATCGAACTCGTCACGTTCCGATTGATAACTTCGAGAGCTTTGGTCAGGACTTCTAGGAGATCTTTACGTTTATAGCCGATCGGTTTTTCCACTACCCGTTTTCCCAAACCTGAAAAGAAACGTCGATTGATTTTGGCATATTCGCCAACGCAAACAACAGTATACAGACCCAAATCGATAGGGTAAACTCTGCTGAAGGTGAAATGGTTGAATGGAATCAGTTCGTATTCGTTATTGAGGGAAACGCCGCGCAGAACTTCGGCCGAGATGATTTGTTTCCTGATGAAGTTAGCACATTCCGAATTGCCGAGGAGAGCGTGTGCCGGGGGACTCGTCGAGTTCGAAACATTGATATTCAACGACAAACTGTTTGCCGCCTTTGGCGTACTCCTGAGTGGCAGCTCTGCAAGAAACTCACTATCACACCCAAGGCTTGTCTATCGAAGAATATTGTGATTTATTTCAAATTTTGGATTTGTGGAACAATTTCAAAGAAAAACAATTGGAATGCACTGTTAACTTGAAATTTTAACAGTTCCGATCACAAGTGAACTTTGAAAACCTTAGTAGAGATTGGTATAATCACTTAAATTATTGTATAAATCATCATTAATTATTATGATCAATCTTTATAACAGCACTTCGCAACTTCCATACAAGGGAACTCCTTAACGAAATCAAAATTTTAAACCCTAAAATTTCATTTCATCTCTACAGATGATTTTCAACTGCGACTTTATTCTTCAATCAACGGCTTGAAAAAGAACTCATCCTTCAAAATCCCCTCGAATATATTTTTATAACAAATTTTTTTTGTACAGAGCAAGTCAGATGTGGAACTCTCTTCCATTGGAGTTATTTCTCAGTACTTACAGCAATTCAAGAAACGAATAAACAATATCTTTCATCGTCTCGGAGAGTTCCTAACACGTTAAAAGCATTAGCGTCTCCCGAGATGCAACCATAAAAAAAACATAATAGCTAAACTGAAGCCTGGAAAGGCAGCTGACAAATCAGAAATCTAACGCACTGAGAGTCTGGGTGAGACTCTCGAAAAACTTCATTTGAACATTTTCCTAACATATACCAATAACGCAGCTGGGATTTCGTCGAGGCTTTCAAAAGACCAAGCGTCATGGCGTCGAGGAACTCTGATACCACTTCTCAAATTTGTTTTCAAATGTTTACAAATGACGATCCACAGAAAAACCTATTTTTCATTATTTGAAGAGGTGGAACAAATTCGTTTCTGTCCGTTGAAGACTAAGGGCGGGTCGCATAGAACTAATTTTAACCAGTTGTCTACAAACAACTTGTGAAGCCGTTCTCGAGAGATCGCCACTAGGCCATGGGCCATATTAGCTTACCCGTTATTCTTTTTATGCAACGCGCCCTATTGATTAGATGGGTTATAGTTATTCTTATCTAACTTTATTTTGTGTGATCCTGGAAAACTTTCATTGATGATTGATTAAAATTGAAATTTCTCTACTTGTTTCTATCCTTGCTCGGTTGCGCTTCGATTCTCCTCGTTAGTGAAACTGACGCGTTTAAAATCATATGATTTCGGAACTCATCACGAAATACTTTTTCGAGTTATTTCCGGGTAATTAGTTGTTCCGCCCTCTATTTTTCACACGGTTGACTGTGTTTACCTTGATCTATTGATGATCAAGTAATGATGAAATCATCTGATCCATTTATCCCAAAAAATGATTATTATTGTTCCTTATATCCGAATCTGCAGAAAACCCTCAATCTATTATTTGCTTGTGCACAATTAACACAATTCCCCATGAATGAAAATCCATTCGTTGGAAAAAAAATTAATTGTCTATTAACCACGTCGGAATTGAGCTGGAATAAATAAGGAACATCGTTACGAAGTTCCTGAAATCGGTTGTTCCGATCGTGGAATGAAGGGAATGAAATGTAATTGACTAACTCGCTTTCCACAAACAACTTATTAAGATTTCAATAATAGATTCTCATTAGACAGAGTTCGGAACGAACGAATAACGACAGCGGAATCGCTTCGAATATCTTAATGAAATCGAGTGAATTGTGAAATCGGGCTTTTGTTCGACTTGGGTTTTCTTAGATTTCCGACTCGATTGAATACCTGTCTAAATTTAATCTGTCTGAGTGGATTTATCTGTTGGGAAATTAGCTTTATTGCAAACCTGTACTTATCTTGATCCATTAGGGAGGTTATAACTAATGCAGACCTTGATATTTTACATAATAGGGAAGTATGAAAACAATTTTCTTATGAAAAAGAAAAATTGCTTGTCTCTAAAGTCGGTTTACAGACAATAATTTTACATGATAAGGTTATACATTGCATATTCTTTAATCCCAAGGAACAGAACGGCTGCTTTGAATTCCACAACCACAAATTATCTACAAACAGTTGGACAGCTCATCCGCCAAAATATCTCTGACATGTGTAACATAAAAATTCAAATACCGCATCTTAGGTCCTATTGGAGTTCAGTTGTTACTTACCATTCGAAAGCTGAAATAGTTTCAGTTTCAGAAACTTTATTTCTGTTGTGAGGCGTTCAACTTCTTGACGATATTCTTCTTCTCTCTGTTCCAGAAGAGTTTGGTAGGAAACACTAGCATCAACCAAATGTTGTGGAAAATCTTGTTGACTCAACTGCTCATTCGTTGTTGAACCTGAGGAAGAAGTTAATCTTCATGACGAAAATCTTGAAATTCATTTTCTTATATATTTGTGACAGTCAAACGAATTGAATATTCTCAAATTATTCACGAAAAGAACACATGAATATTGGAATGGGCGCTACGTGAACTTCAAAATATAAGCTAGCTCTTTGGCATATTCTTCTTGATTACGTCTGTGATTTTTATCCACATACTCTGTATCCACTATATCGCTGTAACTAAGATTGTTTCGTTAATTGGAACTGCGAGATTACCTGGATTTTGGAAAGAAAACTCATTAATAAATTATGTCACGATAGAGAAGTGAGGACGTGATACAATCAATTTGCTCCACAGACACAGAAATTAAAATAATCATGAAAAGGCGGATAAATTGAAGCTTTACTTGCTTCAAATAAAGTTTCTTTTGAAATCCAACAAGCAGTAAGAATGAGCCCGTTTTGAAATCCCCCAAACTGCCGCAATAGATGGTTTTCATGAAATGAATCTATTCTAAGCAAGTCGAAAGTTGGTTCCCAGAAACAAACTACCAAACTTTAGACGTAAAAGCCTTTTTGTATTTGAAATGAAGTATCAAATCAGCTAAAGCACTTTCTCGACTTCAAACTAATACCAACCTTACCTACATGCCATTATACGTTTTCTATTTGGTTTTCACGTTATTGGTCATAATAGTTGTGGTGTTTATTGGAAAACGTAACGCATATTTCATTTTAAACGTTCTGTGTAATTACCCTATCATTGTGAACAGTTTGATAACTTTATCACAAAAAAATATAATTGCACCTTAGTTGTTTTGTGTCATCGAATTACTATTGAATATTCAGTACCTTGAAGAAGAGGAGTAAATATGTTCAGTAAAACAATCTTCCAAACATTAACTATACTGATATTCATATCGGTGAGCGTCTGATAATTGTAGTATTGAATTAGAATAAAACGAAAATCGTTCCAGATACCCAAAAGTACATCCGATCCCATTCAGAAAGTACTGAACATTATCATTCGTGGAGCGAATAAAACGAACGTTATGATAACTGGTGGTATTGAAAAGACACTTGGTTTACCATTTAAACCTCTCGAGTTGGGTGGAGTCCAACTTGAAAATTTGTTTGTTTCTGGAACTTCCAAAACAGGAAAATTGGTGAAAGGGCTAGGCAAAGTATCAGCGAAACTTGGTCAACAATTTCAGACTGTGGAATCAAAGGTAGTCCAATGCGTACAGAAAGAACAATTCGATCCGGCCAAAGCAATTTTAATCCAATCTGCATCATGTATAACTGGCAATATCGACAAAGTGGGAAATCTTCTGACCAATTCGTTGAAACAAGTCAACAATACTTACAGCATTGGAAAGTCATTGTTCAAAGCACCACAAAAATGTGACAGTGGTGAATGCTACGCACATTATGCATCTGGTGAGTTACGTTATTTCAATAATGAAGATGTCATCGTTTTTAAATATATTCAGGTATCACTTTTAAACTGGGGCGCATCACTGTTGGTGTGAGTGGAGTTTTGTTCAATGCAGTTACACAGTTGGGATTAATACCGGTGCAACTTCCTGCATGCTTCGTATTACAACCGACATCTGCTCCAATCAGAGTTTTCGGTTTACTTGGTACCAAATTGATAAAATGTGTAGCGGCCTAATAATAATCTGATAATTGTCAGTACAAGTTGATTAAAGTATAACCCAGGAATATATTTCCATTATTATCAGCAAAAGTATAGGATTCTGTTATTCACAGAATCAATTCACTCTCCTCCTCACTGTTCTCAAGTGCAAGCGTATATCTAAAATTCAAGTTTTGATCAGAAAAGTTATAGTTAAAACGGTATATTAATGTGCATGAAGAGATATATCGTTTTAGTGTGAACTATATTATATAGTGATCGGGCCGCTTCTAAAGGAGAGAAGGAGGCTGAAGGACGCTTCGTTCGAAATTTGATTTCAAGGAACAGGCAGTTGCAGGTGCTAAACCACTACAAGGCGCTAAAAGGTGCTTGGTTTTCTGCTTCATACCAAATTCTCACGAAAGCAGCGACAATATTTTCTTTCTCAATTCAATGCAATATGCAATCTCTGAAGCAAAGTTAATTTCGTAGAAAGAAGAAACCTTTTCCTCCCCTTATATTCATAAGAATTCGCAATGATTCTTATTGTTATGTAAGAAATCCTTCAACCAACAAAACGACTCATGCCTTCGAATAATCGAGATATTACGTTGGAAAATACAATTTCGTTTCCGTTGTGATTGAAAACTCGCAGGTAACTTGAGATTTTTCAATTTTATCAGCGTTTCCTTCGTCATATGCGCGAAACCCGGGAAAATCGAAAACATGATTATCCGGACTGTTTCCCAGGAAACAGGTTCACGTTCACCAGAAACTTTCAATTCATTTCAACATATCTTATTGAAGAACGTTGGGTGGCAATCGGCTTACTTCCCTTTAAACGGAAAGAAAACCGAGGGATATTAATAGACAGCAGTAATTTTTAACCAATATTGGTTGACAGAATAACCAATCATATGAGTTATCAGTTAAAATTACATTCTAATGAAAGCAAGTTAAACATTTTATTGTAATAATTTCCATCCTGAAAATGTATATATATATATATCATAGAATGACAGGAAAGCCCAATCGGAAGGGCCGATATATCCCGGCAAATTGGACGTCTGCATGAAATATGTTGCGAAAACTTGGATGGAGCTTGGAATAGTTCGTCATTTTAATTACGTTCCAGAAGTTTGAACAAGGCATAATAAATGGACATCGGATAAATAACCATTAACTTTCAACTTTCATTTTCAAAATAATAGGCTGATCCCTGCCGCTTCAGAGAAAGACTTTCAAACTAATTGCAATTCTATCAATTTCGTTAATTGGTGAAATGGAAATGCGAGTTTCCGATTTCGGGGCATTAGTCTGCGAACGACATGACACCCGAGACACCTGACCTAAAAAATTCAATTACCAAACTTTGCTACTAGGAGCTTAATTCGAAGTTTCAACAAAAGTCAATGAAATTGTCAACGAAACTTTTCATACCGTATAACTTCTATTTAGGAGCACGTGAACTTTTTCCCTTTCGAATACTTTTTTCATTGAAATCGTGATAGCTCTTGGCACTTTTTTGACTCCATGTTCATGTTCAATATAATTCACGATTTTGATTCTTATAGTCTATGGCAGCTTTTTTACTACTTTATCCAGCAGCTCTATTTTATATCGTAACTTAAAACATTCGAATCATAGATTTTATACCAAAAACCTATATGTCTTCGTAAATTTTACAACTACGTTCCCTCCTTAGGGATACAAAATTAGGAGGAGCTCTCTGATCGCATGTGCCACGTTCACCTTAATTTGCAAATATGTTATTAATTTAAACGATAAGCATTTCATAGCCTGTAGCGCAATTTAATATTGTGATGTCGTTCAACTCGTCCGACTCTTCACATATGCACAGACTAGACGAAATTCGATACGATCGAATGAAATTTCAGGAAATACTGAAAACTGACTTGGGCTTCCCGATTTGTTATTGGGAAAAATAAATATTTGAAGAAAATCGGTTTACGGACGATAATTATTACATTATTGATGAACAGTTTTATAATAGATATTTTAGTCAAAAGTGGAACATAACATATTATTATTGCACAATCGACAAAATGATAAAAACAATCGTCAAAAGAGAACGTGTACTACGATTGTGCACTGCCGCTATCTCTCAGAAGTCGGACTCGAATGCATCGGCCGGCGACGGAGTGGACGAAAGATAGATGCGTCACAATAGGAAGGAATAGGAATTTGTAATCACGTTTTGCCATTTTTTTCTCATTTTGATTAGAGATTTTTCCAAAACCGATTTAAATTTTTCAATTTCTTAGAAAAAATGATAAATTTTGTTTATAATTCCTCTGACTCCAAAACCATCTCGAGATATCGCAAATGTTTTCACATACTGAGAACATCCAAGGGGAAAAAGTTGCACATAGGCATTTGTGAAGTATTCAGGAAATTCCATTCAAACGCATCAAATTTTTCTCTATTTAGCAATTGGAAACTTACCGACAGAAAGTGCTACAGAATTATGCTCCTCGGTTGAGAAGACTTCGTTTTCTAAATGGTTAAAACCGCATCGGTTCAGCAATAACAAACTCATCAAACTCAGCGAACATACCAGGAGTAGCAATCTTGTTATAAGTCTCATGTTACACAACCGGAGCATAACGTAGCGTACGTGAATTTTCCTGAAACGAGAAAAACATTTATTTGAATGCTACTGTAAAAATAGATTGGTTTCAATGACAATACTAATGGAGTTTTATAGACATGTCTTGAATACTAGTGAAAAATTAAAAAAAAGTAATAATCGGGCCTTCAAGCCGTTCTTCAAATAAATTTGAATTTTTGAGCAATTCCAAGAGATCTTCCTGATATATTTCGAAAATATAACGTCTCAAATTTCTGACAGAATTTCGATCAATCTACTTAGAATTTCGGAAAAGTTACATAATGTCCTAAAAATTTTACAACTTCTCTGAAGTTATTGAGGAAAACTGAAACCTAACGAAATTCTTCTTATCATAATGGGAAAATGGAAAAAATTCCTCAAGAATCGCAAAACTTGATTAGAAATTTATCTTCATGGAATTTTCTTTAAAATGTTTTTTATAGAATATTCGAGGTTTGTATTGAATTTGCGGGAGCAAAATGAGCTGCAAGACATTCCAATTGAAATCGTGAAACTTGCAAAATAAATGCATTTTGAAAAATGCATTCGCGATTGAATATCATTTCATTCTTATATATAAACTTCAAACTGATCTACGGAGAATCAGACTCGAAGTTCACCATCCAAAGATCTCATCGAAACTAGAGAGTAGATTAGACGATATGAGTAAGCATTTTTGTTTTTTTTACTTGCCAAGAATTCGGGATAATTCTAACATGAACATCATGATTAAAAGATACGTGTAAGAAGATTTTGAGTGTAAAAGATTTTCATATAGTATAGCAAATTTTTGAATTCAAATGAAAACATAATTATTAGGCAAAAGCGATCTCTTAAAAAACAAATATTACTTGCTTGTTTTCTGACGACTGTTTTACTAATATCCTAGGCAAAATCTGAAAAACCAAACATTTTCCTTATTCTTCCAATAACCCATTCGGCAACAATAAAATAATTCCAAAATATCCAGAATAGAAGAACCTCAACTCACAAAACTTACCATTCGTTTTCGTAGTTCGATCAATTGGTACCATTTATCATTTTAATGGATCTTAAATGAATCGTAATTTTGTGTCCAGTGCTGTTAATCATTCGTTGCACAAGGCGATGCCGTTATGAACCCGAGAGTAGGATAACTACGAACCATTCGAAATGGAAATTGTCGAAATTAACATTTCTTCTAATCGAATGCACTCTTCTTCAAGAACTTCATTTCACAACTAACATGAAAATGAGTAAATTTGTGACTATTCACCTAAATATCTACCGGTAACGGAACAATCCGCAAGTTAATCAAGTTTTCCGTAATTTTATGACGATTTCACAAGAAATCCATGGTAATACAGAAATGGTTTTCATAGAAACCATCTTCAGTTTAAAAATAGCACAGAGTGGTAATGTGTTATCATGATGTTATTACTGAAATTTCGATATCTCCCCATAAAACTTTTTATCATTGGATATAAAATAAATAAATATGTATAATGATGTTGATACAAACAAATAAATCAATTCGTGATTCCTGCGTTTTAAAATTATTGAGCTCGATGTTATAAAATTGTCAAAATATTGCGTCTCATCAAGGGACTCATTTTGTGATTATCATCTCAGTACCGTCAACGGCTAATCAATTGTTGAATTAAAGTATGTAACCATATTCGGAATGTTAAGCTTTAAGTTGCTAATTTTAAATATAAAGCTTACATCACGATATAAAATCAAAAATACCAAAAAATTAGTAGTACATATATCTCAATAGGCAGTATTAGTTTGATGAACGAGGTGAAGCGAAGCGGAGCCTAGTCACGATAGGCATCTGAAATAACTCAAACTTTCAACGAATAATGATGACACTTTGGAGGCGACCACAAAAATGAAATTATCCAAGAACTACTCTAACAAGATATGTTTAAAACGAGCGCAGCCAACGAATTTTCATATTCGTATCGAATTTTCCCTTGATATCTCCAAAGTCGGTGCGAAAATTAAGAATAGACGATTTTAATATGATGGATATTTACGTCGCTCGAGGCCTACCGCCCCTCTCCGTGGTCTTCGGACTCCTTCTCACCCCTTTGTATCGGCCAGATCAATATATACCCATAGATCACTCTAAAAAGATTTATTGCCCCATTTTATCAAAACCCGCATCAATGTGTTTGGATTTTCCAGTGATATGGTCAGAGTTCGTTGAAACCATATTGAATTGGAGATATACGCTTGCAACTGCAAAAAGAGAGAAATAGAGTGATTTGGCCTTGCTAACAACACCAGAACGAGAGGTATACGCTTGCAAACGGTCAGTGTGACATATTAGATGCATAATGAAGATTGAAACTATTAAAAATTTTAAACATGATTCATATTGTGACTGAAAAAATTGGAAAATTAGAAGTATAATAAAAATAAAGAAGTTCAACTTGTTGGAATTTTACTTGAACTCATCGGTTAGGGACTGATATTTCTACCATATGTAACATTACCATACGTGTCGCTCGTCATCTGGAAAGCATATGTGCCGAAGACACTGCATATATGGTTTATCTCAATATGGAATTATTTTGCAGAAAAATTGGTAATTAAATCGGTTTTTCCGTCGAGCAATTGAACAGATCTGCTTTCGTCTCGAAAATGCAATGTAGTGAAAAAGATCGAAAGGAATAGAATGACCGACGTTGACTCGTTGGATTTGACTAGTTTATTATCCGATACGCACCTTAGATCCGCTAAAAATATACCTGAGAATGTATTCTTTGGGTAGAATTAATAAAAGAATATAATGACAAATATTGTCATAGCATTTTTCACGCATGAATCGAAAAATATCGATTCTGGCAAAAAATTGATCGAAATGAAAATTGTAGGAAATTTCAATATAAACCTTTGTTTATCACAATTTTTCGTCTAAAATGAAAATGAACGACATAAATTATAAAATAATATTCTCCCGCAGAAAATTCTAGATGCGAATTTCAAACATGCTAGTCATTGTCACTTCATACTTCATAATAATACATAGCGTAACTGAGTGCAATAGTAGGTCTTTCCTAAATCGATGTGAATAACGATCCAAACAACACGTGAGTAAAAACGAGTAATAACTATTTTCAGAAGACCTTGGAACGCAAAATTAAGAATTCACGAATATTTCCACGATTCCACTATCGATTGCTCGTCAAAGAATTCCCGAAATTTGAATTTTATATGCCGTTTAATTACAGTCTTCTACGACTGTCGTGAATTAGCAAGTCAAATTTCAAACACGAGGATCGTTCCAAAAAGCTAATTAGTACATAGCAAATGATCAAAAATTGTGTAATTGAACCATTATCCCAACACGATTGTCGAAAAATATTATCTTACCATCTTTTTCCGCTCATCGTCTTGTGCTGATAACGACACATATTTGCATGATCGTAACGCAGCTTCGGCGATTAGCTATCGTTAATTAATAACACTAGCGAGTCCTTGATAGAGAGAAAAATTTGAACATTTCGTTGAACTTGAGCATTTTCGACCCGTCGCTTTGGAATTTGATGGAAATTACAAATATTCACAAAACCCACACTATGAGCGTAGAATGCATATTCACGTAACAAATTTCACAAATAATTTGCACAACGACTGACATATTCAATAGAAACTCATTTGGGTAACTGATGTTAATTAATGCCTTGATACATGCCCAATTTGCAAAGTTATAACCGTTAAAGTATGCCGGCTGTTGTGCGATCCTTGAAATAATACGTTTTATTCTATTTCTGCAACGCGCACCGACGACTCATATTACAGAGTGCAAAGTCGTGTTTCACCACTAGTATATTATGTTTCTGAAATTTAACTTCAAAAACATTAACCTACTCGAAATATCTGTCCTAAATCGACATTGATTTTCTAGGCATCCATCGAAATTTTTACAATTAAAAATTTCGGCATTTCATGAACATCAAATCATGACCTCATGAATTGGACTCATTGAAAGCAAATTTAATGGTTTTTCATTCACTTACTCCAATTTGGCATTTTACGGCAAATCAGTGGCCACAAAATAGAGAAAAAACGAACTCGCCGTCTCATTTGCGGGAAACTCCAATGAACGTTCCATTGGCGCCGTTTTCTCGGAATAGCGATGTTGCATATCGTGAATCTCAATCTGGTCCAACAGACCGGCGCCCCGACGTCTGATTATTCGCGTCGCAACTGCTGAAATTCGCATCGATGCTATCCAACTCGGTCGCGAATTCCTTCGTCGAGCTTGCGCCATCGTCCAACATCGACCAGTTTATACTCAACATTCGACACATGTTTGGAACATCTTACGGTGCAAAGTTCTACGATTGTGTGTAGGTAATTAGATGACCTTAATTGGACTCCCAAAGGCAGCCAGGAATTCCGAATTTGGACCTCCAGGGGGACGTCTGAGCTGAAGGCGACACTTCATCCCCGAGGAAACATACAGTTCCACATCAAGACAGCAGCAGGTTGCAAAACCACCGCTTTGACTGCTCGCTTCAACAACTCCTCAGTCGTCTTACATAATACGTCTAAAAAAACCGTTTCCGTTCCTTAGTGTCGCCTGTAGGAGAATCCTTCATTTTTTCAGCCTAATGTTGCAGTATTGATGATGTTCCTGAGCTTTGGACAACAACTTTTCAAAACTATCATCCAGTAATTATAGAGAAAATGCAACCAGATGGCCACACGGAAATGTTTCATTATTTTGAAGTACTTTACGAATGTGCCAGCGTATCGAATGATTTATAGATAGAAATAGGATCGTAATATTACTGGTTTCAATTGTTCTTTTTTTCTCAATCGATTACTTCGTTTGATTAATTTCAATTGAATTAAACGTAATCGTGAATAAATTAGTGATCATTAAAATATCTAATGGGCGTAATCGCAATTAGTTAAATTATTCAATCGTCAATTTCATTAAGCAAGTTGAATTATTTTTAATAACTTGCAAGAAATTCACTCAACTTATATATTTTAAACCAAAGTAGATTCATATTTACTATTATCTTATGATAAAAACAAGGTAGGTGTAACTCTCTGCTACTTTATTTGTTTTTCACATTGAGTGAATCTTTTTCATACGATATACTTTCTTCTCTCTTTTGAGGGAAGAAAGGAGTGCTGTACCTCCCATAGAAGGTAAAGTGAAATGCGGGAAGTAAAAATATATTCCTCCCGCATCAATGTTGAGGTGAACTGAAAAAATGACTTAACACGGTATGTGGCGTGGAAATATCAACACGTACTTGATTATCAACGGATATTTGAAATTTGAGATTTCAAAAGGAATAAGCTTTGTCAGAGACTAATAACAACTATTATGTCGCATGAAGAATCGTACATATGCCTCTGGAGTAGAGCGCTCCCTTGGATGATCAAATTTCATCCGCAGAATGGAACCGTGCGCATTCCTCGCTTGGTATACAAATGCCTATTAAGTAACACATATATCGACACGAACTTTGTCAGAGACAATAAGGGTTCCCTCCCTTGGATGATTAAACAAAACTTCATCCGCAGGAAGGAACGATACACCTTTTTCCCTTGGTGTACAACTATAAATTTTCATCGTCCATGCAATAAAATGTTATGATTTCATAAAATCATCCTTTCATAAAAGGAAATGAAGCATTTAAAAAATGTTTATTCATATTTTCCCTACACAATAGAGATATAAAACATATCAATATTTCAGAAAGAATTAAACGATAATCGTAATCATTATCTACTACGCCATATTTTACAATAGATATTTACATTGTTTTAAAAGATATCGAAAGCAATTAATCCTCGAGACTAAACTAGACCTACCTTTTGCGATATTTGATTACTGTGAATATTATAATAAGTTTAACACCATTCATGTAACTGTAACGATTCCCAGTTTCAACTATAGAAGTAAATTCATTGTGATCCAAATAACGAAATTATGTTATGATGCCGTGAAGTGATAAACAAAATATATGTTAGCAAAATAAGTTAAGTATCTACTAAATCGATTTGACTCCGTTGTTTTGAAATGGATGATGGCTCATAGATTCCTGCTTCGCTTTCTCTTGGATGCCGCTATGTACGATTTTATTCACTTTTGACGATTGGTTCATCTGTTCCAACTGCTCGAACACCCAATCAAGCGTAAAGACTACTTTATCAACATTCCCCTTTGAAAACACCATCGGTGGTTTCATTTTAATCACATTGTGATCTGGCCCATCCACACTCAGCAGAATATGATTCTCTTTCATCCTGAAAACGATGTATTAAACTATTGTAGGACGACATTTTCTGATTTTCCAACCTTTTATTAATGAAAGCGGCGGCCTCCGGGTCCGGTTCCCTGCTTTCCCTGTCTTTGACCAGTTCTATTCCGACAAAAAGGCCCTTGCCACGAACGTCGCCGATGGCCCTGTGTCTGTCCTTCAATTCCAAACATTGTTCCAGCAAATAGGTGCCGACTTCAACCGCGTGCTCCAATAAATTCTCCTCCACGAGAACATCCATTACGGCACTTGCCACAGCACAGGATACCGGATTGCCACCATACTGAAGATAAATCACAATGAGAAAATGAAATTTGTTTTCATATTCATATTTTAACTAAAGAAATGAGGTATTAAACTCAATTCGAATAATTTTATGTGTTTTGTGTGTCCACTGGTGAAATGTTCCGCTCTCACACGATCGGTTTTGACGCTTGACCACTGTAGAATGGTTTCATTTATGGAAATGTCGAAAGGCAAATTCCTTTTAAACTATCGCTATGAACATAAGTACAGAGGGAAAAAGTTGGGTGAGAAATTGAATGTCGGATATAATTTGTCCTCACTCAGTAAGGATTAACATCCATCCAGTAAGGACAATTGTACCGGTTTACATTATCATTAGCAGTTCAAGCTAATAAAAGCGATTTAAAAACAAGCTTAGCTCATTTCTTTCACAATCGCAACCATTTATTTACTTCAATTGGAATTATCATATTGCCAGCACAATTTTCAACCTTTGCGTTTAATACAATTTTTCAAAACGTCAGTCAAAATAAATTGAATAGATTTTGTATTTGTTTACTCCGTTATGAATTTTTAGTTCATTAGCAATGGCTGTTGATAAAAGATATAGAGACGATTGCACAAACGAAAAATAAATATTTAATCATAATTAACTCCTATAATTGCAATTAACTTTGAATTTGAGTCCTTCAAACATCAATTATCTTGATTCAATTGAATCAAATTAATTCCCTATGAACTCTTAATCTATGGTTGACCCCAAATTTGGGTTGCTCAAAGGTATTCAATTGCGACTAGCTGGTATTTGATTGACAACTGGTTCATTAAGATATAAAAGTAGAAGGACATTCCATCTGAATGAATCTTCAGAACTTAATCGGTTTCATTTCTTGTGCAAGACGAAAGTGGCATAAATTCTGCAGATTTCAGCCAAAGACTCATTCAAGTTATTTTGTCAAACAAATATTTATTCATTCCGATGTATCCACGGAAAATTGTATCACGTTTCTTTCTATCCACGTGCTTTTTATCACTTGTAATGATAACTCATATAAACATGAAAGCATGATATTAATTGATGTCGAATGAAAAATTTCCAAGAATTTTAACATTGAAATAGGTAAATATACTGGGTTCAAAAAAACAACGACCAAAGACGGAATGGAAAATGTTGAAGAAATATAATCAGGCGAATAATGTTGGCGCCAAGTTTTGATCTCCACAAATGTTTGTCTACTGTATCAAAGATAATTGATATCATTCGAGTTATAAATGGATTTACGTATATTAAAAATCGTTTACTGTATTTATCGCTGATCTTTGCGTCCCAAATTAAATCATCTGAAGTATTTGAAAATATCATAAAATAGATTCCAACGGGTCACACAGATAAATGGCATGTGATGCAAAACGTGATCGATTACAATACTCGCGACGGAGGATTCCCCAAGGCTGTTAATATTGACTTAAACACATTATTTGATGAAATCTTTCTGCCATTGCGAACTTGTGAAGAATAATGATACAAAAAAATACTAACCTATTTTGGAAGTTTTGCCTTTTCACCCTTGGTTCACATATAGCAACTATATTCATTTTCATGTAGTAATAACAGTTATAGCAAAATTCACAAGAAGGGATTTACACAAATCTTCATAAAGAGAATCTTTTAAACAAGCGTTGATTATAAGTTGTAGAAACTCACCGTATTGAAATACTCAACGCCTGTCCGCCTAAAGCTTTCCGCAATCTCCTCGGTTGTAATGACCGCAGCCACTGGATGGCCGTTGCCCATCGGTTTGCCAACGGTTACAATATCAGGCACAACATTTTGCAGCTCAAATGCCCACCAGTGTGTGCCAACCCGACCAAAGCCCACTTGTACTTCATCAGCAATACAAACGCCACCGTGCTCCCTAACATGCTTGTAGACTTGTTTCAAGTAATTTTGCGGAGGGATTATTTGCCCGCCACAGGAGATTAAACTTTCAGCTATAAAGGCACACACGCCTGCATCCTTCTGTTCACGAATCTTCTGGCAGATATCCCTGACTTCATCTGAGTAAAGGCGACTCACTTCTTCTTCGGTGTAAGCACGACCGTTAAATTTGCCACGATATATATCGGGAGAAGATGCCTGAAAGAATAATTTACATGTATCTTTGAGCTGCTTTTTTGAGACTTTTCTGTTTTTTTCCTTGGAATTGTAAATATTGGAATAACTCGAGTAAAGCCCGCCTCAAGGAGTGTCGCGGAAGGCAATGATGCCAGCAGCTATCGAGTGAAAATCTTTTCCTGGTTGCGAGTCATTGGAGTTTTGCAACAGCGGAATGATCGAAGTGAAATAGATGAAAAATAGATGAAAACTAATTGACATAGTGTATTACACTGATAACCGAATATTAATAAATAACTATCAATAACAAAAACTGGTGTCTACGATCTCTTCTTCCTGGAAAAATGGAAACTTTATGCGTCGCTAACACTGAGGTCAATTAATCGTTCTTCAAATGTATGTCTGCTGAATTAATGCGCGTTGAAAAAATGGAGTTCCAATAGAGCAACCTCGACATTCTGGCTAAATCCAGTTTATAAAATCATTGTTTACTGTTTGATATCAATTCGTACTTATGTAATTTTGTGTTTGATGAAACGTTATCTATACTTTTGATTTCATGATTTGGGAATATTTCCAGCAATCATCGGTAGCAAGATTAAATTTTAATAGTCCAAAGATTTCAGGAGGATGATTTTGATAACAAAAGTTTTTCGATTATGAAACATACAAGATGTTCTTAAATCCGATCATAAAAATTCTAGTAATTTTTCGTTTGGCTCGCCGGTGTTGAAACACTTCTCTGAAAATTGAGTATAGAAACATTAGTTCAAAAATTGAATCAATGATGTTCGAAAAAAGACGATACTTATCCTTTTGGAAAATTGAAACCAACAATAAACATCTAATATTTTTGTAAGGAACTTTACAACCGAGATAGGATAAACACTTCATGTACGAGTACTTACCACATGTATATGTTCCTTTTGGCCGCTACCTCCAGGTAGGCTGAATTTGTAGTGAGATATGTCGATCATTGTAGTTAAATGTCCATGGTATGCACTGAAAATATTCATTATCGTTTTTTTTTGAAGTCCAAAAGTTTCTGTCACAATAATTATCTCACCCTTTTAATGCAATTATATCCTTATTTCCAGTGTGGGTCTGAGCGAGACGAATAGCTAAATCATTTGCCTCTGATCCTGAATTAACAAAAAAGCAAACATTTAACTTTTCAGGCATGGTATCAACCAATCGTTTCGCACACAAGACAATGTTGTCATGAAGAAATCTGTTATTCGTACAAAGGGTTTTCATTTGTTCATATCCAGCTGCCACCACTTTAGGGTGGCAATGTCCCACTGAAATAAGTAAAATTTTTTTTTAACATCATATAAATTTCAATATTGCACATTTTGGCATTTCAATAAAAAAATTTTCTTACCATGTGCCACATTGTTGATACAGTCTAAATAGGCATCTCCGTTCTCATCGTACATATATTGACCCTCTGCTCTTACTATTTTAATCGGGTCTTGTTTGAAAAATAATTGACAGGACTTCCTATAAAACGATGAAAAAACGCGTTTCACTTTTTCGTACAGCTCCGAAAATAATTAAAATAAACTACTACTGATAAAATAAAAGTTCAGATGGCAATTTTAGAAACTTCGTTATTTGAGAATCTCCCTGTTCACCTCAACCTCATTAAACGGTGAAAATAAACAACAAATAAAAATTACTAAAATATTTAAATACATTGCTCTGATAAGATAAAAACAGATGCACTATGACTCAGAAAACAAATTAAACAAATTACTTACCCTATATATTTGTCTCTAAGAGCAATTGTCTGATCCTTGGTCATCTGCTCCATGCTGAAGTGAAGTGATGGAAGATTTCTTGACGAATGAATGACCCAAGTTGCCTTATCTCTAATTACGACAAAACGATGGGCCACTTTCACAACCTCGTGCCTATCAGTAATCGTTTTGTTCCACCAGTTTATTCAGTAGCTATTCGATTATTCAAATATTCACACAGGCGCGGGAAAACTTTTTACTTATCTGCGTGTAGTTATATTTCTGATATCAATGTTAATTCGCAATTATTTCATCATTAATTGTAAACAATCCTTTTCAATATATCGATGTACTATGAGTAACAATTTTTTAACTCTAATTTGAAGCAACGTGTATTTCTATTTAAGTTTCGATATATAAAAAGATCGATGTTATATGTATTAGGGGTCTTGTTACAAACAAATAATTTCAGGAAACAACAAATGAGCACTTAATCGCTAGGATCATAATGTTCAAGCCACAAAATGATGGTCATTAGCTAATATGATTATTCATCACTGTTAGGTGATTGTAAGTAACTACTTTTCTAAAAATTCACTTTCCTCCGATGCAAACAAGTAATCTGTTCGATTTTCTACAGCTTCCTTATATTTATAAACATATTATGCAATCGTAAAGTCTTATCAAAATGCTCGCCTTTGCAAATACCATCTTGGGTAAGTCGAATTTTGTACACGGTTTTGTAAATGAACCTTATCGTAACATTCAGAAAAATTTTGGTTTGATAGCAATAAACGTTAATGGATTTCTGGATATTCTGATTTGTGGATGCCTTCTGTAGTACTGTTAAATAAATTTTACGAAATGCGTTAATTCGTCAGTACTTGGACGATGAGTTACCAGGTTTTTTGACTGAATTTTAAAAAGAAGAAGAATAAATTCACGAAATCTCTGAAAAATCTATCCCAAACATGTCGATCCGATGAAAATTGAAAAAATTCGAATTTTTACGCTCTTTTTTGCGTGTTTCAGAAAAATTAGACAGCGATAAAAACTCTTAGGGTAACCGCATCGTGATGAAACTTTCTCGAAAAATTCTCTTATAGATGCGACACCGAATTCCATGCCAAAAATGTCAATCCGATGAAAATTGAAATTTTGATAAAAAGTGCGCGTTTTTGCGTGTTTTAGAAAATTGGGAGCGCGATAAAATCTCTTAGGGTGGCCGCACCGTGATGAAACTTTCAGGAAAAATTCTCTCATTGATGCGACATCGAATTCTATGCCAAAAATGTCAATCCGATGAAAATTGAAATTTTGATAAAAAGTGCGCGTTTTTGCGTGTTTTAGAAAATTGGGAGCGCGATAAAATGTCTTAGGGTGGCCGCACCAGGATGAAACTTTCACGAAGAATTCTCTCATAGATGCGACATCGAATTCTATGCCAAAAATGTCAATCCGATGAAAATTGAAATTTTGATAAAAAGTGCGCGTTTTTGCGTGTTTTAGAAAATTGGGAGCGCGATAAAATCTCTTAGGGTGGCCGCACCGTGATGAAACTTTCACGAAAAATTCTCTCATAGATGCGACATCGAATTCTATGCCAAAAATGACAATCCGATGAAAATTGAAATTTTGATAAAAAGTGCGCGTTTTTGCGTGTTTTAGAAAATTGGGAGCGCGATAAAATCTCTTAGGGTGGCCGCACCGTGATGAAACTTTCACGAAAAATTCTCTCATTGATGCGACATCGAATTCTATGCCAAAAATGTCAATCCGATGAAAATTGAAATTTTGATAAAAAGTGCGCGTTTTTGCGTGTTTTAGAAAATTGGGAGCGCGATAAAATCTCTTAGGGTGGCCGCACCGTGATGAAACTTTCACGAAAAATTCTCTCATAGATGCGACATCGAATTCTATGCCAAAAATGTCAATCCGATGAAAATTGAAAATTTGATAAAAAGTGCGCGTTTTTGCGTGTTTTAGAAAATTGGGAGCGCGATAAAATCTCTTAGGGTGGCAGCACCGTGATGAAACTTTCACGAAAAATTCTCTCATAGATGCGACATCGAATTCTATGCCAAAAGAGACAATCCGATGGAAATTGAAATTTTGATAAAAAGTGCGCGTTTTTGCGTGTTTTAGAAAATTGGGAGCGCGATAAAATCTCTTAGGGTGGCCGCACCTTGATAAAACTTTCACGAAAAATTCTCTCATAGATGCGACATCGAATTCTATGCCAAAAATGTCAATCCGATGAAAATTGAAAATTTGATAAGAAGTGCGCGTTTTTGCGTGTTTTAGAAAATTGGGAGCGCGATAAAATCTCTTAGGGTGGCCGCACCGAGATGAAACTTTCACGAAAAATTCTCTCATAGATGCGACATCGAATTCCATGCCAAAAATGACAATCCGATGGAAATTGAAATTTTGATAAAAAGTGCGCGTTTTTGCGTGTTTTAGAAAATTGGAAGCGCGATAAAATCTCTTAGGGTGGCCGCACCGTGATGAAACTTTCACGAAAAATTCTCTCATAGATGCGACATCGAATTCTATGCCAAAAATGACAATCCGATGGAAATTGAAATTTTGATAAAAAGTGCGCGTTTTTGCGTGTTTTAGAAAATTGGGAGCGCGATAAAATCTCTTAGGGTGGCCGCACCGTGATGAAACTTTCACGAAAAATTCTCTCATAGATGCGACATCGAATTCTATGCCAAAAATGGCAATCCGATGAAAATTGAAATTTTGATAAAAAGTGCGCGTTTTTGCGTGTTTTAGAAAATTGGGAGCGCGATAAAATCTCTTAGGGTGGCCGCACCGTGATGAAACTTTCACGAAAAATTCTCTCATAGATGCGACATCGAATTCCATGCCAAAAATGACAATCCGATGGAAATTGAAATTTTGATGAAAAGTGCGCGTTTTTGCGTGTTTTAGAAAATTGGGAGCGCGATAAAATCTCTTAGGGTGGCCGCACCGTGATGAAACTTTCACGAAAAATTCTCTCATAGATGCGACATCGAATTCTATGCCAAAAATGTCAATCCGATGAAAATTGAAAATTTGATAAAAAGTGCGCGTTTTTGCGTGTTTTAGAAAATTGGGAGCGCGATAAAATCTCTTAGGTGGCAGCACCGTGATGAAACTTTCACGAAAAATTTTCTCATAGATGCGACATCGAATTCTATGCCAAAATGACAATCCGATGGAAATTGAAATTTTGATAAAAGTGCGCGTTTTTGCGTGTTTTAGAAAATTGGGAGCGCGATAAAATCTCTTAGGGTGGCCGCACCTTGATGAAACTTTCACGAAAAATTCTCTCATAGATGCGACATCGAATTCTATGCCAAAAATGTCAATCCGATGAAAATTGAAAATTTGATAAAAGTGCGCGTTTTTGCGTGTTTTAGAAAATTGGGAGCGCGATAAAATCTCTTAGGGTGGCCGCACCGAGATGAAACTTTCACGAAAAATTCTCTCATAGATGCGACATCGAATTCCATGCCAAAAATGACAATCCGATGGAAATTGAAATTTTGATAAAAGTGCGCGTTTTTGCGTGTTTTAGAAAATTGGGAGCGCGATAAAATCTCTTAGGGTGGCCGCACCGTGATGAAACTTTCACGAAAAATTCTCTCATAGATGCGACATCGAATTCCATGCCAAAAATGTCAATCCGATGAAAATTGAAATTTTGATAAAAAGTGCGCGTTTTTGCGTGTTTTAGAAAATTGGGAGCGCGATAAAATCTCTTAGGGTGGCCGCAGTGCGCGTTTTGCGTGTTTTAGAAAATTGGGAGCGCGATAAAATCTCTTAGGGTGGCCGCACCGTGATGAAACTTTCACGAAAAATTCTCTCATAGATGCGACATCGAATTCTATGCCAAAAATGTCAATCCGATGAAAATTGAAATTTTGATAAAAAGTGCGCGTTTTTGCGTGTTTTAGAAAATTGGGAGCGCGATAAAATCTCTTAGGGTGGCAGCACCGTGATGAAACTTTCACGAAAAATTCTCTCATAGATGCGACATCGAATTCTATGCCAAAAATGACAATCCGATGGAAATTGAAATTTTGATAAAAAGTGCGCGTTTTTTGCGTGTTTTAGAAAATTGGGAGCGCGATAAAATCTCTTAGGGTGGCCGCACCTTGATGAAACTTTCACGAAAAATTCTCTCATAGATGCGACATCGAATTCTATGCCAAAAATGTCAATCCGATGAAAATTGAAAATTTGATAAGAAGTGCGCGTTTTGCGTGTTTTAGAAAATTGGGAGCGCGATAAAATCTCTTAGGGTGGCCGCACCGAGATGAAACTTTCACGAGAAATTCTCTCATAGATGCGACATCGAATTCCATGCCAAAAATGACAATCCGATGGAAATTGAAATTTTGATAAAAAGTTTTTTGCGTGTTTTAGAAAATTGGGAGCGCGATAAAATCTCTTAGGGTGCGCACCGTGATGAAACTTTCACGAAAAATTCTCTCATAGATGCGACATCGAATTCCATGCCAAAATGTGATGAAAATTGAAATTTTGATAAAAGTGCGCGTTTTTGCGTGTTTTAGAAAATTGGGAGCGCGATAAAATCTCTTAGGGTGGCCGCACCGTGATGAAACTTTCACGAAAAATTCTCTCATAGATGCGACATCGAATTCCATGCCAAAAATGTCAATCCGATGAAAATTGAAATTTTGATAAAAAGTGCGCGTTTTTGCGTGTTTTAGAAAATTGGGAGCGCGATAAAATCTCTTAGGGTGGCCGCACCGTGATGAAACTTTCACGAAAAATTCTCTCATAGATGCGACATCGAATTCCATGCCAAAAATGTCAATCCGATGAAAATTGAAATTTTGATAAAAAGTGCGCGTCTTTGCGTGTTTTAGAAAATTGGGAGCGCGATAAAATCTCTTAGGGTGGCCGCACCGTGATGAAACTTCCACGAAAAATTCTCTCATAGATGCGACATCGAGTTCCATGCCAAAAATGTCAATCCGATGAAAATTGAAATTTTGATAAAAAGTGCGCGTTTTTGCGTGTTTTAGAAAATTGGGAGCGCGATAAAATCTCTTAGGGTGGCAGCACCGTGATGAAACTTTCACGAAAAATTCTCTCATAGATGCGACATCGAATTCTATGCCAAAAGAGACAATCCGATGGAAATTGAAATTTTGATAAAAAGTGCGCGTTTTTGCGTGTTTTAGAAAATTGGGAGCGCGATAAAATCTCTTAGGGTGGCCGCACCTTGATGAAACTTTCACGAAAAATTCTCTCATAGATGCGACATCGAATTCTATGCCAAAAATGTCAATCCGATGAAAATTGAAAATTTGATAAGAAGTGCGCGTTTTTGCGTGTTTTAGAAAATTGGGAGCGCGATAAAATCTCTTAGGGTGGCCGCACCGAGATGAAACTTTCACGAAAAATTCTCTCATAGATGCGACATCGAATTCCATGCCAAAAATGACAATCCGATGGAAATTGAAATTTTGATAAAAGTGCGCGTTTTTGCGTGTTTTAGAAAATTGGAAGCGCGATAAAATCTCTTAGGGTGGCCGCACCGTGATGAAACTTTCACGAAAAATTCTCTCATAGATGCGACATCGAATTCTATGCCAAAAAATGACAATCCGATGGAAATTGAAATTTTGATAAAAAGTGCGCGTTTTTGCGTGTTTTAGAAAATTGGGAGCGCGATAAAATCTCTTAGGGTGGCCGCACCGTGATGAAACTTTCACGAAAAATTCTCTCATAGATGCGACATCGAATTCTATGCCAAAAATGGCAATCCGATGAAAATTGAAATTTTGATAAAAGTGCGCGTTTTGCGTGTTTTAGAAAATTGGGAGCGCGATAAAATCTCTTAGGGTGGCCGCACCGTGATGAAACTTTCACGAAAAATTCTCTCATAGATGCGACATCGAATTCCATGCCAAAAATGACAATCCGATGGAAATTGAAATTTTGATGAAAAGTGCGCGTTTTTGCGTGTTTTAGAAAATTGGGAGCGCGATAAAATCTCTTAGGGTGGCCGCACCGTGATGAAACTTTCACGAAAAATTCTCTCATAGATGCGACATCGAATTCTATGCCAAAAATGTCAATCCGATGAAAATTGAAAATTTGATAAAAAGTGCGCGTTTTTGCGTGTTTTAGAAAATTGGGAGCGCGATAAAATCTCTTAGGGTGGCAGCACCGTGATGAAACTTTCACGAAAAATTTTCTCATAGATGCGACATCGAATTCTATGCCAAAAATGACAATCCGATGGAAATTGAAATTTTGATAAAAAGTGCGCGTTTTTTGCGTGTTTTAGAAAATTGGGAGCGCGATAAAATCTCTTAGGGTGGCCGCACCTTGATGAAACTTTCACGAAAAATTCTCTCATAGATGCGACATCGAATTCCATGCCAAAAATGTCAATCCGATGAAAATTGAAAATTTGATAAGAAGTGCGCGTTTTTGCGTGTTTTAGAAAATTGGGAGCGCGATAAAATCTCTTAGGGTGGCCGCACCGAGATGAAACTTTCACGAAAAATTCTCTCATAGATGCGACATCGAATTCCATGCCAAAAATGACAATCCGATGGAAATTGAAATTTTGATAAAAAGTGCGCGTTTTTGCGTGTTTTAGAAAATTGGGAGCGCAATAAAATCTCTTAGGGTGGCCGCACCGTGATGAAACTTTCACGAAGATTTCTCTCATAGATGCGACATCGAATTCCATGCCAAAAATGTCAATCCGATGAAAATTGAAATTTTGATAAAAAGTGCGCGTTTTTGCGTGTTTTAGAAAATTGGGAGCGCGATAAAATCTCTTAGGGTGGCCGCACCGTGATGAAACTTTCACGAAAAATTCTCTCATAGATGCGACATCGAATTCCATGCCAAAAATGTCAATCCGATGAAAATTGAAATTTTGATAAAAAGTGCGCGTCTTTGCGTGTTTTAGAAAATTGGGAGCGCGATAAAATCTCTTAGGGTGGCCGCACCGTGATGAAACTTCCACGAAAAATTCTCTCATAGATGCGACATCGAGTTCCATGCCAAAAATGTCAATCCGATGAAAATTGAAATTTTGATAAAAAGTGCGCGTTTTTGCGTGTTTTAGAAAATTGGGAGCGCGATAAAATATCTTAGGGTAGCCGCACAGTGATGAAACGGCCACGAAAAATTCTCTCATAGATGCAACACCGAAAACTATCCCAAACATGTCAACTTGATGAAAATTGAAAAATCGATTAATGTTGCGCTTTTTTGCGAGTTTTAGAAAAATTGGACAGCGATTACAACTCTCAGGGTGGCCACACCATAATGAAACTTTCAGGAAAAATTCTCTCATAGATGCGACACCGAAATCTAGCCCAAACATGTCGATCTGATGAAAATGAAAAAATCTCGAATTTTTGCGCTCTTTTTTGCGTGTTTTACAAAAATTGGACAGCGATTACAACAAATTTGAAATTTTGAATTCTTTTCCTAATATAACCAAAGAAATAATAAAAGTAATAATAAAAATACTGTAATACTCTACATGGTGAAAATTTCGTTGACTCATCGATTCCACCACAAAAAGAATACCAAGAACGATTATCGGTTATAATTACATAAATGTTTGAAAATTACCGATAATTTTAGAAAAAAAAACGTGCTATCATAAAATTACACTCGTTTATTGTCAAATTGTGATGAAAAAGCTCGAGTTCGAAGGACGAGGGCTCTTTTACAAAATATGAAAATGAACAAGTGCAATTTTCTTGAGCGGACCAGCCTGAATGTTTCCACTCCGAATTTAAGTAAAGGCTGATCCAGTTAGTAGCTAACAGACTCAAAGCATCCAGTAACAAATTGCTTCAGTTAATTTCATAATTATGTATTCCATATTTAGTGTAGTCCTTTTTTTATATCAATACAATATTATTTATGAGAATTCAATTTATCCCTCACAGATGATATTTTAAGTTCTGTTCTCGATAAAAAAAAAGGTTACATGAGTACAGCTTCAAGTTACAATTTTGCTCAACTCGAATAGTAGTACGTTTAATCAGCCGTACCCGGTGAATTTCTGAACAAAAATGGTGGTGCACTTATTACAGACACCAGGGTCCAATTTGCGTCCGTGGTAAAATGAGGCTAATGGTACAAACGGATGGATTTTTCATGCTAGTAAATAAATGTTAATTTTTAAGCGTTTTATTAGAGGCAATAGTGGATTACACAATGTTTCTAGCAAACACTCAGAAACACTTTAGATAGATAGATCTATATAAATATTACGCCATAAAATATTAGAAATAAATTAGAATACATAATAGAATGCCGTCGCTATTGCGCCAATGTTGCATATTTAGAAGTGACAACACTATGGTTTGTTCAATATTTTGAACATCCATCAAAACGGCTTCGTGTGTACTAACGTTATGTGTATAAGTATATCATTTATTAAACTGCCATTTTTATGAACAAGTGAAAAAATGTGATACAAAGAATCTATTCGCACCCGACTGATTTACCCAAGTTCAACACAACTTTCACACAGTGGTTGAATTTTTGAGGTTTCTTATTTTCAACGGCAGAACTTATCGTATTAGTATAAACATGTGAAATAGTAAATCCCACAACAATATCTGATCCTAATAAAATATTTTCATCGGGTTTTACAACGAGTTTAACAAAGGCCTTATTCGACTTTCTCCAAACAACCAATCTAAAACAGAATAGTTAGAATTATAACTCAAAATGTATCTTACTACTTTTTATCATCTTGAATATTATGAGCCTCATTAAAATCATCATACTCAGCTGCATCATCTCTTTGTGGTAAAATGAATGAACTTGTAGGGAGGTCCACATGGGTAAATGTTTCACAAATTTGTAACTGGCTCACTAAGTGAGATATTGTAGTATCAAAATCATCAAGTTTTAGTTCGCTATGCGTCTGTGAGTCATCACTTTTAAATGGTAGAAAAGACACAGTTGTTTGATGTTGGGTAGGATTTGTAAATTTCAGTATCAGCTCAGAAGATTTACCAGCTCTTAAAGGTTGCACTGTTACAATCCGAATTTCAGGAATGTGGTACCTGAAACAAAAATTTCATAATATATTTTTTATATAGTACCGAAGTATCTCGCCACAAGCGTCACTTATTGAAGACTAATTTATATAAAATTTGTTGAATTCAAAGGGGGCAATTTAATGTTGACCCCATTTTTAAGAATATTTGGAGGTCAAGGCGTATTTTTCATATGGACCTCCTATTTTTTATTTTCGTTTCTGAAAGGAAGTAAGTAAGAAAGAAAGAGTTATTTTGCAATAAGTGATGCCCCTGGAGAAATATTCAGATGCACCCTGTAGGTCTTGATCACTTACAGAGCAAACAGTTGAATTTTGAATTTACAAGAATTTGGATTGTATTCTGGTTTGCTAACATTATGTTCACATTTTCGGCATCTAGCAGAGCACTTGAAAGAAAGATTCTTTTGTATCGGGAAGAGCATACTCGTTTGATCGGGTTGTAAATCTGGCTGGCGTAAACGTTGATCCACAGTTGTTACTGAAAATTATAATGAAGAAAAGATATTTAATGTTCCCCCACTTACTTTCTAGAAGATTTATTTGTTTCGTAAGGATCTCGTCGTTGAAATCGTCCACATTTTCTACTGCTTTGGATGGTTCAACAGATTTCATGATGTTTTTGTTGTACAAAAGTGGCCCTTCTTCGTGCAATCCAATCCGTTTTCTCAGAGTTGCTGCTGTTATCCCCGATAAATCCTACATTGAAACGAGATATTGCATCAAGTTATCACACTTTCGGTTACTTACACTGTATGAGATCAACTTCCCTTTCTTTCTTTTGTTAAAGTATTCGTTATTTTGTTTTTCCTTATCTCGAAGGGTCTTATACATATTTGATATTTCACGTATACGGTTTCCATGAATAGTATCCCTTTTGGGCCAACCTCCTGTAGCTGTATATTGAAAATATAATCTTTAATATGATTCTTTTCTTATAATGACAGAAATTAGAAATAAATAAAAATTATTACCGGCAATTTGATCAGGTAATCCAATATCCCTTGAACTCCATCTGCAACACAAACACGAAAGATAGTATGTTTTTTTGAACCCTTTAGCATCCTCCTGGGGCTGTGATACTTTCATTGATGCTCTGACTGATAATTCGTGAAAACAGCTTGGACATACGAAGCAATTCGCACATTTGTTCTTTTTGGCTCTAGCTTCTGCAGAAGGAAGATTCTCGCAACATTTTCCGCAAAATTGAACGTCGACCTAAATGAAAAATGAATTGTTGTCCGAGCACCAGAGGTAGTTTGGTGAAAAATATCCCATTGTCAAAGTTTTGACGCTGAATATAATAAAAACAAATGTAACGTTTCAATTTCACTAGAAGTGGCTGAAAAAAGGTTGAAATAAGGAATTTTTATGTTATTTTTATTTATCTTTTGAAGTACATATAATACACAAAAATTTCAAAAAAATATGTTATATTCAAACTGAGAATTGAAATACAATGGTCAACTTCAGAAGCCTTTGGGACCAATAAACTTGTTGCAAATTGTAAAAGAACATTCTGATTTACATTTTTTTTCAAAAACTTTTATCTCAATTTATATCTTGCAGGACATAGATTCTCACAAAAAACTTGTCCCTTGTTGTGGTGCTTAAATTGAGATCAAATTTGGACGGTTCAATTTATTTAAAATTTCAGAAATATATTAATTACTTTTGAATTAAAGTAACAAAAAGAGGTGATTTCTGGCAAGCAAATTGTTACAAAATTATCTTTTGAGTAAATTGAGTACATGTTTTTGTGCGTCACTCAAAATCCAATATATTGTGTTTTATAACGCAAAAATTTGAAATTACATTTCTTTTTTGTTAATTGACTTCAGAAAATGCGTTAATATAGCTTGTTTCTGAAAAGTCAAATTCTAGTAAAATTTTTAATCAACCAAGTCACTCAAACATGGTCTGGATACTTTAAACAACCACGCACCACAATGAAGAGCTAGAGAAAGTTATTCTTTTGCCAAAACCTGTTCTGGAAAATATAGTAAATACATGTTATTCAATTAAAAATGAAGCTTCTTCAACACGAGTTAAACTACCTATTTGCATTTGAGCTCTTTCGTATCATAAAAACTGGAACCAGACAAACAAAAAAACAAAACAACGCTTACTTAAGGCTTTTTGACCGACTTCCATCATAACTAATGTTACATTTAGTATTATTCTAATCAGCATTCAAAAATCTGATTCAACCTTCGGCAGTGGGACTTTTTACACCAAACCACCTCCTCCGCTCAAATTAATAATCTCATTCGATATCTACCTCATGAGATACACAATAATTGCATCGCAGGCTCGAGCAATATCGGCAGAAATACAGATGTTTAATTGTTTTGAGCAGGCCACAACTACAAACATATTTAACACAATCGATGTCTAAGTAGCCTGCCGACATAGTTTTTGTATTGTGGCTACAATTTTATGAAAACTAAAGCCGAAAAATTTAATAAAACATTCACTAATGTTCTATAAACCTGTTGTGAACATGAAAACGTCAAGAGTAAATTTTTAGGTTAACCACACAACCACTGAACAACTACACCACACAACCAGAACATTAAAACGTAAGCTAGATCGCTAGCTACATTCGAAAGGGTTGTGAAATTAGGTAGGCAACCCGTAAAATAGATTAAAGGTAAATGATTTATCCGCGCTTCCAAATACTATACTTTATATATACTTTATATAGAGATAGATTTGATTGATTTTAGAAGGATTTATCATTTCAACGTTGTGCAATCTCTTGTAGTGTAAAGAGAGTGTAAAGAATGCACTGGCTCCATCTATTTATTATTAAAATAAAACTAGAAGTAAGCTCTGATAATACGTTTCCGCATACAAGGTTTCTTCGATATGCGCACATTCGGTATTAATAATAAGTCAGTTAGTGCCACTGACGCAAGGTGGAGAAACGCCAGCAGTTCTGAGATAAAAGAGAGTGACGTAGAGCGAGCACTGAACTAAATTGGCGTAGGGATTGGAACATCGAACTGTCGTTATGTGTAGTGTTGTGTCAGCCAGCTAGGGGCCAGTGGCTCTCGTGGTGTGCGCTCGGTTGTGGGTTCATTAATCGCCATATTTGTTGTTGTCTTGAATGGGGGAGGTCACCGCACGTGTAAACGATCTTATTTGGTCGACGGTCGGTGCGAAATCCGAAACGTCGTGTTATGTAATTCGTCTGCGATGATGTGCCAGACGTTATCCTAGATTTTAATGGTGCATCGAGCCTGTGATTCATCCCGTTCGTCCCCGAACAGTTTCCGGATCCAAGGCAAATTCTTTGTTCGAAACTGGCGGCGGCCGGAAATCTTCCCGGCGATGGCGGCGACGTCGCGGCCGCTATTCTCGAGTGGGAATCATCCTTTGACGATTCGGACCGCTTCGAGGAGGATTCATTGTGCAGCTGGAGCTCCGAGCCAGAGAGCCTGTGCAACAACTGGCGTGGATGGAAACGGCCCTCTCCTGGCTCCGCTACATTCGTTGGCACCAACAGGAGGGCTTTCGTCGGTGAGTTGCTTTTCCAACACTTTCCCTCTGTACAGGAAAGACAGTCTGTCAACACGACGTTTTCTCCTACTTCTCCCCAGGAATGTGAATTAATTATGATGATTGATTACACAGATATTGTTGAGAGTGAAGTGGCCGTTTTAATCTGAGAATTTAAGGGGGAAAATCACTTTCTCATTCTTAAAAAACACGTACTTTCATTCCATTATTTCGCATGTCACCAAAAGTTAGTTAAAAGAAATCTATTGTGAAAAAAAGGTTGTAAGTTATGGATGTGCTTTGTTCTGCCATCACATGGAAGAATAACAAAGGACGTCAGAAGGTATCGCGACTATTCAGACCTTCCAGTTCCAGTTTAGACCTTTTGTTGGTTATCGTTTTGATAGTTGTTAACCTAAAATGGGTAAACAAGTATGTTGTTAAACAATATATTGTATGACAAATTTGAAATTCAACAAATTCCGACACGTAGGTCATGATGTATTGAAGTATTTCTAAAACACGTCAATTTTTGTACTAAATAGGCCATGATACAATGATGTTTATTTCTTCATTGTTTACACAGTTGCGGCAATCTGTAACTTTCTTTATCAGTTACAAGGTAGGTTGATTATATTTTTATCTATGTGTAAAAAAGGCGCTTTCTAAACTTATTCGTACATCATTATTACAAAACTTCCGAGGAAGATAATTAGAGTTTGCATTTTACTATCTTTGTAACTACCCTTTGTTCCCTTATGTCTATGTAACAAGTGTACCAAAAAGTCTCGGGTAGTGGTTGACTGCGGTTTTCTCTTCCTGACGTAAACTTTGGTCTCAGGTCTTCTGTATTTCAACGACAGCTGTCACAAAATGTCGTTTCTTCTTCTTTTTCTCTCAGAATTGGGCACATTTTGTAGCATTTGAAACAGTTGCTCTTTTTTTATAACAAATGCTTTTCCCAGTCAATCCAGAGATTTTTTGGTAGACTTATTACGTATTTATCATATTCGGTTAGAATAAGGAAGTTATTGCAAAAAACGAAAATAATTTGAAATTAATCATTCGTTTTCAACGTTAAGGTAAGTCCTCATTTTTTGTTATCAAATATTTATATTGTCCGTTGGGTAAAACTAAAATATAAACTCAGAAAATGTGTCCCCACGCTTTCAAAAAACGACTGTTCCCATTTTTTTTCGCAAAAACTGTTATGAAGTTTTGAAAAAAATCTATAATAATGAATCAAAAGAGATGATCCTCTGGAATTACAATTGGAAAAATATAGATGATGAATTTTCTTCTACATGACCAATGGAACAACCAACATGGCTATATCACAAATTTGATTTCAAGCGTTTCTGGAATCTATTTGATTCCAAATTTATACAGTTTCTTTAATTTAAGTTTCACTAACGTTAAATATTGAACACATGGACATCGTTCAAATGAACAAAAATTTAACTTCATACTCTGAAATAATTTTTTTTTAGTTTCTTGAAAAAGCATACAAAAAATCATTCATCTTCATTATATTATTAGCAAATTATTTGCAAATTGAAATTGAACCATGATGAGGACACTATTTTCGAATCCAATCACTTAAAATCCCATTAAGATAATTACTCAACTCTAATTGACATTTATACAAAATCGCATTTAAATGTCCAGTTTTCAAATAATTATTCGGTGGTTATATTGAAAGTATTTACTTTCCACCTAATTTGATAATTTTGGTAGATATACTCTTTTAGTTCAGTCATAGGTTTGCATTAGAATTTAATGCATTTCTGAAGTAAAGGCATTCTCAGAAATAAAACTTCCTCAGTTTAAAAGAACATTATTTTCGATCACGAGCTTGCGCATTATGAATTGGCACATTGCCATAGAATAAAAACATGAATAGTGATGGTCGCATCTGATGACTCCCACAATGTGTTGTGATCAGTTGACCAAGTGCTGGCCATCGCCTCCTCCTGATCTCCAATGACCGAAAAGCGGAGGACATTTGATGACTAAAAATAATTGTTAAGAATCAAATAAAGTATCCACTTTTGGTCGGAATAATTTCATGTTATGGTGAACTTTGCATTTCATTTATTTGAAATAAAAGTCGTTTTTTAAGTTGACAGGGTTCACAAAAATGCGAAACATTTAAAAAAACGAACTAATATAACTCAATTTCTAAAACCACCATCGCTTTCGGTTTTTCACCGTTGATACGATCATTTCGATTACTATTTCCGTCTATAATGACCCGTTTGTGAGAAAAAAAGATCGATCCCTGACATTAAGCAACATTGTGCGACATATTACAACCGTATATTTCTAATTTTCCTACCGACTTTGGAGATATTGGAGAAAAATTCGATACTTATATAGGGATTGGGCCGCGCACGCAGACTTTCTTATTCTATGTAATGAGGTTTGTCTCAACAGTGAAATAGCCTCAAGGCTACCATCGGGCCAAATGTGATTTAGCCTTACCCTGAAGGAACAATATCGTTTTCATATGGAACACAGGTTCCTATTATATTTTAAAACTTTTTTAATAACTTTCCTATTCTTCGTTATCTAACTTCTGGCTGGAGTATTATAAAAAAAACTTCTTCGTCCAATTTTTGAATTGAAATCTACTATCGGCATTTGAAGTATGCCAGACTCGGAAAAGTATCGTTTGAGTTAACAACATAAAAGAAACGATTGTATTACCACTACATTATTTATAGACCTTAAAAATTAACGATTTCGTTCACGCTTCTGAACAAATTCGAACGAGCCCGTACCATAAAGTGGAAATGTTCAATTCACCGAAAAGGAACTGCAAGACGAAGCCGTTGTTGCATTCAGGTGTAAGGTATGTTTTGGGCAGGGGAATTGTTTGAGCTGCTAGCTGATGAAGGGTGATGAATCAGGTCGTCAGTGGGGGACAATTTAAAACCTAAATATGATACGATCGATATTGAAAAAATTCATCTCAATATTTACGTGTTTTTCATTTAGTTTTCTCATTAGCACAAACAATACTTCTGTGAATTATTATGAAAATTGAATGTTCTCAAATCGCTCAGCTCGAACGATACGATGAATTAATAATAATTCAATAGTAGTTCGAATCGCGACGGACTGTTGTATATTTAAATCGATCAGAAAACCATTCCGAATCGGAACTGGAATATACAATAACAATAATTACGATATTTCATGACGGAATCTATTAAGTGAAGCCCGCTTATCCCCATTTCACTCAATGATTACTACCCTATAAAGTAAAAAAGAAAGAATGAAACAAATTTCAGTTGAAGTTGGACAAAACGTCGATGCACATTAAGGAAAATCATCCAGGTCGCATGTTTTCATGTTGGTCCGATATTACATTCAAACGATACTATAAATGTTCAAAGGGTTCATCGGTTTCTCGGCAAATAGATCGGTAGATAAACGTGCAACAGGATGGTCAGCTTTTTTTGTGTGGAGTCGTTGAAAATCGATTGTATCTCATGACCAGAGAGTATTCAGGTCCTAAAAAGTATGGTCTCTGAACAAAAATTGTTTTACTGACTAACTTGAACTATAGATACCGCAGAAATGAATAACTCACATTTAATATTTCTACCGATAGTATTCTTTAAAATGTACAAATATGTGGATAAAAGGCGACAAAATACCGACGATGGGCCGCAAGGAGGACCTCCGTCCGTCCTTCTTGCCGCGTGTTGCTGACCGCTGGTCTATAGTAATCTAATCGTGACGCATATAGAGGCGGGCGCCCGCACACTCGTCTTAAATTTTTTGAATGAGTGTCTGGGCAACATTTATGTTTCATTGTGACAATTTCGTTCTTTTCGTTAATTATTAATTGAAATAAATCAAAATTTGATATTTGAAGGTAATTTTTATAACGACTTCAGTTGCGAATCAGTTATCGCCCAATTTGTATAAGTAGAAAAAGACTGGTTCCCAACATGTTTGGATTTTTATATACCGACCTCGGTTATCGATCGGGATTTTCTACCTGGTTATAAATATACGAACGTGGTCATAGTTGTTGTCTAGTAGCGAAAGTATTTTCACTGCCTTTTTGCGCCTGGAGTTTTATCGCAGTCCAACTATCGAAGGAACTATATTACTGTTGAAGGTGGCAGATATAAAGGCATGTGTGAACGGGGCATAATAAAAGTGAATCCGATAAAGTGCGATGAGCGGCGCGCAGTCCCATCCATCGCAGTGCTGTTCCTATCCATTGCGATGGTTGCGCTTGTCGGACAGAGGGGTCTACGGTCCTTGGCAAGAGGGCTAACGTCCCCAGGCAACCATAACAGATATACACATGGACGGGGACAGGTCCGGGTTCGCCGACTTGTGACGAAGAATTCGTGACTGCCTTTTGTTTTATGCGAATACGCAATGAAAGGAGTTGCTTTGCGTTTTGCCGAATAGGACGATTCGAAATATGATTGCATGTTTAGGATGGTGCCGACGAGCAATCCGTCCCTGCGGAAGGACGGCGGATCCGCGACCGCTCTCTGGGTTCAAACTCCTGCTAATCACAAAGAAAATATACACTGGCGAGAGGAGACCTTGATTTCTTTCCGATTCGTCGGGATTCGTGCGTAGGTAATGGACCGACCTCTTCTCTTTTTATTCAACGGCGATGGACTCTCCGTCCGAGCCCATGTCGGACCTGGTGCGTGATCTTGGTTAAGATGAAAAGGGCACGATAGAGCGGACGTCAAAGGAACCAAATATAGCGCCGCATCGTACGTGTACTTGAATGTGACGCTCTCCGATTATCGGTTATAGTACAGGTGTCTAGGCAACCACTATATTGCGTTAAAGTTTGTGGAGATCTTATCTTAAACTATATGTTATTAAAGTTTTGACACTTCCCAGTACGTTATTGGAAACAATTGTTTTCTATTGTGCGATACATTGTACAAAAATTGCTCAGTGAAAACTTTTCCCATGAAAGCCATTACGCTATGTCGTTTTTTCCAATTATATTGAAAGTATAATACCAATCGATAACAACACATCGCTTGTTTATAAAGAAATGACCTACTTATTTTATCGATCATCATTGTTTTGATAATCTAAACAAACGAATTTTAACAAAAACATTTACGTTTTGGTTGAATAATTTATAAAGTAGAATTGCTTCCTGACTAATAAGCAGCTCGTCAGCTAGTATAATGGAGTCATAAAGGTTAACAAAGATGATAAAAGAATAATTTCTACATCGGTCGAGTTGAACCAACTTTTGAGAAAAGTTTGCGATTAAACGAATTAATTCGATGCCCGCATGCATTTATCGCCGGAACATTTCCTCTTCAGAAAAATGGGGCGATAGATAGCGTTACCGTTCTTCTGCAATTTATTCGCCGTCGAATGCGTGACCAAAGAAAATTACTCATTGTTACCATGAGGAAACTAACTCGCGTGCATTGACATTTCAAAATTACATTTATTTTCTCTGCACGATTCAAGACTCGTCGCAATTTTTCAGATCAAGTCGATGTTCCATCTTTGACTGAACTATCGGCAAAATGTGTTGCGTCACACATACCCTTCGAACTAGTCGAGCACGTTTTCCCTCCAGTGCCAGAGCTCCTCCAGCAACGAATCGCATTTTGGAGCTTTCCAGACAACGAGGAGGATATCAGGTTATATTCGTGTCTCGCAAATGGTTCCGCCGAAGAGTTCACCAGAGGAGATAACCTTTTCAAAAACCACATGGTCAAGGAATCCCTGCAGATCGGTATGAGATGATTTTAAATTATGTAGATCAGTTTTATTACCCCTCATTTTTGCAGGATTTCATTTATCCGCAAATGTTGTTATGCAATCCCCCAGAAATGTTCATAAAGTCGCAGTTACGTTCGATCGGAGAAGAATTTCTTCTTGTAACTGCACCTGCAACTCGACGGCGTATTGGTGCTCCCACGTCGTCGCAGTCTGCCTCAACAGGATCCATTGGGTAGCGCATTCGGTTTAATTTGATTTGCGATGATGAATTGAACCATTTTCATTTTCAGCCCGAGTCTGTGATTTTGCGCGCACCAGTTTCTGAGTCGTTGTCTCGATTGAAACGAGAGCAGTTGCAGAAGTTCGCGCAGTATTTAATTAGCGAGCTGCCGCAGCAAATTCTCCCTACCGCTCAGAAAATCCTGGACGAACTCCTCGGTTCGCAACCATCGGCGATAAATTCGGTTTGCGGTGCTCCGGATCCGACGGCCGGCGCGTCTGTTAATGATCAAACATCTTGGTATTTGGACGAGAAGGCTCTACACGACAACATCAAAAAGATACTCATCAAATTTTGCGTGCCAGCACCAATTGTATTCAGGTAAACAAAGTAACACAAGAATGTACGGTGGTCTGTATGTATATCCAGGGATGATAGATAGCAGTTTCGTTATTCATTCGGAATCGAAATTTTTTTTTCTAATTAAAATGCTCCTACGAAATTCCGGTCAAATCTTGTATCTCAATAATCTCGGGTATAAATGTGAAAATAACATGAACCAAAACCGGAATCTTTGACCGTGTCTCTACAATGTTTGTGTTTTCTCTTGCATTGAGAAATGAAAAAAAAAATTATTTCGAAGCAAACTAATTTAGACTAGTCGGCATATAGAATGCAAATAATATTTTACTAATTTCAAAGTCTTTTCGTTCGAATTTGTTATGCTTAATGCGCTCTAGTTAATTCAATTTTGGTATTGAATTTTTTTTTAATAGCGACGTGAATTACTTGAGTACTGTGGCGCCTCCCGCTGCCGCTGAATGGACATCGTTGTTGCGGCCCCTGCGAGGCCGCGAACCGGAAGGCATGTGGAACCTGCTCAGCATCGTGCGTGAAATGTATAAGCGGAACGATCGCAACGCCATCCCGCTGCTCGAGATAATAACTGAGGAATGTATGGCCTGCGAGCAAATTTTAATCTGGTGGTTCAATACGAAAGTTGCCTTGTTGAGTGGAAATTCAGGATATGGAATCGGCGGAGGCGGAAAACACAACAACGTTAACAGCAACACGCACGCTTCTCAGCACGCCTGCTCATCACTTTGCGACGAAGTTGTTGTGCTATGGCGTTTAGCAGCATTAAATCCGGGTTTGGCGCCACACGAACGCGACATGCTTCACAATCGTTTCACGACCTGGCATATGAAAATATTAGAAAAGGTTAGAGTGAGCAAATGTCGGAATGGTATGTCGGGTGGTCAATCTTCGAACAAAAATTCGACCTTCAAGATGGATTTAGAAGTTTTCACTGGTTTCAAGCCTGCCATTGAAGCGTGCTACTTGGATTGGGATGATTATCCAATGCCAGGAATCACTTACACAAACGATTTGAATCCAATGTACCATTGTCCCTTCACATGCTTTCGTCATGGCACTGATGGGCAAGGAGAGACAGTTACCCAAGTTAATTCAACTAAAACCGCATTGAATTGTGAACATCCCCAACTGTTCTCCACACATATCCATCACCATCACCACCACCACCACCATCATCATCACCTGCCTCGTGTTACCCGTTTTCCAAATTTCCCAAATGTGATGAGCATGAATCCCGTTGAAGAGTATTCGAATCATATAGCAGGCAGTCGCAGTGGCAATCGTTCCAGCGTTAGTAGCGAAGGTTTCTGCGAAAATGACGATGATGTGAACGTGATGAGTGAAACTAGGGACAATGGACGTTTCGATTCCGATTCGCAAGAAGGTGGTGGTAGCGATTCTTCTAGTAATGAGGAAACAGCTGCGCTAAACGAACCGTCCACGTCCAAGGCGGCTGTTGTTATTCCTGCCGACGATTGGGTTGGTCGTGCGCCCACTTCGTCATCCCGTCGTCCGTCAAAGGATGAATCGACCTCATCAGCTAATTCCGAATCCCCTCAATCGAGTGACGATTATAACGTATATTTCTATAACGCCAAAGAACAACAGGAAGGTTTTCCAAACATTACACAAAAAGATGATAAATTAACAGAAGAAATCAGTACTAGTAGTGGCGTTGGCGCTAATGTTGGAAACAATAAAGACGCAATGCTGTCGAATATAAAAAAATGTGACGATCCGTGGGACGTGCTGTTCTCCCGAGCGGAAGGTTTGCACGCACATGGCCACAGTAGGGAGGCTTGTTTGTTGGGCGTAAAACTGGCAGAAGAACTACTCGAAAACCCACCTGATCTTATGGTCGACATTCCGCCTCTTCCAAAAAGGAAAGGGAAAAAGCAGCAAATCAATCCTGCTACGCATCAGGTCAGCTGTCTCGCTTCTGCAACATTGGCCAAATGCGCCTTTTTGTGCTCCGTTCTGGCGGAGAATCCTGATCATTCACATCTTGCGTTCAGAGTGGGTGAGTGCAAATATTATTACTATAAACAAATAAATGATTTCGGCTAACTTTTCTTTTAACCTCTAAATGATTTGAACCTTTGACATTTTTAACAGGTATGTTTGGTCTTCAAATGGCTCGACCACCGGCGAGTACCAAGCCTCTTGAAGTAAAACTGGCCAATCAGGAGGCAGAATTGGTGAGCTTACTAAAAAGAATACCTCTAGGTCATAGAGAACTCCAGATATTACGCGAATTGGCTGTTCAATTGAAGGACAACACATTGAAATCGAAAGGTGAGGCGATGTTGCCACTGATGCTCGCCAACTTTATATTCGACGCCCTCGTTATGCCAAATATCGTGGGACGCGACCGGACCAAAATTGCGAATATCCGTCTACCAACAGATGAAATTTTGGGGTTCGAAGCAGCTGTGGTCGCTCTTGGTCTCAAGGCAAACGTATCTGAGGCGGACCATCCGTTGCTTTGTGAAGGTACCCGAAGGCAAAGGGGAGATCTCGCAATTGCCCTACTAACTTTTTACAAAGACGATCCTTGGAAAACGGCACGTATAATGGACAAACTATTAGATAGAGACGTCCATCAGTTGCTCAAAACACCAATTTTGAGCTCATATTACTCGAGCAATCCGCCCATAAGAAGCCAAATGTCGACAATGCGTCGAGAAGAATGCGATACAAATGTTGTTGCACCCTTGAGCCACCAACAGCATCATCATCATCAGTACATACAACCAATTGAAATCTTGCAATCTGACCCCAACTGTTGCAGTCGCCCAAACAGTTCTACAAGTGCCGAAGTCGAACAGGGAATCGCCTGTTTAAATATAAACCAGACATCTGCTCCCATGCATATTCAAGGAACGCCTTCTATTCAACAGCAACAACAACAACAACAGCAGCAACAAGTTCCGAATCGAAACAAAGAAGTTAGGTACAAGGGCAAAAGGGCATACCCGTCCATACCCAATCAACCTTCTGAGGCTGGGGCGCATTTTATGTTCGAACTGGCCAAAACAGTGTTGAATAAGGCGGGCGGTAGTAGTAGTACATCTTTATTCACTCAACCGTCCACCAGTCAAAATCATCATGGCCCTAATAGGGCCCTTCACATGTGTGCCTTCCAGCTTGGCCTTTATGCTCTTGGTCTTCACAATTGTGTTAGCCCAAACTGGTTAAGTAGAACTTACTCATCCCACGTATCGTGGATTACTGGGCAAGCAATTGAGATCGGTACTGCAGCTATTTCTTTCCTTATCGATACCTGGGAAGGCCATTTAACGCCGCCAGAAGCGGCAAGTATGGCAGATAAAGCTTCACGTGGCAGCGACCGAAATATGGTCCGAGCAGCTGCTGAATTGGCGTTGTCATGTTTACCACATGCTCACGCTCTAAATCCGAATGAAATACAAAGGGCGATTCTACAATGCAAAGAGCAAAGCGATGAAATGTTAGAGCACGCGTGCCTAACAGTGGAAAATGCTGCAAAAGGTGGCGGCGTTTATCCCGAAGTGTTGTTTCAGGTGGCTAAATATTGGTACGAGTTGTACGTTCGTCAAACTCCTGACGGTGAACGTATCATGGAGAATGAGCTACCTCACGATCCCCTGCTCGACCCGCACGGTGCGCTAGTCGCTTTGATCGAGGCAGTGCCTATGGAAATGCAACCATTACAAACGGCTCCATCAAATCCTCCTCCGCCTCCAGTGTTATCTAATAGTTCAGTTGTGATGACGACCGCGCCACCTCCCCCATATCCAGTAGCAACGACGTTGTCGCCGTTGGGAATTCCGTTCCTCAGTCACTATAACTTTTTGCATCCACCTCATCCACATCATGTCGGCTATGGGGGCCCTTTACACCCTCAAGCTGTACCAATTCATCAACCACCGCCTCCAGCTCATCTTCAAATGTATCAGTTTCAATATCCACCGCCTGGCACAGGTGCCCAATTTAATTCATCAGCACCACCCCCGCCCGCATCGTACGCTAATCTACCACCGCCACAAGCACCGCCTAGCGCCCAACCTGCGCCATTTCAGTTACCGAACGGAACTGTACCACCTTACCCATTGACGGCGCCGCCACCGACTGCCCAGCCACCACCGTACGGAAACATGCCGCCAACTAATGGACCTCCACCACCAATACCCTCAAATATTCAGTATTACGGCACTGCAGTTGCCATATCACAACCTTCTGGCACTTTGAACGTGCCAGCGGGACATATTTACCCATTGCCCATTCCACCACCCCCGGCGCCCCAGCAACCGCAAGCTGTTATCAGGGCGGCTCATCGTCCACCTCAACAGCTCAACCAAACACAGTTAAGATATCTGTTAACCGCCTATCGCGTAGGCATGTTGGCGCTCGAAACGTTAGCACGAAGAGTGCACGATGATCGACCTCAAGCGAAATATGCAAGAAATCCACCCTACGGCGAAGATGTTAAATGGCTGCTGCGGATATCTAAGCATCTAGGTAAGTTCTTCATCTTTAAAAAACTATTTTGGTTGAGTAAATCGAATTTAAAATGGTATATGATACGACGCGCCCTATACTTATTAACCAATAGATTGCTAGAAATATTCGAATGCTGTTGTCAAAATAAGGTCATACATCAATTAATTTGAATGTATGCTGTAGACATTTCAATTGTTTGCAGTTTTAAAGTTATAATCGTTGTTTTTTTTTTTTTTTTTTATTTTAGATTTCTTGATTGTCCATGTTCGCAGATATATAATATTGAAGTTAATAAGTCAGGTCTAACCGGCCACCAATCCAGTTCCGAATCGGTCAGACCTAACGCGCAAGCATCTAACTGATTCTGGACTGGTTTGGTGGTCGGTTGGAACAAACCTAACGTAAACTTCCACTTTATAGGTACGCAATATTTGCATCATTTCTGCGTGTGTGCGGTGAATTCAATCGTTAGTCCATTTGTACTTCATGATGTCGCTATCGAGGCTGCACAATACCTTTCGAGAAACAATCCAAGTTTGGTAATGCAACATCTACGCACAGCGCTCACGCCTCTGGTTCAAAAGTGCCAACACATGTATCTGCAATGTATGAACCAGAAGTTGTACCATTTAACGGCCGCCGATTATGAAGATTTCGTGAACATAGTCTGTGCCGCCAGGGCGGCTTTTCAGATCACGCCCGATGGAAGCACCCAGTTCAAGGAGTGGCTGCAATCAATTAGAAGGTGAGTAAGGCGTTGGGCGAACATGGTCTTCATCAATGTTTATGTACAGATCAAAATCGTGCAAGAAAGATCTATGGGCACAAATAAATACGGCTCTTCAGGCGAATACCAAATGACAAAGGCCGGACGCAGCGGCGGAACAGGTGCCGGAACAGGAATTAGAAATGTTGCCTCCTCATCACTTTCACTTGAATCACCAACATCTGAATATTCATCATCATCAATTTTTTCGCACAATTCAACACTTGCCTGTTATTAGTTCAGGGCTTCCACCTGACGTCGGCAACGTCTACATGATGGTCCATCATCCTTTAGATGTCATTCAGTTCCTGCCGCAAGAAGAAAATTCAAGGACAGACCTTGATGAGGAACTGAACGTCAGCTGATTCACTAACTGAACGAGTTATTATCGGGACTGAAAGTAATTTCAGTGTTGTCTATATCTGGGTCAGCAAGGGATTGGAAAGAAGACTATGTGCTCAGATTTCTCCCTTCACCATGTGAAAAATATATGCCGCGGTATAAAGTGAACATCTGAGTCATTGAGAGGTTGTTTTGAGTTCGCAATAATTACTTGTATCTGTGTTGGAATGCCAGATGAAACGCCTTTTATCCCACTAAACGTTTTCAGATAGTGTTTTAAGAATTCATTGCTTTTCCGTTGGTGTAGCCAAAGAGTTTGAAGTGGGATTTTTCAGTTTTACTTTCTCTATCCATCATCACTCAAACGAATATGCGGTATAACACGTTTGTTGCTATATTTTTGAATGAGATACCTCATGTCGTCCTCATATCTTTTGCAGAAATTGAGAATTTTGCTCATGGGACGGCTGCTCAACCTTTTTCAGTAGTTGGTTCTTGAAAATAAGATGAACATCTTGACATATCTAGAGGCAAATCAAAACATATCCAAGTAGATGTATGCTTTGCTCAACACACTGAAAATGGGACGAGATGGGGTATTGCTAACAAGTAAAGTGTATGTGACCAGGTAATATTTGATTATTGTATTGTTAAATGATCGATTGTGTTTAAATGGATATACATAAAATAAATTTTAAGTGTTTTTGGAGTCCCTCCAATAAATTTGTTTTTTATTAAGTTTCATTTTAGAGGTTGTGTTTCTGGGTGAATCGCATTCACAGATATTTGAATGGCGAACGCATTCATATATGTAAGATTTTTACTTTCATTCCAATTTCTCAACTCGTATTATCTTGTAACGAATCACGTATTACCTCCGGATTTACGTTAACATGAACGGAATATTTTTCACCCAGAATGATAATTACTCCCTTTCTCCTGAGAACGCTTTTTATTGTCTAGAAGGCGCTTTCTGGAGAATGGAACATTAGAGAAAATCAGATATTTTGATCTCACTTGGTTTGATTGGAGGATATGAATGGCATTGAACTTTTCGCACCCTTTCTCGGTTTTCATTAGTCGATGATGAACATTATCTGAAATGACTAACTCTGTGCCTTGGCTTTATACCTTTGAAATGACTTGAACAAAATTTCGTTCACGATTCTCATTTTCATTTGCTGCGAAAAGTTCACAGTCTGAATTTCGATAAACGACTATCGTTTCAGTTCAGCTACTTCCTCCTCTTCCTGTATTATTTTTGATGAATTTGCATATTCGAATGACGGGATCTAATAACTATGATATGGAGGAAGCATTCTGAATTGAATCGCTCTTTATTATCAGGAAAGAATACGAATATATTTTAGGGTAAGTTATTTTGAATAGTTTTTCACATATTTGATGTGTAGTTTTATCGATTAATATATTCTAATTACATAATTATATTAAATACGTGTAACGTGAAGCTAGTGTTAAATATTTCAAAAAGTTCATATTTGATCCATTCTGTTTTGTATAAAGTTCACCCGTGAAAGCGGTATGTAAAAATAAGGAAAAAGTAACTATGTGCAAAATGTATATCATATTTTAATTTTAATTCACAAGAGAGAAACAAGGGCTGATTTATAAAGTATGTATAGAGATATCTAGCAAATTCCGCCGATGTACCACCAATCAATGTGAAATGGTTTTTTTCTTTATTATTGTTCATTGCACTTCAGATGTAATTTCCTCGTATCCTTTCAATACTGGAGCATTTTATCAGTCACATTTTACATTGAAATAAATTATTGCTATTTATCGGTATTCTATTTCTATAATGAATGAATTTACCCTTTCTTCTCTTGTATGTTCTCACATAATAAGTTTTGGGACTGAATGAAATTTTTGTTGTTTTTTTTTTGAGCACATTAGATTATTTCATTGTAACTGGTTTTCTCATATCCTTTCAATATTAGAACATTTCTGTACCAAATATTGAACTGGAATTGCCTTTCCTCTTGCATCACTTCAACTGATCATTTTGGGAACCATAAAAGGATTTTGTTTCATGATCTGTTTGAATACTTGAAATAGATTATTTTTAGTTGGGGAACCGACGACGCTAAATTTCATTTGCATACTTAGAGCTCTTGAATGACCCAACTAAAACTTTGTAACTCCTATTAGCATTTAACGACTATAAATGTTTGGCCATGTAAATAAAGTCAAACTGAAATACTTGTGGGTGTCAGATTTTCCAAGTTTATATGCACTATATATCTCTGATTGAGAGGGTTCATTAATCTAACCGTAGATGGGAGGAGTCAAATTCTGTTTGCCCTGTAAGGGCAGATACTGAGCAATCACGTCAATCGATTTTCTGAAGTACCGGTATTTCTTTATTGTATCGCACCTCCCAGTACCGGTACTAGCGGTATAATATTTTGAAGACTTAGTTTTTCCATTTTAAGATTGCCAATAAGGTATCGACAAAGATTTACGACAGGCCTGTTCCAACTGACCACCAAACTAGTTCCGAACCAGTTACACGCTTGCGCTTTAGTATTTTCGGGGAGCTAAAATCACACTGCGCAAGCGTCTGATTGATTCGGAACCAACCACATATTTTACACACCAGTCATATTCCAACGAAGCGAATATTAAAAATAATTAAGGAAGAATAATAAATATTGTATACGCTGGACAGCAAAATGATGAATAATCATAAATAATAAAAAACAAAATAATCTTATTTTAATGTCTACAACTCAAACTAGGAAACAACCTTCAGCCACGGGACAGTAAAGGAGCGCCAGTTAAGAAAGTTCGAGAAGATTCAAAAAACACAACCAAACATGCTTCAGCGCGGATTTAAACTGTCTTTCTAATGATCCTGAACAGTTTGTAGTTTAAAAAGTATTAAAATTTTAGGAAATTCTGCAGATGTGTTATATTTCTTCTGAAATGGCCTTATAAACATAATAACATATGAGGATATCAGCAAATGGAAGAGAATGCATATTGGACCTTAATTGTAATTTCCCATGCAAACTATCTCCATATTCGTTACTTAGAAGTCTCTTCATAACTTGTAAAAAATAGAACTAAATGTGAACTATTCGTTTCCAAGGTCTAATATTAATATATCCTTGAACACAAACAAGTATTTCCAATCAAGCATGTGGTACAATAAAACCAAGCTGTGGCTTAGGTCAAATACATTTTAATAAAATACGAAATGTGCTTGGTACAAACCATAACAATATTTCAAAACTTCACAATCTTCTACCTCTACGACCCCCCTTCCTGCGGGTTGAATCTGATGGAATAGGTGTAACATCCTCAATACGACCAATTTTCATATTTGAACGAGCTAATGCTCTAAGAGCACTTTGAGCACCTGGTCCAGGAGTCTTAGTTTTATTACCTCCAGTCGCACGTAATTTAATGTGAAGAGCAGTAATCCCTAAACTTTTACACTTTTCAGCAACATCCTAAAACATGAAAGACGCTGGTCACTTGTTACTCATCGAAAGCAGTAATTACTCACTTGGGCAGCCAACATAGCAGCATAAGGGGATGCTTCGTCTCTGTCAGCTTTAACTTTCATGCCCCCAGTTACCCGTGAAATCGTTTCTCGTCCTGATAAATCAGTGACATGTACAAAGGTATCATTGAAACTGGCAAATATATGAGCAACACCAAATACTACTTCGCCTTCCCTAACTTGCGGACCAAGAGACACTTGAACTTCCTCTTTTTGAACTTTCCCTTTTCTTGGAGCCATCGTGCACTAAAACAAAACAATAATATAAGCTAAACTGCCATTTCGCACTTAACCAAAAATCTGTTTTTTTATCTTGAAATATCTCTATCAGTTTATATCATCCATTCGTGAATAACATGGTTCCATTAATACAGACCAGAAATATTCATTACAAAAAAATATTTCCGATAAAATGAGTCCCAAAAAAATTGCGAAGGAACAAATAAAATATTAAACTTACGAATTCTTCTAAGTTCTAAACAAACTAAAGAGGGAGCTAAATACGCGGATATTTCTAACCATAGATTTGACCTCTTAAAGCGCTCTCTAGTGAAATGAAAGGTATCCACTTTTCGTACTCTTCACTTCCAGAGAGGATAAAGTTCTTTCTTTTCTGTCCACGATTTATGTTCTAGTTATTTCAAATTTCTACACAGATGGCATTGTATGCTGTAATATGAACATACATTAATAATGTAGACATTAACTCGATAGTTAGGCATGCGCAATATCGAAGTAATAGTGTCAATGTAAAAGTCTATGATGTAAAATAGATCAGTTATTAATGTCTTTTGCAATATCTCTCTAATTACATTTCACGAATTTAAAAAAAATCGATTTGAGTAATCTTTTCTGTAAACAGGATAAGATGAGGCACTGGAAGGGAAATATGGTATTTTGAAAATGGAAATAATTGCTCAAATTTGTTAAAAACCAATATGTAAATCTTATGAATTTGTTTTTATTTGTAATATGTTGCTGAATCATATACGTGTAATATATTTTTGAATAACATGATCAACGGCAAAAATTTTCATGTAGTGTTGCGAATAATTTCTTCGCTTTTCGTTGTCCAAAACCAGGACTCTCAGAAAATTGATATTCCGATGCTCCTAAAATTCCTTCTAATGTTTTGAATCGTGAAATAAGGTTCATAGCATCCGTTTTATTCACTGGTTTAATGGATGACAATGCTTGAACCATCTACAAAATATATCTTATTTAAATAGTGTAAGTGTTAAGTCTCACCGTAAGATATGGAGAAGATTCGCTTTTCTGCATTAGAACATCAGCTGGTTTATTTTCGAATATTTTGTATGTTTCCAAAATTTTTCCAGCTTCTTCAGGGCTCCAAGCTAATATTAAGGTCAAATCAGCCAAAATACAAATTCTAGTGAGATTCTTCAAAAGGTGATGGGGATCTTGAACATCAACCTAAACTATTTTCTTAATAAAACATTAGAAATCATTTGATTCTACATACCTGTACGAGCAGCACTCGCAGTTCATACTTATTTCCCAGTTTTTTCAATCTGTTATGAATGTAGTCATGATTTAAATTATGATACCTGAGGGACAAAAACAAGGCGCACATATTAGCAGCCATTTCATAATCAGCTTCAATGTCTGCATATTCCCAAGGGACGTTAGTAATTCCTTTTAGAGCAGGGTTTCCACGTTGCGAGAAATTAACTAATAGATTTTTACTTAATCCTCTTGCCGAAGATTCCTGTGGTATTGCGGACATACTACCAGATGTTTTTTCTTGAGAATGCGGAAAGCTACATTGAAAAAACTAAATTACAATTTTACGTGAAGAACAAAGTTTGATTTGACAGTCGATGCCGCTATGTGAAATTCTAACCGTTTTCTAGCATAGAGTATGACATCGTTCTTCTTCTTTGCTCATCTTTTAACTTTAATTGTTTAGGGCAGTACTCGCTAAACCTGAAGTTTTACAAACGGTTTTGTTTGTTCAACAAGAACAAGAAGTGGGAGGGGCGTGCGGGGGCATTTGCCCCAGGCCGCGAGAATAAGGGAGGACAGTTAGTCTTTTTTCGTATTGCAAAATATAAGCAAACTCGAATGCATCGGTCAGCGACCGAGTGAAACAGAGATAGATGCGTCACAATAGCCAAACACCAAAAAATCGTCCCTAGGACGATTTCTATTGCTTGTTCTGCGCTCTCGCTTTGTGGAGTCATGTTTTTTCGTGCATGCAGCCGGTGTCAACGCTTTTGAAGATCAAAAATATATTATGCTGAAAAAAAAGGAGATGAAAAGTTGCGTTTAGAACTCTAAAACCATAAGAGCTTAAGAAAGTTTTATATCTGCATGAACTGCGAGTCGACTACATTCAGTTCCATCAATGTTGCTTTCAAATGAAATCCTTTTTCTTGGATTCATCCTTAAGAGGCATTGCAGAGCCGGATCCATAAATTTGGAAGAGGGCCTTCCCTCTCCAAAAATCTCCAAAAATTTCCTACAAATTCTGTTAATATAAGAAAAGACTCAAGCGCTCGCTCCATTCGACTGAGGTCTCATATGAACTTGGTGAAATTGAAAATACCCGAAATGATGCTCCTGATTTCCTATATAATTACTAGCGCATACTAATGAAAAATAAGGATCATTTAACCCATGAAAAAAGCGTAACATCAATGATGGAAAAAACCAGTAATTATTTGTAGGAGTTAATGGTACATTTGGTAGAAGAAAGTTTGTATCTTTCGTCGAGTGTGTGGTATTTCTTCACGTGGTATTATACCAGCGTGGCTATGGCTATCGTATCACAACTACCTACTTTATCATGGGCCGTCATTGGTCACACGTACGACAGGGAACCGGAGACCGAAGAACGGCTACGGAGTACGACTTCAACTTGAACGCCACTTCACTAACGTGCGGACCTTGATTCTGTCGAAAGTTTTTAAAGCATGCCGGTTGTCGCGTACGTATGTGCTCGATTTAATAACGGTCGATTTTTGTGAGTACCATCGTTTTGTGTGGATTTGTTCTTTTGGGAAATTATCGAAATTTAATGAAGTGGTAAGTGCGAATAATTCCAAGAATATTTTGTGCGGCGGGAAATATTTTCTTTATATTAGGGAAGCGGATATAAACTAAGTTGTGTATATTTCGGAATAGTTCTACTTAAAATCTAAACACCATAACGATAAATCTCACAGTTGAACGAACCGATAATAGGGATATATTCAAGATAACAAGTCTGTTTGGTTCGTGCCTCTATTTCTAGTCTATTGCGAAAATAAACTTTCGAACGTATCTCCGAATATTGAATATCTTTGCTATTCAGGATTAATGAACCGATTTTATTTCACTTTATTGAAATAATCATCAAAGTTTTTCGTGTTTACGTGCATGAAAACATTTACCTATTTGAAGAAGTTTTTTGTGGGAAAACACTCATTTCAATAGGAATTGGGAAACGTGAATGTTGCTTTTTTCAGTACATATGTGATATTATTCAAAATGTCAAAACGGGAAATTGGGAAACAGTAATTTTTTCATGCTTCTAACAAGAAAAGAAGGATAAAATTTAGGCTGCTTGGGCAGTAGCTTGTTATTATTTTGAAATTTGGAGGCCAGGTAGATTATTTTACGTGCAAGGGCCCTCTGTTCCGAACACCTGTACCACTTTAGGCAAGGTTGATCAACAGGTATACTACCCTGTGTACGTCTCTCTACTTTCAAGTGTAGATGGTTATTTTGGACCGGAATGGTCACTACGTTTTCCCGCCGGTTCTCTTAGATTTAATTTTCGATTGGCTCCTTTTTTCAAGAACAGTGAAAGTCCGTAATTGACTTTAATAGCGTTCTCTTGAAATGACGCGACTGAAGAACAAAGGGATATCGGAGCGTGGAGCTTATAATTACCTAGTAGTACTTATTCCTACTAGTACGATTTCTCATCGTTCGTTGAAATATGGAAAAACCTATTAGCTAACGGTAGAAAGATCATTAGCTGCTGTTAGTTTTAATTGTTCTGACATTCTCATGGGATCGAACCTACAACTTTAATAATTGCAGAGATGTAAATATCGAGCAGAATGTCGCCTCCAGGGGTTGTCAACCACCCCATGTTGATGTCGGTTGCCACGCCGAATCGGGACAACATGCCTTGCACAACTACCAAAGGCCTGCTCAACGAACCTGGTCAAAACAATTGCTTCCTGAACAGTGCAGTTCAGGTGAGTGCTGCTTCTACGTATTCAAATGAATTCTGACAGGCTGAATTTTTTCACCAAAAACCCATCTCTGTTGCTCGTTAGTATACGATGTCAATATAGCAATTAATCATTCGGATCCGTTAATTTTATTGCAATATTCCGTTTCTATTGGGAAGCGGATTGACAGGTTTCGCGCTGCTTGAGGGCACATCTTTAGAAAATTACCGAAACGTTTTACGTAACCCACACTCCGCCGAAACACGTTATAATCATCAAGTTTTATCGAAAATAGAACTCTTGGCCATCTTTGAACTAGCATTTTATACATGAATTTATCTTTGCCTTTAATTATTGTGGGTCAGGTTATCAAAAATGAATGAATTTTAATGAGGTTTGTCGGAAGGATGTTCTCGTTTTATAAAGCTGAATAATTCGCCCCGAGGCTGATTTGCATAGGGTTTTCTTGCAGGCATTACAAGAAGTTAATTATGTAAAATAAAAATATAAAAAACCAATGAAAATCGTATACATACAGGAAACACTAAATTCTTTCTGTTATACACTTTGCACCTTCAACAGACATCGTCACAGTGAGGGGAGGTTGAATATTTGTTTGGGCGACAACCTGTTTATTTCTTATTGTACACAAAAAATTGTTATGAACAAACTGGTTCAAAGTTAAATTTTCTACAATTATGGTGTATATCAATTGTTTGCTAGGACAATTTTTTTAAAAGATATTGAGAAACTCTCAGCCTGAAAGTAAAATTTTCAAATGTTTCCTTCAAAGGGTCATTGTCGAATAAAACCTTCGCTAATAACTAAGAAAATATAAACTCGACTGGCGAAGTCGCAAAATTTGAAGAAGAGGCTAAATTTTAAAATATTGTCAACTCTTGACAATATTGGAAGATGTCCACAATGAGTTAAATGTTACAATGAAAGGAATTTCACTTACATATTAAGAATACATATTTCAGAAAATTAAGGCAAAGAAATATGAAACTTGAATTCTACCTGTTGTTAGGAAATTTTCATCGAAGTCGTCAAAATTAAACTATGTGAATAAAGGCTGATTCATTTGTTCCAAAATGCTTTTAATCTGGACAATTTTTCGTCGATCCCTGTTTTTTTTATTGCTTCTGCATATTGGTGATATTACAAATACAGAGTGTAACTATGTAGTTTTTCTCTATGTACCGAGTAGCCTAGGTACTAATTTATTTCTCTCTTCAATTGCTTTGTCAACATATTATTTTATATATTATTATATTAGATTGATTTTTTGTCGGTCTTTGATATTGATATGGAGAAGAGAAGCTGGTCCATCGATATCATGACTGACTAAAGTAAATATTGTTTGGGTTCGAACGGCGTTCGTGCTCGTAGGTGAAGATACCTACCTACAAACAGAAAGAGCCACCAAGCTGGTGAGAGGAGAGGAAAGCGGGAACTTCTTTTTACAAAACCAAACCAGCCTCCAGCCAGTTTTTAATACTTGGCTCGTGCTTCTCCCGCCATAAATCCGTTGCCCGTAAACGCCGGAATAATTACACTACGCTACCTTCGGTCGAACGGCCTTCTCGATAGTGACTTCTTCCAAAGATTCTTCTACTTGAAGCTCGACGGCATCCTTCCTGAATAATCTGAATACCAAATTGAAGGCTCACGTGGCTAATTGAAGGTATAATACAAATCAACCGGAGAGAGGAAATATTTAACAAGCATTGGTACTCAGATATCCGGGAAGTCTCTAATATTAATCGAGATAGATTACGAAGGAAAATTCAATGAGCCTATGACCGCTGTTTGATACTTCATGTACCGTATTCCAAATTACCTTCTATTTCAGTTATCCTGGCGTAAGCTGGGAGGTTTACGCTTTTACAATTCCAACCCCGTTCGTATATCTGGGTTACCAACAACTTTGTACCAGATTTCAGGTTTCAGATATTCTCGTAATACCAACTTGAGCAAATTTTCTCACATTTCTAAAAATCAATTAAATTTTCTTTTGAATTTCATTAATTCCAAATTTGATTTCACCCAACTAATATTTCGTTGCAATATATCAGAAGAATAAATATAGAAAAAAATTATCAGTTTGATAAAATATAGTAATGATTTTTTTAACCATATTACATCACGTAACTGATCTACGTACATTTTTTTGAAAGGTCTATGACAAGAAGAAAATCTACGAGTAAAGAAGTAATTAAGATAAATCCTTGACACTTTTTACATTCCTTTATCACAACTGACTTTCCTTGAGTCCGATGCAGGTGATTATAAACTCGTCGTATATCGAGTGCCGCATTCTTCGATAATTGTTAGAATAAAACAAAAAAGCTATGATTAGAGCATGCATAGGAGCGTTATATGCCCGTATTCAACGTTCAGATAAATTAGATAATTTACCACAATTCCTGGTTGGTTCAATCCGCCCCTCAAGGGATTATTTTGGTCTATACTTTACTGAAAGGAAAACATCATGTTGCTGGTTTTATTAATATCAGTAAATCTACAGGCTGTCGACTGATATGGGACGAGAAAATAGCGGGATTTGGATAATTCGTTTCACAGACGATACTAGAAACCGCTACGATTGCCATCCGTTTAGAAGACGTCCGGGATGCGCCCAGACGGCTTTCTTATAGTCGTCCAGGCTTTAATTTCAGTAATTACCGCCACTGCAATCTGCACCACCTTTCTTCATTATTCAGGAAAAAATGAAAGAAACAAAATTTTATTCCAAAAAAAACTGTCTGGTTAGTTATTGAAATGAGACATATTTTGATTCAAAGAATAGAATATACTGATCTTGAATTTCCTTTGAAAATTTATAGATTTTAAGGGAATTTTAATGGTGATAATTTTTTTTGAGTATTTCTCCAAATTTGAAAATTTTGTCATTCGACCTTATACACCCGTCCGATTGTTAGATTGGAGTAGGATTGGAAGCGTGCATGTCATGGGGTCAAAATAATATTTGAATCGGAAAAAGGTTAAAAAAATGGGGTGGAACAATCGAGATGTTCCTCGGGAGAGTCGCTAAGCTATTCGAGTCGCTATAAAAATTTCACTTTACTGTACCAGAAGCACAGAATGCTACATTGTCCAGAGCAACTGAAAGTGATTTATAAATAATGATCAACGCGCGAAGTGGATCTTCGTCGTCATTTTTTTCTTTTCCAACAAAGCTTCGACGGTTTGACACGAGGTCAGTGAAGCAGTACTAAGTATATAAATCACTCCATTATGGAAGTGTTCTTGGAGCTAGTGAGAGACGATGCCGTTGATGTTGAAACGATAGTCATCAAATTATTCGAGATGTAACTGATTTTTCCGATAACGTGTGAGATTCGTGCGGTGAACGTGGGGAATCTTCGTCAAAGCGTGAAATCGTTCGAATATCGTCTGGATCGTTGGAAAAATAGACGCTGACTAATCGCAAGATGTTCCTGTAGCAGAGACTTAATGTTAAACTTCATTGTTCAATTTATCGTCATGGGTCAGCGATTACCGGAAAGAATATAATTATAGCCGGCTTAAGGTGCTTATTCACAATCGACCTGCTTCCGGTTAAATTTATTGCGGAGGCAGGAGCATTGCCTTCTAACCGAAATCGTACAAAAAGTCTGGACTATGTGAAAAAGATACTTTCAGTTCTCAATAAATCTCACCTAATGAAATACAATCGCGTATTGTTTTCTGCATGTTGGCAAATTAAGAAAGGCGAAACCACTCTTTCATTTAACGTGTGTAGTAGTTCATTCATCACCGAGTGGCTGGTATCAGCTGAAAATAATGATAATAAGAATGAAAATGAAGTAATGAAAAATCATTTTGTCCCTTGCGAGAAAACATTACTTGATCTATAGAAAAGGTCAAAGAACTAAAGTAATGAGGAGTTATATAAATATTCGGTTACACAATAGAAGTCATTTTTTCGGAAGACCATTCACTGATGATCGTGATTGTGATGCAAAGGGAAACATTTGGTAGGTATCATATGAATCTACGAACGTTGAACAGCAGCGACTTCTGATCACAACTGTCAAAGAATTGGAAGTATTATTCAGTACGTAATAAAATTTTGGAGTCGCTGAGTGCCGCGATAGGATTACATACGTTACTTTATTGAGGAGCCTTAACATAAACATAAATAGGGGGGCATGTGGGCAGACCGAGGAAATTTTCCTGCTTCAGAAGTGAAGATTTTTTTTCTCTCTTTGACAGAACCTTAAAATGCAATATCAAACAGTTGGTAACATAACCCTAATATCAAAATAAGTAGGTTTTTCATGCACTTGTAGTTGAAAAAATTCATATATTAATACACCAAACGACATTTCTGCTCACCTTTTGTTTATTTTTAAAACGAAAATGATTTTTATTCTCCAAATAAAAAATCTCGAAATATTTTTTCCGGGCAGATTCAATATTTTCTTCTTTTCTTCTTCACCATTTTTTGCAAAGTAGATTGAGCGTTTTGTTTTTTCCCCTCCGAATTGTAGCAGATTGTCGTGACCTATTGTAGATGTAAAAAAATCTGACATTTGAACGTTAAATAATTGAGGCGAATAGTGTGAAATCATTAATTGCCACACGGTTTGGTACGGATTCTATTCTTGTAACATATAGGCCAGTAGTTACTTATTTCTTCCTACGATGAACTTGTTCTCCTCCAGTCTGCACCGGATGATGCTAAGCAATAATAGTGATTTATTATAATCGAGCTGAATATTACAATTAGGCCGTTGTGCTCATTACAAAGGGATTTGAAAAATTTGTGATTGATGAACGCTTATTGGAATGTGGTGGAGTTTGAAAAATATTAGGAAACTGAATTTAATCAAAGCTCCATGGCAGTGGCCGTAAAACTTTGAAAAACGGTTGCAAGCTTAGTAGACACAATTTGAATATAATGAGAATTAATACGGCGTTATTATTGAATGAAATTAGATGGTCATGTGGGAAAATTCAACGGTGCGTATCTTCTTTGAACCGAGTCTCGGTTATTTTTCACCTTGCGTTTCATGTGAACTCCGCCATATCTTGCTGCCGATGAGAACCGTAGCCCGAATACAACGTTTCGCTATCTGATTTCCGATAATTTCAAGATGCGTGTGTCGGGGGCCGTTTCTTGTAACCTTATGCTGAGTCTATAATGCGAAACAAAATTGATATTGGATCATCCATCATATCAGTTTCCTTTTTATATCATAGTTGCAGAGACGCTACTTTTGCGTTTCTTCTAAATAAGAATCGTACGGGTTTATTTAAAGAGACCACCCTTCCCTTGGCTGTATTGCTTTGCTATTATACAAGAGTAGTAGTAGAGTAGAGATAGTACGCTCACACGCATGGTCGACTTGACAATAACGTTGCTCGAGACCAAACGACTTGCACCGATCTTCCTCTCCCCGCACGTCCTTCCTCACAAGCCACGAGTACTCCCCCTGCCTCGCCCCCCAATCAATGGTTGGCCCCGCTCTGTTACACCTGTGCAGGTAGACCGGCGGCCCATCGAACCGGCTTTCTTGTGCGTCTCTCTGTTCCATCTCAGTATTTTGTGCGCGAACCAGTTTATAGAAGCTATGTTTACACAGTTTATTACGTAGTATACAAAACTTTTCCCGGTTTTCTATGTAAATGCGATTTCCCTCCTTCAAAAAATGGTGAAAGGGAAAGCATGCAAATCCAGAGCTCTATTCCAGGTAGCCAAGGTAGGAAGCGAATCATTTCTTAACTGAATCTTTCATATCTCACTTTTTTCATCTTTTCCGGTTGGATTTCTGTTCTTGAACACGGACGTGGTCAAAGATGTGTTCGTTCTTTTAATATCCAGCTTTAACGGAAATGGTTTGAAGTTTAAAATATCAAAGGATGTAACGTTTGCTCGTAAAAAGAACAATTCAAATATTAGTCATAAAATAATTATTTAGGAAACACTGATGCCTATTGTTGTAACTGGGTTATGGAAATAATTTTATTTTTTCATACAAAACCGTCAGCTGACTGAAAGTGATGGAATTGATGAATTATTCGCAATTATTATTCATTTATTCAATTTGCATTACATGTGTTGATTTAATTTGAAGTCTTAGGTGATGAATTAAAACTACATTGAATTATGAATGAGCGCAAAATATACATAACGAAGATAAAAATTATTCATAATCACACCCATTCATTTACCGTACTATACGTAAATTGTTATTCCTATGGGAAACACAGATGAAATAGGTATTTGTAAGGGTTGTCGATCCGAGATCGGAAGTCGTGGAAATGAAATAAAGTAGACTTTCAATTTCTCATTCATTGAATTTCTCTCATTAATACCCAAAAGAATTGAATCACGTTGTGTATTTATTCGAACAAAAATTTTCGTTGTAAATTGCTGTAAAATAGATCACCATTGTTGACCGTGGACAGTAGTATATGATCAAAGAAGCTGTGACATTTGTACCACAGTTCTACATGTGGGCTAACCATGCTATGACACTCTGTCCAAATTAAAAGAGGTGATCCGGAAAAAGCTTCTTGGCCTTTCAAGATCTGCTGCGATGCCTGGTTGGAAGCCTAAACCAGAAACTGGGGGGAAATGATCTTAACATTAAAAATCCATGGAAATGTTTAATAACAAGTTAAAGGAATAATTAATTGTTCCATATAAATTCATGAGGGTAAGAATTCGATTATTATTAATAGGGTGTACACTTTGACTTGTTCCTCCATGTTCTTTAGCATTTTGCACCCCAATTTCATCAACGAACAGGTGCGGTTGTTTCAATAAAAATACTTTTATGGTGATGATTCATTTTTAAAATAAACTTACTATCATTATTTTTGTGTGATCGATAATATAACTTGCCCCATGTATTTATACGAAATCGTTCGTTGTATCTTGAGCGAAATCTATAGTCCTTCCTCCGCTAAACACGTGCTGTTTTCCTTTGCAGGTGTTGTGGCATCTGGATATCTTCAGACGGAGCTTTAGAGATCTAATGGGGCACGCTTGTATGGCCGATTCTTGCATTTTCTGTGCACTCAAGGTTAGTTTGATATCCTAGATCGTTATTTAATGCGTGAGTGGTGAAGATCGTATGCTAGCATTCACTTAACCTTAAACTCGAAAAATTTATGCTTCCCATTATTCACTTCATAACAACGTTAGATATTTGATGTGCATAAAAAATCAGCAAAACTTTTTTTTTTAAGATTCACATTTTATATTTCCCACTGTAGTACCTAAATGTAATTACTTATTTTAAGAAGAAATGTTTATAGAATTTTTTTCTAATGGGAGGTAATATGTAAAAATCTCTTGTTTCCCTGCAGTTACAGTTCGTTTAATTTTCTGCTAAACCGTGGCCATTTAAGATACATACGTATATTAATTTTATGGTTGAAGCGAATCTTTCGGTCCAAGTTTCAATATGTCTTATTTACAGAAGTCTTTATGTATTTTGCAATAAAACTTGGTGCATGAGCTTGTAACTGATGAATAATTTTAGTTTAATTATATTATGATGAGCGGTAAATAATTTTGTTCGATCCTTATGCACATTCTGTGTCATCTATGTAAATGGATGTCGATTATGATTCCTTACCGACTTGCCATTACTTTTAAAACACAATCAGTGATGCTATAATACATCTTTTCTAATTTACTGGAAATACAATTTTCTTCCATTTGTCCGCAAATATTCTATGCAAGTAATCTTTCAGACCGTTAAATTAATGTGTTTTTTTATAATTTTATAAAGCGCTTATTTTTTATAACTTTAAAATCCCATAGTCTTCTTTTCTTTGCGTAAAGAATAATGAACAATGTTGAATTTTTATGGAAAACTTTCCGAAGACTGAAATATTATTAGATATAAGATTCAGTACCTACAGATTATTGGAAATTCTATTCCGAGTATTTCGTGGATGTTTTTAAGTTAGAGGTATTTTTTTCAATGAAAAAATCAAATTTGATTTCAATATCATCAAATGGTATTACAAAATTTTCGATTTTCTTATATTTTTTTGATCTATGTCGAATTCAACTAGGAGCTTTATTTAGAACCACGTACCCTCAGTGTATATCACACAAGTGATATTAATCACGTTGTATATATGCATGGGTTAGCCTTGTCATTTTGCTTTTACTGAAATAATAATAATGGGTAATATAATTTCTTGGCGCCCGTCATAATACTTTCGCAACTGACTAAATGGTGGTCCCTACTATAGCGCTCGTGATTCGATATGGCGTTCGGCTTTGTCTTCACTTCTCGAGACTCCGAAGTCCCTGAAACTTCGAAGCAGTATTGTGTGCGCTGTGCCCCTTATGACCGGTTGACCTCGTTCATGATTGGTTGAAGAAAGTTACCCAAGAGCAAACAACAACTCTTTGACGCGCTGCGGAACAAGGAATTGTTCGACGTGTGTTTCTTCTTGTGCCACCATAATCCTTCTGGTCGTATGGTTTAAAGGTCCAGCCATCTAACAAGATTTGAATATAAATTTATATAGCGTTTGGTATATGATAATCTCTGAATAGTAATTCTTGCTTAAAACTTATTTACATATAAGGTGCGACTGATTTCAGTATTTTATGCACGTTTCTTGGAATGAAGTTCGCTAATAAAACACCGGGACATTTGGAAATTGGCAATCTATTCTTTATTCAGCTAACCGATCATCTAATGGCTACCTGCTACTTCTTAATATTGATAAATAGAGAATAATTATTGATAGGTCTGAGATTTCTAAAAATTTTCCAATAATCTTACTACAAGACAATATTCGAATAACTTACGGTTAAAAGAATCCATAACAATAATCAAGTACCATGTTTTGACCCAGTTTACCCATACAAAAACACCTCCGTTGCTATTTTATTATTTTTCAATTCCAAATTCGACTTTCAAATTGCAGGTACCGCTTGGTGTTCAATGTTTAAATATATTCAAATTGAGAAACTATTTCGTTAATATCTTATGACACAACCAACTGCCTGATGGATCCAGTTAGGATCGCACGTCAAAATGACAAATACGTTTGAAATTGATTTTAAGTTTCTATTACAAAAATAAATTATCCTCTTGACTTTGAAGTGGAAAATTTCAAATCCATATTCGAAAAATTATTCAAGTGTAGAACTGATCCCACATGAGCCGATTCGTTTAATTAATTCGCTGGCTCTTTTTGGAAATACAAATTGATTTGATTATTTCTGTTGGGTGTCTGGCGCCTAAACCCTAAACCCCTACACAGTCTGTGTTTGTTTTTTATGACGAGGTCTTTTAAGCGAATTGATCAAAAGACACATTCCCGCCAATTTGATTTTTGTGTACATTCGCGAATGTGACTGTAAACGTAGTGAATCCATAGCGTGCTTTCAAGTTCTCTGGTCTCTTACCTTCTGGTTGCTGCTCTCAAGTCTGAATCATGGTCTGAACTATAGCCACGATTTTATCTCGTTTTCTCAACGTCGAACTATTGAAAGTTCAACGCAACGTAATATTCCCATTTCGTTTCAGTTCGGGTTGTTGAGTCATAGCAACAGGTAGTATGAGAGTTAACAGTTACCGTTCGCGTCTTTCTTCATAGACATTTCGATTAGATTGGTGTTCAAATGATTGATTCGACATGATTACCAAATTCCGATACCGAAAACCGGCGCAAAATATTGCCAAAACAATTGTGACAACTAGTGTGAGCGATAAAAGTGTATCTGTTGTTCAAGACAAACCAATTGCTGTACCACCTGACGCTACCTTACTGGATATTAGTTTTCAAAAGGCTTTTACGGTAACATAATCTCTACAATCTAGGAGTGTTTATGCAATAGAAAGAAATATCCTTGGAAATTTAAAAATTTCATTGTTCATATAATAAGCGATTCAGTTTCTAAATGTCAATGAATCGACAAATGGATGACAATTTCTTGGAGACATCCATTTACGTATTGGTGTACGATTTGCATCATTTGTATTTCTGAAAAGCAAATTGGGTTTTTTTGAGATCCTGGTGGAAAAATGATTCAATGAAATATGTAAATGACCTTCCGATTCATCGAAGTATGAGTATAATGAAATCCCAAAGGGGATTTTTACTACAATAACTAAAAGAAATTTCTCACGTTCATGTTTATATCATATTTTTCCAAGTGCATCTTAATAAATACATTGACACGATTATAATTCACTTCTGAACAATGAACTTTATTATTGTATGAGAACATTGTTTTACGTGAGATACACCAAATTGAGGGAAGAAGCAAAAAAAAATGGTTTATTTGCCATTTTTCTCAAACGACTTCGGGCCTTTAAATACCGGTTTGATAAAGTTGCGATTTCTGATGAATGTATTGAATGTGGGGATCGGTGAAGAAACAGTGGAAGTAATGACCTAACACCATTCGGCCACGTACCGTTACTTGCGAACCTACTTTTCGGGTCCGCCCATATTTTTTGTACCTTTACTTTCGTAATGATTGATTGAAAATTCGCTCAGCAAACGACACCACAGATTTGCCAAGTATTGGAAAAAAAATTTATGTCTCCTGTAAATTGAATAGGTGAATGGGAACATTATACCAAATGTGGGTGGGTGAACGATTTGTGATTATTGCGATATGTATAAATAATTTTCAGAGTAAAGCACATTCGACGATTGACCTTCGAACAAATAAGGATCAAGTAATAGTCGTCCGCCTAATCTTAAAAATTTATTGTTGATCCACACCACTCTACAGTGGGTTAAAGAGGTTTTGGTACACCAACACAATTTAGTAGTCTGCTAGTATATGTATGCGTTAACAATTTGCATATCGCATCTTTTTCAGTTCATGTCCTTGATTGTTTTTTCTTTTCAATGTAATCGATATAGTTGTGTCAATAAATTTGACAGGCACACAAGTGATCTATCAGGCCAAAACCCATATTGATTTGGGTTGTTATGCCATAAAAGTTGCCATTCTATGATAGATAGATTTTTCAAAGAATACACAGAACGCACAGGATATAGTTGTAGGGAAACACTTTTGTACTGCTGTTTGGATCCTCAAGGATCGCAAGGCTTTTGCTTGCACTTCCTTCCTGTTCTCTAAACATACAATAGTACGACTAGTTACGTGGGAAGGATAATAAAAAATGAGGTACGTGCCTATATTTTTGTCAACCTGATCTTTTAAACTAGTTTTGTATAAAAAAAAACCATCCAGAACCCGTATGTATTTGCACCCACATAATTCATACACACCCAGATAAATCAATACAATGACAGTTTACAAATTTTTACTTTAAACCCAAGGTGAAACGCATAATTTTCAGTCGGGCAACTAAATAGATCATTTAAAAATCATATCTGTTGTATTGATTTCGTAATGCTTTTTCACTCTCGAACCCATTATTGTTCAACGCTCAGGCTCGTAAAATGTGCACGAATCGAGATTAGTCATGGCTAGAAAGTTCAACCCATTTGACGGACGCCACGGAGCAACAAAAGGCTCCCATTCTCGGAAAACGTCTGGTCAGGTTTGAAATACAATTCGGTCGTTCGATTTCTCACGTACCTGGTATTTCCGGACTGTTATAGTCATAAATTTTTAAACTGCCAATTTTACCTTCCGATGGCAGTTCCAGGTAACGTGATTTCAATTTGTGAGAGAGATCATTTTTTTTATGACGAGAAAGGCCTCTACAATTCTTGAAAATTTCTTATTACATTTGAAAATATGAAGTCCGAATCTGTAATCTATGCGTTGCCCAACTGATCTCACTTCGATATCAAGAAAGTAACGATACGTATTCACAACGCCCCCCTGGAATGTACGTTAACAAACCGTGATTCATTTCTACCTGGAACTAAGATGACTAATGATAAAATCGTTAAAGAAAGTATTAACAATCTCTAGTACATATATTGTGGTCATAACTTTGTTCCTATATATAATAAAGAATTCAAATTCCCCGAAAACCGCCCATTTGATAATTGCCCGGATTAAACAAAAATTCGCTTCTAAATTGCGATGCTGTATTGGATGGTATTATTAAGAAATTCAAATGCTAAATTAATAGATCTAGTTTTTTATTTGCATAATACAACCACATTGTTGATGCAAATTTACAATCCTTCACTCATGAATGATTCATGAACCCATATTTTGAAAATCCACTATCCTCACCAACGTCTTCTTTTTCAGGAATTATTTTCGCAGCTACAATTTTCCAGTGAATCTGCATTGCCACCTGATGCCCTCCGGAAGGCGCTCGCTGAGAGCTTTTCGGATCAGCAACGCTTTCAGCTGGGATTCATGGATGACGCTGCCGAATGTTTTGAAAACATCTTGCTACGAATTCATATGCATATCGCTAACGATGAATCGCAAGATATGTGCAACGCTCAGCATTGTATACCGCATCAAAAGTTCGCTATGACTCTCGTCGAACAAACCGTTTGCGGTTCTTGTGGAGCAACATCTGAGCCACTCTCTTATACGCAGGTAAATACATTCATTCTAATTCTTATTGCAAGTATTTTCACCTATTTTTGTCGTTGTGAAGATGGTGCACTATGTGTCAACATCAACGTTGGTTTATCAAGTCCGCAATGGTGGTGTTCGTGCTTCGCCTTACAATCACACGTCTTTCGGTCAATTGCTCAGGAAAGCTGGTAACATGGGCGATGTTCGAATGTGTCCAGTAAGTTTAATCAATGAAAAAATTTAATGATTTGATTCGAGTGCGATATTTTTAATTTCCGCAGAGTCATTGTGGAGCTGTCATTCAAATAAGTAGAACTTTGATGAATTGGCCCGAAATTGTTTCAATCGGTTTGGTTTGGAATTCGGAACGTCCATCCCTTGAACACATAATGGAAGTTTTCTCTACCATCGGCACATCAATGCTTTTGGGTGACGTTTTCACATCAGTTATGGAGAAGAAATGGACGGAAAACTGCACTCATAATCTTGTTGGCATCGTGACTTATTACGGCAAACATTACTCAACTTTCTTTTTTCATACAAAATTGCAAATATGGATTTATTTTGATGACGCAACTGTGCGACAAGTGGGCCCTCATTGGGAACAAGTTGTTGAAAAATGCCGTAAAGGTCGATATCAGCCTTTATTGCTTCTTTACGCTACTCCAGATGGTACGCCAGTAAATACCGAAAACGCGCCTAAACTGGTCACCCAAATATGTCCATTAAAAACGCCAGCTACGCCAAAAAAATCAACTCCATCACAAAATTTTTTCCGTCGATCTGTTACACCTAGCCCAGAAAAACCAACGGTCGGTAATACTAGACGCGCCATAACACCGAACCCTGACTGTTCGCTGAACCAAAAGCCCCCACTTCCAAGAGCATACAATGAGTATCAAAATTTATCGGTTATCCAGAACAATCTCTACAATGGTACTGACTCCCCTGATGGTTATGTAGCTTTTAAAGAACCATTTGCCAGAAAGTTAGACATGGATGTAACTGGAAAACCACCCATTAATATACATCGAACATTAAGTAACGGATCGTCCTCTGGCATCGAGGGGATGTCTGATCATATAAATTTCCCCAGACGTAGGGATTCAGGTAATTGGAGTGGAGACAGGAACAGTGCTTCTTCTGCCTCCTCTACTACAATGGAAAATCCTTATCTATATCTAGTTGGTAAAGTTCCTCAAGGCAACGTGCCAGCAAGTCCAACATTAACGAAAAGCGATTCTTCAAGTGTTGGCAGTGCCATTTATGATGCTGGCTATGACTCATATTCTCTTTCATCGAACGATAGTTCTACTATGCCTACATTGCAACATATGCTAAAGATTGGCCATCTCGCAAAGATACCCGAAGATTACAACCATCGACCGTCTAATGTTATTACTCAGAGTTGCGACGTATTATGTGACGAGGCGGATGAGTTACTTGTTAAGTCTCGACAGCTAGAAGACGAACATGACCTGGTGCTAGCATTAGCCTTGTGTAATGCAGCAGCAACGAAAGCCAGAGCTGCAATGAATGCACCATACAATAATCCCCAGACTCTAACCTTGGCCAGAATGAAACATAACACCTGCATCATGAGAGCCAGAAGTCTACATAGAAGAATGACACAATTTGCACCCAGCAAAGAAGCTCAACCTCCTCCAGAAATTCGACATACGAGAGAAGGGAGTAGTGGGAGCGGACGGCACTCCCGCCAAAATTCTCGCGACAAAGGACAACATTCCCGACAGAACAGCAAGGAACTACTAACCAACATTCCGAAACCTGATAAACCAGTCCACAAAAATATCGAAATATACGCCACATTGCCCAAAAAGAAAGATATTTTCAAAAATCGAATTGATTCTATTGAAATCGAAGAACAAACTGAGAAACACCCACCTAAAGAGAGACATTTTTTCTCGAGGTCCAAACAGAAAGATATAAAAAAGGAAAAACGCTCGAGAAGCGAAGACCGCAGTAAACATGTTGTTGAGTTCACGTTAACACCTGAAATTATCGAAATCAAACCGAAACAAAAAGAAGAGAAACCTGAGGAGAAGGAAAAGGAAAAACCGAAAAAGCAACATAAAATACGCCGAAAACTCCTCATGGGTGGTTTGATTAAAAGAAAAAATAGAAGTATGCCCGATCTCACAGATGCGAATGCTGAAATAGAATCGCCGGCATCTAAGCCGCAGATGACTGCGTCAGATGATAGCAAAGTTGGTTTGAAAGGTGCCGAAAAGAATCAGTCAATGAGCGGATACTTATCCGAAGGTCATCTCGAATTATCTGCGAATAACACGAATCCAAATCTGAAAAAAAGTAAATTGATGAGAAAAAGTTTTTACGCAAGTGCTGGCAAGATTTTGAGTGTACCAAAGGTGCCGCCTCCGCCACCACTACGAACTACATCCCAATTAACCATGAAAGCACAAATAGCAGACGATGAAGCTCGCGAGTATCAAAACATGTACGAACTGAACAATAATATTAAATACGACTCCTCAATCGTGGAGAAACTACGTATGGAGCAAATGAACGATAGTTTTAGTAGTACAGGCAGCTTTGTTAACCAGTTGTTAACTACTGCTGACGTTCACAGGGAATCTAAATGTTCCAACGAACAGCTAAATGCTGCGGGTGTAGACGAAGTCGACTGCTCCGCTTACAAAAGTCATCTCCCCACTACTATAGATCTGCCACCATATCCAAGCCCCGCAGGTATGTATAAAAAAGAAACGTATAAAAAGAAGTGTTACAATTGTCTAATTTTAGGTTCAACAATTCACTCCAGGCAGGCTAGCGAAGAATTCCCACCTCCTCCACCACCACTCGATCTATCTGCTCTTGATGAACATCTTCCGCAGCCAACAATTCAGCAACAAGAATTACAAACTGAACTTCCAATCAAAGAATCGCAGTTTTTCCCATTCGAATGTAATTCCATAGCCCCTTCGAGCGGTGATACATGGTTGAAAGAACTACAGGCAAAACAAGCAGCTTTGAAAATTAAACGTACAAATAGTTTTAACAAAAAAGAAGATAACGGAATTGACGTCGTTAATACGGAGAAATTGCCAACTGAGGATGCTGCTTCAAATTCAGTAAAAGATTTGACTTCCAAGTTCGAAATCAAAATGCCTAACGATAAGAAATCAACCAATGCGACAGTATTGAAAAAAGTTGATCAAGAAACAATAGCTCCTGAGCAAATCGCGGAAGAAATACGCGAGGTAGAACGGATTAATGCGAGTTTACAAGAATCACTTAATAATAGTAAACAAAATGCAATAGAAGAACGAAGAAAAAATAAATTGGCTAAAAAGAAAAGCGTTTCGTTCTGTGATCAAGTTATTCTGGTAGCAACAGCTGAGGACCAGGAAGACGATAGTTACATTCCGAATCCCATTTTGGAAAGAGTTCTTCGTTCAGCTATTAACAAGCCAGAAAGTGATACTGAGATTCAATCTGAAGATGTGCAAAAATCACGCAATGCATTAGAGGAAAACCTTTTCGATCTAACAATGAGAAACACAATGGAAAATTCCAAAATTGTAAATCCTGATGTTGTTACAAAAACTCCCGTAACAGATCAAAAAATTGCCACTCAGTCGCCTTATTCCAGCGTTGCGTTCGCGCATCGTAACATAGTTCCTTCTCAGGTACCTCCTGCCCAAATTGTCCCTGCTCAACATCCACAGTACCAGTATCCAGTTCACTTGAACCATTATGTTCAAACTAATGGATACCTACAAGAAAATAACCAACAAAGTGTGATGTATAATTATCCGCAAGGTGCGCCATATCATCAACCACAACCAATTTATACCAGTAACCAACAGCATTATACAGGATATAATTATACACCTCCAGGAGGTTATCAAGGTCAGGTATATCATCACGATAACGTTCATCACGTGGCTTCACAACCTTGCTTACAACAGCAGAAATTTCAACAACAATACACAAATCCTAATCAACATCTTCAATATCAACAAAATGTTCAATATCAAAAAAACTTTAACCCAGAAGAGATACGACAATCTCCTGTCACCCAGCAGAATTATAATTCACAAGCAGTGAGACAAAATTACCAACCAGTGAAACCACATAATCAACCGCTTAGATCCGGTATCTATCAATCAGTTCCTTTCATTGTAAAACAAAACTCAAACCAAGGGTATCAGAATGGCCCAACGTACAATCCGTATCAAAAACTGCCTTCTAAATCTTTCGTAGCGGAAAACGATCGAATGCAAAGGGGCCCCTCCCCACACGCTGAAAATGGAGGTTTCACAAGAAATGGGGCAGCTGAATGCGATCAGTTGGCACCGAGGGCGGTGGTAACACCTATCGTCGTAAACAACGCTAATAATAGCATACCTGATAAAACAAAGTGCAATTTGTGCAGAAAGAAAATCGTCGCTTCCAGCAATTTATACTGCGCGGATTGCGAGTACTACATGTCTAGGTTTAAGCCCAAAACATAATGATAAGGTTTCGAACATTATTTATAGTAGATAGATGCTTCATGTACAAATATCATGAATTGTGATATTAATTATAGGAATTTTGAGTATTTTTTTTTTGGAAATAATTTTTTTATTTTGTTTAAAACTCGAGGAACGCGATGATGTTTTCGAATCGTACCGATTTGATGTATTGTCAAATTGCAATTTAGGTGATGTATTCGAGTTGGTCGGTTCTTGTTCAATTAGATCTCATCTCGATAATTAATCGGATATATTTTTCATAAAAGTATATCATTTTGAGATAAATTTATTATTGTTATTGAACTGATGCAATAAATACTGTATTGAAGCAACTGTTGTTTCATTAATATTTAAGATTGGTTGTCAAGTATGCTGGAAGAAAATTTTAGCTATTAAGAGAACTTGACAAGGAAGAATACGAAATTTTAGCTAGTGTCAAGGTAGGATCGTTTATATGATTCATAATAACTTTTTAGTGAAAATTGAAACACCATATTATTACTGTACTCTTTGATCGATGCGTATGTATATTTTCCGACGACGACGTATGATTACTTCGGTGTTTCGGCGGGTCGAACGAACAAATGAAAACAGAAATAATAATAGGTGTAAATATAAATATTATTCAAACTGTTACAAAAGTGAATATTTGTTTATTGTGAAACGTCAAAAGATTCATACAGAATAAAAATAACAGTTCATTATAATTGGTTCATTTGTTGTATAATGGCATCGAATATCATTCAACCAATCGGAAATAATGTTTATTTTTTACTCGTCATTCGATGTATCCCATACGAATCGTGACTAGGAAAATTTTCGGACATTTTCGATGTTCTTGTGATATTATTGTCCATGATTAACTTCCCAAAATGCAAAAACTAATTACCTTTTTTGCCTCAATTGTTGTAAATAATGAAATGATAAAAACAATGGACAAAACAGATTGTGTGCTGCCTCTCGAGTGCCGGACTCGAATGCATCAGACGGTGACAAAGTGGAAGAGAGATAGATGCGACACAATAGCCAAACACGATTGTCCTTAGGATCTCTTTATCGCTTGTTCTGCACTCTCGCTTTGTGGAACGTTATGGTATGATTCATGTTTTTTCCTGAATGCAGCCGGTTTCATCGATTCATGAGACGTTATCACGTCAAAATTTTCGTAAAATATGGAAATTGTTGAAAGAATTCAGAGAAATTTGAAGAGTACATTGACATACAAATTTAATTGAAAATGTCGAATAACAACATATTGGATATATTTTTTCCGGAATCTTTTAGTCAATCTTGATATAAAAGTTATGTGCTTAAGAATCAAAGAATTATTTCAGATTCTTCAAATGCAGTATATAATATTTTATCAAATATGAAAATAGACCATAGATACTTATGCTTTCAAACAAACAGAAAAAAAAACATTCAAGACATCAGTTAATATCATAGCCTTATAAAGTGAGCGTGGATTCGAAACAGGTAAACGATTTATCCCACAAACAACTACCGAACATGGTTTGATGATCTGAATCAGGAATAGCTGAATTAACATTTCCCATCGAAAGGAAGAAGAAATGAAATCCATCTACCGATAAAACACGATCTCGATAATACTTGCCATGACTCGCACGCAAATTAAAAATCGTGATTGTCGTTTTGGGCTCATTGGACGGCCGTACAAAAGAAAACGCCCACGAAATTGTATCCCGAACTTGCAGAAAATGGTACGAGCGAGTGGTCCTTAAGCGATATTTCTTAATCGGGTCTTCAGAAAAAAGAAACGACATTGACTTCTTCCCACTGGTCAATATCGATCTAGCCGGGGATTTCAAGTGGGCGCCTTTTTTACGTTTGCATAATTCTTGCATACCACGTAAAGACCGACCCATACGCCTCTCCAAAGGCCATACCATAAAAGTCCTCGATGAATCACAAAACCGTATTTAGATCTGGGAGATCACTCCAGTTCGAAGAACGAAGATTTTCCTCAAATAGAAATCGTGAATTACAATTACCCAGTATTATAAAATCAAATATATGCGTTTTAAGTATTCCCATACGTATCTTACTTCAATGTAAAACTTTCATCCCATCTTGTGTTATCTTTAATGGGAAACGGAAATATGAAATTATATTGAATTCAGACATGGTGACAACAAAAAGTAACAAAAGCATGTCCGCAGGTACTTTTTTCCTATTATATAAGCCAACTTTACTGAAAAATTAGTTTTAAGCATTATGGCGAGGACAGCTACTTTTCCCCACCATTCATAGAGCGATAGCTTTCCGCATGTTGTACAGTAGACGACCGTGTTTACTATAGATTATCATTGCAGTTTAAAATTTCATATCTCTTATATAATTTCGAAAGTTTTTTCTCCTATTCCAATCAAAGCTAAACAATTGATAATCTGAGAATTTGATAAGAATTAATGCCATAGCGACGGCGTGAGTGGTTGAAATTAGCTGCACGATATCTAATCTGTTTATCGATATTGTCACAGTAAAAAGCGATGTCGATGCTTAGCGACAATTGTTTTATTTTCTTTTTTTTCGTTGTTCGAAGAAGGACTGACAAAAGGATACTGAAAATCTACTTCTTGAGTTGATGGGCATCCCGAACATGCTTTCATAAACAATTTTTTTTATTTTACAAATTTAAATTACTTTGCTCAACAATATATAATCAGACAAGAAGTAATAAATTGGAGATTACCAAGTGATCTGAATATCTCAACAACCACGTCTGATCAACTTTGCAGCCAAGCGAAAGCTGTGCTTGCATTCTCCATCATTTTATCCAACACTAGGGTCGGATGCAATACGGATTGAGGTCAATAAAGCTTCTGGAGAATAACATTGTGCCAAAATGTTAGTAAACTTAATAATTTCAATAATTATCATCTTATCGCTTCAAATTTCAACACTTTTTACGTATCCTTAACAAACGGATGCGTGTTTGATGATGAACACTTTACAGGAATTTAAACTCTTGCAAAAATTGTGCATCCCTCCTCATTTAAAGTGTTCCGAAGAATTGAAACCCAAGAATATCCCCACAAATAAAGTATCAAATTTCTTTCTTTGAAGTGTTGCAATTTTAGCGGTAACCAATTATTTTCGTTACACAGATTTAATCTGAAAATGACATTAACATTTATTACTTCACTGAATACCATTCCTAAGAAGTGATAACAATATATCATCATTCAATAATATTATTGTGACATCCTGGACTTCTGCAATATTTTGAGAACATATGTTGAATAATTTGAATTATAGTTTTCTGGTAGATGACGCTTGGATATATAAAAATATTTCATAGTGGCGATAAATCATATAATCGTGAAGGATAAAGCGACTGGACGCATGAGTTCATAAATGAGAAAATAATATATTTTCGTTGACATTGTACTTCAAATATGTATTAGTTATTTTCGTTATTCATACAGAGAACTGCTAATAACACTGGTTGAAAAAATTCGTTTTTTTTCCTAAGGTGATTTTTGTGAATTTTCAGGGTACCAATAATTGGTTTATTCAATCAATGACTGAATTTTTTTAGGACTTTGTTTGAAAAGAGAAAGATATTATAAAATGGATAATATGTAATAATATTCCAGAACACAGATTTGATTCAATTTTAAAATTTCGAAGTTTGTTTCAAAGAAGTTTTATCAATCAAATCATCTCTACTATATAACTCATAGGCTGCAGTTGTGTGTGTAAACTTGCCGCCAAATAGTTTCCAAATTTGTCTTTTTCTTCTTTGGAAACTTTTTGAAGAATTTTTTACTTAATCATTTATTTTAACATTTTTTGATCAGTGCGATCACGGTTTTATTTGATAAACCTAGATTTTGCACTTCAGTGGCAACTAACTGAAACTATATCTAATATAATATTTTAAATGTTATGAGTTGGTATTCATTTCAGGTCCTCATATTTTTAAAAAGGTGGAATTTTTACAAGCCACAAATAGTATTGTTTTTCAATGACGACGTATTGTTTGCAAAGATGCACTATTGTTTTGTAAATATTGATGTAGGATCAAAAAAGGACATTTCAATAGTGGAATCTTCTTCGATTCTTCTCTGAAAAGGGCTCAATAAAGAAAATCCTTGCATTTATTAAATGACGTGGTCTGTGGAAAATGAAACTTTTTCCTTAGAAACCTTAATTTTTATTTTTATGTGGGTCTGAAAAACTGTGACTGATTCGTAGATGTCGGAGAAGTGGAGAAACTGCAGTTTTTTAATGTGTTTATTAATTTAAAAAACAACATTGGACTTGCAATCATAAAAATGAGTTTTTATGAAAATAAACGGACGAGATGGAGCCTAATAGGTGGATGCAGTCCCGGTCACAATCCAATTCTCCGATGTCAAGTTAAAGAATTTGTTTCAGTCAAAGTGGCCATATGTGCACATCTTTGCTATTCACGCATTCATTCATAAGATAATGCTTTTACGTTCACATTCGATATGTAAAGAATGCCATTAAGGTCCCAACACCTGTTGTACATATTCGAGAAGTCTCCTTACGACTGAACGGGGAACCCCTTAGATAACATTATATGAATGAATCAATTGTGGCGCCGGATTTTTACTATTGAAGAGTGTATTACGCTTATCTCGAAGAGGAGGAACGATAAAATCAGAGGAAATGTGAACTACTACAGAGACTAGACTGATAGGGTAGAGAGCAGCCAAAACATTGTGATCGTGTAGATTTTTGTTTTTGTTTTTATTGATAGAAATAGGTATGACGAAGTGATTCAGTTTCATTTAACCTACGCATATTTTCGTTTTTCTGAATGGAATTCATTGAAAATGATTCGTTGAAATACGTATTTATATATCGAGTCACGTTGAAATGGTGGATGCGAGTTTTTGAATGCAGTCAAGAATGGCAAATGTTCAGGAAGTGTGATGAACTGATTAAAATGGAAAACGTTCAGCCGAAAGCGCAGAGAACGAAATTTCTAATGAAAATTTTGTATGAAAACAAGGAGGTGTTTAAGTTCTCGAAAACCCACACGTTTTAACAGAACGAAATTACAATTGAATCGTGAAGGTGTAATGGCGTAACATTAAAAAAATCCCACACAATTTTTATAACCGAATCGAATGGAAAAACATATCAAGAATGAATGAAAGTTTCAATGGCGATATGTGGGTCGCTATTTTCCGATATGTTCGTAAACGTAAGAGGTGAAAGATTCAGGTGTAATCGATAAATTAGGGAAAAAATGGAAAATCGAGTCTGGCTCATGTAGAAAAGAAAATGGAATAATAGAACAGATGAAATTCATACATGTAAAATAGTGAGAATGTCCTTAAAAGGAAAACCGGATCGTCTGCGCAGAGTCGCCTTTCAATCTAGGCTTGCGCTGTACGTTAGTCAACATGGTCCCTCATAACTATAGAAACTTTAGATTTGAACGAGTAGATTTCTGTAGTGCGTCGCTTGCGTCCGTCGAAGTGGATCGAACGTAAACATATTAGTTATCGGTGAGACACGCACGTCGCACGGCACCATCGGTAGTACCTGAGCAGTAAACGACAAAATGTGCGACAACTCCACGCCCTCAACACAAAGTATAGCGGACTATTTGGCACAATTATTAAAAGATAGAAAACAACTGGCCGCCTTTCCCAATGTGTTTATACATGTTGAACGTCTTCTCGATGAAGGTATGTGGATTATTTTTAGACCCCTTTATTCTTTACATCGTCTTATTCTCGATGTCCTCCCATTGCGGACGTTATTGCGAATTTGCGACCAGATATTCCTGATATGATTAACATGTGATAGTAAGTGACGCCGTGCCGTGCCGCACTCTTGTCGCAATAATTAAATGGAACGAATGGACAAACGAAACTGTTCGGTCTGAACTGAACGAACGTCGCCAGTCCAGCGACGATTTCGAATTCCTTTGCAAAATTCCTCAGGCAAACTTGTTTTACGTTCGTTCCGTAGGAACCTTCGGCCATCTGAGGGCCGATCATTATCACGCGATATCGAATCTCGCCCGAATTCGCGAAAATCTCTCCCTGCCCACTTTTTCATCATGATATTCATTAATATGCACAATCTTAATTTAACAGCGCCAGTCACCGTTGCATTCCGATATACAAACACACGTGCATACGGAACTTTTTGCGCCTGCTCCAACACTCCAACACTTCATTGTAATATTTTTCTCCTCTACACAATTATGAAACGAGGTTGTAGAATGATTCAAATGACCGAAACGAAGGGTAGAAAGTCAAGTTCAATAAACTTAATTATAATTGTTATTAGTAAATGCCGACCGAGAAAAGAGGGAACAGATCTCCTCATAATATAGGGGTGGTTTAAACGACATAATAATTGCCCCATCACAATTGTAGCCGATTCGAAATAAATGACAATGAGATGACATCACCCCCATTGTCAGGATCCTACCTGCTTGAAACGTCATCTGCTAATCAAATACTGAAAAGTGCAATCCGGAGACGTTTGAACAAATTAACGACAAAAATCATTTCGTGCAATTATTACCAAATGCTGGGAACGGCCATTCAAACGTCCCGGCTTATGAAAATTCCAGTGGGAACAAATTTAATGACATGAAGCAATGAACACCGAGCAAAACACCGTGACCATACGATCCTATCATCGTGGGATCCATAATACGCTCGGCCGTCTCCTAGTGAGGTACGTGTTTCAATTCCACTTGCCACCTCGAGACTCGAAAGTTGAAAGAGCAACAAGTGCACGCCGACCGAGTCCCGGGGCCCAAACCCCACACGAAATAAAAGGGATTCGGATTCCCCGCTGCGTTGCCAACCGGTCATCGCTTTTAACTTTGTAATTCTATCGACCATAACCACCAGTACAAAAACAAAATTCTCAGTACCCTAATCGGCTTATAACCTGTTCAATTTGACAAAATTGTTTTTAGAAATTAAAAGATAGGATGGCGAATCGATGTCAAAGTTAAGTTAAAAAAACGGTATTTCTACAATGAGAAAAAGAACTAACCAGAATGTTGTAGTTCTATGAATTTTTCATGCATCTTCGAGATTTCATAAAGAAATCAGTATCTTAATTTTTCTGTAGCTATAGGCTTAGCTATAGTTAAGTAGTAATAATGAAAGAAACTGTGTTTTTTTTACAAGATAAATAATTCAATATAATAATACTTGAACCTGCAAGGAGACGCATTCGAATTTTTAATACAATTTGTCGGAATTCAATAAACAATAAAAAAAAAGTATAGCGCGGTTCACGTCGACGTTGACTGATAAAAACCACACTGATAATGGTATTTTGATTAGCAAATTCAAATGTTCATATTTATTTATGGGTATCATTGACGATTAAAAAAATTTCGATTTTTAAGTTCTCACTACATATTTTTATTTTTCCTTCAAGTATTCAATCGACTTCGCGATAATTCCGTTGGAAATCGCACGTCTCGTTTTAATTGAAACAGGTAAAATGCTGGAACTGATATCGGACTCGTATCATATCGGAGGTAGTTTTTTTATCGAGACATAAATTATATGTAATCGAAAATCCTTTTATTGACGGAAGAAAATTGAATATTGAAAATAACGGTGGTCGTTACCTCATTAGTGAAAATTTTATCTTATCGCCATAAATGTGAAAGAATGTGTCTGCACTTCGTATTTATATTTCGTTTGGATTATTAGTTCGAAAACATGTATTTTTTTACGAAAATGGTAATGTATAAAATCTTTTTCGAAAAAGTGTGCTACGAGACGCGTATGTACAAAGTATTTCGTTGGAAAATATGGGATATATATTTTCTTCGTTCCGAGTAAAAGGTATCGTATATTAGTGAATAATACGTCACATTTTAGTCAGTGATACCATATCTTAAAATCACTTAATTACTTATATCTGCATCGATTTTATATGAAAATATCGAAGTCAACATTTGACATTCAACATTTTTTTTCCCAATTTGTGAAATGACATGTCTAAGAAAAGTTGTTCACCAACTAATGCTTTTAAGTTTAGCGTTTCCAATCATAAGTTAATATCTGATTCATATTGTTGAATGGATCATGTATATCAACTTAGCGAAATAACTATTGATAATTCTGATGAAAGGTATCTCATAATTTGCCGTAACTTATTTGTGAAAAAAGAAAATTGTCGTTTCAGTAGTCGATGTTTCGCTAAGTTGACGTCAAATTCGCAAAACGCCAATTCAAAAATTAATTTTACCGCAAGTTTTTTGGTTTGAATCTATTCTATCTAAGAATGATTCGTAAATTATTTGGACCAAAAAGATTTGTTCAAATCGATATATCGATTAAAAAAAAAATCTACTGAAACGATAAATTCATAAACAAGGTTATTATCATTTTCCCAGATTACCAGTTTCTAATAATTGTGATATATCTTACTGTATTACTTTGAATTGGTTGATGTGTCGAAGGAATTGAATTAATTGAGAAATCATTTCATTATTCAATATGTCGATTAACAAAATTATGTATTGCTCATTACTTTGAGAAATTCGAATGTTAATTAACGCGGCGCAGGCATCCGTTAATTAGACGAGACGTTTTTGGCGGTGTTTTTTGGCCCGCCCTACTCTCCCCGATGGGATGTCGCAAGTTTTGGCTCGGTCCATTCCCTCGTCAAAATGCGCATGAAAAATTTTTCAAAATTTGTATTTTTGGATTAAATGCGTTGGATTTGTGGATGTCGTCGCTTATTTCGGTTTGACCGGTGTCCACATTATTTATACAAAAAATTACAATCAGACGTGTTAGTAAACATTCACATTATCTACAGCATCTAAACCATAATTTTAATATCGATAATATTGCAATCTCTGATAAAACTAAAAACGATTGATAAAAGAAATGATAAATAAACAAGAAGAGATTAACTGTGTCAATTTGTAATGGTGCTTTTTAAAAGAAAATCTCAAAGTGAGGGAGTTGCATTTTTCTTTTCTGAAAATTATTTTTAATTGCTCAAAACATGATACAGATCAAGAAGGAAACAAACTATGTCAATTTTAGGACACATATTGAAAAGCGGCGTATATTTTTCAAAGGAAAAAAATTGAAAGAAACTAAGAAATTGTGTTGATGAATTTGGAGAAGACGTATTGTCAGAAAAATTAACCAAATTAACTACTCGCAAGTACCATAGTTTTCACTGAGCATTCCGATCATAACATCGGAAAACTTTGTGAAATTATGCTCGACTAACTGCTTATGAAAAAATGAAAATATGAAAAAAGAATGTTCATCATGAATTATGTAATTGTTAATTAATTGAAAAGTCGCGAATTTCATAAGATTTGGAAAAATTGCGAGAATTGACCAAATTTAACTGCGCCGATCGATCCGCAACTGTCGCAGAACGATTGGCTGGTTTTTTTCTTAGTATCAAAGTAAATGTAGAAAACACGCGGCACATTCCCACATGGGGTTAGCAGTTGAGGGGAGTTCTTCGCGGGGGCGGATGTTCCAAACAATTTTTAAAGACACCTCGTGTCTGGGTTTGTGGCGCTCTCTTGATTCCCGTGCGGGGCACGAAAAGGCTGAGTCAGTGGCGCGGAATGTCATCCGACTACGTACTCAAACCCGGCGTGCCGTGTTTGTCCACCTTTTCTCTCCGGCACTTTCGTTTCCTTTCAAAGATCGACATGAGATTTTGTTGTTTAGTATAGTTTGGAAAGTGAGTCGACTGACGTGTTTAAAAAAAAAAATCGATTTAGATCCAAAGGATCGACGATGACTGTTATCTCCTCACCTTTAATTGAGACATGCGTTTCCGTTCGCTATTTTAAATGAGGATAATCAGGTCGTATTAATAGTCGTGACGAATATTGGATTTTTCGTTGTATAAAAAGTAGGCTTCTGACTTGCATGGGAAATGTCCGTTACCAATTGTTTTCATCGTTTATTTTTTTAATACTTGGGGTAATTTCAATTGATTTTTGACGAGATTTAAAAGAATAGATAATTCTGTCGAAACTGAAAACATGTAGGACACTAACGACAAGTGTCATTATGATTTTTACATTTAGACTCGTTAGGCGAAATGCGCCAGCGGAGTTAATGGATCACGCATTTATGCGTTCCCAAATCTCAAGTTCCATCACATCCACTTGAAATTGTTCTTATGCAAATGGATGCCCAACTCGGATTCAATAAATATTCATCTCCATACAAATTACCCCGGTCAATTTGTATTAATGCCGATGAAAAAGCGTTATATAAAATTCAAACGGTCTGCGTATACAATTTAATGTATGAGTCAGTCAGTAACCGCCTGCAAAATCAAATTCTAGACATAGGCCTTGATTGCGTCGAGCATGAACGGACTGGGATGGATGAACGACGTATCCAATGTCAAGACCTGGATGGTTGTCAATTGGCTACATATGTGTATGTAATAATTCGAGCGAACTGTTCTATTCGTAAACGCCTCGGAAACAAATCAATCTTTGTAACGTTCATTAATTTCGTCCTTACATTTGAACCTTATCTGTTTTGTAAAAATTACTCGTTTCGTCACCTTGAGAGTTCGGCTCTGTTTAGGATGCACGACACTTGAATTGTTACTTTTTCCTTTGAATTTCCATTTCATTTTCCGTTTTCGAGAAAACCAAAATGTTGTGCGTCACTTCTCCGTTTAAAAAAAAAATTGGCGTTTTGCCGGTTATCGTTTCATATCTGCGTCTCATGGGAGAATGAATTATTGTTATTATCGAACGAAAATGACGTGCGATTGGTAATCGGAAACGTATGAATTTCGTTGGCATCTTCATGTTATCTGGAATGATAATCCGATACGCGGACGAATAGCAGCTCCTCCAGCTTCCAACCTCATCATGACTAAGTTATTTTGAAGATAAACACACTTATTCTTAGCAAATGCCGCCAGTTTATTTTCAGATGAGGCACATGTCTAGATCTCGACCCCGATGTGATGCGTGTTCGCTGTTCACAGACAAATTGTTAAAAGGGCGGAACGGTTTCTCCATCAATCTGATGGACGCTCGTCTCCCTCCCTCCCCCCCATCGGTCCCCCAATCTGCCAACGTAGATATCGATATCTGTGAATCGGCAGTCGCAGTTACTGGAAATATCAACGTCCAAACAAGACAATATTCGATCATTTCTATTTAGAGTATCCACCACGAAATTTCCGGTTACGTGGTTTTTGCGTTGGCGCTTAAGAGTATTCCCATAGTTTTTAACGCTAAACGTAATTACCGCTAGTGATAACAGCACCTATAATAATACAGCCTACATTGCTATTAGTTGAGGCGTGTGTGGGACAGATTTAATTGTCCAATTATCACTAACCGATGTGTTAATACCGACTTTATAACCTATTTCGAATGATTCTAGCATCATGATTTATCTCTTAGGGTCACAGGAAAAAAAAATTGTTTGAATGAAGGATGACACAATTCATTCGGTATGACCTCCGATTTGCACATTTCATTTCACGTCGAAGGGAATCTTTTTATGTTCAAGCACCGTTAAATATAAATATTGCTTCTTGTTGACATGCTCAACTAGTCTATAGGAAAGATGAAAACTTCCATTGCGAAACTGCAGGAAAAAAAACCTCACACTTTTCCTTGAATTATTAATTATCAATAAATGTTGTATGAAAATCGGTCGACAGGGGTAATAGTCCAGCCACCTTACCTTTGAGAATGTTGAAATTTGAACGAAAATATTACAATATTATTGGTGCTTTGTCGCGAGGGGGCGTCAGAAACATATTTGCATTTTATTTGTTTATACATATATTTATATATTTTAGGAGAAAAATTGTAGCGTCATCTTGTATAGATATCTAGTTCATGCATTTTACAAATTTTGGTGGATTGATTGAACATTAGATATACTGGTCTCCATATACCTGATGCGCGATAATGCATTTTTGACATTTGCTCCGAAACCCATGAAATGTATTCTAGGTTTCTATGGTCCTACGAAATCTTATTGAAATCAATCAAGTTCATCACTTGAAAAATGAAGCATTAACCAAAAAATATTCAATTTTTTCCCAAACAGAAAAAAAACATTTATCGCTATATCTCGAAAACGGTCATTTTCAATAGGGTGTTCCATTCGAAATAAGCAATCCATTTCAGGTTGGATCGAAGTTGTAATCTTGAAAATATTTTAGCAAAAGCGTAACCTACAAATTTTCAAATTTTTCCTAGTAATGGTTTCCCCAATATCGACCTAAATGATTCCTAGAGGAACCCCTGTTGAATCATAAAAACCAGAGAAATACATTTCAGGCGAATATTAATCAGTACATACTACGCATTGAAATTGCCAAATTGGAGCGAATTTTTTCGGAAAGTGATCATTTTTTTTTCATATCTTTTCAAGAAACAAAACTTGTTCCTCTCAAAATAGTAGATACGACTTGTTACGTTTTCAAGAGTCTTCAAACTGTGTAGTTTAATGTCAAAATTTATGTTCATAAAAAGTTCTCTTGCGAATGACGGAAGTTTTTCAGCCAGCAGTATCCTGTTACACCCGCTGTCAATTAGTTGCTACTTCGTTACAAAACAATCGTGAAGGCAAAATTATTCTCTTAATTTATGGGAAGGTATGCGGAGTACTTGAGGCGTCAGATGACACCCACTACTTACATTTTAGTCGATGCCTGTTTTTCCATCTCTTCGACCACTACTTAATCAAAGGTCAACATTACGGCGCGGCAACAAACTTTATTTGGTTATCGTCAAACTTTAAACTTCGTTGAAAGTCGAGAGCTCGACAAATCCAATAATTCTGCTACATATTTTAATATTAATATTCCGTCTGGTTCGATGGAATTTTAACTAATTTTTGTTTGTTAATACTTGGCAACAGACCAAGAAACTAGCTGTAATCATTCATATTTTCATTCAGTTAGAAATTTCGAAATATGTTCATCCTTTTCATGTAAGCAAGGGTGGCTCGAGAGATTTCACTATTCATTTAGATTATTTTTCTTTCATCTGAACCCAGTTCCGATCTGGGAAATGATGTGAAACATTTATCAAAATACGGAAATTGCCTACATCAAAAGCGACGATCGTGCGTATTTTTAACTTTCCATCATTCATTCGATATAGATCCAAATCTAAACAAAATAATTCCGGTGATAATCCAACGGAAAAAGAAAACGTGGACGTGAAAAATTGTGTAACTTGTTCCCTCTCGAAAAGGTGAGGATTTAAGGATAATCCTACGCCATATATTTAACCTCAATAAAAGAACCTCTCTTAATCCATAAATATTTCATTATTGGTGATTTAAAAAAAGAGATGTGGCAAGTAATTTCATTGCGCTAACGGCCCATTGACAACCACTTTTGGTCCAATGAGCCGTAATGAAAAAATTGTCTCTTACGGTCGATGTTTTTAATTGCAGCTATCAATTACGCCAGTCTACAATCTAAATATAATTTTATTGTTTCGAACAGTTTGGGTTTCTCCATTCAGCGGCTGCAGTATAACTTTCAATAACTAAAATTAGAATTGTTTGCTGCAGCTCAGATGTAAATACGTAAAATAGTCGGCATTCGGCCGTTCATTTCCTAGACCTAGAAATGAATGGGAATTTAAATTTCATTGCATAATGCAAACGTTCGTTCGCCTCTTGCAGCTTCTCGGTTTCTTTTTTTTTTCAGTCGGCGTAGGTATTGACGATACTTTATGGACAGTTATAGTTATTAACAGTTAATCAAAATGCATCGTGTGTAACGCGATAATTTTATCGAATTGATCGACCGGAAGTCGTAGTCAGGAACTATTCATTATAGAATCTTATTTATTGTTCCAAGCGAGTAAGTTTAGGTTACATAGTTGAAAAAAAACGGACGCAAATTGCACCGCGATTGGAATTCAGATAAAATGTCGACACTGCGGAACTGAAGGCATGAACCACCTAAAACATTGTGAACGTTATAAAGGAAGATGAAATCAAATGTGAGGTAAATGATATCGATATAAAGTTTCACACGTCGTGCAAAAAACGAATTGGCTGGATGGCGCAATAAAAACATTGAACTTAGAACTTGCTCCTCTTTGAAAATGATCCCTCGTCAGATTGAATTTATACAACTGATTGAACTTCGAAACGACAGATGGTGCTTGTAATGAAACCGGACACCGAACCGTTCAAATAAACCCGATAAATTGAAATGTTTCATATCAAAGCTCGATTTCTGACATGGGCAAGCTGCGAAGAGATTATCGGCAGGCCGGAATCGTAAAAAAAAACTATAAATTTTCGTAATTAGATGTGCGGAGATTTGTAATGATATATATTTTCGGAATATTCAAAATATTTTCACATCATTTGCTGCTGTTACGTATGTGGTAAATTGAACATGAAATTCGATATCTTGGACATGTTCGAAAATAAAGATTGTTGCGTTTATTTCTATTCCTGAAATATTTCATTGGAAAATCATTTTCATCTATTTGTCATCATAGTTATTCATCGATTTTAATAATTCCGGTCTTATGCTACGTTGGACAAAGCTATTGACAGCACGTTCCTGTAAGCCCCATTTTTAGGGCTTACCTGACCTCTGTCCCTTAGGCCACACACGAAGTACGCCCATGTACGAGAGTCAAATATTTTTTTGTACAAGATAGACGAAGATCAATTTTAAATACGGTAAACTTACATAATAATATACCACTGAACATATTCGCCCAGTAACCAATTCAAAAGAAACATTGGGCGTACGCCATGAGATTTTAATAATAAGGCACGGCGTTACTTACCCTTTGTGTTATATCTTAACATATTTTATCTTCTATAACTTAGCAGAACAATCAATTTTAAAATATTGTCCAATTCACCGTTCTCTCTATAAAATATAAAAATTCGTCAATTGTCTCACTGGATATAAATGTGATGAATTTACACATAAATTTCAAATTTAATAACATGTCCTATTGCTGATGTTTTATTTTATCTAAATTACATGTCCAAGTAATTCTTTTAATCTTTTTCGGTATTTGAATTCAAAGATTGATCATTTACGAAAGAAACTCCAATTTGAAAATTTCCTCATTTTTGTAAGTATTACAAATTTTCAAAAAAAAACAACAATATCTCTAATAACAATGATATCAGACCTATTAATTCTTCGTTGAAATTTTATTTAGGAGAATGAAAATAAGACAAATTGGAACGCGGAACGATATTCGTATATTGTACAGTGTTCACAATTAAGAATGACCAAATTCCTATCGCTGAGTATATCTCTCCATTTTTTTGATACTGAACATGAATTATTTCAAACATGCATCGTTGGGTACAAAAATGTGTGCGCTAACTAAAACTTGGCCTGCTATTCTGAGGGGCGTAAATTTGGCATTAATTTGAATTTTCCTACTTGAGGTTTAGTGTATTATTTGAAATCAGAGATCACCCACGCAAATTTCTTAGATAAGAACGATTAAAACTGTAGATTTATTTTGGTCGTAGTCGATCGCTCGAAATTTCAATATCCGAAACATTTTATGGCAATAACTTTCAGAGTGTTACGCGATTGATTAGAAAAAAAACCGGCTCTACCGAAAGTGAATTGACAATTAGTTATTTGCTCCAAATTTCTACTTTTCGATGTTTACTGCTTGATTTCTCAGGAAATTCAAGTCCTTCAATTTTTTGACGCCTAACCGTTTCTGTAGGTTGCATTGATTCATCTTGAACGAAAATTTAATGTTAATTAAACTTGATGCTATTAAAAATCAGTCAATTTGAATTATGTATCAGATTTGTTATTTTAGCGATTAATTGAGAGGCAAAGCGATCCTCATTTATACAACTATGAATTTCTTCTATGTCAAATTCAATATTGCTTCATCCAATATTATGTGGATTCCTACTGAAATTTTATAAAACTTATCTTCCTGAAACCAGTTTCTGTAGTCGTTTTCTATTGCTCCATTTCTTCTAGAAATACTCAGACTAAACAAAGTCAAAATGATTTTAGAGAGAAATCGTATTGATTTTCATGGTTCTCGTGGTTGTTACCTGATCAACCTACATATACATTTACATATGCGATATGTAAAAAGCATGATAAAATTGCATTTGTATTAATCGGAAGCCCTTATTTCGATAACTACGTAGTGGAGTACTTATCATTGCCATAGATGCGTGTTTTATTCTTTTTTTGCTAACGCATTTTTTGTACTGTATGAAATATTTGGATTCTGCTCCGGAATTCCCTCAAGAAATAGCGATAGAGGAGATGAGTAACTCCTGGTACCAAAATTATATATCCCGGTACTTGCTATTACTAGAACATCAATTAATCTGTTAGGGCAAGTGTCCACCAAAAACTGAAATTTGGCGTTCCGCTACTACATATTCAGTTTTTGACGCTTGGGACCCTTGCATACTGTCGAGTCAATCCCGCCCAAAAAACCGGAAGGAATACAGTAGCAACATGTAAGTACCGCCATTCTACTCTGTTTCGCTGTATTTGTAGATGGACGTAAATGTACAAATAAGATTGAGGTGCAGTATGTTTTGAAGATGATTAAAATCGTATATTTAACGCGCTTCATCGACCACTCCCCACAGTTTTGTTTGAATTTTTATCCCATTATATCCGTTATTCGTTTGAATCTGCGTCCATTTAGTGATATTTGTAATAAATCAATTCTCATTATGTTAATTAAAATAATTCCGCTTGTTTCCTCCATAATTCTTTCATCTTCGATCAAAGCGTGAACCAAAGCGACAACCAAATCAACTAATGGGCTAAGATAACAAAATAGTAACGACAGATGATAAATAGAATCTGAAAAATAGATTGATAGCACGTTCATCTAATCGATTGGCCAGTAACTCTTCGTCACGTTCACATATAAAGTATTTATCTTCCTTCTAACGGTTGCACTATTTATTTAACTCTTTTGCGAAATACAAAGAATTACATATTACAAATGTAGCGCGGTACGGTTTTCAACGTTTATAAAAAAATGACTCACGCTACGCGGTTTTCGACCAAAATTCCTGTCTTTTTCTTAATACTTATCACTTAGTTTGATGGATGGAGTACGAAGATGTTCAAGATCTTGCGGCGCTCCTTATAGCTTAAATGTCATAAAGCCGGAGGTTCTCGTTGCGGGCGTGTTTGTTAGTAATGACCGAATAGAATAATTACCGACAAGGTAAAGTCCATAATGGAGTGTGGTTTGTTCTCTGTTTGACTTCACTTCGAAATCAGATTCGTAATGTGGAAAATGAGCGTACGTATGCCCGATGGGCACAAGACGAAAAGATTGTTTGGATCAAATGATTTACGGCGCAGGTGTATTCAATCCGTAAAGGTGAAGGAGATTCGTCACTCGGCTATTGGCAATGTTACAAAGTTTCAAAATAAGTCACCCACAAAACGGATGCACCGACCGAAATCGTACTATTGCCGGTCGCTCTTTGAGTTACGCATCGTCTAATAAATTGTTTGATCTTAAAGATGTCAGATGATAATTAGCTTTTCCGATTCGGATATTTTGGTATCTCGGACGGGGGCGGTTCATTATTAAATGAGTTCCCGGTAGTGCCGACAACCATCTCGTCCATCATCCGGTGATGAACGATGATGAGATCCTGGCGCTATTTCGTTATTTCAATCTTATTCACTAATATTTCGCTGAGATTTCAAAAAATATTCATGTAATATACTGTCTGACGTTAAGCTGTCTTGAATTTCCATTCGCCCGGACTACATAATGTAACGAGCGACTTTTTTGTTTCGCTATCTATTTACAATATAACACGAGGAGTCGGTACACGGCAAAGTAATCTGTCGACTAATTATTATTTGATATACTCATTTCATCGTGACTAGAAACTTTTCGTTTGCTCGTATAAATCAAAATTTTCTGTAACTGAGGTAACATGAGTTTTTTCGTGGTCGCTGTCGCCAAGAATTGTGGGCTTACTGCCAAAATTGCCTACCTTTAGAAATTACGCTGATTTATATTTCATTATGCAGTTCCGTGAATTTATAACAATACGATCATATCCAAATTGATTCTTGGAATGTTTTTTTGTTCGAAATTTTCCTCGCGCAGAAACAGAAAACTTTTGGTGCATGCAAATTTTTGGAACAAGAAATTTCGTTCGTTTCCATAATGAGCGGTGGGTCACGCTTTTTTTCCCGAATTTTCTGATAAGCTCTTTATTTGGGAGTCTTTTTTCACGGTTATTTGTTGCTTGATTCAGTTCAGTTTTCGATAAAGATTTAATTGATTCGAATAAATCATGTCAACCATGTCTCCCAATTTGAACATAACAACTCGGCAAACTTCCTACACAGACTCCATTCTTAATAATTCTTCCTACATTTCCGTCATAAAAATGTGGAAATCGCTTAGATTTCTCTCATGAGGACCGAAAGTTCATTTTATCGGTTTAATTCTGTGAAAGTTTAATATTAGAAAATTCCTAACAAATTTCGCGTCCGTTTACGGTTATTGAGAATTCGTTACTCATATAAATCATTGACTGAAATATGGATTAAAACGAGCGGCCGGTCCATTTATTCAAACCAGTTCCAATGAGGAAAAACCAGTAAACGTGCAGTTTATTTTGCCAATGAAGTCTATGTAAAAGGCTCTTTTGCCGCCTGTGTTTACCTATTCAAAAGTTTTCTACGTATGAAATAACCGTGTTTTATATTAATTTAAAGTAAAAATCAATTAGCTCAGATGGGTGCGCCTGAGGAAGCTCCTCCTTCCATAATTTAATTAATAAAACGAATTATTAATTAATTATTATTTTACTAAGAAGCCATCAATATACTAGTTTTTTTTTCTTATTTTCGTTACACTCACCACAATCTTACGAAGGAATGTTACACAAATGAATTAATCGAGTTTAACTTATAATAAATTAGTGTCTAACCGGCATAATTGATGTTACCGATGTATTTTCTTTCGAAATAAGTAAACTGTGCCGCATCAATAAAATTCTCAGCGGCAGACAAGTATGCGGTACTGAAATGTAATCACTTGTACAACCGCCATGCCGGAAACCATTAGATGGAGTTTAATCATGCCACATGTAAATAAATGCGTTAATGAAAAACCAAGTGAATCGCAATGCGTTCATACTGTGTAATTATTTCAACAGTACACCCGAGGCGATTGGGAAAACGATATCGAATGGAATTTTGGAAGTTGTCGAGAAGGCAATGTCATCGCTTTATATTTATATTGTCTCGTCCAATCATCATCCCGTTTTGCTTCGCTCACGACTAATTGCCCCTGTTAACGAACTTGTGGATTAATTGCTTGGTAATCGAATTATCCATCAATGGCATCAATATTGCGAGGGATCACACGATTCCTTTTTTGTCACATCGGGATATCGGTACATCTGACCTTTGTCTTTCATGGGAACGGTAAATGTTCAGTGCGTAATCAAGTGTTATTGTTTTTGAAGCAACTCGTTCCTGACGATTCCCACCATGTACGCGTATTTTAATAAACTCACGGTTAATCAAGAGAAACTCGATTGGTCTCTGAATAAGCGTGAACATCCTAGCTAGAAAGTGTCCGGTTGGTCAACGTTGTTAACACAAAATTTTATGCTAATTCATACTCTCGGTTTCATATTCACAACGCCAGTTGAAAATCCACTAGGGACTAGATATTTGCTTATAAACAAGGTCATATTTGTTATTCTTGCGAGAGAGCTGTCGTTCTTGTGTATTTGAATCAACTCGAAATGAAAATTTCTCGTTTTACCTCCGTCGTGTATATTCCAAACAATGTTTTCGTGTCGACAATGTTGTCTCCATTTATAAAGACCGCCTAAAATGAAAACAAACTAGAGGATCAAGATAAAGTTTCATTAACCCGGGTTTGTTGTGAACCTATCTCGCCTTCCCTTCTGATCGTTCGGAAAATTAAACAACAAAAATGTCGCACTATATTGAACCATTTCATTCTCGCGAATCGGTTATCGTCGTCGCTGGAAATAGAAAAGTAAAGGAAATAGTTAAGACAGGTACATAGTAGATACCTATTAGTAATAGCAGAATTAGCAGTGAGAGTAATGCCTTCGTAATTGCATTTCCTCTTCCATCCAGTCATTATACTGTATTTACGTTTTGCAGAACCTGAGTGAGTTTCTATGTCAACAAAAACTACCGAAACGATTATTTCTTCTTAAGGACGGACCACAGCTGAGAGTCCACCTGGTCCGAGCGTGATACAATTCCTTCTGGTTTATAAATAGTATTGACAACTAACATCGATTGAAATCGGAATGATCCGCAAGTTCGTAAAACATCGTCGGACATCAGAATCTCCGTTAGCCCAATCGAGATGCACAACATCGATTATCCCGAATAGGTCAATATTAAACGAATGGAATATTGTGGGTCGGTTGTTCAAACGGCAATTAAATATTTAATCGCAATTAAGTTATAATCGCAATTGACTTGCCAATTTCGGTAGCTCAAATAATAATCGATAATACCAACTAATAATTTCATCATAACCTGCGGATCCAATCTGTGATTAATTATACTTCATATTTTAAGAATTTTTTACGGTAAGGTTACCGAAAATAAATATCTACAAATAACCGGTTCTATGCATCAATTCATGGATCATTTCTATTCGACGAATGAAATGAAAAATGGGGTTCATTGAAAAATTGATTGAAGTAAACCTATTTCAGGTTTGGAATTAATCGAAAAAAATACATCTATGACACTCTATTTCACTGAGTATTGAATAGTGTAGGCGACATTTTTTTTCTTTTGCTAAATAGAATGAAATTTTCAAGAAATTTGTATGCTCATTCTCTAGAAATTCTAATTATAACTCATACACATATATGTTCAGTGATGCGTATCATGATTCATGATTTTTTTAAAATAAACAGCCAGTTTTCATAGAAAAATTTTTGTCTCCTGTAGATTTTCATAATCCTAGAGGGAAAAGGTTTTAAAGAAATAAACCACCAAACTTGTTCCCAATCAGTCAGGCGCGTGCGCAGTGCCATTTTAGGAACTCGAAAATCGTAGAGCGCAAGCGTCCGACTGATTTGAAACGGGTACGGTTTTGGTGATCGATTGGAACAAGCTATATACAAAATAATTTCACAGTTCTACTATTTGACAATTTTATACATAAGAAGGGTGAATTGTTATCAATATACAATTTAAAAAAATTGAAAATTTTGAAAATTCCGTAAAAAAGTGAAATTAAATTTTTTTTCTAGCTCAGAAGGAATACTTTTCATCTAGTCGTCAGTCTCGACAGTTTCGCGTCGCGAAATTTCACGAGACACTACACTACGCGGATAATTGAAACCTATTTATTCGCTATCACTTTGTGAAAAACATATTGTCTGATTTCATTGTCCATTGGTTCAATAGAATAATATCGTTATTTATCAACTGTATCAGAGTTGTTAATCGTTCAACTTTGTCCATTCTATTCAATTTTCTTGAAGACGAAGTTTTTTATGAATTACTCTATTTATTAGTGAAACTCGCTTGATATTCGCTTCAATAGTTTTAATTTATTGCAAACAGACACAAATATAGAAATAGTTGCTGAAAATATATTCCATAATGTAGTATCCGAATCCGGTGGCTGTTGCTACGCTGCGAAATTCGACCAGGTTCGGCGACTGGAGCCATATGGCTGGATTTTGTAGAGATAAGTTAGTCTTAGTCGTACCGCTGTAAAGAACGCACGTGAATAAAGAGGACAGCATTCGGGGTTTTTCCACATCCAGTGTTTCGTAAAGAAAATCCCACAATTTTTGGGGGCTCAGCCGAGATTGACCGATAGACGTTTAGTCCAATTACCCATAATCGGGATATTAGTTATCAGTCGGGATTTTCAATCGTTTCTTTTTGTGTGTGCAATATGGAGCCATTAGACGAAAACGTAATTCATCCTGCCGCAGCCGTAGAAGAAAAATCGGAAATTAATTTATCGCATATAACGAACGAAGAACATAACAAAAAAATTGAAAACTTGATTCAATTATATAATCCGAAGAAAGTGCGCGAAGTCGGAATAAAAATGAAAATAATATTGAAAGATGAAATACCTGTATTTTCAAGACCGCGTAGATTATCTCCCCCAGAACGCGAAGAAGTCGAACAAATAATTAATTCTTGGTTAGACGAAGGAATAATTCGAACGTCCGATTCCGAATATGCGAGCCCGATAGTACTTGTCAAGAAGAAAAACGGTTCGACGCGTGTTTGTGTGGATTTCAGGGCTCTTAACAAGAAAATTGTAAAAGATAGGTATCCATTACCGCTAATAGAGGATCAATTAGATTTGTTACAAGACGCTACAATTTTTTCAACAATAGATCTTAAAAATGGATTTTTTCACGTACCAATTGATAATGAAAGCATTAAGTATACATCTTTTGTAACTCCGAATGGACAGTATGAGTTCCTGAAAGTACCTTTTGGTTTATGTAACTCACCGTCTGTATTTCAGAGATATATCAATGCTGTATTTAAAGAACTTATATCCACCAGAACGATTTTAACCTACATGGATGATTTGATCGTATTAGGAAAAATTATGACGACGCTTTGGAAAAATTGGAAAGAGTTTTGGTTGTAGCCAGTCAGTTTGGTTTGGTGATAAATTGGGAGAAATGTCAATTTTAAAGTCGCGTATTGAATATTTAGGGCATATAATAGAAAACGGAACATTGAGACCTTCGTCACATAAAACTAAAGCTGTAGCAAATTTTCCGGAACCAAAATCGATTAAAGACGTTCAAAGTTTTTTAGGCCTCACGGGTTACTTCAGAAAGTTTATTCACAATTATTCAATTATTTCACGGCCGCTTACGAATCTTTTAAAAGCAAATGTAAAATTTGTGTTTGCTCTAGAAGAACGTGAATCTTTTGAATGCTTGAAATCATCGCTTTGTTCTGTCCCCGTTCTGAAATTGTATTCGCCAAATAGAGCAACAGAGTTGCATTGTGATGCCTCTCACTTCGGTTTTGGAGCAATTTTATTGCAAAAGATTATGACGATAACAAATTTCATCCCGTGTATTTTGCTAGTTCAAAGACGACCGCGGCAGAAGAGAAATATACCAGTTATGAATTAGAAGTACTTGCGGTTGTTAAAGCATTACGAAAGTTTAGAGTTTACTTGCTTGGAATTGAATTTGTAATTGTTACAGACTGTCAAGCATTTGCTATGACGATGAATAAAAGGATTTGTGTGTAAGAGTTGCCAGATGGGCTCTTTTGTTGGAAGAATTTCAGTATTCAATCGTTCATAGGTCCGGCTCAAAAATGGTCCACGTAGATGCACTTAGTCGAAATCCCCTCCCTTGCGTTATGTCGTCAAATGAGTGTCCGGATACCATTATTACAAAACTAAAAGCAGCTCAGCTTAAGGATGAAAACCTGAAAAATTATTCGATTTGGTGAAAAAATAAATGCCGCGATTATTCGATTAAGAACGATCTTTTGTATAAAGAATTCAATGACGATATTTTAATTGTAGTACCAGAAAAAATGCAGACACAGGTTATTAAGAATTGTCATGAAAGAGGTCACTTCGGCATCAATAAAACAGAAGCATTAATTTTGAAAGATTACTGGTTTAAAGGCATGAGGCAAAAAGTTGAAGTTGTAGTTCGAAATTGTATTGATTGTATTTTAGCGGAAAGGAAATACGGCAAACAAGAAGGTTTTTGAATACGTTAGATAAAGGTAACATTCCGTTAGATACTTTTCATATCGATCACCTAGGCCCAATACCGTCAACTAAAAAATCATATAAACATATTTTTGTAGTAGTAGATTCATTTTCTAAGTTTGTATGGTTATATCCTACACGTTCGACCGATTCTGAAGCGGTTATAGATAGGTTACGAAAGCAAGCCGACATTTTCGGTAACCCAAGACGTATTATTTCTGATAGGGAACGGCCTTCACTTCTATGGCGTTTGAAGAGTACTGTCAATCAGAGAAAATTGAGCATATCCAAATCACGACGGGAATACCACGCGGAAATGGTCAAGTGGAGCGCGTTAATCGAACACTCATTCCGCTGTTGACGAAATTGTCTGCACCAAAGCCCGAAGAATGGTATAAACATCTAGGTACAGCTCAGAAATTCTTGAATGCTACACAACAACGTGGAATAGGAATGTCACCATTCACCCTTCTCTTTGGAACTCATCTTCGTCTCAAGGAGAATCCCGAAATACGAGAAATGATTGAGAATGAATGGATCGAAATGTTCAACGAACAACGCGATCAGCTAAGATCTGAAGCTAAGAGTAACATTCAAAAATACAGGAAGAAAATCGACGACATTTCAATAAAAAACGCAAACAAGCAACAAAATATGCGGAAGGCAACTTAGTCGCCATCAGACGTACTCAGATGGCACCAGGTCTGAAGTTGTGCCCAAAGTTTCTTGGGCCATATAAAATAATTCGAATTTTACGAAATGACCGTTACGTCGTTGAAAAGGTTGGAATCCACGAAGGACCAGGTCGAACCACCACAGCAGCTGACCACATGAAATTTTGGTCGAGTAATGGCGCAGGCGACACCTCGTTTACCGAAGATTCCGAGTAATATCTGAGGCCAGATATTATCACAAGGATGGCCGAGTGTAGTATCCGAATCCGGTGGCTGTTGCTACGCTGCGAAATTCGACCAGGTTCGGCGACTGGAGCCATATGGCTGGATTTTGTAGAGATAAGTTAGTCTTAGTCGTACCGCTGTAAAGAACGCACGTGAATAAAGAGGACAGCATTCGGGGTTTTTCCACATCCAGTGTTTCGTAAAGAAAATCCCACAATAAGGAATTTTTCACACATGTGGAATGAAATCTCAAATGCTCATTCCGAACTACTGCCGAGTATTTGTGTAACCGACCTATAGAGTGTTTCATTTCCAAATGAGGATTATTGGAGGGTTATGCTATGTAAGAAGGTATTTATAGATATAAAATATGTGTACGTATTTTAGGGATCTTCGACCTGTACCGCAGTAACTTCTAACTTTAGATGAACTTATTGAGCTCTTCAAATAATCAGTTATCAATCAATTTTGTGCTTCCCTGTTTACGACTTTTCCCGAATGGTAAGGAACGAAGATGCTACGTAAGAAAAGTCTACTGAAAAATGGCTTTTTTATTTAAATTTCCATACGATCGAACAAATATCCATAATCCTTTGTCGGGAGAAAACATATTTCATTTTTAGTTTTGACTGACAATTCGTCAGAATTATTACTGAAACATTTAAATTTTGAGTTTTTGTGCCAAGTGTTACGTTTGCCAAATGAAAATAAAGACGTCGTTAGATGATGAGTTATACAGGTTGGGGCAGGTGCGAACAATGTAAGCCGCGGCAAAAATTCATTTGGAAAATGGATGCCGCCATTCGTCTAGTCACGCTTCCCGGAGAATGAATGAATGCGCCATTCCGGAGCTCTCGTACAGAAATTACAATTGATCTTTCTGAGTATTCAGTTCATTCGAAAATTACCTTGTAACTATCGTGACAACCGATTGGCCACAGATAATGTGGATATTATGATATGCCAGAAGGATAATGAATTTAATCGTAATGAAGGCCTTTGATAATGGTCCGTATTCACGGCATCGTAAGCGGAAGAAAGAGGGCATAGCGCCGTCATCTTGACGTATCTTGTGGTATTGGTAGAATCTGATTTTCCAATAAATGCGGTCCTATTTCTTGGTGTCGCAAATTGGCAAGTGGGAGTGATGCGAGTGACAGATCGCGCTAAAGACTCGTTCAGCGGAGGCAGATCTGAATCGGACAAATTGGCCGCCATCTGCAACTAGCCTTGATCGAATAAATTAATTGAAAGGTGAGGTATGGCACGATCACGACCATAACCGCCATTACGCGGTATAAATCTACTGTTATTATGCCATTACGTCGAACAGGAGTTTTTACACCGACACGCTTGCAACGATCGTATTTATCAGTTCACCGTTGTTCGATTGATTGATTCCAAGATGCACCCGCCTCGTATGTTGGCATGGGAAGTACATATCAAGATGATCAATGGAAGGATACGTCTAGGTACTTACCTGACTGACTGCATCCACTCCTAAATGCGCGATATTTTTAAAACCGGGGGGGCATCAGCCTTCTGATATGTCGAATCAGTGGAATCACTCAACAGGAAAGAGTTAAAAATATTCGGATGGTTGCAACGCGGCTCCGATTGTACGAAGAACCGTGGATGTGGCTTTTCTATTCTCATCCGATTTATAGCACCGAACGTCGGGCTATAGCTATAAAAGTTAGTGTCTTATTTTCGTTGCGCTCGTTGACAAAGCTGCGGTGTTGGGTTACGCAGTGTTTGTAACCCTCGACACGTGGGTTACGTAATTTTCCTTCCGCCGTAATCGTTTGCTCGGCGCCAACTCGAAGATGCATATTTTGGTTCGTTTACCCATTCGAAGTTAATGTTTACCCAAATCGGAACCTAATTATCGGCAAAAACTTCGTTGCTTCAGCCTCCCGAAACGAATAACTTTAATTTATTTTACCTTATGCAGGAATACATCCGCCAATCACTCATTGCGATTCTTGACTCAGATACGTTAATGACGTAAGTGATAATTTGCTCTGTAGAATGCAGTTTCGCTGTGAAGATTGACGACCACTTCATAAAATTTGACCTCCATCCCAATATTCATTCGACGAACTAGATGACATTAAGAAACTAAATCTGTCATCTTTCAGATGAATCAATTTTTCTGACATATTAGGCATAGTAAATTGCGTTATTCCCATTCGAGCAGCAGTAGGATATACGAAATTGAACATTGATGTCCCTCTAATGAATCCCAATGATATTATTCATTTTTTTTTATTCTATCGCTATTGAATCATAATACCTTGAAGAAGAAATACATTATTACATCCATAATAAACCCAGGGCGTATAAACCGCTAACAATGCCGGCTCGTTTGATAATAATAAATCAACTGTTAACAATAAAATCGATATGTTAATACTGTCATTGACTTATCAATGAAAGGCCAAGGATTGAATTTGGGGCGAATTTTTTGTCTGCAATAAAATAAACCAGTGAAAAAAAAGTGAATAAAAAGTAATGAAATTATTCTCAATTCCTGGAACTGCAGGATAATTATATAAATGTGAAAAGCAATGTATTATTTGAAAATTGTGATCGATTTTCATAATGGTTTTTTCTTTTGTTTCAGGTAAGTTTCATAAATCTAAGAAATGTGAGTACAGCAACCGTGCAGCGAAACTGAAATTTGCCGGCAAATAAATATACCCGACCTCGTGAAGTATTCCGCTACCACTTAGGTATACTATCCCTTTTTCCCTTTTTAGTTACACCATCGCTTTTTACATGAGTACACAGGTATAAATGCAGGTGAGAGAATATGTGACAAACTTTGGAGGAAAGGCAATTCCTTTCCACGTGATCTAATTTAATTTAAATGAACCCAAATTCAAATGGAATTTTTTTATATATTTACCTAGAATGTCGAAATTAAATATTTGGATCAACTATAACTATTCAAACTTTCATGAGATATTCGGCAAAGTGGGAAATTTCATCAATATTCACTGACGAGTGAATTCGGATAAAACGATCATCTATGAACATTACGAGTAGCGTACTCCCAACAATTTTGTTCCATGACTTATATTAATGTCAATTAACTTTGCACACAGAATATTTTTCGTTTTCGTAAAGAAAATCTTCCAATTTCTTACTTGTCTTTATATCTATCTACCTATATACATAACGATGGTCCGACTAAAAAGGGATTTCACCTTTCGAGATTCCCACAAATGAAACCTTTCTCAAGCGGTATATCGTAAAAGTGACAAAAATCGAAATATGTGTCAGTGGAACACTTTAGCAGTTCGGGTTTATTTATGCGCAATCAAGTTTCAGTTTTCGGTGGATCCCCCAGTTTAACGTTTACTGAAACCACGACACGTATTCAATATTTGAAATTACACAATTCATCATTGAGAATCACATGTTATCCACAAGAGAAATCGTTGAGAACAGTTCCTCCAAGCCCCCGAGTTCATTATTACATTGTTGAGCTTCCTTGAAGAAGAGTTGAGGACTTCTTGCTGTCTTTTAACAGTTAGTTGTCATAAACAATCTTACATTCAAGTGAGTTCAAGAGGGTAAACGCTTACAATATCTATGTGTATATGCGTTAATAGGAAGTATCAAAAGCAAATCTTCAAGAAATGTTGCATTGATTGCATTGGCAACATTCAAAGCCGTAAACATATTCAAAGTTATAATTATGATTCTACGAATCTGAATTGACCGTTTGAATGCAATTATATACTATTTTCTAAATGCCAAATATAAATATCTTACTTGGAGGAGAGGTATTATTATTCAGTACTTTTTTTTACAAATGACGATAGCGTTTTGATTAATACACATACAGTCGTACATCGTTAATACATGTTCCATTTACATCTAAGAAACGGTGCAGTCTAAGTACAGTTTTTTCGACTGGTCCAGACATTGTCCGGCCTAATTTAAACAAAGGTTAAATACGTTTCTCGAAAATTTGGATTTAATTATCATTAAAAATGAAAAAATCGAGCAATTTTTCATCGTATTGGCGGGGGAAAATATAATTTTTCCAATAAAAAAATCCGCGTTTCCGGGTGGTTTATGTATTTCATCGTAGGTAGCTTATAATGGAACAAAACAGTGATTGTGGTTGTAGACATAATACAAACGGAAAAAACGAATATTATTTGACTACGTTGTTAAACAAGTTTTTAGTTGACCTCTGGCTAAAACGACTTTTATGCAACCCGCCTTTCGATTTTCCAAGTCGGAAAGTAACTTTTATTTGAAAAATAAAAAGAATTCGAATCAGTAAATGGGAAGGATGAACATAATTTTTCATGGATCGTAAGTTAATGTCATGTTAAAGAAACTTTTCTGGACGAATTTTGAATCGAGTTGAGCTATTATGGGAGTGCGACTTATCTATATTTTGAATTCGTTAAATTAATTTTAGTGCATATTCCTAAGTGCAGCTTTCAATTCAATTAGCAATTTGAGCGATTAACCGTACCAATTTCTTGGTTGAAAAATATCCCAGCTGCAAAAACGATCTGATTTATTCAATGTTAACGGGAAACTAATTGCGAATTATTATGAAAATGTCGTTGACTTTCGTTCTGATATTTATAACTGCTTCGTGTTTTTTTTTTGTATTTGCCAAATTTCTACATCTCTGTCACATTTTTCATACGTTTTAATGTTGTTTTTTGTCTTTTGAAGTATCTGCTTTTTCAGTCCCTCTCGTTTCCGTTCTGTTTCTTTGTTTATTAGGATGGTTTTTTTGTTTTTGTCGTTTATATACACGGAGAGTTTTTCCATAAATTTTTTATGCACTGCAGCAAATGCAAATATTTTTTCCCTTATTTTATGATTTAAGATAATTAGCCGTGTTATTTTATGCCGTAGCTTCGGACTATAAAAAAGATGAAATTACATTTTCAAATAGTGAAGGGAACATTCGATGAATCGTAGGAACACGCAATTCGTTTTCGACTTGGTTTATTGAAGTTTCATAGAATGAGTACATTTTGTGATTCTTCTCGTCACAATGGCGTCGTAAATTAACGTTTTTCGAAAGTCTCCTGGGTCAAGCGGTCGTTGCAACAGTGAAATAAACCACAAATAGTTCTAATGAATTCGAATGATGTAAAATCGCCAAACAGTAGTAGTCTTGTCGTTTGGATGTTTGCAACAACAATGGTACATTGTTTTGAAATCCGATTGCGGCTTACAAATTAAACACTTTTCCAGTGCGCTGCTGGTTTTATTGAACTAGGACGTTTGATTCATCGATATACGAATCCATGTTTTTCCTTTGAATTGAAGTTCCGAAAATGCTTTTTTGTTGTTGTAGTTTTGATTCTAGATGATCATCTTGAAATGAAATATGTCATTTGAAATAGAAACTCGTATATAATTCGATGTTGCATGAAAAGGTTCATATAAAAAAAAATCATTACGGCTGTCGGCAATTTCAATTATTTCCTGATATGTCCATATGATTATCGATATTTCATGCTGAATTACAAATCTAACGGTATGGTGAATATTCAGTGTCGAATAACTTGATGAGAACATGAGAATACTTAAATTCATTGGAACAGACACGATTCTTCCTTCACACATACATATAAACACCACGGCTATAGCGCAGAAATGTGTATTACGATTTTCCGTCGGTTATCAGTGATGCATTGAAATTTTGAACATTTGAGGTGCATAAAAAATCCGAATATGCTGCGTCGATGCGACGAGACGTACAGTTAGATTCGTGAATGGCTGAAACCGGAAAACGTCAGAGAGCAGCGCCCTGATTACGAAATATATACTTTAAAGCATCAACGAAGATAAAGACACAATCAACCGACCCTAATTGCATCCACAATCGCCTTCTGCTACATTAATCAAATACAAGTACTGAAAAATGTGCTCGCAAGTTTAGTGGCGTTCCCATTAGATTGTAAAAAAGAAATGTTCATGGAACATTCGCCAAGCCAAACGATAATTGCGGGGAGAATTATTCATTGCTTATTTTTGAAAATGACTTAACAAGATAATTGAGAAACGTTTTGTTTTCGAAATTCCTACGAAAATGAGATGAAATTAAAAAAAATCACTGAGTTGGTTTGAATGTTCAAATGAAAACTATAATACTATTCTTAATGACTTCGGGTATCAAGACCCAAAAAAAAACCCGGATTGAATACGGCACTAAAATCACCACATTAGAAGAAATTCAGATTCGTAATTCGTTTAAAATAATCCACGAAATAACCGACATCGACCGCAATTACAGCTATTTTTAAAAGAACACGTTAACATAGCAACACGATCAAATTATAATCTCATGTTTGTAGATTTGAATCGACTAAATAGTGAAAAGTTTCTTTTTTTTTTGTGCGAAAGAATTTTTTGGAAATTTTGAATATTTGAGCAAGTATGTGCAACACATATTCCACTAATCAAGTATGTGCTTTTATCGTATTTTTTTAACATTCCACTGCCTTAAGAACCATAGAACTTGTTTGGCTTGTATTCAAACAGTACGAATGCGTAATATTATAATGAACTTCCGACCGTTGGCTTTTGTTTTACAATGAAAAGATTTTCCGCGATCGAGAGAAACGGCGACATAGGTACCGTCGCAGGTAGTATTTCGGTCAAACCGTTCGGATCGTCCGGTACGTTTCCATTCACATGATCAAAATGAGAAACTGAATCGACCCACGTTCGGTCAGCGGAAGTGGGTGTCCAACATCGGGTAGCTAAATGTTGAAAAACGTGCTGGACGGGTGGCAAAAAGTCCATCTGCCATGTCCAAAAGTACTCTGATCGGGTTAAAGAGTCGGATCGACAGTTCCGCGATGTCTTTTGTTTGTCGAACCCCTTATAAAGGGTGTTCCAATCCGCAGATGTCTACGGGTGTTGGCCGGCATGAGATGGCAGGCGGAGAGAAAGAGAAAGATATTATTGTGCCTCCGTGCTCCTACTTGAGAACGTGCGGTAATGAGGTTAGCTCTCCGTTCCGTGTACCACAGAGGTCTCCAAAATGAATTCCACTTTCCTCACCGCGCTAACAAACTTGCCGACTTTCTGCCGCCCATGTACGTTCTTGTCTGTCTTCACTAGGCCGATTACGAATTCGCGGAACGCAATGTTTTGTGATGCAATATTGCATTCCATAGTTGACAAAAATCGACAATCGGTCGGGGGGTGAAAGTGATAATGTTCGGGTATCAAATAGTATTCGAAAAATAACTCGGAAAATTTGAATATAAAGAATACTGATCAAATGTTTATGTCCAAATATCAAAGTGAAAATTATTGATTTCACAGACTTGGTGGGAAATTTCAAAAATGTCCATTATGTCAAGTGGAGAAACACATCGGAATGCGTAATTTTTTAAAAACATATGTCTCTTACTGTGCATATTTATAAAAAACCGAAACCTGCAACCCCCTCTGAGCAAAATCGACACATCCGTTTGAGCGCAACATTCAAAAGACCATTTTTGTCTAAAAGAGTACTACAAAAATGGCTGAGCACATTTCCATTTTGAATCGTCTAGAACTTTCCGCGTAAATTATCAGCGCAATCGGATTAATCAATTATTAAACTTTCAAATGGAACATCCGAGTTCAACTCAGGAAGTTATTGCATTCCTGCAGTAAACATGGAATATCTCAAGCAAAACGCCGTCTTCCAGGTATTGGATAATTAAATCACATTTAAAATTCAAATGAAGTAAAGTCGCGCGACAACAAGTGGCGCTATTTGTCCTTCTGCACTAATAACACCGAAGGGTTAAGTAATGAAGACATTCTTCAATAACAAATTGTTGATCTGAGAAGAAATTGGGAATGTCAATCATTGTCTCAATGTCTTAAAATTTTTGAAAATTTCTGTATTAACAAAATCGAATAACTTAATAATGGATAGTTGACATATTCTAGACTAGATGGACTAGATGATTCAAAAAGGCAGTTCATGTCGTAGGAGTTGGAAAGAGTCTTTCATTTCGAAGAAACCGCCCACTTCGAATAAGCTGTTCTTTTCAATTGAGAGAACCGTTTCAAGTGAGTCGTTTTTTTCTAGTGAGAAGATTATTCGCTGCACTGTGGGGCTCGCACAATGACGTGCCGTCACCGTTCAGTGAAGACTTGTTCCAACCGACTACCAAACCAGTTCCAAATCAGTTAGACGCTTGCGCTTTAGGATTTTCGTGAGTCTAAAATTGTACTACGCAAGCGTCTGACTGATTCTGAACTAAAGTCCCAAATTTGTCCTAATACGCAATCCGATAAATATCGCAAATTCTTCTAGTCGCAACTGCTGCGTTACTAATCTTACGATACCCAAAAAGCATACAGTGTCGGATACCTTGAAAATTATGTTGGTGCGCTTTCCAGATACAAATGAACATGACTACTACTATTTCTAGAAAAATTAAAAAAATTTATGATTCCTGTCCACCTGTTGTTTTGTCAATAATCATTGGTTTGCTCTTAATCGTCTGAACAGTCGGCGATCTCCGACGGTCGTTGCCGATACGGGACGGTCCGGGCTAATAGTATTTGCATATTCTATTTTGACGATAGCTACCGGAATGGCCAATGTCGCTCTTCGGCGGCGGACATCGCTGGAACGTGACATAACAAATCAATGCGTTTGTTCAGTGATTTGCATTGATTTCGGCCTATCTTAATTGTCATTGTGTGTACCAGGCAGGTGCGATGACATGAGTACAAAATTTCCTCAAAAAACCCGTTTTAAAAGACGTGGCAATCGGGAAGGAAGAAAAACGTTCCTTGAAAAGTTAGTAAAGCGACCATGTAAGAAATCATTTGCATAACATGAAAACTTGCACACTTCGCTTATGATAGAAGAATAATTATATCCATTTATGGCAGATGGTATATTACTTAATTAATGACAGCGTAGATTTATTGATTCCAAAAGGGGAACATTTTTATTTCGATTTATTTACCGAAGTCAATTATTTTAATTGAAAAAAAAAGATGAAACGAATTTATGAGATATTTCATCTGAATATTGCATGCAAGTCGCGTATTGTCTAATCAGGACATGTGGTCATAAATCAAGTTGCACCGACCAATATTATCTGAAAACAGTTACAGATCCATCATAAATAAATATGTTGCATTTATTTATCATATTTCCAATCGTTTTGCGCGTTGTCCTATCGAACAATCGGCTTAGCGTCTACATACATATTTGGCAATCCACCAGAAATCAATGATATTGATTTGTTTTTAGACGGGACGAAATGTAACAGTTAATTGGACGAAGCGTTTGTGTCTCAGTCTATTAGTTTCAATTAAAATATCGTATCGTTGAACCTATAAGTTAATAAGTAACTAATTCCTTCTCAGATGGCGATCAACAGGTTCGACCGTGGTCGGATAAATGTAACGGGGTAACGAAACGATTATGAAATCTGTATGAACACGACCCGTGGAATGTAAATAAGTGATAGTACTTGTTCGCCTTTCTTCCCATCGTTTATGTGAAATTCCTTTTAATTGAAGTCGCATTCAAATTTTATAGCCGGCAACGATTTTTTTACGGCTCATAATTTCTGCGTTGCTCAAATGTCAGATGTGCCTTATCCAAGAACATTATGTTTCACACCTTCTCACAATCGCAGCTATTCCGAGATACGTCGCCAAGTTTTATTTTAGTATTTGAGCTCGGAGATAAGCGCATCTTGATTAAAAAAATATCTCGAAAACATTACACCATTTTATCTCGTTTCACAAATATGATTTTATAACCTAGTTCAACAATTAATGATTATTACCTTCTGCCTAAATGTATCCAGGCGCTTGCGAAAATACATCTTATATGGGCGTATTTGAAACATTCTCCTCACTATGTATATTTATTCTACCACGGAAGATTGGAAGGTAATTTGAAATTGTGCAAATAGCGTTTTATATCCGACCTCCAACGCGAATTAAAGACCATCTGTTTTGGGATGATTGGCGCCAGCGAGGTGGCTATGATTACCTATAAAGTGGACATTGTTTCATAAGGCTCAAAACGTGCAACTGAAGAAAGAGCAACTTTCAATAACGAACGGATTTTGGTTTCAGAAATCGCACGAGTACGAGCCAGTCTATTCCAAATAAATGGCGTGAAGAAGGAACCTTTAATTTTACCAGAGCCAGAAGGAGCGCCGACGACGCTAACAGAAAAAGTCTATGTACCAGTCAAAGAACATCCAGATGTAAGTTATCATGTGTGCAATCAATCAATTTTCCTCGGAATCCATCAATGAATCGGAACCAGTCATCGGTTTACCCGGTGACTAATTTTCCCGTGGGCGGAACGTAGGTGTTTTTTCCACGTTCGCATCCATCTATTCATTTCTACTCGAAGAACGGACGAATTCACGGTTACACCTATCGGTAGAACTGGAATGAATCGGTAGACGAATGGGTCATAAACAATAATTCTATTGGAAGCAACCGATACATACCCGACCAATCTCAAACTATGATGCAATCTTATCTACTAAAGTGTATATTGAAGAATGATTTTATAGTTGGCCACACACCTGTTCGGCGGCGGTATAAGTAGTTACACCAAATTACCATATCCCATTTTTAATGGAACTCCTTAGTAAATAAAAGAAGAAATCGATTGATGATAACTTAGATACCGATCGGATTATTAGATTGTAATGGATTTTAACCGATCCAACCAACGATTAATAAATCAGAACTTGAATGTGATTAATTAATGAGTGTTAATACTTGTCAACATTGATTTTCAAAAGGAGCAAAGTTACAGGTACGATTATATCAAAATCAAAAAAATCAATGTCCGACAACTAGCTTTCTACACCTTTTCTGCTTCGAATTAAGAATGCTTTTTTGGGTATTTATATAAACGTATTGAAATATTACGGGCGGGCTGCATATAACTCATTTTAACCAGTTGTCAACTAATAACTTAAATTTAACAACGTGATCAAATTAATTTTGGTTGCAACCTCACACAAAAATTTAACAGAGGATTTTACACAACAATTTTCAACATAAGAAATGATTGTTTGTCGAATCATAGATGGTTAGCGCAGTACCAATAACACCAACAGCAAAACCAAAACTAAATAGAGCCAAGTCAATCAGCAAATCTTCATCTGAAGATATGAAAAATTATATTCCTTGAAGAATTTCAAAAGTCTACAGTGGAGATATAAGATTCTATTATTTATAGTGGTAAACTAAAAAGAACGATAGTATTTGTATTTCTCAAGCTTTACTATTAATTTAGTAATGGAACGCTAATTTAATTTAAATGTTGGTATTATAAGTTGTGTCATACCGTATTTGAAATTCTGGGGACAATAGTGCGGTCGCGAAGAACACCTTCCGAGAATATTCGATGTCGTTGACATGTAGTATATGTATAACGCAAAGGAAAAATATTCGAATTTCAAGGTGGAGACAGTTGTATTATTTGAAAAGTACCATTCATCATAATACAAGGAGCACATTACGTTTGCAAAATATTAAATCGCTCCGGAAACACAATGCCTCTGTTATAATTTTACATTCGTCCCATACTAGTATGTTGAACACGTAATCATATGGAAATTCTGTAACGTTTCATGATGGAATTCGAGTAGAAATCTGAAAAGCTATACGAACATTTTTTATCGATTCTTGTTTTTCTCGAATTACAGTTCAATTTTGTTGGAAGAATACTCGGCCCGCGAGGAATGACTGCAAAGCAGTTAGAGCAAGAAACAGGCTGCAAAATAATGGTCCGAGGGAAGGGCTCCATGAGGGACAAAAAGAAGGTGTGTAACGTCATTAAGAATAATTCTTTTGTTTCTTTATACGATGATGAATCCGCGTTTCATGACAATTTGATTTATGTTGGACGAATTCAGTTTGAATGATCCGGTTAATTTAATAATGATGAAAATTCGATTTAATGAACTATTTTTGACGTGATATTCTCATTTCAAGCATATGTTTGAGATCGAATGGAGGTGAGATTTGATGCATTAACTGTTCGGTTCTAAAAACTTCTCATTTTTTCATCGAAACTTGCAGGAGGACCAAAATAGGGGTAAACCAAATTGGGAACATTTATCAGATGAGTTACATGTATTGCTCACTGTTGAAGATACAGAAAACAGAGCACAAATAAAATTGGAGAGGGCGGTTGAAGAAGTGAAGAAATTGTTAGTGCCAGTAAGTTTTGATCAGATACCGTTGTTTGATGTCTCCCATCACGCCTTTTTTATTATTTTTTTTTTGTAGCAAGCTGAAGGCGAGGATGAATTAAAAAAGCGACAGCTTATGGAACTAGCCATTATTAACGGCACCTATAGAGATTCCAGTGCCAAAGCGGCCGCCGCAACCGGTAAATTGTCACAGTTTCCCTTAGCTACTAGAAGTGATTTCATTTTTGCTTTATTTTTTTTTATGTAGCGTGCGACGAAGAATGGAGACGTGTAGCGGTGGCGGCGGCGGATGCTCAGCGGCTATTGTCGCCAGCCATTCCTGGTTTGGCGACGCCACTCCGGACGCCCGCGACTCCTCTAGGGGCTCCGTTAATCCTATCACCTCGAATGTCCGTCCCCACAACAGCAGCATCAATACTCAACGGATCAGCGCCGCCAGGTACGAATTTGCCAAACGTACGCGTAAAACCCTTCGCGGTCGTAGAATTATGGTGCCAAATGGAGTCACTTGCGACACATTCGGCATCACGGTCCAACCTCACCACGACGGTCATTATTACCATGATCTTTTTTTTTTATTATTGTTCAGACTAACCGCTAACGATTAATATTGATAATAAACTACTCAGAAACGTAATGAATTCCAGAATTCCACAATGAAGCCTTTGATTTAAATGGACGGTGTGGAATTGCCGGTAACAGATGGATTATGTGTAGGTATCAATGTCCCTAACACGACTAAAAATATACAAAACAAATTAACATTGGCGTATAATCATTTACAACTTCATATTTTTTGAAATTTAATGACATGGAACGTAAATTTTTTGCTATCTATTCAAACGTATACTTCTTATACATTAGACTTGTACAATTTTACGACTTTAAAAATGCTAAAGCGCAAGCGTCTAGAGATTGCTAACTGATTTGATTTGCTGGTCTGTTGGAACAAACATATTTATTTTCGGAAATATAAATTTTAAGCGAAAAAATTATATCAACTCATAATTTTCAGAATGTTGCATCCAATTAAATGTTGATTTTGAACGATTTATCGACCTAACTCAGCGTGACCATTTTTTTCTTCAGCGTTTCTACTGTGTACGGATCAGAAATCTACTGAACCTACCGCCTTTATTCTCATTACACTAGTGAAAATCGACAGAAGACATAATTCTCTCCCCGTACAGTTGTAAGGATATTTTATTTGTTTCTTAGTAGTAAAGAAGAAGGTGTGATGAAACGAAAAGTGCATGAGATGACCGACCACTCTTGCACCTCATTGGATTCCAGCGGATTCCATCTCTGAAACTGCCCAACCTAGCAACTTCCCATGTAAATTTCCTTTCAGCTACTATCATATTTCGGAGTTATTCTTGTTTGGAATAGTTAGTGACTCACCCTGTATTTTGCTTTAACGCGGATCACCTTCTTCGCTAAAGATTCAGTCATCAGTTCCATGCGTAACTCCGATTTGATCATCTATAACTTTTATTCAGTTTTTTAAATTTTTGTTTATATGAATGAATCAGTGAAAATAATTTCATGTCATACATTACCAATCATTTTTATTTCTTGATTAAAAAATGTACTTTTTTTCCTTGAACTTATCGCCAATGAAATAGCAATGAGAAAGCTTATTTTTGAGAAGTAAATGATTATACGTCTTCAGAGCATCTCTTGATGGGAGGATTTGATATATTCAAATGATTTGAGGGTGAAATCGTTCAGTCCCTCGCAGAAAGAAAAATTTATCGCTTGCCGTCATAGGATTGCTCGACTGGCTCGACTCGAGTAGTTTATTATTCGTGTTGATTCGTGTCGCGGACAAGAGAAGGACGTTCATTCGATTTGATCGCGTTAAATCCATGTAACACCACTGACAGTGCCTGATTAAATTTATCTACGTGGTTGGAGGTTGGTAACATTTATGCCTAGGTAGTACTGACACGATGATCGTCCTATAACGATTGCATATTCGGATTTTTTCCCACGCAGGAGTTGAATACTCACTCTGCCCCACTGCAGGTTCGCTGCTGTCGCCCGGCGATCCGCATGGTCTGATTTACACCCCTTACGCCGATTACACGAATTATGCAGCGCTGGCCGCTTCGCCGCTATTGACAGAGTACACGACGGCGGATCATTCTGGTGGGTTGTTTGCACGTTGATTTCACTTATATACCCCAGTAATTGTAGATACATACGAATACCACGATACTTAGTAGCGTAGTAGTACCTTAAGTTATGAAGTGATAGATAGAATTTCAAAAGTCTCGTGTACTTCGGCCATCAGATTTTCGGTGTCGCGGGCTCGAGCTTCTCCGCAAATTATTACAATTCTTCTTTTTTTAGTAATCCATGCTTAATATCAGATTTTTTACGTGCCTAACAGTTTGCTGGTTACGTACGTGTATTCCATCGAAGAATTTCTTCCATGGATTTCATGCAGGTAATGAACAACCAAAAAGAAAATAACTTGTACCTCCAAGGTACGGAAGCATATGACTTTGACGTCTGGGAACACGTTTAATGAAATTAAACAAGTAGGTACCTCTTTTGGTAAAGTACAAAGTTTCGCGCACTAGTTGTTTTGGATACCAGTGATGGTGAATTGCGCGTAATACTGAAAAAGACAAAGACGAAGACGTCTGAGAAATGGGAGGAGAGATCGCTCCATTTTGTATAGAATAGTACGTCCGTTTTCACATTCTATACCAAAAAAGTTATTTCATCAAGTTCAGATACGATTGAGATGAAGGTTTTCCAATAAGATTCGGATTTTTTGACTATGTACCTGATATACTACTTAGTGGTGTGCATTTTGTTTTTCTTCATATTTTAACTTAGTTTTGTAATTTCCGCTATCGGCAAATTAATTTTGTGTGTTTGAAATCTGGAGACCTATTTATTCTCATTCATTCTCATACTCGACAACCGTAGACGGCCAATAACTCATGCGGTATTTAAATAGTACATTGTAATTTTTTGTCTCGGTAATTTACATCGTTTTCATAGTGAAAATAATAGGTACTAAACGGAGTACCTACGGTACTGACTGTTTTCCCATCTTTTCAGTTTATTATCTCATTTACGCAACTGCAAGTTCCCAGACCAAAGGCGTATCCTTATACGATATATCACAAATTTCATGTTCATATTTATTCGTTTACTTAATTAGCATGGTGTTCGCCGTTTTGTCAGTATTTTTTCCTGGATGTGATATAAAGTATAATCTTATTAAGAGGTCTTGACGGTTTTTAAGAAACTCACTTTAGGAGACCGTCGACGCCGGAACGTTTTCAAGTTCACGCTGATGGCATCTTTAGTCAGAATTTTTTTTCTTTATATATCCACGTATATAGTGTATGTACAAGTACACGTATATAGTGTTTACTTCTGTGATACTTACCCGATATTTGAGCACATAAAGAAATTGTTACATATGTGTACCAAGTGCACGAAATGAAAGTATGAAACATTTATTCATCTCTTGCGAGACAAATGAAAATACTTTGTTCAACACGTTGTACTCAAAGGCTTACATATACAGGATTGTTGTGGTGCGTTGATTTCCGCTGGCCATCCCCGTTTCAGTTAAGGTTGTTCATTATTCTTGTATACATTCCTGTATGTGTTGTCTAGTCATTTTGCAATAGTCAGAGTAATTTCTCTTCTACACCTCTACTTTGAGCACGGAAAATTGATCCGAACGTGTGTGCCGCTAGGGAAATGCAATTTTCCCAGCACCGGCGGCCGATTTGGTCGTTGGTGCCAAGGCTAGCAAACGTCTACCTCTTCATTCTCTTTCCCCGCAAAACGGGAATCAAGTTCGGATCGATTTGTCTTGCACAATCATGATATTATTTTATTGAAACTATCTCTATAGATTTTATTGATTGTTACGTCACATTTTTGTGTAAATATTTTTTTAATTTTATATTCATATTTTAAAATGATCTATTATTTTATTGTACGATATGTAAGCATTTACAATATGTTACCTTAAGATATTTATTGTCTGTTTTTTCCAGCGTTTTTTTTGGAAAATTTATCTATTAGTTAGGCACAATTCTCCCAGACGACAAAATTTAAACAGTGAATATGGTGCAATTGTTAATGGTTGTAATTTTTTTGGTGAATCTCAAATTTTCGCAAAAAGACTAGCGTATCTGAGGTTCATGTTTCCGGTAATCGATTTCCGTTAATGGGAGACTGCTTTTTAATGTGACGAAAATGATTTTATTGAAAACTTTGTGTAGGTGCAGCAGCCGCGGCGGTAGCTGCAAAGCAGCGTCGACATTTGGGCCAAATCAGGGAACACCCCTACCAAAGGGCTGGTGCTCTATCTTAGCTAGATCTGAAAGGTTAGTTTTTGTTTGTTTTTTTTTGGTCGTGAAAATGCGGCTTAATCGGATATTTTCACGAAATTTTTCTCACGACAGTCAGTATTTTTATTCAAAACCTATGCGGGTTGTGAACGTTCATTTGCCATATTACGACTTACGACAAGGTGGTACGTCGTATAGAGTTGGTTTTCGTGTAGGAGTATAGATATTTTGCGAGAGTGCCAGTATGAATTTTCTAGCAATTTTTTCAATTAAGCAGAAATTCTCATGATCTGCATTTTATTTTCGTTTCGTATTTTATATCTGTAGGTCTACGATTAGTGTTCCGACAAACTGTCATGCTTTAAAATGATCCCTAGTGTTTAGGTTGAATATTTCGTAGTTTTATAAACGTTTATTATATTTTTTGTATGTTGTTGACTTGCGCCAATGTGGAACAAAATATATTTATACAAAATATTTCGTTTAAATATTTTAACCCTTTGGCAATTTATATCTTATGCAGGGTTGTGGTTATTCATCTTTGTCAAAATTGAAGTTACGAGGGGCTGTTATCAAGGCCCAACTGGTTTCTTGTTTTCCACTTACATGGTAGGTATTATTGCTTAATTAATGCACGAACGACAAATGAACAAGAAAATGATCAAAATAAAATGATTATTCTTTAAGGATATCAATCAATATCATTAATAGCATGTACATTATTAATTAATTCAAATTGGCTATTTTAATTTCATTAACACAAAACCCTGTATAAAATATAACTTGATATTTATAGAAAATCAAAATGCTTCAGATGTAGCTATACACTATCGAATGAACAATAACTTGAAATATTATTAACTTATTAATACTACATTAACACAGTTACCTTCAATTTTATCATAACTATTTCTAATTCCACTTGGCCAAGTGAACTTAAAACGAGAGCAAATGAACGAAAACCATTTGATAGACTCGTTTTTCGATCTCATATTTTCCACAAATTTTCATGTATCGAAATTATTATTTTGCATATTTTGCTCTGACCGATCGCTATATGTGATACTCCTTCCAGAATGCTCGCAATGTAACACGCTTAATACGTTTTTTATTACCTTCACGATACATGGGGTAGTAACTTCCAGAATTTTCGGAGACTTCACTATCACGTAATTAATATAATTATTTTTTATATCCTTATTGCTTATTTTTATAATGTATGATGCATATTTTTAATCTGGTCATAGTGGAGTGATTCCGTTAGTAGCACCTTGCTGAGGTGACGGTGACTTTCATTGGATGTACCCTTAACATCATGTTTTCATTAACCCAAGAATAGATGAATGCATTCTGGAAGAGAGAAACTATGCGACATCTCAATGAAATGAAACTAGAAATATTAGCTCGAACGATATTTCTCGTCTCATTAGGTGTCGAGTGGTCATCAGAGCGAACCTATTGAGAAAATACTAACAAACTGTTTTCTTTTCTTTTCTTGTTAACCTGGTTGCCCGGCCTGTAGGCTTGGAGTGCTAACTTGTCACCTGCGCGGCTCTCCAACTAACGGAACAAACACCGGACCATCGAGGTAGCGGTATGTCTAACAATACATCACTAACACCTCTCATTGATTATGGGACCGATATCCCAAAGGAAACGGCGCATCTTCAATTGATCAAACGTTCAATGTTACCGGTGGCGTTCCGACTGTCGGAATTTCCCATCGGCAACATCGATATGTTTATGTTAACCGAATGGACAACATTCATTAACTTCGTGCGTTAATAGAAATTTAATTTTGTTTATATGATGGATATTTTTTTATTTGTTGAAGATGATTGATTTATTTAATTTTGAGCTGTAAGTATTCAATCGAATCTTTGATATTAATTTATTGGATTAGCAAAATAGTATTGCGTCATCTATATCGATCTAATTTTACTAATCTTAAGTAATTCTCTACAAAGTACAAACTAATTTGAAAGTGCCAATGCTATTTTTTACAGTGATAGAATTCCCGAACAGCGCAATTTCTATTTTCAATATATTTATATATAGAGAGAATCATTATGTGAAATGAAAATTTATTGGTCTCACCTTTAATTGCATGTGATAAAAAACAATATTCATTTCAAACTCAACTTGGCTCTGACTATTCCGCATTTTTTGATTAAATTCTAGCGATACCAATAATTTCCAAGCACTAACGGGCAATGATCGAATAAATAAAGGATTTTTTCAATTGTATGTATTTATCACTTAATTTGACAAAATTACATGCATTTAAGGGTGACGTGAGTTGAACTTTTCAACGGACCTACGCTCTATACGGTCCTTAATTTCCCAAAATTTCAGTAAAATCATTAGGGAAAACTTAGTATTATCTTTTTAATTTTGCGATAAACTGAATGTAGCGAGTACTTATGAAATAAGGATTTTATGATCAAAAAATCGTTGTCGTCGTTGTTAGATTAAATTGAACTTATATGAGGGATTCAGCGATTGAAAAAAACCAAAAAGTCCGCAGCGCGGTAGACATTGTTAGGAAATTCAAAAAATTTCGAGGGATCTGATAGCATTGGTGAGTTTATAGATCTAAGCGTCCCTGTACTGCATAATGTAAATTCTAATAATTAGGTTTTAAATCTCGTGACTTTTGATATTAGGAGGGTGTTCAAAAATACGTTCGCTTCGAATCGACTTTGAAACCCTTGCGCGTATTTGAGTACTCAAAATCCGTCCTCGAGTGCATTGGCAATAAGAATCAGCAAATAATAGGTTTAACGAGCAATTACATCTTAAGCAGCAATACAGATCGAGTAATCGTTATTTCATTGATAAAAAAATCAAACGTGCAATGGGAAGGAATGCGTGCAATTTCCTTATTTGGAATATTTGATGTTTTACTATAAAATATTTAACGCTGTTGTATTGTACTTAGATTTTAATTTATAGAAAACATGTTTAATTTCTCTTGTTACTTTTTTTACTACAAATTGACATCCCTCGAATAAGACGGTAGCTTAAAACTCTATTATCGAATCTGTAGATAGTATAATATGTGTCATATTAATAATATTAATGTTATTCACGAACTATTGTTGATTTAGAAATAACCCATAATGGGCAGATCTGATTGAATTGAGATTATAATATTGTACTTTAAAAACATAAAAATCAAATTCAGTCAACATCTATTGAAATCCTTTATCCCCTTGATTCCTGTCGTACTAATATGGTTTCAGGTTAGGGTTCAAAATAGTTGATTTTTTACTTGGGAGTGAATGTCTAATGCAGTTTATTTGGACTGGATAACACTCGATGAAAAGAAACCTTTTCAAAAATATGAGAAAATAGTTGATGTTTTTATGAGGTTTTAATGACAGATTATTGGTTCACTGTTCATTTGTTCAAATACCACCCTCGACACCCATATTCCCGCTCTGTACACGCCAATGTGCGCTCTGTTTAAACGTATTTTTCATCTTATTTGGTTCCTTTCAGATTTTGGCGTATCTCATTCGGGTCTGTCTGTTCTAAGATTTTCACGCGTGTATTCTATATTCGTTTCATTTAATTTTATTAGATATTTCATTTTCCTATTATGACTTTGATTCTACTGTCTATTTTGGAAGTATCGCATGTGTATGTTGACTTCAATAAGTCTGTCTATTTTGGAGGCACCGCGTTTTTAGTTTGGGTTTGTTTTGTCTGTATATTTTGGACATTTCTTATCTATTCTGTATTTGTTCCGTCCATTTCTTCAAGCTATTGCGTGTCTATTTAGGAAGTTTTTCGTGTTTTATTTAGGTTGGTTGGGTCTATTCATTATGGATGTTTTGCGTGGGGGTTCGTTTTGGAGATTTTGCGTCTAAACACATGCAAACGCCGTACGGCTTTGGTTCACCTGTGTATTTTGAAGATACCGCTTGTTTATTTTCGGTTTATGTTATCTGTATATTTTGAAGATTTCGGATGTCTATTTTGTATTTGTTTCGTCTATTCCTTGAAAGTATGGCGCGTCCATATTTTGTGTCGTTTATTCATTTGGATAATAGGACTGAACGTTTGTTCGTACTCGATTCATTGTCTCGACGGTTTGGAGTCATAAGAAGTACCTATTTCAGAGAAACTGATGATTGATTACATACATATATTTGCTTTATAATGGTAAAATATCTTCAGAGAGATACTCCACAAAAGAGTAATACTAGGATTTATTGTAATCCACAAAAGAGTAGTATGTAATAGGATTTACTGTAACGAATCGTTTGTAATTACGTTCACAGATGCTCTTTGCTTATATTTATGGAGTTGAATGGCAAGTTTTTTGTAAATTTATATGATTTTATAATTCCAAAGAGGTACAAGTAGTACGACCATTCAGTAGGGGACCATCAAGATTGAATTTCGTGTATTAATTCAACAAAATGTATCAAATGAAGTGAATACAACAAATCAATGAATTTTATAATTTTTTTATTTACCAATTCCACATTTTTCCTCCTCCCAGGGAATTACCATTGAAGGTAAAGAATTATTGAAAATAAAGTAGGTAAATTTCAAATATAAAAGGTTCCTAAAATCTAAGACAAACAGGACCATCTTTTGTAATGACTAGGTATCGGATTTCATCGAAAAGTGAGAGTAAAATAAGGAATGACAACTTCTTCAAATAAAAACCTTACGAATCCTCTGTAACTTAAAACAATTGAATGTTCCAAGTTACCTTATACACATAATTAAGATATTCAAGGTATCAATCAGTAATGTCAAATCTTCAGGCTTTTGTACCGATTTCAATGGTGGAGCAACATAGTCTGAACGCATTTTACAATTGAAAGTAGCACTCATAATTTATAGCAAAAAGTTCGAAAATCTGTAAATATAAAGGAAAATCGACAAATCTTTCTGATTTCCGTTTTCTGAAAAATTTTACGAAACATCAATTTTTAACACAATTTCATTTAATTAAATTGAGATAATCTGCAGGATCGATCTAAATTCGACGAAGAAGGCAAGGTTTTTCAGTTGTATATTTTTGATTCGTGCGCATTAGAAACGCTGAAAAAAAATGGTCACCCTACCGATTGCTAAACCTTGTTATTGTTTTTACGAAATTGCGTTACGTAATACTTGGAACGATCCCTATCCTAGTAAACTGGATAAAAAATTTCGTTTTCAAATTTCATAAATGCTAAAAACTTAAATTTATAAATGGTAATGAAGTACGAATTAATTTTTTTATTGGCTGAATACAAAAACATAGCAGTAAATCAGATTACTTCAATAAATGTTAAATAAAAAGCGGAGGTAAATTAAGTAAACTACAACCCATCAGTTGTAAAGTTCGCCACTTTCCATTGCTTGCCTATAATCCTTTCCGCCTTTCTGTTCTGGATTTAACTTGATTGTGTCATCAATTCTCAAGATCGTGATTGCAGCCTCAGTAGCAAATTTCAACGACTTGATCTTCGAAATTGTGGGTTCCAAGACACCAGCCTTCTTGTTATCCCTCACTGTTCCTTCTATCAAATCTAAACCCACATATTTCCAGTCAGCATGATCTGCATTTGTTTGGCTAGAGTTATGATATGCTCTCAATTTAGCCACAAGGTCGGTAGCATCTTGAGCCATGTTCACCGCCAAAGTTTTTGGTATAACAAGGAGACTTTTAGCGAACTCGGCGATTGCTAATTGCTCCCTTGAACTCAAACTAGTAGCGAAGTTTTCCAAGTAAATGGACAACGCTGCCTCAACTGCTCCACCACCGGTTACAACGCTCTTCGATTCGAGGACCCTCTTAACGGCGCACAGCGCATCGTGAATAGATCTTTCCATTTCATCACAGTAGAAATCATTTGGACCTCTAAGAATGATGGATGCGGCGGTACGAGCCTTAGGTCTGTAAATTGAATGAATTATGATCAAAATGTATTAAATGAAGCGACGAAGCGTTTACCCTTTAATTAGAATCAATTCGTCATCTGAAATCCTTTCTTGAACTACTTCAGCTGCCTCTCCAATCATGCTTGCGTCGAAGGCTTCCTCACCTAGAATATTAGTAGGTCATGCATAGTTTCAACTTTGGCTCTTAAAGGATTAACAAAATACATGCTATGGAAACTTGAAGAAAACTGAAGGCAAAAAATTCAATGTCAATAATATAATGCACATCATTGAAAAAATTGTCAAACCTTGAATTAGCAGAACAAGAATTTGGTTTTATAAGAGTAATTTTACCAGAAAGACATGTTATAAGAAGAAATTCTCCTAATCAGTCTAGCTCACATTTAAAAAGAGCTAAGAATCGATAGCAGTTTTAAAAAAGAAACGATTTTAATTCACCTAACAATGAAATTGTCTTTCAGACTTACCTTCCAAATTTGTCAACGATGTCAGAAATGCTGCACCAGTCGCCTTAGCAATCCGTTTCAAGTCAGCTTTTTTCACCCTCCTAACACCCATGGCGTTATTCTCGATAAAGTATTTCAGACAGAGATCATCAATACCACCAGAACACAAAACGACATTCACTCCAGCAGAAAGAATCTTATGAATACGCTCTTTGGTGATGTCTAATTCGCGCGCCCTCACTCCTTCTAGTTTGGATGGATCGTTTATCAATACTTCTACTCCCATTTTCATCTTAGTTTTTTGCAGTGAAAAGTCCAAGCACGCGATTTTTGCATTGAGAATTTTCTTAGGCATCATCTGACTGGCTACAGTACAATTCAATGCATACCCAGTTATCAGAACACTTTCCCTGGTGCTCTGTCCATGAGCTTTTAGTATATTCACTGCTTTAATGGGATACATTGCACTGCCTTTAGAATCAGTGACTTTAATCGCATGAGCGGCATCCACCACCATTGTCGAGAATAGACCAGCGTCAGCTCCAATGATCTTGGAACTCATCGACGTTTTAGCCACATTGATAATTGATTCCCGGCCAAGTTCCTCAACTGGTACAGTTAGATGATCCTGAATGTATCTACAAGCTTCTTTGCATGCAATTCTATAACCCATGATGGTGGCTGTTGGGTGGATTTTTTGCTTGACTAGTTCATCTGCGTTCTGAAAAAGAATTACCAAATTGGAATTTCAAATCTTTTAATTGGCCTAGTAAGCATATCAAGCATTCACGGTTTGTGAAATGAAACTTTTTTTTTCACTTTGTGTTATTTGATTTTTCATTCCATGACTAATGGACAATTAAATAGGGTTTAACACCAGATGACATCACAGCAGTCCCTGCAGGGAACTAAACTTTTTCATATCTTACAAGATGGCCAATATTGATAAAATGCAATTCTATGACAGTAACATTAAACATTCATTCAATAAAAACAATACAAGAGTCTTAGTTCAACTGCCATCACCAATACTCAAAATTGTGGTTACCTTAAGAAGTTCTGCTGCTATAATGACCACTGAAGTGGTCCCGTCACCCACTTCTTCATCTTGCAACTGAGCAAGATCAACAAGTACCTTAGCTGCTGGGTGCTCCACCTCCAAAAGTTTAAGAATGGTAGCTCCATCATTTGTGACAGTGATGTCTCCAATATCATCAACCAACATTTTATCGAGCCCCACCGGCCCGAGAGAACTTTTCACGATATTTGCAATTGCAACTGTGGCTGTGACTGATGAAAACATAATATTAAGCTATGTATACAAGAAATTAACTTTTCGGAAAGTATTAAAATTTTGAGGTTATATATAGCGATTTTCTCAAACCAATGTTCAATCAACTGTTTTCCTTGTTAATATATGTATTACTTACCATTTTCGGTGCGAACTGGTTGTCCCGAAGTTCTTGTTCCAGCAACAGATAAAGGGCTTGCTAAAATCGACATTTTCACTCGCACATGTACAAACCCCCGACTTCAAAAATGCTTGCTTCAATTTGAAAGAAACTTTACCTCTGTGATCAGTATAGTCATTGACTAAATAACATAAGTAGACTGTGCCTGTAAAAGTAGGTATTGGCACAAGCTTGGTGGACGACCGAGAGATGGCCACGAGTAATTGGTGGACGGCCACCAGATGGCGCATAGAACACCTCAATATGTTGTGGACCAGAGGCGCTATTATTCAAAAAACCAATAACGTCAAAAAAACAGCTTAAGTGAGTTTGATTTTGAATTCATTGGTTCTGGGGTTCGATCTGAAATGAATAAAGATTTCGTGACGAATTATTTACCATGTTATTACGGAAGAGACGTAAAAGTTTTCCGTCGACGGCATCTTTGTTCAATTTCGTTTTTGAATTGTTTGAGTTAGACAATCAGAAACGAATTTATTGAATACTACAGGAAAATCCAAAAAATTTTAGCGTTTAGGACGGGAATTTTTCTGTGAGAATTCAGGAAATTTCAAGATATTTTTACTCATTTCCAGGACTAACTTAAAATTTTGAAAAATGCTTGAAACTCTGTTGTTAGAATTTCGCGAAATCGGATGTAGATAAAGTGGAGGGGTGATAAATTCAGTTTGCCAATTCGACCAAGTTCTGTCGGTTGAAAATGATTTGACATTGATCAATAAAACATAACGCTGTTTAAAAATAAGTTTTATTGTTTATAAATAATTTACAAAAAATGTATAATTTATATTCTAGATGATAGATGCCTACAAAATGAATACAAGCCATCACAAATTACACAAATCTGTATAATTTTTTTGTTAGTAGATCTTCATCTGAATGAATATCGACCACTATGCTCAACAAAAATATTGCATCGTACGAATGAAATACTATAATTGTTCATGTGTTGAACATTCACATAATATGTATCTAGAAGCTGTATTTTCAATGTGTTGTTCAAAACATTTATTACTCGAAGCAGTGATGGGGGTATTCAGGGAAGGTACCACATAAATTGTTACCGTAAATGAAAATTATTCTTAATGGCGAACAACTTGTGCAAAAATTAATAATTGTAAAACTCTTGATCTAACATCTTTAGTGTTGGATTGGAATATAAGTTTCTCCAGATGTGATAGCTGGCAGAGGGGCTTCGACTGTCAGCACACCGTCTTTGCTTAGAGAGCTCTTGATCTGTTCTGGATTCGTACCCTTCGGCAGAAGGAATTCCCTGTTGTATTCCCTATACACAGATTTCGATTCTGTTTTTTCTTCGTGTTTGGCGTGAACCTGGGCAAGTGAAGCGTTAATTTTAATAACAATGGTGGTTTTTCACTTACCAAAAGCTTATTGTCAACAGTTTTTACAACAATTTCTTCGGGCGCATATTGGCTGACGTCGAATCTCAATTTTAAATGTTTGTTGTCTCCATCGTTTTGTACTAAAGGTGAATTCAAGTCGTCAATCCAAGTTCTAACTTCTCCGGGCCTTTGGGCAATATCCGAACCGCTGTTTTGCGTGGATGTCGTCGTGCTAATGAGAAGGAAAAATAATATAATTCAAATTAATAATAATTCAACTAGTTTTGTATCTACGTATTTCTATTCGTGATAACCCTGGCGAAATTATTAATGTGTACATTATAAATTTTGTGATCGTCTATAAAATGAAGCAAGATACAAACCTGGAGGTTTCGCTGGATGTTTTGCCTCCTGTACTAGTCGACTCATAGTTGTAAGACATGCAAATATTAAAAGCTTTGTTAGATTGTTAAGAATAAGCAATACCTTCAATAAAATTCGAAGATGAAATAAGAAACTACTTCTACTAACTGAGAAATATATTCCAAATTGCAGAAATAATTTGAATTACGATCAATTTTCAGTAGGTAGCAATACATGCAATTCTAGAATTTGTAATAAATATAAGCGATACGAGCGGCGCATTAAGATATTCAGATCACGCCGTTTATAAATGCATATATTCTCGATAAGCATATTATCCATCGAAAAAAACGTGGTTAGTTTCTGTACACCTGTTATAAAAACTGGCTATAAACTCACTAAAATCGAATATTTTCGGATACCCTTTCATTTCATAGAATATTTCTACGAAAAACTTCCGATTACAATGTTTCTATTTGAGTTTGATAGGGATTTAGGATGAAAAGTTCAATTCGATTATCAGGTGTCGTACGAAAAACATTCAAAATGCTTTCGCAATTTTATCTTTCATTTCATAATCTTTTTTTAGCCACGAAAACTGGTACGGAATAAAACTGTTGTCCTTTGATGCTTTCGCATCAGCCGGCGTGTTTGTGTAACACCAATTATTTGCACTTTTTCTTTTTAGGAGACGCTCAAAATTTTCGATCAAGAATCAATTGCTAGAAATAACGGTGGAAATTTGCATATATTCGGCAATTAGGAGGCGGACGCGCGTAAAACGAATACAAATGAGATTTTATTTTAGGATGTGAAATCATGACATGAGAGGTACGTGGGCGTTCACATACCGAACTAGCAACTTGTTATTCCACCAGATTAAACATTTCTATATTATCGCGTTTCGAATATGTACTTGGAAATCAGTTGCTGCTCGCAGATAATTTTGCTAATTGTGATAGAAAATTACTCCGGAATACGCGAAATACCAAATGCAACTCGCGACCTTCGCGAATAATAAAAATGAATCATTCCATCAATTTACTTAGAATTACATTGTGACGTAACGTTTTTCCCGGAATACCATTGTTCGAATTTAACAATAAACTTTTTTTTTTGTTCACGTTTTATCTGATCAAAGAAAGCAAAAGTCTAAACATATCGGAGGGATAATTTTCATAAAACAAGATACCTAATATAAAAATAAATTCAATTATTTTTAGAACGGACTGTGCTTATTCTGAATAATGAACATTTCAGAGAATCGATTGAAATCCTTCGAAACGAAAGAAAGAAAAATATTTCTTAGAGTTATTGAATCGATTTTATCGAAAATCCAAAAAAACCAACGCAAAAAACAATAAAGGGTAAAATTTTCTCGCAATATTACCATCAGATTGATTCGATTTTTCTTCTGTTCAATTCAAGTTAATTCGCAAACTGCTGTTATATAACCCACAACCGACAGGTTTTAAGTTTCCCGACAGAGGTAGGTATCAATTGGCTTGGCGCCGCATTCCTTAGTTTTCCTGAAATCCGATATCCTTTCTAAGTACTCATATTAAATGCACAATTTATACCAGTTTTTTTATTTGTGCACGAATAAATCGCAATCTAGATTTTTCCTACGGTCAAAAACCTTCCGTTCCCCTGGGTTACGTGATTCAAACAAATCTATCGAACTGACATGCGAAAGAAAATTCTTTTCCAACTCCTGATTAAAACGCGCAAGTATTATATCGAAGCAAAATTCAAAATTGTTTTCGAAAAACGCCTTGGTTACGTTAGAGTAAAAGCCGCAATTGGTTTTGCATTGATGGTTTTAGTACCTGGTGGTCGATCTGAAGAAATTATTCGATTCGCGGTTCATAAGTTCAGATCGGAATTTGCTCATTTCTTCTTCCATTTTTCGCATTTCCGCATCAAATCGCTCTCTGATGCTGCTGAATTCGGTGTCGATAACACTGAAATCTCCCAGCTTGATGGGGATGTTCCTCTTATTTGCTTCAGCCATATTAAATTCGAAATTATTCACGGCACTACACACTCCAATGCACTAATACTTGAATTAATAGCAAATCGCACTTAACGAAGCCGGCTTCTTTTCAACGAACTGAATGAATGGGATAGCAGTAGGCTTTCGTATGCCGAATGACTCGCTCTAGTCTTACTTTTCCCCCTTCGAATAGAGTATCGTTTTAAATAGATTTGTGGTGTTGAACCTGCGCTCTCGTCAGCACCGCACCGTTGCCGATTCATTGACAAATTCTTACATCCCAATCCGATGATAAAAAACGCGATATTTTTTCGTGCAGATAATGGCAATATCTTTATATGCATAGCTTTATCATTATAAAGAGATAATTCGATGTCACAAAGGTTACAGTCGAATATTTCAGTCAAATCACATTTTTGATTCACATTGAGCACAGTGTTTTAAACTAAACAGTTGAAGGTGAATCAGCAGACAATAAGTACATTTCAAATAATTTCTTGCTGTTATGAATCGCTATCTCTCGGCTATCTAATCAGCCACTTCTTTGAAATAAGAGCACATAGACTTCGAAAATCGCCAAGATGTTTTTAAAAACTACTCAAGTTTTACAAAAAACCTATCAGAAATCACCAATTATCAGATCATTCAAAATTTACTCTAAACTGAGCAACACTTTATCGATCGATAACATAAATCCGAATCTCAAATCCATGGAATACGGTGTCAGGGGATTCATATCACAAAAGGCCAACCAAATCGAAAAAGAACTGTTAAGAGTAAGTAGTCGTTTTATTATTGAAGAACATTCTTGAAAATTTAGGCTTCAAGGGGGTTGAAAAACCGTTCAAACAAGTCGTTCATTTAAACATTGATGATGCGCAATCATTGGGTCAGCCACCGATCACTTTTGTGCGACAGTTGCTGGCATTGGTGAGTTATCCAATATTATTAAGCGATAAAAGATTCCCTGAAGATGTTAAAGTTCGAGCAAAAGCAATACTCTCAGCATGCCCCGGAGGATCAATTGGATCTTATTCCGACGTCTGCGGAATGGAATTTATTAGGGAGCATATCGCTCAGTTCATCGAAGAAAGAGACCATTGCCCGTCTGATTGGAAGAATTGCTGCATGGGTCACGGTGAGATATTTTGTAATGACTGAACCTTATATTTTCCTTCCCGCTGGTTTTCTGGCCATGTTTCCGAACATGGGATTTGATTTTTTTTGATATCTCGGTTATTATTAGAAAAAGGTGAAAAATTTTGATATCCTAGAGTCACTTTTTGAAGGAGGAAACAGGAGCGCAGTCAAAAAAGAATGTTGCATTTCTGATGTCGAGTTTTTTCAATTCTCAATAAGTCCGAAACAAAAAAACATACTAAGTTTGGCATAATTAGATTAAATAATTAATTGTCTAGTCGTGATAATCTCTAATGAAAAGTTAAATAAAAATAACTTCTCAAAACCGAAATTGTATATTAGATAGCAAATCTGCTTAACGAACGAATTCTCTTCAAACAAGTTTGTTTATTATAGTACATATTTATATAATTCCCTTATTTTTATAGGAGCATTGGATATGGCCAAAAAATTGTTTATTATAGTACATATTTATATAATTCCCTTATTTCTATAGGAGCATTGGATATGGCCAAAAAATTCCTGAACCTTTTGCGTATTGAAATTGATGGAAAACCACCGGGCATCATGAATCCTGTACCCGAATATCCATTTTACTCTTCTACCATTGCCGAGTTAGGTATGGAAAGGGTCGATTACCACCTAAAAGAAAATGGTAACTGGTATATAAACGTCGAAGAACTGAAGGTAACTAAAAAACTTTTTTTACTTGAGCAACGTGAATTGTTTTAGAAATCAATAGCTGCCGCCAAAACACGTTGTAATCCACGAGCAATTGTGGTAATAAATCCCGGAAATCCCACTGGTCAGGTGTTGTGTAAAGAAAACATGGAACAAGTCATTAAGTTCGCGTATGATGAAAATCTTATACTTATCTGCGATGAAGTTTTTCAAGATATCATTCTCCAGAACGACCGTCACTTTATATCATTCAAAAGAGTAAAATTGGTACACAATGATTCCTCCACATTTTTGTCTATTTTTGCAGGTCTTAAACGATATGGGAAGTCCATATAATAAATTGGAACTTGTGAGTTTGATGTCTGTTTCTAAAGGTCATGTTGCTGAAAGTGGTATAAAAGCAGGATACGCCGAGCTTTCAAATATTGATGGAGATGTACGATCGAATTTCATAAAATCTATCGGTCCGCTTCTGCCTTCGACGCTCGCTCAAACAGCACTCTATGCTTTAACAAATCCTCCCAAGCCAAATGATCCAAGTTACGAACAATTCGATTACGAAAGGAATTCTATTATGGGTGCCATCAAAGTAAATATCTCCTATGGTTTTTATATTTACCTTTTAAACAAATACTCTTCAGATAAGTGCGACAATAGCTGAGGAATCTTTTAACTCTCTCTATGGAGTTAGTTGTAACGTTGTTGAATCAGCGATATTCGCCTTTCCTGAGATAAGACTGCCAAAGGAAATCGTAGAAATATCTACCAAACTTGGTATTTCTGCAGACCAGTTTTATGCTTTACAATTATTGAATGAGACGGGAATTTGCGTAGTTCCGGGCAGTGGTTTCGGACGGATTCCAGACAAATATCACATCAGAATGACTCTATTTCCGAATCCAAATTATTTCCATAAATTAATGGAGAGATACAAAAAATTTCATCACAAATTCATGAAAACATACATGGATTAGTTCAATGGAAACACGCGGTTTTTATTTGTTTGAAGAAAATTATATCAAATGTTATATATTATATCCAATCGACAATTATTCTAATTCTCCTTTCTCTCACCCTAGGGATTGGCCGTTTGTTCGTTCAAAGCGAATGTAACAATCATGTTCTTTCATTACGGCGCCGATGATTACGAAATTCATCCCAGGTTTCGGCACTCTTTACGGCTGAGAAAAAAAGGAACAAAAATACAAAAATGAAACGAGAGACGCAAAAAATCACTTTGGGAACCAGTGCCCTTAATTCTCTTTGCCATTTTCAAAGTTTTTGAAATAAATCGAAAGTTTTATTTTCTTTATTGAAGTTGCTCGGAAATTCACAATATTCGTCGAATCTTCAAGGAAACTGAAAAGTCACGACTATCTTCATTTTTCACAACGTTGGCCCTAGTCAAATTTTCAATCTTAGCTCTTTCTGATTATTTTTAAAGACTATTTAACGACATATATTTCAGCACCATCCTCATGGGGGCGCCTGGTGCAGTCACACTTTTTATTTTGATATGGATTTTCAATCTTCGTTTGCCTAATTTTCCAGTTCATCCTTTTTGAGGACATGAATTTTTTTTCGCAACCATATTTTTGATTACATGTGCAAGTAAAAATGCCTTGCGTGCTGTGGCAACATCGGTGAGGGCAAAAGGAATTCGTCACGCATAAAACGTTCTTGAAAGAATGCCCACCTAGCCCAGCGATCATGTAAACAGAACGACCGACTTGCTCGTGAGGTCACGAGGAACGTCGTAGGAAGAATTAGACGAAACCTAAATCGGGATTATCTTCGAAAAAGTCGTAGGCACTTCGGACTAATGATTCACGGGAGACCTTAAGCGGCGGTATTTTGGCTGAGTAAACCGCCCCCAGTTTTTCGAAGCTTTCCTTCCTCAACATTCCTCTCGCATTACTTCATTTCTCACGTTCTCAAAATGGATAATCAATACTCGAACGCCGTTTCGAAGTGACTCACACTATTTTCGCAGGCAGAATGATCTCGAACGATAGGTACTGACCACCGCAACATTATGACATCACCTCTAAGGATCTGTACCAAATTTAGATTTGTCCCAATTCGATAAACAAACTAAGTGGAGCCAAACTACCGATGGTATCAATTAAATGTTGACAAACTTATTACAATCCGTTTTTGAAAAGTAAATTAAAATTTTCATATCTTCAATTATGCGAATCATCTAAATTAATTACGAGTCGGAATTTATGAGCCCTCCTAAGTTTCCGCTTAGTTCATTTCATGCCCTCGTTATTAATGAATCGGCGCGCTCACATGCTGGTTAACAAATCGAAAAAAAATCAGACATCCGGTTCTAGCGATCCGTATAGCCAAAGGAAGTGCCCCTGGAAAGTAATTCAATTTCGCAATTATACCGAATCGCCTTCAATGGGCATGTTGGGTAAAACTAGGTGGGCAGATCGGAACGAGTGAATCGTTGAAAAAATTCGCGGCCCACGCGATTTTAAAGATGACGTACATCTATGCAATTGAAGAGCGAAATTAAGCGAGAAATTTTTGAATAGACCGATGCTGCCCAGATGAAACCTCCATCTATTTTTGACTATATCTCGTTTTCACGATAGAAATAGCCTGTGTTCTAAGCGCTGCTGGTACCTTTTTGTTATGAGGATTTAATGAGCATGAACAAGTCGCATAACTAGACATTTAAAAATATTCTTTTATAAAATTAGCTTGCGACTTGTCCAAGATATTCTATTGGATGTAGATAGTCCTTATTTCGGTACAAAATGACCGGAAAGTCGTCTAGAATTATTCAATTCTGACATGCTACGACCTATGTGATTACTGCTCTTTCCTGAATTGCTTTCAATAGAATTGGATTTCCTGCGTCGAGTCAATATTTTTCCACGTAATTGATGAACTTATCAGCTAATTGACTTTTCTTGATCAATTTACCCCATTCCCAATTCGTTCTAATAATAAACGTCCTACATTCTGAAATGAATCTAAATTTGTGCAACCAATATGCATCTTCACACTTCAGATTCTCTATCTTGCACTTCAAATTCTAATAAATTCAAAAACACCATGTGCTCTATATTTTAACTATACAATAGTTAGATAACATTGTCTCTTTTTTCTTCTTCTTAATCTAGTAATATCTTAGATAAAAATCACAATAATCAATCTACAACACGAGTTCTTAATGGTCACAATAATTAGACTTCCAAGACTACCACGAATGACAAAACATTTATTACATAATTATGCAATTTATTCAATTTTCAGTCAAGATCTGGCTGTCTTAAACGGGTCTCCTTTCTGGCATTTTTCACATGATTTTTAAATAATTGAAACACTTCACTATTATATTCCTCGGGAATCGCATCTTTTCCAATGGCCCAGTTGTAAATATCCCAATCATTGGACGGCTCATTAATCAGCCTGTAAACTCAAGAACTAAATATAATAACTCTTTATCTTCCACATGAATCCAAAACAACACAGGGAGTAGAAAACAGTTAGTCAGTTTGAAGCTCTCATAACGGATTAATACTGTATTTAAAGTAAACATATATTTAGGAGCTTCTAAGTCTTTCACTAAATTTAATGAAATAAGGAGCATACAGCGAACTCTGAGCACCCCAATAATTAATTTACTCAAAGCAAAAGTGGTGCATTACAATAATAATCCACTTTATTTCCCTTTGACCAAAAACGATTGGTATAGAAAATGTCATGTGCACAAACAACTAGCGGAATATTAAAAACATGAAAATTATAATAACAAACTACATACACATACGAAAAGATGTAGACTAAACAGGTAAAACCTGAAGAGGAAATCGTCACTTAAGGATAAGTTGACAAACTTTAAATGGAAAACGAATAATGACAAAAACATTGAGTGTGATTTCCAACTTTGCTTAGTGATTATATTTGACATGCATACATTCTTTCATTCAAAAACTGACTGTCTCAACACTTTTTTCTTACACTAATAAACAAGTAGTCAATGGGAGTTTTGTTTTTTACAATTCTTTTCATCATTTTAGTTTTAGTTTTCAGTTTAATCCCAAACATGAAAAAATTGACAGAAAGAAATAAGCTTTTCCTAATAACCTAGGGAAACCTATTATCTTTTAAACATAATTGATTTTTCATTTTAAATAATAATGATAACTACTTCTTGATGCACCTCACTAGATTTGCTATTACAGGATTGATATTTTTAATTGAAAATTCTATTAAAGATACAAAGATATACTTTGTACATAAAATCAATAAACCAATAATGTTCATATGAAAAAAAATTATGAGAATGACTTTTTTTCCCCCTTTAAAATTATTCTCTTCTCAGCAGATGGCTTAGTAATGGAGAAATGAATTGTTGATGGTAATAGCTCATCTACTCAGTCCCTCAATCACTTGGTTTTACTTTTAGCTTCTTACCTATCATATTCGCTAATCTGCTTTTCATTGAATGTTTTTAAATATTTAGTAGCGAAGGTACTCAACAAGAGGTCATTCTCTAACATTCCACGTTTTCTTGATTGATAAATCAGTCTAAAACGAACAGATTACATTTTGAAATATACAAAGGACAGTGCTTACCTTGCCTTTTTCTGATCCAGAGGTTCGTTAGGTATTCTTTTGGGTTTAGCTATTATCAAATTCGGATCATTTGGTGAAGGAACAAGTTGGTTATTCATATCAGAAGTAAAATATTTCAATCCGGTCATTTGGATCTGTAATATTATGAAATTGTAGGTGTGCTTCAATATTTTATCACCGTACTCACTTTTTTCGTAGATGGTCTAACGTGATGTAAAAAACTCATTTCGGCAAATATGAATGCTGAAAGATGAAAAATTCAATAAACGATTTAAAACCTAATTCTTAGGTTAATGATGGTTATGTAAATGTTCTCACAGAATATCTACACATTGTTCTATGAGCTTAGTCATGGGCCACCGACATTTGTGATCAAAGTGACATGCAACCCGCAATACACATTGAGGGCCAATGCGGCTAAATGCTACTGTTGAGCCAAGGTGCCGTCATAAAGAAGTCGCTGGAATATATCATGATAGGGCGAAGACGTTATGTTTTAGTCATCACCATAATCAACAGGAGCTAAGATTAAAAGTTTTGCTAGGGCTAATGCTGCGAGTTTCTCCGAAAATTTCACAAATATTGTATATGATCCAGTGGATGAACCTGAATAGTCCACTTTTTTTTCAGTTTTTGTAACGATTACCATAAAGCTGAGATTTGATAATTTATTTGTATTGAACCAGAAATCGTTATTTTATTTTCATTTTCCTACATTTCTTAAAATGGCAGTAGAGAAAACATAGAAAACTAAACAAACTCATTTCAAATCTCACGTTTGGAGTGTGTCACAATTTTGATGTAATGATGATTGCAAAAACTACAATAATCAAAATCACTTTTTAATATCCTATAGACTAGAATGGATATTAAGGAACTTTGAATAATCCTCCTGAAAGGAAACAATAAAAAGCTTCAAACTGGTATTAGAGATCACACGTTTTTCAGATGCTTGGTTCTTAATTTTATTCAATCCGTGTTATTATTCTCATTCCTCAGATTTTTCCAATTGTGCAGCGGAAGTAGACGTTCCCGATTCTTCTCTAACTTCAACAAACTCGACCATTTTGACAGGTTCAACACTCTTTTTTTTTATATCAATCTTGGAATCACTGATATGTTTGTTCATTGTTGTGTTTCGAGTAGTTGTTTCATCCAAGTCCTTCAAATAATCAGGATTCAACGGAATGAAACCCGTAGGTCTCCGTGATGCGACATCTTTGAAACCACTAAAAATGAAAGATGGTTAACATTAGTGGCACAGTGTAAACTGTTTAAACAGAAAAAACGTTTCTGAGTCGAGACGAGACTAATTGCAAATTCTCATAAATATTCCAAATTTTTTTCAGTAGAAAGTTTCCCAATATTCGATAATTTTCAGAAAAAAATTTCGTGAATTATTCGATATAAAAAATACCAATTAATCAGAGAATTGTTTTCACCATTTACCTATCAACTGCTGTGTGAGACTCTCGTTTATGGAAATGTGTATCTGTTTCCGTGTGCCTTGGAAGATCCATTTTCCGCTTTTTCCCTCTGCAACGAGTATTCTTGATCCAAAAAAAAACTAGAGCGATTGTTAAACTTACCTCAACTTGATCAAATAAAAAATAATGCCGGCAAGGATGAATAACACAACCACAACACAAACCGCTATTATAATGACTTTTGGAGCTATATTATCATCTGTAGAAAAAAAATCTGTTAACTACGCAACTAATTAATTAAAATCTCACCTTGTTCTTTTGCCTCAGTTTGGTTAAACAATAATAAAATTAAAGCAAAAATCAGGTTATTATTTCTACTTGACATTTTCATGCATTACTAGCAGTGTTTGGAACTTATCTAATCTGGAGTTTTCATCATTGTCAGTAAATATGAACAATATAATGAACAGTTCGATGGTGATTAATGGGATATCTGATTTTTTATCTGCACTCATTAAAGAAATGAGTAATATAGGAAGATATGAAAATTTCAGCATATATTTCACAGTATGATTTGTCTCCAGCATACAAGCGAATTTTCTTCTAGGAGTAAGAGGTTCCTGGTTACATTTTCATTAATGGATGGTTCAAAATAGACCGCAACACCCAATGGACTAGGTGCGGTAAGTATTGAGCCGTTGCACAGGAGATGGCACTGCGATGAAGCAGAAAACTGGGAATAAATTGATGATACATTCGTTAGATGGAAATATCAGATATTGAGTAGTTTGTCCAATTCAAATTTCTCCTCATTCGTCAACACAATTCGATCTTCATTCGGTAAGGGTTTAAGCAGCGTTTTACCAAATTCTCTCTGTATCCTCACTGCATCCACAGCTTTATCCTGTATGTTCTGTAGACAAACTATTTCTTGACCGAATTGGTTTCGATATTTTTTCACGTTTTCTCTGTATCTGATACGGCAAATCTGGTTACTGCGTAACGATTTATCAGTTTTAAATTGTTGAGAAAAAATATGACTTACTATGGTAGTGTGTGCAAAGCCGAGTAGCTGGGCTCTCTACTGTCTGAGGGCGTATCAAACTTGAATGGCATTTCTATATTTATCTTTGGAGGAGGACGTTTTTTGAGTACGAAGTCGGAACTCCATTCAAATTCAGAAATAACTTCTTCTTTAGAGGTGGAACGAGGTGCCTCTGAGGTTTCATCCATATGTGTTTCTTGCTGAACATTTCCTTTAGCTTCTAATGTCAATTGGTCATTTTTTTTGAATGTAACAGATCTAGATCTGAGATTTTTGTCTGCTGAATTTTCTGCTTGCGAATCGGATTCTTGATTCAATTCTGTTTGAGAATTTTTTTCGTTTATAGACATTGCGAATTTAGAAGAACCGATCGAAATTTTTGACGTGAATTTCGTTCAGTTGGTTGCCCGGAAACAATTTTCATTGATTCAACATTCCACCTAGATACCAGTTATAGGATAACTTTTCATAGAGATTAAATATTATGAAACACATCTTGAGCGTTTCGCAAGTTTAGTGGAATTGGAACGAATTGGCTAATATTATGGGTTGAGTTAGGAACAATGTACATCAGTTTTGTCGAACCCTGCTACACCCTGCGTTGGTCCAACGTTTGTCCAATGCGGAAAGCTCATTGAATCGAAATATTTTTATTCATATGAAGTGGAGTATAATTCCTTCTTTATGCCCATGCTATACTAGGAGTTAATACTCTGATATTATTCATACCACCCAATATTCAGTACCAATGACTAATAAGGCACATAAACACATACCAATTGGTTGGGCACACAGATCCCAATTGATTTAATTTGCGAATTACCAACAATAGAAGTTGACATTTTTGAGAAGAAATTTAGAAACACTATTATTAGAGAAAAAATGAAATAAAAAGTTGGTGATCTACGGAATGTGAAGAAAAGTAAGAATTTCCGACAGAACAAGACGTCGAGCGCAAACCATACGAGATACAAAAATTCAAGTGGATCGAGACTCTCCACTGTTTGGACAACCTGTATACGGCTGGCCCGTGTCCAATGCACAATAGGTGAAGACGCGTCTGCTCCGAAATCCGTCCCTGATAAATATGAATTATTTTATTCAAGTTACGATATGAATTATATTTAGTAGGCTGAAAAAACAAAAGAAATGTCGATTATGTTTGTCGGAAAAATTGTATGTCAGAAAATAAAGATCTGGCGGCAGATTTTTAAGTAGGTAATGAATCGACGCATCGACGGCGGCGGGCCAATCGGCGGAAGCTCATCAGCGGCGGAGATAACGGCAATTAAAGTGTGATGCGGGGTGGGTGACGGTCGCCATATTTTCAACCCTTCGCAGGCGGCGCGTCGGAAAGCATCGCGGGTTTTCGCGCCGTAACACGACTGGCTACCCTGCAGCTGCGCACATGACGATGGCCAATTATTTGACGAAGAATCGAAGACGAGGGAAGAAGTAGAAGCTAGCCCGCAGCCGTGCTATCGTGCGCTTGTAGTGTGTACTGTGTGTTTATACGTGTAGTTGATGCGGGATTTGTATCGGGTGGAATGGAATGCCGACAGCTTCAACATTTACTTTTGTGAATAGTGACTTCACTCTATTTCTCTCGAGGATGACTATGACAGTTCTCTAAATTTAACTACACTTGGATATCGGTGTTATTTTCGTGTAGAACACTTCGAATTAACCAAGGTACGTGAGCATATCTCGCATTCTTACCGGGTTCAATTTGTCATCCGCTTTGGGGATACGTACTGCGATAGAATGTGGTGATTTTGAATTTTTCTCTAACATGAAACGTCAAAATATCGTGGTCCGACGACGGCGGCGTCAGCGCTACTCGCGGCGCTACGAAACGTATTATTGATTTTACGATATTTTGGGCCTACTGTGAAAATTCCTACTCTCCCGACTATGCTTGCGAAATTCTTGGCGGCGGCTTTTCTTTTCATTCGAAACCGTGCACCTTTTTTCTAGTCTAGCACGCGATCCTCAATGTCATCGCTCCTATTTGTAGACATATCGACACTGTCAATTGTTTCAAATCGCTCTAATCATCTATTTTTGACCTATCTGGGAAACGTTTGTTGAATCTGATATTTATTTCTACTGTACTTTTTATATACATACATGATTATGACATGATGATGGCAATATATATGCGATTCAAAAAGATTTGTAACGGCGGAAACTGAGGGTTTATCAGCATTTTCGAAATGAATCTCAGTCTACTTCACCTTAACATCGTACAGGGATTGTCCATTAATAATTACGTGAAATGTTTAAAAGTAGAGGTGAGTCGAGCCCAATCTCACCGTATCACACGTGGGGCGAGGGAGGTTTTAGTAAATAAATGTCTCGTAATATTTTCCTGCATGGAGTAGTGTGTGGAAAATCTAACCGCGATACATAGAACCATAGACATAGGAAATATTCTATCTATGCATAAAACAGTGACTACTCGGGCGGTGTAGCACAGAGTGCTTTCAAATATTTAGGCGCCACCGACGAACAAATTGTGATTTTTGTTATAAATCCAAAGCTTTGACAATGAAACTACGAACTTCCGGGAGCCTCACGTAATATGAGGGGGAGGGAGCGAGCACAATCTCACGATATCTCACCTGAGGGGGAAGGGCGTTAAAAAAACCATGAAAAGTGTCACACGTAATTAACGGTTCTAGTGAAACTAGAGCTTTCGTGCATAACCTGATAGTAATTCACTATATGGAGTTTTTAATTCGTCATATTGTTCAAAACGCTGCTTTTTACCCGACTGCCGGAAGGTATGTTTATTTGCACCTGTACGATTTGTCCATGGAAGGTAACATTGGACTCGTCTTGGTCCTGAAAGTGACACTGGATACATCAGGATGATATGTAGAGATTTTGGCGCCAAATTGTATTATCAAAACAAACAAAAAATTTAATCAACAGAGTTTGGTATCGTAATAAAGAATTTCCAATCATAATTACGAAAAAATATATCGGACTCAAATGTAGTTACAGATAACCAATGCTAATAAAAGTGAAATACAAAGTGAACATTATTTTCTTCTTCAAAATCCATCTTGTATGGCATCAAATAGCGAACCCTCCATATAACGGACAAAACGATCCTCTACAACTTGGACAACACTTGCATTTCGAACAAGACGGAGCTCCTCACTATGCCTCACCAGTTCGACAATACCTCAATTTGCAATACCCTGGTCATTGGATTGGAAGAAGAAGTTCTAAGGAGTGGCCTGCTCGATCTCCCGACCAGAACCATCTGGACTTCTTCTTGTGGGGACATCTCAAGCCCAAGATTTTTGTGACTCAGCGTGAAAAATTGAATGAACTACTCCAACGAATTGTAAATGAGTGTCGTCAAATAACTCCAATTATGCTGAACCACCGTAGAGATGGTTTTCAGTCCAGATTGTATCGTTGTATGGAAGTTAATGGAGAACAATTTGATCATTTGGTTTAAAAATGCAGATTTAATTTTCTTTACCATAAGCATGATTCAACAATAACATTTCTTTAAGAATGTGATTTTTCGTCCCGGGCACACGTAGTAGCACTCTCATCAGAATGTCTGTTGTACGTGTGCCCCCCGCCATAAACGATGGGGGAATGAGCCCTGGGATGGTCTACATATATAAGCTACGACGTCATCCGCCGAGTGATGGATTTCAAATCGAAGGTTGGGATGAAAAAGATATATTTTTAAGGCCCCGGTGATTGGCGGCACAGCCGTGTGATGTCCACCTGTGCAGGGCTGTGCCGTGGACGGGTGATTTGCACCTCGATTAGTCCGCGGCACCGCATTGTTGTGACCGATAGGAAATCATGTTGGGTCACCAGTTATAGGAACTATGCATTGTTAACGAAAAACATAGTCCTTTATTAACATTTTGTCCCGGACCATACGTACTATCTAATGACTCATCAGTATGAGCTGATGTACGTGTGCGCTTCCATATACGCTGCGGGAGAGCACCTCGATGGACTGGAGCAGAGAACCATATAACCTACAACGTACTGGCGCAAAACTAGAGCGTTACTCGCTCGCGCCATCCGCCGTGCGGTAGCCGAAGTCCCCACAACGTCATATCAAAATAATTTACATAAATTGCCATATATTTCAATGTTTGAGGGAACTTTTGACCTATGTTAATTGATCTCTGAAACAGATTTTGTGTCTTCGAGACACAAGATGCATAATTTGTTTTCTGTATATGAATATAATATTCGAGAACATATAGAAAATACCTCTAGAAGTACAGTAATTATATCAGTTTGCTATGAGCCCACGTGGAATTATTTTTGTCTACCGAGTTAATGCAGCTGCTTCAAATATCAAATCAAATGGCTTCTTCATTTCTTTTCTTTTGAAACCAATATCTATATTCAGACCTGATGCGAGCACAAGTACTCCTTGAAAACTTATCTGGCATATTGTGCTCCTAATTTTTGTGTTATTCCTTTTAAAAGTTCCGAACATTTTTTATGAACATAGCAGAAATGTTCCAGTTTTTAGTTCAACCTTTGACTTTGACGTGGCGGTTCAAGACGAAAATTAAATTTCTGCAAGATGTTCAGAAATTTATGCGATACCATTGTATAGGAATTTATCGATTACGCTTCAGCACCATGAGACTTTTGGTGGCACACGTTTCAAAATATTCAGACAGTTCTCTTCATCAATTCAGTATGCCAAAGATATTTCTCGTACACCAACAATAGGTTGAGAAGCTATTAAATTTAATGCAGCTATTTCATTATTTCATCTAGCGATTGTCGCTCGACGGCTTCTTTTCTTCTGCGAAACATTTCCGCTTGTGATGAATTGTTCGACAACACGCTGAAATGAAACACGCGACAGAATTATATCCGGAAAATATGTTGAGATGCTGAGATTGACGACATTATTAAGGCTCCTTTCAGCTCCTCCGTAAACCAGAAACATTTCAATTATGTCGTGCACGGTTAAATATGCCATTCTAAATTAAGAGCGGAATTAAAAAGGATTTTTTGTTTATTTGGAAAATAATCTTGGAAATGAGTGGAATGTGTTGAATTGAATTCTGTTAATTTCAAATGTTACGTGAAGTTTTTTTTTTGGTTCAGGATCAAGAAGTTATCTTTCCTCTCTATGAAGCACGGATTCAAATAAGTTTAGAATGTATGTCTGGTACATTGATTTTTTGTAGCAGTTGTTTTTGCTGATGAAATAAAAGATCGATTAAATGAACAGTTGCTTCTGAAAATCTTTCCTTTTTCTTCAGTCGAAGTTTATATTTCTGCAACTCATTTGTGGACTGTTCCATATCATCTCTGCATGAAAGATACTCTCATTGTCCGTATTTTTATCCCTTGAAACTCAGCATATGGTTGCACTGTAACTGAACTGTAACTGAAATTCGATACTAATTGCGATGCATCTGCAGCATTTAAAATGACTACACGATTTTAATTACTCTGTGAAAATAATATCGGTTTTATTTTGTTAATGATTTTATCCTATGCACTTATTCGAGCTGTACAATGAATGAGTTTGAGCAGAGGTGGATTAGTTATATCAGAAGTTTTGAACAATACACGCGAATGAAAAATGTATATGGATATTTAGCTACCCAAAAGTTATTTCCACCAAGTGATAGCGTGTGAAATTAGCATTTGTCAACTCCTATAATTTTATGATTCAAGTATCACGTAAAACAATTTTCGGAGATTTTCTGTATGATTTTACAAATATTTAAAATTTTTTTACACATGAGAAATTTCTAGATGATTCCTAATTTCCAATGAATATTTCTCGTTATACAGCTCTTCGGAATGTCGATTAAACGAATGAGTAAAAAATATTGAAATGAAGGCACTCCAAAGGAAATGATATTCAGTTTTTGGCGGAATTTCCATTATTATCCAAAAAAGTGAGAGGAAACGTATTCAGAAAATTAGAACACTTTTCATTTTATTTTATCTTTTGTTTAAGTGATTTCGATTTTCATTTGTGCCAAATTCTTTCATATAACCAAATTATATTTAAGCCCTTATTCGCATCGGTTCTTTCACTGGTTTTCAATCCGACATTCTTTCAATGTAAATGATAACAATTAATTGAAATTTTGTCTGACTATTTTCAAAGAGTGTAATTAGCTAATGAAACAATTCAATTACTATCATCAATGAATCAATCCAATACCGAAAATATGTTCGATGCTTCTACCATCCATAATTATGCAGAAATTAGGATTTCGTTAATAACGGTATTATTAATTGTTCGGTAATTTCGGTTGAATTTAGCGGGAGTTGAAATATATATTTTATGACGGATTGAATGCGGGGAGTGAGAGAACTAATTTTATGGTAATCGACAGAATGAAACTAAAAGACCACTCAGCACTCAGAAATAGTCAAAGTTAGTTGGCAGGTGGTTTTTTCTCGATGATTTATAATTGAATAAAGCAGAAATGTTAACCCTCCAACAGGTTAGGTAGAATCAACGACTGTTGAAAGAATTCATTTCAAGACTTTACATCTCTGTCATGTAAATTCGAAACGTGTCGCACACTTTCGCAATAGTCAGTCTAGCGTATAAATCATAATGAAATAATTTACATCAAATTTCCTCTCAGGTGCGAATTAACAATACTATTAAAATGTAATGTTGAAATTATGATACTCATTACTTAAATCTGAGACAACACATAATCAGATTAATTGTTGTGCAGGAAGGCGTAACCACAACTACCTGTTTAAAACGGGTCCTTAGTGAAGGCGTTAAGAATGTTTCACGGTTGTTCGAATCTGTTATTATGACGGATCGAAAGATAATCCCTAAAATATTCAAATGTATTACATTCCCTATTCAATCACGATTGCGTTTTGTTTTGCATCACGAATTGTATTACGCTTAAATCGCGATTCACGCGAAATGTTTCCCTGTAAATTATCTCTGGAGCAATTTTAAGACAGGAAAAGTATATTCTATTCGCAGATCGTTTTGCAGCATATCATGCCATAGATATGCGCCTAAATCCTCCTACAAACGGATTTATGAGAGATGATTAATGTTCCGGTATCTTGCACCGCCTTGGGTCCGCTCGCGTGCTTTCAACTCAAATAATTTATAGACGGAATTAACTCACCACGACTCGGTATTTAAAAACCCTTCGGTATCATCAATCTTCAATAAAGGATATCCTAATTCCATTATTAGTAGCACATATCTACTTTCTTTCAAGTTGTTTCCTCGGCTCGATCGTTGATCGTTTCCACCACAAATATAAAACGGCATTCGTTCGGGAGTTACAATTAGTTTCATGAAGACAAAAAAAATTTCCCCAGCCCCGTGGGTCCCGAAATGATTTAAATTCAAACTTTCATGATTTTTCAAAAACACGGCTTGACCTCGAAATTCTACCTCAAGTTCAATTTCAAGGTCACCACTTGGTGCATCTTTAAAAATCGTTCAACTCTGGTCTTCACGAATTTTTCAATTTATCGTTTCGCTACAAAATGAAATTCACAGATATTTGTTTGTCGTACCAGACAAAGAGTAAAATAAATAAGTCATTCCTATGTCACAATCCTACATTGAAATTACCTCTCTTAATATTTCCACAATGGTTCTTTGATTAGACGTCGTCAATTTACTATGTCAAGTGATGAAATCAAAATATGCTTGTCAAATCTTCGATCCTATGAAAACAGGCCTTCAACTCATCCTTTGTCCGCTGTCCTATTCTAGCGAGTCGCATCTTCAAAATTCCTTTAACCTATCGTTCAACCTTTGTGTCTGACAAATAGCACAAGTCTTTAATTGTCTTAACTTATTTACACATAATGATCTCTTTTTTTCAGAACGTCCTCGATGTGGCGGTGAAATGGACATCTTCCGACCGACCTCTTTGGCCATATTGGCTATCATTTTAGCCGCGACGCAACAAAGTATATCATCAAACGAAAACGTATCGATTATACCACACGATGCGCATCCCGGCTATAACGTGAAAAAATTTGGCGCGGGAGCTAATCCGAACTTCAAATTAATAGATTCAGGATTTTCACGCTTCTTTACCATTCTCCAAGACGGTTCACTGATGACTGTATCGGATGTCGGGCCGTTGGTCAATCGGCCTATCGATCTGATGGTCCTCGAAGATAAAGGCAACGTGTCAGAGACACATTTCCTTCAACTTTACGTTTTAGACAGAAGGAACATGTTGAGTTTCAAGATAGAAGATGAGGAAATCACGGGTACGCTACCAGAAAATTCAAAACCTGGTACCAGAATAGAGGGCGTTCCCTTACTTCAAGCCGTCAGCGGCCCAAGCCTCACACCGATAACTTACTCGATTATTGCGGGTAACATCGGACATGCCTTCGAGCTTCAAAGCAGCAAAGACAACGAGATTGCCTCACCAAACGTTACGATTAGTGATAAGTCCTCGGGAGTTTACGTGACGACGACACAAACACTGGATCGCGAAGAGATCTCTCGTTACATTCTCACCATCCAAGCGTCCGACCCAAGTGGCATTAACAAAGCGATAATCAATATTGTTGTGATTGTGGAGGACGAGAACGATAACAGTCCGGTGTTTACCCAAAAAGTGTATAGGTTTGTTGTGGGCGACGATTCCATGGAAGGCGACAACGTAACGACCTCATGGAAGAGGTTCTCATCGATCGGACGAGTAGAAGCGACCGATGCCGATGGAGACAAGATTGCCTACCGATTGGCAACTCCAACAAATTACTTGGTTATCGTGCCGCAAACTGGAGACCTACTGCTGTCCGAAGAACCAACAGATGAGACCGACTTGGAACTGATAGTCGAAGCACACGACATACGAATACCGAGCCGCACATCGCCGCGACCCGCTCAAGTTCTCTTCCATTTCAAACCGGCCGAACCGTCCAAAGTCGAGCTGGTCGAGCTTGATCTGCAACATTTGGAAGATCGAGAAATCCACAGGGCGAAACGAAGAGTGACCAGAGCGGTGAGACCGACCAAACGGATCGAATTCACGGAAGTCGACGGCGACACCGAAGGCAGGAATGTGTTTCAGTTGGAGAAGGAGACCGACAGGGAAACCTTCAAAATTAGGGATGAAAATCCTTGGGTAACGGTGGAACCAAACGGCGCCGTCAGGGTGAAGAAGAAGTGGGACTACGAAGAGCTGGGACCGGAGAAGACGATCGATTTCTGGGTAACAATTACCAACGCCGAGAAAGGCGGTGAGTATTTTTAATTTAAACGTTGACGGTTTTCTGTACATTGGGGAAAGTTATTTTACTAGTGAAATTCCATTGGTATACAAAAATGTATAATCAGTTACGAAAGATATACCAACAATAATTCAATTTTATTAGATGAAAATAATATACTTTTAGTGAATCATACAAAAATCAAAAATCAATAAGTTTTGATTATACTACATGATTCTAATGCGATAATAAAATTCATATTATCGATATATTAATCTTTTTAGTAAAGATTGTCATTTTAACATATGGTGAATATTCGTCTCGAAGTTTCGAATTTTAGCAAGCTGAAGACCAAAATGCTTAGAAGATAAAAAAGTCATTTCACCAACGCATAACGTTATAAGGAAACATTGATGAAAAGTTGCATATTTTTATGAATTGAATTGAATTATCATTATTCTGAATTACACAACTAACAATTTACTTATGTTTTATATTTTTCATTGAATAAAATAAACACAGAAATAATAGATGTAAACATAAATATTATTCAATAGCTGTCATAAAAATGAATATATGCGTTTATCAATAAACGTCAAAATATAAAAGTTCACTTCTACATTTTCGCCAATTTTTCATAATTGAGAAAACACATAACACATAAAATGTGTTTTCTGTATCCCCAAAACGGTTCTGAATAAATTGGCGTTGAAAAATCAAGTGTAGTCATGCTGTCTTGAAAAGCAAAACCATCATCAAATTCAATTCGTAATAAATACGATTGAAACAAAACCTTTAAAATTGAAGACATTCGATTCGAGACCATATATTTCTATCCCGTTAGTTATTTGGACGAGAACGTCGTTCCGTTGGGTTTTCCACTGATTCCCTTCGAACCTATAGAAATAATGTTGAATGTTTCGGACAGTTTATTTTACCCAATCACGCGAAAAATGGTTGATTTCCCGGTGGGATCGGTAGGGCGGACATTTGTGCTATTTGTGTTTTGGAGTTTCGATTTTTCTTTTGTTTTTGTTGCAGCAAAAAATAAATAGATTCCTTGATCGGGTTTGTAATGAATATTGTCGTTCCGGACGTTCGGGATACCAATTTCAGTTGGTTGTGTTTCAGGAACGGAAATCTAATACAAGATATCGCGGTGTAAATTTCGTTTATGCTGTTGTCTCGACGCCTATTAATTTCTCTATGTTTTAATTGTAATTTATATGACAGAAATTCAAGTTGTTTGCAATGCAGGTCATGAGTAGAATGGGACGATATTGTAGTTTCATGCTTTATTGGATTTCTATGCATACTCTAGTCCAAGTTTTATTTAGATATGCGCAAAAGAGGTTTGGATTGTTAACAATGAAATTTAAAACCCTCATTGATTCCAATGGGAATCTCGTCTATATACAAATATAAATAAATAGTGAAACACCTAATCTATGTATTACAGAATTTATTTTGTTTTGTCTTCCAAATTTCAAAACTATTCCTTCAAAATACGCTCATAATCGACATGTTAAATGAGTGTCATTCTACAGTTCTACCTCATAACGGAAAAACACATTAATGAAAGTACTTGGGAATATTTCGCAGCAATACAAGAGAAACGACATACAGACCGCTGGAAATGTGGAAATGAAGTCGGGAGAATTGGAGAAATAAAAATCCCACAATACCATTATTTCGTCTGAGCGTCATTGCAGTATCATAATGGCGTGATAAAGGAGAAATAAAAACGATAAATGGCCATACGAAAGATTTACCTTCGCCCTAACATAAATTAGAGTTCACAGAAGGGATCCTCTCGCGACTTTATACATATTTAAAAGAGCACGAAGCCAGAAAGTGGTTCTGCTGTTATTTATTAGATATATATGGAACACAATCCAGGTGGGGTTAATTTTTTCGACGACTAGGCGACGAAATCGGATTACATCCTCTCGTATAGCATAACATGAACTGAAATTCATCGACTCCATTGTACGCAGGTTGTGTTACATCATAGAAATGACTACGATCTCATAATTACAGCCCTCAATAGTAACTTAAGCCCAAATGTTTACCATACCTGAAGACAAGTATTCCAGTCAATAATATCATATACATATATGGTCAATTAACGCTACAAATTTTTTCTTAAAATTGTCACTTTTCGCAAAATTCGCTATGATGAAGCAGTTCCTGTGTATTCAGTTTTTGTTTGTTTATTTTCGTTTTAATATTGCATATTGTCTGTGATGGGATTAGGAAAGGTGCTAATGTTTTTCTTCTTTATCTGGAAAAGCTTTTTTGGCACCGAGCGGACCAGTCTGGTTTATAATGATGAATTATTTCAGATTGTGTTCGGTGAAAGTTTACATTTCAAGAGTTTTCCGCTTTTCATTATTTTCACATTCTTATAATTGGTCACTATATCTTGGGCTGGCAGGCTGTTATTAATGCCCTTGTATCTTCTCGTAACTTTTCTCGTGTCGTCCATTTCCATGTTTGGATTTTATCGACGTTGATTCAGAATATAAAGCGCTCTCTGAGAATGCATTGCTTTGTTTTTCTATTTTTGTTTTTGATGTTCCCCGACAATTTCTTATCGTTACGAGGTCGAAAATCGTCAAGAAATTATAGAACACCAACAAAAAGCCATCACAAGAGTATACTTGATCCTATTTTAGGATGTCATTCCGTATTATTGAACTCAAATTCATTACTGATCGTCAACAGTTGTGTGAAAAATTCGATGTATCTATATCATCAAAAATTAATTTTTGTTTGTTTGTTCTTTTTAGTACTTGGCCAAACTGTTCAGCCACTTGCTCTGATATATTGACAACTCATTATCTGCGCTGCTTGACCAAGAATGGTTTTTTGGATGTTGTGCTCAAGCTGATATGCCGATCTGACTGTGTGTTACATTTTTCAAGAAAGTGTACGGGGAGGAAAATCGGCCAAGCCTTTTTTGCTCAACCCTCATCTGAGTCAAAGTGAAATGAGCTTGAATTAAACACATCAATTTTCAAGAAGAAAATTGGAGCATACATAAGGATTGCAAATAAATAATTGCTCCAAGAAAATTCCATCGCAAACTCCTTGTATGTATTGTGGGTTTAGTAATTAGGAAATTCGCTTTATTTCAAACTGAATATGTAGAAATTAGATGAACTTTCCACTGACAGTACATTAGTGACTAAATCAAACTTCGGTCGTTTAGTTTCCTCCTCGGCCAATAATTGGCCAAAAACTTTCAGCCGTTACCGACTCTCGGTGTGAATTCTGCATCGTTCCGCAGACTTTGTAATCGACCATCTTCACTTCAACCCCCTTCATTTTAGTAAGTGACTGTCAAGACTGAAACGCCTCCATTGTCTCAAGATGTTAACGATTTTTATAAATTTCCCTAATCGAGAGTTTTATATTTCAGGTAATCTTATGGTGGTATCCTCATTGCTTTCAGAATTTATGTTTCTATGGAAATGCTTCATTATTTTGAATGGAAAATCTTGCTTATTTTTTAGTGAATTTTTTCATTCAATTCGCGCTAAAGGAAATGCGACGGATTTTGAGCTTCTTCACCAACGGATCATTTAATTACACGAAAAATTACGCCCAAATTTAGGAACATTTTTCATTTAATTTTAAGCCCAATATTTCATTCGACTGTCCAACAAAAATTAAGTCGCCAGGCTTAATCACCACTACTACATTTTCGCGATTTCTTTTTTTCGACATGAGGACTGACGATCTGTCAGAAGTTTGATATTTATAGGATATCTATTCATAGAATTTGTACATCTCTTCAGACTTAGACTCTTGTATCACTTCATTCAGACATGGTCTTTATTTTGCAACAGAGAATGTACAGAATGCTAAAAATAAGCTGCTATGGAAAAGTTGCATTTTTATGAGAAAGAATCAGAGGAACGATATCTTGAGTATTTGGTTATTTCTCTTCCAAAAAATAGCTATAATTCAAAAATTGTTCAAAATTCAATACAGTTGTAATCAACAATACCAATGGCATGTGCGGTGTGAGAATATGTTGGAAAATATTGTCATAGGCGAGTTGTGTCTGCTCTCAATACAGCCCGAAGGATGTGTTTCAGAGGAAAACTTTCCAAGACAGGAAGCTTCCATTTTCGGATGAGACATGTTGTAAAGTCTTTATATTATTGAATGTTTTGTGGTAAGCGGGTTTTCCGAATCTATTGAAAACATTATACGATTCTATTTAACATCATGAGATTTCTTTCAATTGGGAATTACTTTTAAAGAAATGCGGTAGGTTTAAGTTAAAGTGTATTTTTTTGCACATAGTTTAGAAGGTCACAACAACATCGATTTTTTTAGCGACCCTATCAATAAATAAATCCGTCACATTCATAGGATAAACTAGTCAGTGTTTGACACGTGGTAGATGAAATAGTAAGGAGAGTAAGGGGCTTTTTGGAGGGGTTCAATACATTGTTTACCGAACAAGCAGGCAGCTGCTCGACGCTCTGAAACGATATTTATTGGTTCAAAATAGGATAACAAAGTTATTTTGCGGCAAGTAGATATTCAAATAGGAAAACTCCCATATATTTCGATGGTAATTTCGTGATGGAGAATAAGCCAGGTGTATTCAATTGTTTTTCATTTGGACGTAGTTTCGTGCATGAACCGCATGAAAAGCAATTTTATAGAAAATAATGGAAATTATAACAACTACTATTTTGGAACCGTATGCATATGGATAGACTTTCATCGAATTTGAACTTCTCTGATTGATTAGATTTTATTCATTTGGAAGTTAGCTGCATGTCTGCCACCAAATTTGATCCTGGTAAATCATAAACTTGGTAGGACTAAATTTTTGGGTTACGTGAGCAGGTTTCATATAGGAACCTATTTATTGTGGAAAAATAATCTTAGTTAAATATCATATTATATCTATTTATGAATGCACAAAGAAATTGACAATTTGTGTCGTCATCTCCTCGTTAAGTGAAAAACATAGTTTTTCGATAATCCATGAGAAATTCAAATATATATCTCAATCCTTCAATATAATTCAAATTCATCCTTTTGCTGTTTTATTTCGAGTATTCCATTGAGTGCGAAAAGAACGAAATTGAAATTGCTAAGGGGAATATTTGTTACTTCGAGAAGAACGAATGAAATTTTTCGTAACGCTGATAATATGATTGAAAAGTTCTCTAACTTTCCATTATACAATGCTGCCTGAAATAAATAATGCATTTTCACGATATTACCTGTTCGAATTGGATATACGGCCAATAAAAATGCTACTAAGTTGTATTCGATAGATAGGCAGAATCAGGATCCAACGTTATTCTGAAAACAGAAAATTACATTTTCGGGTGAGCTCGTTCGAAAGTCGATCTTAATAATGAGAAAAAGTTATCGTAAAATTCTTGTTCTTAAATATTGATATGTCGGCCTTATTTATATCTATACATAATTTTTGTGATTTTTTTAAAATTCCCTCACTCCTTCAATTTTCTGAAATACAGTTTAACTTCATTGTAGGAAAATTCGCTGAATCGGTAAAATGGAGTGCGAATATGGATATTTCATTATTTTTCAACCTGAAAAGATATTTTTGACATATTGCGAAATTTCATGTAAAAATGTCCCATTTGAAATGTGGAATTTAGCGCCAATCGACAATTATGAGTTGTAAAATTATACAGGATGTTCTATTTAAAACAAGGAGGCGATAACTCCTTTTAAAAAACGTTGTGTGATGCGCTATGAAATATCGAATAACTGTGGGCAATTTTTTTCCTGTACTGGTTATGTAACAAAATATTCCTCCGTTGTCGCACTCAATGGATAACCTCCGTATATATCCAAAAAATGTCGATGTCTTCGTTTACCATCGTTGTCCTTTTCGTTTCCATCTGCGCGCTATATCGATTTTTGCCACGCCCGCTCTAGCAGTCGCACTTTCTAGCGTTTCCTTCGACGTACGACGGCGACGTAACGCCCATTGAGTGAGTGACGCTGCTTGGTCTTTAGGCTGCCGGCTGCCGGGTTCAGTCCCCTACGTCACCCATGGGGGGCTGAAGGTCCTCTGATGCACGATCCCTGACGACTCCTCTAGAATCCTCGTAGGGGGAAAATGCACAAGCGATCATAGGGAATACTAGGGGTGTGAGTTGCCTCCTGATGATTGTATCGTTTTTCGGAATCGCGTATTCCATACGAATAACATCAATGTTCTGTGGCATTGATTGATCGAGGCAGAATGGTTTTATTAGAGTCCGTGGAGTAAACGATGAATTAGTGTTCTTGAAATGATATATTTTTGTAGCTAGAAATTTGGACTTTTTTGTACATATCCCTATAACAAGCAGGAAATTGAACATCTGTCCTTGAACTTTATATTCAGTTTGTGATACTGAACCGATCGACAAAAATTAGGATCACATGTATATGTAAAACGTATTCTGTAATACACAACACATTTTTGTTTCACTCTCATCAAATTTGTCTTGATTATTATTCTTTAATCGTTAGTTTAATTGGTGGTAAGGTATCGTGGCCATTGTGAAATTCTGTTTTACCTAATAGAAATGCCTGCAACGCTCCGTGTTGCTTCACATAATCGACGTGAAACCCTCGGTTTATTCAAGTTAACGCGCCATCCAACAACATCAACAATTTCCTTAGGATATCAGCAGCGTTACTGCAGTTAGATCTCACAGAGTCAAATTGGCCCGTGTTAATACGTATATCATTCCACTTGTTGCATCTTTTGACATGATATCGTCTTATATATGGATCAGACCGGCCGTCCACACGAAAAAACGTGACTCATACTGTAACGTTCCCTAAGGTGGATATACAGTTGAGCACCAATACGCATAAGCTTTTCCGCATCCAAAAATTTGAAAGATATGTATGTTCAAGACAGGTCTAAAACAAGACTTGATTTTAGTAATTTGAATCATGACATGTATTTCTCTTTGAATTGCACAATTGGTCATCTGATGACCAAATTATGGATTCCGTTTCTGAGCGGTAAAACTTTGTGCTGACTCCCATCTGTCAACAGTCGCGAATTGAAACCGACGGTGAAAATATTAGTTGTATTCCATTCATAACCAATATGTGCAGGCGATTTTGGGGTTATAGATATCAATCACTTTCTAAAAATAAAGTGAGAGTTTGAAAAAAATAAAAGAGAACACAATCTTAACCTACTCCATAAATTAATAGTAAATAACACAATGTGATAAAGATGTGTGTGGCGATTAAATCGTGACGGAACTAAGTCATTTATTAACGCGTCTGGATAACGCATTACAACGGTATATTTCATGCTTCGAATCGGCCGTTCCCACTTACTGCGGCCGAAGACATAATAGGAATGACAGCAACTTATTACTGGTAACTATTTATTTTGATTGGTGTGAGCATTACGTATATGCATTCTTTCTGGTAGATTTGCGTTATCTAACGTTTTCGGAAACGTTTACGAAAAATGTAAAAAACATTATATTCTTCTTTGAAACTAAAATGATTGAAATATCTGTTATTGTGAATAATCGATAATTGAATTACGGCAGTTGGAAAAAAGTATCATTAGCTTAGAATTGGTGATAATGCAACAAGTTTTCAGCTTGAATTTTTGATGTTCGTTCAACTAGGTGAAATGATTAATTTGTGAATAACCAAATAAGTTAAATAATTTAGTGCAGTCGTTCCATCGTTTTTTCTTTCAATATTTAAATTGCTTGAAATGTCACTTGAACTCACCTTGATTTTACTGCAGCCGAACAAAATAGGTACAATGGGTAATCATAATTGATCGTTCAGTCGTTTATAACTGAAAATCTTTCTGAATATAGCATCTTATCAGAACATCTCGTGTTTTCGGAGTTAATACCAGAATTAAATGAAAATCTGCTTTCACTGAAAAAAAACCTCTTTTAATTCTGGAAAGGAACATCCATTTTAAAGGCGATCTGAACCTAATACTTCAAGCTGTCACAGCTAATGTAAAAAACAGCTTAGGAGCATTAATGCGCCATATAAGTTCCAGAATGTTTAACCACCCTAAAACAAATTACACGGGACCATAACTCCATTTGTTCTGGAAATACGTCTATTATAGTGAGTTCCACGAACATCGTGATATTCCGTGATTGATCGCATTCTTGGCTCGTTTGTGGGCCAAGTCAATGAAGAGGTTTTAGTGTGGAAGAACGTGAGTTGAAAGTCCGGCGAATACTTTGATACGGGAAATGATCGATTCCAGTGCGTGCGGCCGCCGGTGGGGATTTCGTCAATTTTAAGGGTCCGATTTCACGTTATAAAACAATTCGAATAACGTTCAGGCGTGGCATTATTCATGAGAACGAAATAAGCAACGATTTTTTTCTCGTCGTAGTCACGAAGTCCCCAGCAATCTCCGTAATTTCTTATAACGTAACGTGAAACCAGCCGACAATGTGCAAATTCGGTCCCGAATCCCCGAACTGCGCCTTCTCCTCTGGTCTGATCCGTTGGAATATTCAAATTCGAGACCCTTGATTCCGCAAATTCAATTACCACGAATTACGGAACGATCCTTTCGGAGAGTTCTCAAACAAATATAGACTAGGCACGAAAAATTTAATTGGCCCTCGCCACCCCTTGGATTGATCGCGAAGACGCAGTAGTCTCCATTCCCAGGCGATTTCATAATTCAACACAATTTACAAAGTATGCGAGTTTTCCTTTTACCCTTGCTCCGCATTCATGAATGTCCAACTATTAATTCTGAACGGTGGCGTTTTTTCCACGAAGTGCGGCGTTAATCGTACCGTTATCTCGGGAAACATCTTTCAGGTGTAATTTGCCAACGAGCGTGGTACGATGAGATCCGCGGATTCCCAGGTGTGCCAGCGTTCAAAAGGAACCGGCAAATATTGACTTTGGCTCGGGTTTCGATCGTAAATATTTACGTGGTTGTTTTTACACGACTATGAAGCGGACACCGTTTGAGGATAACATTCTAAAAAACAAATCGAAGGGTAAATTCGATTAAAATTACGGCGGAAATTTCCACAAAAACATCAGACATTTACGGTTCTCTGCCATCACCGCATCCGCTTCCATTCTTTATCGAGATAGGTAACTGGTGGTATCTGTTCAGGATAAATAGCGCATAGTGAATGCTTCTGATGAAAGTCGGATATGTGAAATTTTGAATAACGCGTACAGGAGGCGTAAGCTGGTTAAGGCAATCTATGTTTTTGTCAAGTAAATTATTCTTTTCTAAGGTGAAAAAAGGTGAAAGCGAATTTCGTCCGCGGTATGCGGCTTGGGCTCAACTGAATAAGAATACCCAAGCCAAAGAGCGGAACAAGCGATAAGATGCTCACAATACCAAAACTGTTTGGTCTGTCATTCCTAAAGTTGTTCGGTTATTGTGACGCATCTATCTCTCTTCCACACCGTCGCATAATCGTAAATAAAGTCGGTTTACGGGTGATAACGGTGGCATATTTTTATGAATCGATTTTTTAAAGGATCGTTTACGTGATTCATAATAATATATACGCGGCCTATTCGGGCTTATGTGAACGAAATTATAATTGCCCATCATGAATGAGTAATATTATTATATTTATTAACTTGCCATAAATTTGAAAACGGCACGTTATATTTGATGAAAAAAAATTTTGCTGTTTTATAACCATCCAATCCGTACCTCAATGAGTTAGATTATTGATATGTAGATAAGGCCAGAGCCGCTGAACAACTGTTCGTTTGCGATTGGGCTTAATGGGCACAACAAATATTGATCAACAATCTACGGCAGGGCTTGAGTTTTTTTTAATTTTCCACCGTAATTATGGATTGTTGTCAACCGGTATTCGGTTTTTATTATCTCTTTTTTTGGACCTGCGAATAAAACACGAATATTCAGAATAGAGTGTTATATGTGTGCGTTATTGTTATTGTCATCCCTAGTGATGGAGATATTAATTGAATAAATATTAGATTGATCCTCTGTTGTCGATACAATACCTGCAAAAAGTTCAATATCATTTTCATTTTCATTTAGGGTGATATCAGTCGGATAGACATTAACTGGAACTAAAATATGGTTAAGAGGACAACGACAGTGGTGATGGAAAGAAGGAATTTCTGTTGAGCTTCAAATGCGTTATTGTATTTCATTTTATTAATCATTTTATGACATTTGTTTTTTACACTCTGTTTTCTCAGGTATCAAAGGAAGTTCTAAGGAGGAAGAGCATTAGCCATGGGCCACCCATATTCAGCTCAGAGTTACTGCAGACAGTCTCGCAAATTCGAGTTTCGGCCATTTTTTTCCTGGTCTTCACGAACGGGTCATCTATATTATTTTTAGCATCGATAAACTATGGGGAAACGGTAGTCAGCTTTCAGGTGACAGCGACTTGGAAACTTCTTTTCAAAATTATATCGTCGTCTCTTCGGAAATCGTTATTGCTGTACGATACTATTACATACAGGCATTCTAAAAATACTCAACTACAAATTCCATAAAAGAACTGTCGTTAGGTAGATTGATCTCATTTATTCACTCAGTCTCCCTCACGCTCTCCATCATAGAACCAATGATATTTTTTTGACGGATAACCCTCTATCAATCTTCATATCCAGACTATCCAGCGCAATTTCGACGCGTCACAGTGCAGATAGAAGGAGTGGGAAAAGCGGAAAGAGAAGCCGGCTAATTGAAAACGACAAAGTAACGGCTAATTTCGAAATTTCTCAGATACAACCGTCTACACAATTGAATTTAAACTTTTCCCACGTTACGTACAGAATCGGATGAATTTTTTACGACTTTGGTTCAGTTGGCGACATTGGAACTGCGAAAATTTTGAAGGGATTCGGTAAAGTAACACCCGTTCAACGAGCCGTTGTTCGGCTACTCAAGCCTTTTATGTTCTATGGGTATAATATAACAATTTCCATCCCTTCCTCGGATAATACAAGTAATCGATCATGTCAATACCCGTCCTTGACTACAATGGTGTTAATTTCAATCGTCGCCCCATATGCGACCAGATAATTGTTTTGAGCCAATATCACGTGTTCCGTTCTTACAAGTTCCAAACTGAAATTGGTGTGGTAGTCCACAATGCAGGGAAGAAAATAAACGATCCATACGCTTTGCTAGACGCTTGTGTATCCTTTCCAATGAATCGGGTATTTATGCGACATGTGGTTTTTGTCATTTGAAGATGTCTGGCCACATGTCGAGGAACGTTGAGTACATCTTGTAGACAGGAAATTCTCAATAAACTCCCCAGAATGCGTTCAATTGAATTTACATGAATATCGGATCAAGTAAATGTAATTTTCTAAAAGACTAATGTCGCAGAATAAAATTTTCTCATTGGAAGTATCATAACTACCTTAATTCAACTTTTGTCTGGAAACTGACCAAATTGTTAATTTAATTGGGAAAGTTTTTCGGATTTTATTACTACTTTATCATGTCATTGTTTATGACAGGACTGTCGTATGTTATAATTCAATTCGTTGTCGGGTTTCAGCGATGTTTCTTTTGAACACAGGAATGCCCCAATTTGTCAGACAGTAATAGGTTTTTAACCAATAGAGTAATGTACTTTTCTTTCATATTTTTAACACAATGTCGCCGATCATTCTTTTGCGGATGCTCGTTTGTGTTATTTTTATGCTTCCACATGCTCTGCTGTTGAAGATATTGTTTATCAATAATTCCTCAATTCTGCAAAACATGAATGTTGTATTCCATATATCGTCACATCGCGTATCCGATTTCATGATAACGATTCGAAAGTCGTTGTTCCCGAGAATTGACGGCAACGACAGAATAACTCAGTATATATCCTAATTAACCCTTATTAACCTCGTATGATTAATTAATCTACCAGTTCACATTTGCGGAAATGTCTAATGTGGAACTCGCCCTATGAGATCCGCCACAAATTTTTGCCGAATTACTCGGGAACAATGTGAAATAATTTGAATACACCCGGTGCTCGATAATATCCGTTAATCGATTTATATGTAGATACGACCGGGACGATTATTAATTCGAGTTGAAATGGCGGTTTTCAGATCGATTCCTGTTTTCGGATTCCGGGCCAGCCTGGAACCCGGACGTAATCAGGATTAAGGCGCTTATAACGGTCCGAAACTTTCGGCAAACTAAACTTTCACGATCATGGGCTCATTCCACTCGCCCGGACATTGCCGATATATCATCCCCATTCGTTATCCTGACGAGCACCCAAATATCACAATGTTTTTTAGTGCCGTTTCTTCTGTTACGTCTCCTTTTTCTCGTTCAAGCTTTCTCATTCCTTCCTGTTTCACGAATTTTTAAAAAAATAATTTGAAATGTTCTCGGAGTGAAATCATCTCAAGGAAGTCATTGGAACAGGCAGTGAAACTAAAAGAGATAACCAATTTTTTTTAGAAAATATTTTCATTGTGGAATCGATAAATTTGGAACGTAGGATTGGGAAAACGTCCAAACGGACTTCTGGGACACCGTCAACATAAAATTCAAACTCTTGTCTGACGGAAGCTCTCAAATAAATATTCGATCAATATGTGTCGCGTTAGGTTAGGACTGTAAAGGGATCTAAAGGAACGCTAGGGCACCCCCAAAGACTAGTGAGGGCCAACATTATTCCTCCTCAAGAGATAATTCCGTAAACTCGCGTAATGAAGTCTTTCTTTTGGTCCATGGGAATCCAATATTTAGAGAATTGAAAAAAAATTCTATCTCAAACCTGTAGTACTGCTAGTATTTATGGACACCAAATATCAACATGTTTCTGCAGGACAAATTTCGTCGACCTACAAGATGATCCTCCTAAAAATAAATTGTTATCAATTTACTTTTTCAACGCTGAACTCGAAATTTGACACAGAGAAGATTTACCAGAAAATTAATTCATTCACAAAAAAAGGTAATTTTTTTCATCACTTTTCTGCAAAACAGGTGACCGGCTTCTGAACTACCACTTTTTGTAAAGTGTCAGTCCATAGTAGTGAGAAAGAATAAATTCAATTGTCGCTACAGTCCTATTCCTATGATGGTCTCAAAAATTGTAGATTCAAGAATCGGAAAACTTTAGACAATAATGTTCCGGTTGAAGATCAGGTCAGATCGCTCTGATTAGTTTCTGTCGTGAGATGGAGGATGTGATTAGAGCGTCGTGACGTGGCCCTTTGTGAAATTATCGTGTACGTTCACTTTGGCCACGATGGATCAAGATATTGATCCGGGCGGCACAAGACACCGCAGGTAGGGTAGGGAACAATACTCCATTGATGTACGTGCACACAAACTGGTTTTCCGACGTAATGCATGTACGAGCAGATCGAGAGGATTGAGAGAGGATTAGAACCTCGCATACTGCCCGTCGCGTTGTCGGATAATGAACAATTAGGTGTGTCAAGTAGCTGGTGTATCACATAAAGCGTTGTTCCGCCACTAAATCATAAAACTTTAGTGTTCCCATCACGTGAAACTGAAATCGCTCCCGTTATATCAATATTTCATCGAATATCGCGACAAAAATCTGCTCGGAATAGAAAAAGAGGTTCTCGACCTATCACGAAAGCTGATTCGTTTCGATTTGAGAAAAGACCGCTTTTTCTGATTTCCGATGGAACCAGTGGTCGTCGGAATTTCGTCACGCTCGCAATTCCGTTTGGTTGCCTCCACGTAGATCCGTACCAGAAGGAATTTCCCTTTTTTTGTGAAATCAGTACAGCTACAGTGACATCTGCGCGAGAAATCTCGTCGATAGCGAGCAACATTTCACGTGACTGATGATACTTTAGTTTGAATTTGCTCCCAATCACATATTAACATTCGAAATAGAATCGCTTGTTCTATTGCGATTGGATGCGCTATCCCTAACCATTATCAGATTCTCTGATAAAATTTGATCAATCACCATTTCACACGTAGATTGTGGTAACCCATCAAGTTTTCGTATTTTATTCATATTGCCATATCTATAAGGATGTTAATTTTACGATCAATTGACTTCATGGGGGCGTTCAAGTATTATGTAATGCAATTCTCGAGACAAAACGTGAACGACAATGTCGATTTTTTGTCATTTACGAATGCATTTCACACAGCTATTCGTTTGAAATTCGAGTTAGTGACCGTCACTTGGTATTACGTAATTATAATGGAGGTACAAACAAACGTTGCATGGGGGGTGGGGAGTCAAAAATATTTCAAAATTTGCACGCTCCTTTATTTGGATGCTCTATGTTAAATTCAAGTTATCTTTTAATTTGATATGTTGATGCTTTATTCGAGAAGAGCTGAGGAGTCTATGATAAGAGAGCATTGTATAAAACAGACATTGAAATATTGGGAAACATCTTGGAATAAGATATTCCATTTTAGACGGAAAATAATGATTATCTTCCGGGTATTTCGTGTAAGAAGTGATCAGTGATGATACGAAGTTGCTATACAACGCCAAGAACCAATCCAGCTTCATTATGTCTTGAAACTAAAGCAGTGCGCCCGAAGGTAGAGCAGCTCCAGAAAGTATCCTTGAGTTTAGAGAGGGTGAATTCCCCCTTTTATTAGTTTCCCGCCACATATTATTTGTCTCCCATTCTGACAACATTCGTGCCACTCGACACGTGCCTATGCGCTAAAGGGGGATGCAATAAAGCGTCAATCAACTGGATCTTTCTTGCACAACACAATAAACCTTGTTGTCGATTCGGTCTATGGTAATCCACGTGATGCAATTCTTATTGTGTTGGTCATGGCGAATGAATCAATAATAAACGGGGCCTTCTGTTCGGACCAGGAAGTGACAAATTTATATCCGTACCGGTAAGCGTTGAAAAAGGGACGCATTTTTATTGAATTCCTTTTCCCCTCCTATCATTTTTGTGATTCCTGAAATGGAGCCGTTTGTGTAATCCGATTATTCGAATGTAAAAACGGAATTCCAATTATCGGATTGAATGGTTGCTGCGATTTCAAATGTTTTTCTCGCACAGAGAGCGGAGCCCGTCTGACATGCCACGGTTTGCTTACAGATTCAGGACGATCCGTGCAAAAAACAGCGGCGCATTCCTTGACAATGGTATATACCGAGTGTTTTAAAGGGAAAGAAAATCGATGAATGAATGGCTTCCGAGGAAGATCCATTTTTCTTAAATTCAGTACATCCACTCCTCACAAAAGCCACCTTCTTCATAACCTGAATAATGAACATTGATTTAGTTTTAGCTAATGTGAGGTTCATATATTTCTTGAGGACTAATTCATAAAAGCTTCCTCTCATAGTGTAGAAGTCATGAAAAGAACGGTAATTCCCAGTGCGTTCGATGTTTCAAGTCATTCGTTTCATAAACAACACGAAAGAGCACTCAGTTATGCATTTGCCAGGTATGCAGATATGTGCAAGCAAAAAAACTAAGAACCATATTTCGCCTAAAATTTCGGCTTTCTCAAGAACAACGTTTTTCAACAAGACAAGTATGTAATTACTAATTTTAATAAACTTCACAAACAGTAGCTAATCTTTTTTAATCGTCATCATATCATTTTCTCTACCAGATTGTAATGATAAAAATTACTCGTTTGTTTTGGGCCCTCCACAATAAATAAAAACAATATTTACATTAAAGTGTCAATTGAAATGTATGGTTTGAACTCACCTTTTTCGTATGTTATAATAACATTATCTTTTCCTTTGACACTGCATGTCAGAAGATCAACATTGCATAGTAAAAAAGGCGAGATTAAGCAATTATTGAAAACAACGCTGGTTATTTAACAAATATGTATTGGCATGTAATTACATGCGATGTGCTCATGAAACTCACCTAAGCTAAGCAATCGAGAGAAATCACATTAAGACAGTGACTAGGAGGTTGATATGTTTTATTCATTTTATTGAAGAAATAGAATCTGTAACTTGTTAAGGTGATATTTGTGCCTTAGAAAAATTTATTGAACGTTGTGTTCCTATGTGGAATTTGAATAAAAGTTTGCTAATTATGTTGCTTGGTATCAGCTACATTTTACCAGTCCGATCATTTCTGATTTGAAGTGTTCATTCTTGTTGCTTCTTCTTACTTTGAAGTTGTTCCGCGAACTTCGTCTTTATTCAAGTGATCCGAATCCGAAACCAATCAGTCACAACTTTGGTCCCAAATCCCTACGAGTTTTATTTTGATAACTCCGTTCACGAATCGACAGACCATGTGGCGATCAATACAAATTTTATTACTTACTAGAACGCCCTCCGGCGAGGTTCAGGAAGTTTCTGAAGATCTGCCGATCTTAATCTTTTGTGGTTTATAGTGTAAAGTGTGAAAAATTTATTTTACTTGTAATTTAATAAGGCATTACGATTAGTTGTATTCTTTATTGCTCTAGCACACCAATTCCAACTATTTGGTAGTCGGTCCCAGCCAATAATCAAACGTTCACCTTAAGGACATTTGAAATCTTTGGTGGCACCTGACCTGAAATTACCGCGAACATCAAAACAAAAAGCCATAGAAGCCGCCATCCGCTATGTGCTGCAATCCGTTTGAAGCCAATTAGTCTTTCGTGCAATACTAGTAGGAATTGATTCGATGTCGTGGTAACTGTGACCCGATGTTAAATTAACTCGGCTCTGAGGGGTGTGTCGAATAGGTCAGTGCGATTGCGACTATAAGAAAATATTTCAATACTATTGGAATTGTAATAACTATGATTTTAGATTATTTTCGAATTCCCCAGCTGCGAAAATGCATTACATTTTCGCCATAAATAATTCATATAACCCACGTTATACTGAAAACCCTACCGAGCGAGAAGGGAATGAATGTCATTAATTATACAACAGTATACGAGAGCGAATTTTATTAGATTCGTCGAAAAACTCCAGTTTTAATTTGATTGTAATTTATATCGGGCGAGAAAAAATCTTTGTCTCGGAGTGGTATATTCAGGATCCAAAACTATAAAGGATATTGTTAGCTTTGATATATCGGCTCATTGTTAGGATTCAGGGCTTTATTCGAATTTCATTAGTAGCCGTAATAGGATTGCTGTTCTCCCAAACCGAATCTCTAAACCCATAAATTCTGAGGTTGCATAAATGTAATAATAGAAGAAGATGCTCCAAGAGCAAACACTGAAAGAGGTTTCTCGTTTCCTCTACCCCACTTGAGCACCTAGATCCAAATTCTAATCCGGTTTTGTACTGCATTAAAGTTTAAATATAAAGGATTATCTAGAAAAAATTCTATCGATCTGAATTCTCCCTAAATTAATGGAATTGCACATTTTACCTAAATCTTACTACATTTCTGATGTGGAAACTTATTCGAGTTGTTTTCACCTATTAACTACGAACGAATTTTTCCCTTGGTTCAGAACTTGATTTCAATTGGAAAATTGTGCTTTCGAGAATCGAATGAGAAATATAAACTTGTTAACGTACACTTTGTGCGCACTGACAGCGAAACGTAGAAGCACTAACTGGTCCTTCTTCGATGAGTTTAATCAAAATTGTGAAAATTCGATTTCCTCGAAAAATAAATCAGCTAGAGCCATGCATATTCTCTCACTTTTAATATAGACACGTTGAAATAGATCGACATTTCCGTATACATATATTGCTTTTGAAAAGAATTGTAGAAAGAATGGATTTGTTTTGATAATATATTTGGGCGAATGTGTTCAATTGAAACAGTCAAATCGAGTATATTTTAGACTTCAAAAAGAGGTAAAAAAATGCTTTTAGTTCAAACAATTAGCACACCTCTAAAATATGTTACGGCCAATATCGATGGTGTTTCTTTTTGGTGGATGAGCCGGAATAAAAGGCTTGGTCCAAACGACAAGAAAATCGGTACGGAACTACGGAATCAGTCGAACGCTTGCACTGTAGAAGTTTAGAGCTCTAAAGTCGTAGTGTGCATTGATGCGAGTACTATTTGCACAAACCATTACTAAAGGAAAGCTTGGGTAAAATGAGATACGTGTGATGCTTGAATTAGCGGTTTGATACCATTTTCTCAATTTGTAATTTTTTTTAGAAAGTGCTCATATTGTCGATATGTCCTGAAATTGACAGTTTGTTCCTATTATTGTTTCTTTGAAAACGCATCAGACAAGTTAGTCGGGAGGAATTGGAACATGCCTTATCAGGGGCATGCTCCATTTCGTACATGCGAGTCCGACGCGGTTGCCCCGTGAGGTCCGTGATTCTTTAATTCAATTCCTTTTATTATTTTTTTCCGTAACATTCTCCTTCATGCTAACCGTTTTCTCTTATTTTTTGAGAAATATATCTTTCATTAAACTTATGCAATCTTTTAACGAGCACAAAACACATGAAAATTTTTATAATCTGGATCGCTTCCATGAAAATTTATGTATGTGTTTATAATACCGACGCGATGAGTTTCCATAAACTCTTCTTTCATTTTAAATACCGAATCAGTTCCAATAGCTCTTTTATCTACCGTTTGCTATACAATTCTATTTCGAGTGGCGAACAATTTAGTCACTATCACGCTTAACTCATGAATAATAAACCGACGTTAAATGGTTACCTTCAATCGAAATGTACGTTCATGATAGAGAAAACATCAGTCACGAGACAATAATAAATAAAACCGACCTTTGGGACTATAATAACGAAATCCAATATTTTCTTTGATGTGGCTACATTATGAACTCGTCGAATCGCTTCTTTAATAATTCAAAAATGTAAAGAGAAAATATTTGTTGGTCGAAGGGACTTTGAATTAATGACTATTTTTGAACATCTTTTTTAGTTGTAAAAGAAACTGAATGTACTTTCAAAGTGTTCCGACTTCCCAAGAAATTTAAGTATTTCAAATCTACCAGTTCTTTCAAATGAGCAAATATTGACACGCCTAATTTTTTCCTTTTTCAGCGTCCCAAACCAAAAAACGATTTTCTTAAAAAGAGCTCTAACGAGTCCAAATGGAAACTTTTTAGAGAACCAAACCCCTGCCATCAGTTGGTACAAAGTGTGAACTATGTCATTTAGACAGTCAAATTAACATGCGAAGAAAAATAATAGGTTGAAATTAGAGGAATTCAATAATACTCCAAATTTTGCGAAATACCTATATTTCACAGAAAATCATCAATTCTTGTGAAACGGTTGAGAAGAAATGTCGATTTTACCCGGTGTCATCAATTAGAAGACAAGCAACCCGAATCGTTTTGGAACGAGCAGGTTGCGGCGAGAGTGTTCCGGGACCACCCGTCCGTTGGACAGATCAATCGTTCGGAGCGTGAAATTGTAGATTTTCCGGTGGGGTTTTCACCATGATCTATTGTACACTTTAGAACGACGAAAATTTCGGAAAAGATGGACGTCAATGATCTCCTAGTCTGATTCCCTATTCGATAGCTATCGGCAAATTCATTCTTCAGATATAAGAGAAAAAAGACAACATTTTTTCTCAATTTGAATAACTTGAAAACCATTTTTTGAAGCGGCACGAAACTTTTTTATCCCAAAGGAAATTTTAATTGGCACTTTTTCTGTGAAAAACGTGGGAGGCACAGATTTGAAAACACCATCGTTTTCAGTTTTGCACCACTCAATTCCTATCAAATAGGGCTGCAATCGACTTGATTACTATTCCTGTCTAAAAAGAACTTTTTGTGAGAGCAAATTTTCGAAACTTTCTGAAAATACAATTGTTTCGATAAGCACCGCTTTGGGTCTTCAAACAAACATTGCAACGTAATTTCTCAAGCAATTATTTATTTCCTTAATTTCAGCAGATTTTTAAAAACCATCTAATATAACTAAACTTCTAGATAGATACGCTTTTCCATAACGTCACTTATGTGGTAATTCGGTTGATTTCCATACGGATCAATTTGAGTCTTGAGAATTCGGCAAAAATGCAAATTTTTACTCTCTCTAATTCACATTGACGAAGTTGACTTTGCGGATTAATGGACTTGAAGGATAGATAATTTGAAACGTTGGCTTGGCATAGTGAATTGCGGTCGGTAAACCTCCCAGATTTTCCGAGAAATGTCGTGAAATGTTAATGCGTTCTTGTCATTGTTTTTTCAATCGATTTTCTCTGTTGCCATTCTGAATAGCAGGGTGAAGTTTTCATGTAACGGCGGAGGATGGAAAGAAGTGTGTTTGCGTACTGAGAACCGTGAACCCATAATGCTTTACGCTATTTTATGCATGGCAAAACAACAATTATTTAGTTCTATGTTTTTGGATCTGAGATCTGAGTAAGTTACAATAGTAATTTCGGATATTGTGCATTTTGAAACGCTTTTGAAATATTCTGTATACATTTCTCATTGATTACGTCTGCAGGTTCTTGTCACGAAAATTTTTGAAATGATAGAATAATCTGTTGAATTGGAAACGCTGAGAAGGTTATGATTCTGTTTCGGGTTTAAGGCGCGGTCCAAACTTACAATTTAACGTTTTATCTGCGCAGTTTTAAAGACCGCTCCAAACGCTACGTTTTTACAACGCCTGTCGGCACAGTTTTAAGACGGAATGAAATCGTTGCAATCTTTCAGAGCATCCACACAGCGCAGACATTATTGTAGATATCATCAGGAAGGAGATACCAATATGCGTAATATTGACATGTTGTCGTGTTAAGAAGATTGGAACATCTCAAGAGGACTGCTCCACTCTAATCATTCCATTCTTGATATAAACTTTTTGTATTGAATTTCAGGATAATTGTTTAAGAGGGTCGGTTTTATAATAAAATAATGGTGCAAGAAATTTCGCAATCTTCGGCAAACGTTTCGGTACCTTGTTTGGTGGTAATTATTCCGGACCTAGTCTTTGATGTTTGTTCGTAGCCGGTGGGTAAACGGGACCGACTCGGTAATTCGAACCATTTTCCAGGTTTCCATGACGCAATTCCTAAACGGTATGCAGGTAGAAGGAACGCGTTCGACCTTAGCTCTTCGTGTACTTACTGGATCTCAAAAAGCGACGCCTTTGTAAACAATATTTTCAGTTGATTGATACTAAATTCAAATGGTGATTGAACATTTAATTAAGTACTAAACGACGTTATGAAGGAGAAAATTCTGTTACCGGAAATTATTTCACCAGTAAAAAGGTAACAGGAAAAATGTCTTCCGAAAATTTCACATCTAAAATACCAAGCTAAGTAAATCCCAGCTGGCGGTAAGACTTTTATCAATCGGACCTCATTACTTTTGTTTTGTCGGAGCGGATAATACAAACCTGTCTGGGTGTCACAGTGATTTATGGCGTTGGATAAGCTCTCTAAATAATTGCCTCCATAGTTCCATATTCTCCACTCATATAGTGATTTTGTCGCAAAACGGGGAATTGCCATATCTAAAATTGATCGAGATGAAAAAACGCAGAAAAGGTCATTTTTGCTTGATTTCACTGCAGCAATGATATACTTGATGATGTTTATATTATTGATACTTGGTTTTCTGTTGACAAAAATGAAATGATTATGTACTAATTTGAGATCGATAAAATAAAGTTTGGATTAAATCCAACGTTGTTAAACGTCAGTTGCAGTTATTAGGTCCAGAAGAGGGGCATAACGAAAATATGTGATATAAATTGAAAAAAATCTGAAACATGATTCAATCGATAATTTATTGGACCTTATATTTGATAATAATATTCAGCAAAATCCTTATTACCTTGTTGCAGGTTTTCTGTATCGTCGCATGAGATTAATCAAGATTTCAGTTCTGAAATTCATGTTCGTAGTTATCCTGCATAACTAGTTTCAACTCTAATACAGAATAGATCATGAATTTATCATCCTTAAAATCGAAACGTATTCCATAATCTATTACTCGTATTATTGAAATCCGTAAGAAGATTTTACATTTGTCACAAGGAAAAGGCGTATTCTGAGATAACACCGAAAATACCAGTCGAGGCGAAACGAGACTGATTACATCAAGGCCGAAACTGAGGTTGAATCCCGTCTCGGCTTGCGGCAACAGGATAGACAGACCCATTGCTCGATATTATTCTGTAGCACGTAAAAATTGAATATCCATCTATTTCATGTAGCTTTGCACATTTTTACTACAACTAGAATGTCATATTTATTTTAACCGCACATAATATCAAGAACTTTCTAATGAACGATTCAAACTTCGACAATGGAATGTCTTATAAACTTCTAAATAGTTTGAATGCAGTAATTCTAATTGAAGTTCACCACTCAATGTTACAATGATACAATCATTGGACTTTCATAAGATGGAACGATGGAACGGACAATCAGTAAATCAGTTGCACTTTTAGTGTCTCTTAGCATCTAATGCATGTAATTGAAGAAGCCCGCTCTAATTGATATTGAGTTATGAGAAGATGTAGTTTCGAGAAAAAAATCTCCCTCACCAACTACCGGTTGAATGGTGAATTCCTTTCCTAGACGCAATCATCAATTAGAAGTCGCCGAGCACGTAGCAGCATTTCCCTGGCGTGTTCGGGAATTCACCCTGGCCAATTTGTCCGGGTATTTGACGCCCCTACCATGCCCCATTGAATAATTAAATTTTATGAGGAAACTTTATTCTTGTCCGGCACTTCGTCTCCTTTGGGAAATCGGCCTTGTTACGGATCTTTAGATTGCGTTTTCCACAACTACTAGCAAGTCGATCCAATAAAATTCCCGAAATATAGACACGTATCGGGCAGGTATGGACTAATAAATATAGCTCCGAAATGGCTGTATGCTTTTAGGAATAAGTGCGAATGGAAATATCGAATTAAGGGGAATCGGCGGCGAGTGAGCGCCCCGAAAAATTTACGACATCGTCCGCGGCAGCTGCACACACATCTTAAATGCATGAATCATTTATTACATGATGATCAACGAGTTGCATCGAGCGTATGAAGAGATCATTGGCATTTAGTGTTCGCCGTTATGTGTTATATTAATGCTAAAAGTTTTTGTGACATTATAAAACCGAATTCTGAAAAAGCGACAATTTTAGTTTTATTAGTGGAATTTTGAATGAGAGTTTGTTTTGGCGGCCCGATCACTATATACGTATCGAATTTTTCTTTATATCTTCAAAGGTGGTACGGAAATTAAGAATATACAGTTGTAATGCATCAGCTCGAGCTCAGGGATCGATGTTGGGCCTCCTTTCCCCCTTCTAAAAAAAAGTTGAATCTACTGGTCGATTGTGCCTGGTTTTCATTTTGTTCTTCATTGCATCTAGTTCTAGTTGTCCTACAACAAAATTTTCTTCATTTCGTGATTCTAGTAACTCAGAGGAGAAATAACATCGACTACCTTTCCGAATGCCGCTTGATAAAATTTTTGTAATCTTCTCTGGTAAAGAAAACGTACGATTTACTCACTTCCGTAGAATGACTGCCCTCGGATGCAATTATCTTCGCATCTAGGAATGTATATTGTTCCTTTTGTGTATAAAATTTCCCAAAATGTTGTTTGCATGCGTCCCAGATGATATCGAGAACTACCCAATTATTCATTTGCGTTTCACCATTCATAGTTCACGATGGATGTTTTTGTTCCGACGATTAGAGAAGAGGGCGTTTCCGGGTTTTTTCTCGAGATTGCCGACAGTAGATTTTTTTTTTTTGAATCCCAGTTGAAATGAGTCGGGTTGAGTGCCGCTTTTTGTTTGCATATCTAATGAAATAATCGTGGGGTAGGATATGAACGGGGTAGGCGAAAACGTATGTTTCGTTTGTATTCCTTCAATTAGATCCCGCCGTTCTGAATTTCATATTCTAATTCGCCACACGCTGGTTCCATGGTTTAGACGAGGTCTAAATATATAAATCAACCCTACCGACGTCGGCGTCGTCGTCGTCGTCGTCGTCGTCGTCTCACGCGAATCGGAATATAACGGAGGCATCGTAAATTCGTAATCGGAACGTGCTAAAACGAACACGTTCTGTACCGTGCATCGTTTAAAACTCGGACCAACTCACACTCACATACTATGTACGTGCCGAGTAGCGGTCACGACACAGTGTATGCTCTATGTGGGATGGAAGGGCACGAGTCGAAACACAAAAGGTCCTAGATTGGGTCACATACACACGCAGGGCTACCCTGTTTGCTAAAGGCAACACAAACAGGAATCATGTTGTCCAATCAGACAAATTTGTTCAAGAATGTGGTTGATGAGCTCTTCCACATAATTGGATTTCGAATTTTAACTAATGCTACCAATCTATGATTTTGGGCTTAAAATCATGCCCATTCGTATAGCCTTCCTAAGTTCGAACTGTTTCTTTTTTTCATCCATCTTGGATGTTGTATTGTTTTTTGGATGTAGCTCAATTAAACCATTCACTTCAAATTCATTATATTGGCGATGCTGATTAGACTAGACGCGGGCCTTCAACCGATTAAACTGGCATAGATAATTCAAATGTCTTATTTATATGATGGTACGTAATTCAATTCATATATAAGAATGTGATGCGTAAACAATAATAAAAAGTAACCCACATGTCTCTATCTATAATGGATTCAGTTCAGTTATTGTCCAAACAGTCCTTTTAGGAAGAATTAATTTGGTTTTATACAAAAATCACCACATATTTATTTGAGTAACATAAATACTCTATTATGGCTAATGATTCATCAGTTTTTATAACCGTTGTGCCCAGTAAAAAGTTGAGAAAAAGACCACTCCAATTGCCGGTGACTACAAACAAAGGTCTTCATTTCCATATGGCGCCACTACCACCGCTACCTATTATAGGAAGTTTTGTGGTCGTGAGGGTCAGTGCTTCGTTATGGACGCATCCTTACGGAGCGGCCACACAGAGAGCTACGCTAGCTATGCTACTGACAAACACTCAGTTTAAGATTATATTAAATTATATTTTTTCCAATTAGCTTCACATGGATACAATTATAACTACGAGCGTCTTCTTCTGAAGAGCGTTGTTGATTTGATAAATTGATTATGAGAATATTTGATCAAATCTGGTGATGTGGGGATTAGGGAGCGTCGAATCAAACATAAAGTGCGCGCTGCTACCATTTTTCTTTTTTCCCAACGTGATATAATAATTGAATACTCGCACCGCGCGTATGTGCAAATATTTTTCCCGATTTTACATTATTCATCTCCCGCCAGGCGACTAAATTGAATTTTGGCAAACAGCTTCGTGTTTATTATGTTGATCCAGCGAGGGGTTTTTCTTCCGACGATAATCCAAGCACCCGACATTTCAGCAGCACCATAAGAATAACTCGTTTCTTTGTTTACTGTACGGAAATAGATTAATTGACGGGATTTACGATCCCTCGACGAAGATGGGGGCCCTAAACCAGCGAAAACTCCTGAATGGAACATCAACCGGAATACGAACTAATTGTTTTAATTGCTCTATCCGCCATCGTTTCCTTCCATTGATGAGTTATTTGGGTCATTACATATCTTATCTAAAGGTTAAGTCTTCGATGTAATAAGAGCTATATCTTAGGAATATTAGGTTTGACTCTTGAATTATGGTTAGGTGTCCGATGATAGTGCACGACTGATTACCCATTAGATGGAGCGGAGCTGGTGTGCTAATCAACAGAATGATCTTTGCATTCATGTTGTGATTTACCTTAAGTTAAAGTAACTATTATATCAGCTCAATTTTCTCGCACTTTCATTTCTTAGTTTGATAAAGAGTAGAAACTATGAAATTCCATAACAATAAATGTTGCTACCAACTTGAGTAAGAACATATTTTAAGCGTCCACTATAATTAGAATTTATTCAACTTTTCCGAAATTTGCGAAATTAAATCTGCGGCATGAGTGTCATTTCAGTTGGGAGGGTGCGAAAAATGAGATGACATTGGTGGATGCATAGTGGTGGATCTTTAACAAGATTACGAGGCGACTCAAGCCGTGCAGCTGGCCGTATGATGCGGTGTAAACGCTCCATCATAATTACACTAATTCAGCCTTTGTTCGAGGATTAAGCGACCTCGCAGTTACCTCGAACCCTCTTGCTACAACAAAGTCAACGCATATTTCCACCCACATAAGTAAGGGATTTTATTACGTTAATTCTGCGAAATTTTCTCAAATATTCTGCATTGAAACTATTAAATTTTTTGCGTTATTCGTATGAACATTAAAAATGAACAGATACAAATGCATATTTAGAGAAAAGTTTTTAGCTACTTTGACTTTGACGAAAAGTTAATATTTCGATTTTGATTCCTTGTATCGATATTGTGTTCAACGATTCTGTCATTCTTGATCTGCAATATGTCTATCAGTCTGAGACAAGAGTGGCTTTCACTGGTGTTTCAGAGATATGAAATGAGGGAAGATTCTTTCGAACCAATTCTTCCTTTTTCATTAGAATAGAGTCATTTACCCATAAAGGATAAGGTGACTTTAGTATTACAACTTTTACTGCAGGGATTTAGTTTATAATACTCAACTACTCCCGAGCATTATCTTTATTTAAAGCATTTGCCACAGCGGATATTTGGAGGAATGATATATCAGAGAATTATCAACCAACATGAATGTATAAATAGATCTGATAGTTCCACTTATAATCCTCATGGAAGTATTCAGCGGTAAAACAAATTTATGGCCATAAGCATTATTAAACCCGACTGGACTACCCTTTATACCACCTATGAAAAACCAACAATTTTTTGATAATCCTTAATATCTTCATTCAGCGACTCCTCAATATTTTCGAATTCCTTATCTTGAATATTCAGAACAATGTCATCTGCCTGAATAAAATACATGAGATTCGGTGAAAGGAATATCACTTTGTATAGATCGAAAGAAGAGGAGAAAAGAAATACAGCGTCAGTTGTGAATTTATTCAATGGATGATTAAAACGTGATCGGCACAAATTTCTATATTTTTCTCGAACGTTATCTAAACCAAGCGAACACAGTGATCAAGTAACGTCTAGAGCGTTTTACTATACGAACGAAAAAAAAAATAGTCTCGAGTGGGCAGTAAATACAACCGTTGCTCAGAGATTTCAAGTTGGAATCTCATTTCTGAAAAAGAATATTTTTCCCAAGGAAAATTTGAAGTTTTGTATGAACCTTTGAATAGCTTAATGATCAATAATCAATTGTAAAAGAATATTTTCAATTCATTTAGAGCACTTCTGGAGCCATTCGTTCGGGCAGCGTGAAAATACATATTATCAACCGACTGTATGTACATATTTCAAGAATAAGGAAGCAATGTACTCGTTGTTTGTTGTCTTAACTGGAACCAACTAGTAGTTTTTCAACCGTCTCCACTGAGCCTTTCTATTTTTTCCCTTTCCTGTTTTCCTGCTATTTAGAATCCCTATAATTCTACGTGGAACATCACTTGTTTATGTTATGTGATGGAGACTATTTCTATTCCTGCGGCAAATGAAAACGAACTGGGTAACATTGCTTTGTACATCCATTTGATCAAATGTATTATCACAAACGCTGTAAAGAACATGTCTGATTAGTTATAATTGAAGTAGCTATCTGTTTCATGATCATTTTCTCAAAGTATGTAGTTAACTAACTGTATGAGCGTAATTAATTGCTGATAGTATTTCATGAATAATTCCATAGAAACGGTGGCAGAACCTACATAAACTGTTGATAACGTAGTTTAAAAAAGTTGTTACCGTCGCTGCTGCGGGGTTGACAGTTCCTGAGTATTATGAATTTTCAAGTGAGTTCGGGGCAGAACGAAGTTTATTTCTATGAACTACTAATTCTAGTGGCATAGAATCAGAAATCTACTAAAATATACCAAGTTCATCGTCATTGAACTACTAAAAATCTACCGTACATATAATTGACTTCTTATTACACTACTAAGAATATTTCATTCGCTGAAAAACACGGGTACGCTGAAAAACAGAAACTGTAAAAGGTTGTGTTTAATTGCAAGCGTTTACCTCTAATGCAATATGATTTCAACAGACTCTGGCGATATCACAGGAAAATCCAAACACATGCTGGTTTTAGTTATAGAGGTATATTAATGTGCATGAAGTGATCCATCTTTTTGGAGTGATCTATGGGTAGATATAAATCTGGCCGATCCAGCGTCCAACATATTTTCAAGTAAAATATGTAGTACATGTCATATCTTTTTACGACTTGTTTTCTTATTCAATGGAAAATACGTAATTATTGTAACTATACTTTTTTCCATTGGTTTTAACTCCGCGAATAGTTCATGTGTGTTGCGTTATGAATTTAGAATGATGACGATGAATGACGATGCACTTTATGTGTATTTTCAGAACTTGCTTCAAAAAAGAATGGTATGTTTATATATTTGGCCAAAAGTTAATAAATAATTGTTAAGTCGGATTGAAATGAGTTTATTTTTCCCCTATTGCAATTCTGATAGTCTCCGCCACGTGCTGTGGCAATAATGCCACTCTCATTTCAAACGATCTAATACCGAAGCATTTCCTGCGAGATCAGTCATAGATCTCATTTTGAGGTAATTTTTCCCATTCCTCTTAGTGGTCGTTGCTGATGACTCATTCATTAAATATAAGGGGAACATGAGAATTTAGCTGCACAATATGAACTTCTCTATAGTTAAATGAACATATGTATATGAATATTGAAACGTTAATTCCCTAAGAACAAAATGGAATCAGTTTTAAAACATGAACTTTTCATTCCTTTCGACTCACTTTCCCTGGAACAACAATGTTGTCAACGTCGATAAATGAGTCTAAAGGGATCTCTTCCTACCTTGTCTCAATTATTATACAAATAGCGTTGTAGTAACGCCCAGAAATATTGTTATACATAATTATATAAATATCGTCCCGGCGAATGCCATTACCATACGCTAATTGACATTAATTGCTACACGCAATACAGAACATCAACCGCAAACTATTCCATATTTATTCAAATTTGAACTTTCATCCAGTTGCCAGAATTCATCTCGTTGCGCGACACGAATTGTTCTTCGTGCCAAATGAGAATAGCTTGAGATTATTCATTTCAATTCGAGTTACGCTAGCTGAAGCCGAAAGAAAGTTTGTTGAAACTGTTTGTTCATCTACCGCTGAAATCAATTCGGATTTCAATTTCAATCGAAATGTTTACATTGAGAATCGGAATTAACAGTTGGAAATTTTACCTGCGACGAAATGATAAAATTTTGTATTTTCAAATGAGTTCATGGGCTAAAAGGATGTCCTCTATTAAGTGGAGTCAAATACTTCCCTTCGGAATTAATAACAAAATTGTTTGATATTCGTTCTTGAGTCACTAACGCGACTACCACGACGATTGAATAATTCTTTAAAATTTGTAGTTACTGAACGTTTTGCACTGAATGACTCAAGATAGATTTATTTCTAGATTCTAGATAAGAACAACAAAAAATGATTCCGATTTAGTGCTCTGTGCGTCGATCATTAAGGAACAATGATTGAATTTTCTGTTTTAATAGAAATAGGTTTTTTATTATACTTGAATCAAACGCCCCGAAGAAGGGGCGTAGTTTACGTCGTAGCGATATAATGAATGATTGATGCTTTTGAGTTGTATATTGTAATTGAATTGTGATTACCGTATGGAAGCGAAAGTGATGTCAAAAACAACGCACTAACAAACTGGATACACTAGGAATGAAGCTTCCAAGGTGCGTGTGTGGAAACACTGAGCGAGAATTTTGCAATGATGATATAAGATAGGAGTGCGATATGAAATTGACTTTACGAAGGATCATCGAAATATATAGGAAGAATGAACTATAAAATGGGAAAGTTAGCGAAAAACCGAAAACAACCCAATTTATTTCAATATCCTGTATATAATATTTTTTTTTATATCTATGTGTATATAGGCAATACCTAATAAAGACTATGAATATAATTAAATGCAATCTTCATGTCTACAGTGTGTTGAGTAGGAAGACTAAAAGAACACTATTTGAACTATGTCGTTAAATAAAAGACCAAATAAACAATATTCCAAGTTGAGAACCTATTTTTGAAACCACTATGAACCGATACCCGATTCATTTTAAAAGGCATAGCTACCCCGTGTGGCCTCAGAAGTTTTGCAGTGTTTTCAATATGACCATTTTAAAAACATACGGACTCTCATTCAAAGTAGTTGAATGAAAAGGAAAACAGACTTATTTCACGAAAATCACATCAACAGTAAATGAAATGACTCAATTTTTCTGAAGCATAAATGAGACTTCCCAATGCAGAAAACAGTTTACTTTGTGCGAAATATCTAAATTATTCAATTGCGATATTAATTTGAATCTTTCGTTTGATGCTGCTTTTGGATGAACAGGAATACGATGTGAGTATATAAACCGGTGTGTGTTTCCGTTTGTTGTTTTTTGCATATTCATCTGACGCTGAGCTTCAACTTCCTGATAAAATACACCGAGACTTTTTCTCTAATCTTTTGTTTTCAGTCCATTTTACAAATGAAAAGTATTTAACTTGTAAAATCGTTTCAGACACTGACAATCAAAGGGTGATAATACATGTACGAGACATAAACGACGAGCCTCCGTATTTCATCAATCGGCCTTTGCCGATGCAAGCGGTTGTTCAGCTGAATGCAGCTCCCAATACTCCCGTGTTCACCCTCCAAGCGCGAGATCCGGACACGGACCACAATATCCATTACTTCATCGTGAGGGATCGCACAGGGGGAAGATTTGAAGTCGACGAAAGGTCGGGGGTTGTGAGAACGAGGGGAACTGATCTCTTCCAACTGGACATGGAGTATGTTTTATACGTAAAAGCGGAAGACCAGAATGGACGAGTAGATGAGCGTCGTTTCCAGTCGACTCCAGAGGAACGACTGTCGATTGTGGGTGGGAAGAGGGCACCACAATTTTATATGCCGAGTTACGAAGCGGAAATACCGGAAAATCAGAAAAAGGATTCAGAGTTTGTTTTCGAAAGAACTTTAGTGAATTTGTAACATTAACATTTCAATTTTTCAGCATTATCTCGGTAAAAGCTAAATCGTTCGCAGATAGAGAAATCAGGTACACCTTGAAAGCACAAGGACAAGGAGCGGGAACATTTAATATAGGTCCTACTTCTGGGATTGTTAAATTGGCGAAAGAATTGGATTTTGAGGATTTGCGGCAACCCCACGTATATTCCTTAGTCGTTACAGCTACTGAAGATTCTGGAGGATTCTCAACATCTGTTGAGGTAGGAATGAATCTTGTTCGAGAATTTTCGATAAGAATGTCGGTGAAGACATCGTAAATTGAGCTGAAAATCAGAAGGAAAACTGGATGAAAACTAAATGATCCAATATTAATAATAGTCAATGGTGAAAAAACAAACTACTTCACTCAAACATATCTACCTTATGATAAAGAATATTTCAAATTGTGAAATGTAAATATCAAAATTCCCAGACCCAGTAGTAATTTCAAGGCGGGTAATAATGAATAATAAATAAACAAATGCAGGTAACAGTGGCCGATAACCATATGGATCATTAGGATAATCGAAATATAAAGGAACATCAATCGAAAATGTTTTGTAAAAGTTTAACAGGTGGACGTTTGAAAATATGTTTTCATGGACAAACTGAATCCTACTGCTGATCAAAAATCGAATAATAAAAGAGATTTATTGCGATTTTATTATGACTTTCATAAATGTTCTGAATGCAAATAAATTATATTAACTACTGGTTTTGTGGAATGAAATAGAAACAATGCAGTTTCAATTATCTTCAATTGTTCAGATGATCTTGAAATTTTCTAGAGCCAAGATCATGTTAAAAACGTAGCTCATTTCATATGATAAATGGGAATAAACAATACCAAAACACTGTATTACTGTATTGTCGTATAGTTATACATATATTATGAATATTGATATTTCATTCCCAACTCTTCAAAATCTTTGGGGCTAGAAATCCGTTTTTGACTCAATTTATATAGATAAAGTAGGCACTCGGTAACCTTGCTCCCCCATTTTTCAGAAATATCATTCTCCTAATGTTCTATCTCTTCTAATGTTCTACGACCATAATCGACAGTAAAAATTGTCAATTTACAGAATCGTTTAGAAGTACTGAAAGTGCTTACTGTATATCGATTATGAAAAATTATACGAAAATTCAGAGTTTACGCTTTGATTAGACCATTGATTAAACTTTTTTTATGTTACAGTTAACAATAAGAGTCACAGATGTGAACGACAACGCACCGAAATTCGAACTACCCGATTATCAAGCCCACAACGTTGATGAAGACATACCTCCTGGCACTAGCATTCTCAAAGTGAAAGCAATGGATGCAGACAGTGGTGCCAATGCCGAAATTGAATATCTGGTTTCTGATGATCATTTCAGCGTTGACCCAAGCGGCATTATCAGCAATAATAAACAACTCGACGCAGATAACAATAACGCATACTACGAGTTCGTGGTGACGGCCAAAGATAAAGGAGAACCAGCAAAAACAGGCACAGCCACTGTTCGAGTCTACACAAAGAATAAGAATGACGAAGAGCCAAAATTTTCGCAACAGGTCTACACGCCAAATGTGGATGAAAATGCAGGACCAAACACGCTTGTAACGACTGTTGTTGCATCGGATAAAGACGGCGACAACGTTCGATTTGGCTTCGTTGGAGGCGGTACCAGCTCCGGACAATTTGTCATCGAGGAGATTACTGGTGTGATCAGGTTACATAGCAAATCGATCACTCTGGATAGGGACAAGTACGAACTGAACGTAACGGCGATGGACGATGGTGCCTGCTGTGTCAACGGCGAATCAACTATTCACACAAGCACAGCTGTTAGTATTATTATACATTCTCAGTAGGTTTTGAGTTGGCACTGTGCCGAGTTGGTATAAAAAATTTCAATTCGTATGTTAGTCAATTCAAATATTCACAGTGATTATTTGACAAAAATTTTCATGTTTATTGCTAGTGTGATCGATCATAAAACGTATTGTCTTTAGACAGAGTTGCATTTGCCTCTAGCCTTTAGTCAGTAGAAAAAGAGTTATTGCAAGATATGTAAAACGTTATATTTTATGAATTAATGATAACTATGCGCCTCGAATATTGAGGCAAAAACTTCGTTTAGAATTATGAAGTAATCGTCTTCTTGTGATTTGATACGATGCCTAATTATTACCTGTAAAAAACGAAAATATTTGGCGGCGCTAAATTGAATTTCAAAGTGGGCGGGACCAGCTTTGCGTGGCCCTTTTTCTCTTCGTCCTGCCTCAGGCGCGAAGAATTTCTTCAAAAAGGAATCTCAAACCTACATCCGTGATTATCAATGTTATAGATCCACATAATACGCCTTGTATAGAAAGCACTTAATCCGGTTACAAAAAAAATTAATTTGAACCCACGCCAAAAAACAAGACGACTTATCCTTTTTTCTCGTATGTTCTCTAATGAAATAAGTATATGAATTCGCTGACAATTAATGGTTTTTTGTTGACTTAGGTCGTCGTTGTCTTCATAACGGATGTAAACGATAACAAGCCTATCTTCAAAGATTGCGGCACTTATTATCCAAAGGTAGAAGAAGGAGCGCCTAATGGATCGCCGGTTATCAAAGTACATGCGACGGATGAGGATAAGGGAGTGAATGGACAAGTAAAATATTCAATCGTCCAGCAGCCAAATCAAAAAGGGACAAAATTCACGGTCGATGAAGAAACTGGCGAAGTTACCACCAATAAAGTATTTGATAGAGAAGGAGATGATGGTAAATTCGTTTCGATAACCGTTAAAGCAACAGACCAAGGTGAACCATCGTTGGAGGGCGTTTGTTCATTTACGGTGGAAATTACTGATGTGAACGATAATCCGCCGCTATTTGATCGACAGGTAAAACAGGATAATTTTAAGAATGAAATGATTATATCTTGGAAGGAAAATGGTTGATTTTTTTTTATTCATAACGTTCACAGAATTTGGGTAACCACTGCCCATAAAAAGTAAATGACTGATTAACAACAGTTGTGATGATCATACATTTTTCAAATGTTCGACAACAGGCATAATGTCACATTACAATACGGAATAGAGAAAGAGTTTTTATATTCTTATAATTTTGCTCTTTTGTGTATTACCTTACAATGTTTTTATTCAATGATCTTCCTGTTATAAGTATTAGAATAAGCGTGAATGTATTACCTAAATTTTCTTATTTAAAAAGTATTGGATCTTTGGCAATATGTTAGATTATTTATCTTCATTTGAATCACCAAGATTTATAGTATTCAAAATAGGTAATCTTTTCAAAGAATGTTTGCAATAATCCCTGATACCTTGTTACCAGTTACAATCGTCAAGTTTAGACAAGTAAGGAACAGAAAATAAGTGAACCGGCGCGTAGATAAATTCGGAGCAAATGGAACATATTTTCTCACACAAAAATATACAAGCAAGTAAGAAGTATTTTCAGACTGATTCAATCTTGGGAGTAACGACAAAAAAAGGGTCATTTTTTTCTCCAAATCATCTAGAATTAATTTTTTCTTGAATATTCTTGTAATCAGTCGCATTTGAATTACTATTTTATATTCTATGTAAATGTCGCATGTGGTTAGATTATAGAACTATTGATGTTTGAATGGACAAGTTACGATTTCTTTAAAAGTGTGAGTATGAGATAGACTTATATATGTATTAGACATTTTATCGGAAATTTTAGTTGAAAATAAACAGAAGAAGGTGATATTTGAAAGATTTGACACCAATATAAGAGTGAACTTTTCAATTATTGAATCAAGAATTACAAAAAAAAAAGTATTTCTGAAGATCTCAAAGTGGATAATATTCTTTGAAAAAGGGATGAAATATAGGACAAAACAAAGAGGAAAGACTTAATTTAATCATTTTCAGAACAGAGATAAAGTATATATAGTGGAATACCGCATACAGAGTAACAGATTTTGTCTGAAAAATCACGATGAGTAGTTAAAAATTGAGGAAATGCAATATCAAAAATCAAACCATTTTCAAAAACTTCATTTCTTAACTGTAACTTCCTACATATAAATTCGATATATCTTCAGAAATACGTGGAGAACGTGAAGCAGGATGCCAGCATTGGAACAAACATACTTCGTGTTTCTGCTTCGGATGAAGACGCTGACAACAATGGTGCTATAGTCTACACGTTGAGCGCCGGCAGTCAACCGGCTGACTTAGAATACTTCGAAATCCAACCAGAATCTGGTTGGATTGTCCTCAAGAAACCGCTCGACGTAAGTACCAACACGGGTAATTACACATATGGGAAACATAAAATTTATTATCGTTGGTTGCGTGTGCTTGTATGTGTGGAAGGCTCGTCGTCGATGGAATATCGGGCGCGTCCAGCCGTTGATTTCAGGTGTATGCCGGCGATTACAGCGAGGTCATCTTACGAAGCCGTCGTTCTTGTGAACGGATAATGCCGCTTCTTTCTTCAGTTTCAGTGCACCTTAATTTCAGTTGCTCTCGACAATCGGCCGCCGACAGAGGCCGAATCCGATCGGCGCCGATTGTACTCACTGATCTATATATACTTTGTTGTTTAATCAGTTCTCGTTTCTACGGCACACCTTGTATATTTAAATTTCTCTCTATAAGGCTGCACTGTTCAATCTGAAACGGCCGGGTCAAGTTCGTTCGATTTGCCCAATATTCAATTGATTTTGATCATGTAGAACCAAAATTCTCTGCCGATCAGTTGAACCAGTCATTTATTGAAAGGAGACGAACGGATAGTCGATGGGTTGCTTCAAATAATTGGTTATATATGAAAGATTTTATAACAATTTACAAATCATTTTCGTTTGGAAACTAAGCATTCACGATCTGACGATGAATTATTCGAAGATAAATATGGATCGCAATAAAATAATGAATATGATGAGTTAAAAATTGTCAAACAGTATTAATGTGAAGCAACACCATTACTCCGTTCGTTTCCATTTCGACAACGCGCCGCTCATCCTTTTATTATTTGGTGTAGCAAGGGAGCTGTTTTTTTGGTTTTTTTTGTGGGCCGCCCGTTTTTCCGCCGCCAACGTGCTGCTGCGACAAGGTGCGACGATTTTTGCCGAATGTTTTTTCGATGTACTAACACGAATTTTTCGCCGGTCGTGTGACAGTTTTTTGAGTGATTTTTTACAGGGCAGGACGATGATTTGACTAAACCATTTTGACTTGCTCGAGATTTTGGTCACGGACGAGCGGCGCGACTGGGCGCGCTGGGATTTTTGCGTAACAATGGGAGGAATCCTTTCGCGCCGCTCAGACATTGTGACATTTTTACTTGTGTATGGGGCGGCGTACTAACTTCGTGTTATATGATTAACACAAGACATATAACAACGAAACGACAAAACGTCCAAAACGGGTTTTTTGAAGGTCGTTTAAAATTGAAAAAGAAAAAAAAAGAGGAAAGTATGGATCGGCTATTTTTGCACATCCTTGCTCCCGCCCCAGCCCACCGAACTGTTTTTTTTTTGTTTTTTTCTCGGTGAAAAAATAACTTTGCATGTGATGCCTGCTTTAAAGAATTGTTTTCTGGGTTTATATTATTCATTAAGTATTATGTACGTTATATTTGGTTGTTCTGATTTATCGATTTTTGTTTGACTGCACCTTTCTGTTCGACGGTTTCGACGTGGATACAGGGATGCTATTCAGTAAGTAAGTGACCGACAACACCCTACGAAAAATAAACTGTAGTATCATCAAATATCGCAGGGTTGTTCGGCCACTAAACAAACGGCTTCGCCGGCTGACGCTCTTTATTTTCTCCTTCAATCTGCTTTTTTTCTTACTTCCATCGATTTTAAATAGCAGTCGATATGTACAGGGGGAGGGTGTGAAATAAAGGGCGTGACCGATATTTGGCTCGACGGTATTTCCCGTATTTTACCCGGTTTAATTTCAGTGAGATTTCGTTGTACGATTTTCTTGGTTCGAATTGCATATGTGCCGGTTAATTTATGATTATGTTTTTGGTTTTTCCCTAACGTGTCCCGACCTGACCGTGCCACTTAATTTAGCGAGACAGGTACCGGCTGCGCGTGCGCGCCTCCGACAAAGGCGAACCGCCCTCCTACGCGGATGTCGACGTCGATTTAGACGTCGTAGACAGGAACAATAAGCCGCCCCTGTGGGACGTCAACTCGTACGGCCCCATTCACATCCGAGAAAATGTCACAGTGGGTACAATAGTGACTTCTGTAAAGGCCAGGTTGGTATAGGCAACCGCGCAAGCGCCGCGTCGTCGGCCGCGGATCGCGCGCGCCCTCTATGATTTTGATGCATTAACGGATTCGTGGGGATGAAAAAATCCGCGGCCGTCGTCGCTCCCTCCCAGTCAAACGAAAATCCAACCGTAATCCGCCGCCCGTAAAGCCCCCCTATCAAAATGGCCCAAAAAAACTATCGCCGAAAAAAACGAGGACAAAATCGGAATTGTTTTTTGTTTATATCTATGTAACTTTGATCGTAACACGAGTGTCTGGTCTGTTCCCGCGCGCGGCAGCGAGAGACCTACAAGTTGGAGGCTACTGCCCAAGACAAAGGCTTTCCTCCCTTGTCCCGATCCGTGGAGGTGCAGATAGACGTGGTGGACCGCGCAAACAACCCTCCCGTCTGGGATCACGTGGTGTACGGCCCGATCTTCATACGGGAGAACCTCCCGGTCGGGGCGAAAGTCGTGTCGGTTAAGGCAAGGTCTGTCCGCTAAAAGACGAAAGAGAGAGAGAGAGAGAAAGAAAAATCAGAAATTTTTGTTTTTATTTTTTGAGACAAGATATCGATGATCGAGATGCGTGTGAGACGCTGTGCGGTGCAAGCACGACGCTGCACGGCGATCTACGTCTGTTTTTTGCACGCTTCACCCGCGGGGCAGCACGGGAGCCCTCGCCGCCTCGTACGCCGCCGTCCTCATCTCCAATTTCGAACGCATTTTGCGGTTCTGCGGTCACTTTCATCAACGCACGAATGATACTACTAACAGACATTTTTTCGGAGCACAAACAACGCCAGTTGAACAGTTTAAATGCTATTCTAATTGACTATTTCAAATATTATGTAATTAATCGATAAAAAATGTCAATGTTTCAAATTGAAATAAAATTTCAAAAAGCTTACCTTGTAGAAGTAAAAGAAGGAGCAGTTACAAACGTGGCATTCTTATCTGTAGACACCCGTTTGTTACATTTCTTTAAGAAAAATGTTTGAAGAATCTGGAAGCTTGGACAGTATTAATTTGACGTTGCTTTAACATTATTTGTGTATTTCGTTCAAGACTAAAGTTAATCAATCAGGCATTGTGAGATTCCAATTTATTCATATAACGAACATAGCTAATATACAGAACATTCCACCGGGAATTGTTAAAAATATTCTCATTTGATGATAAATAAAAAAATAGTTTTTCATTTCTTTTGTTACTTTGTTCCTGGGGGTCTTCTTGATCAATGGATGTGAATATCTTTAATTGAATAAACATTTACAAAAGTAGATTATAAAACGATTCCTCATCAAAACTTCGTCAACTTCGAATATCACCGGAATTCTTAAACTTTATTTCACAACATATAGTTTTTCTTATTTTAACCGCAGCGATTCCCAGAAGGACACAATCATTTTGTCCTGAAGTTATTACGACATGAACAAGAACTTAAAAGTTTTCCTCGACGTTTGCCACTTTTCAATAAATTCTTGTCCCTAGACAGGTGCTCCCTGTATGCAACATGAGAGTTACAGCATTTCTCACACTTAATATGATAACATCCTTTAAGCTAAATCACGAGAATTTTTAGTTTTCATTTCTTAATTTTCAGAATTTTGTTAACAACTGAGTTTTGCATTGTTCAACTGGCGTTTCGTATCGATGAACGCCGCCGAACCATAAATAACGATCCCTACTCCTCCGTAGTTCTGGGTGTTTAGTCCTTTCCAACATGATCCTCATTTATGGGATTACGTTGAATGTTGTTGATCTGCTGACATCTCACGCATTAACTCACAGACAGCTTGGGGGCCGGGCGTTATCTAAATTTTCAACAACATTCATCGCCCAATCAGTCCGTTTCATCCATCATTTGATTTAGTTCATAAGTAGTTGTTTATTATACTGATCGAACATGTTACGAATAATCGAAATAAAAGTCGGATTCGATTCATAATTTTTTGAGAACGATTGGTCAGCGTAATTCTGAGAAATTTTTGCATGTCTCTAGAACGATAGTTTTTGAATTTTAGTATTCGCTGACCACGTTACATTTCCCTATTCCAGTAGATGAAGAAGAAACATGTAATTAAACCGTTGCATGGTGCATTTTTCCAATTCGCGATTTTTTCCTAATGCCGCGCCGGTGGTATATTTTTGCATGCGGCTGATCATTTTTTGTAATCCAAATTTTTAAGTTTTCTGGAAGAAAAACCGCTTTTTGTTCGTGACACGTTTAAGAGCCGTAAAACATTTGTATTTTTACGTTATGCGAATGCTTGGTGGTGATTATTCTAATACAGAAGAATTAAAGTTCTCCAAGTAAACAATATTACCTTAAAAAGAGAGAGTGTTGCCACCAAATAATCGTATGAGCTAAAAGCTGCATATGTATTACGGCAAAAAGTCGAGGAGTCGGTCCAAAAAGACCGCATCTTCAAATCACGCTTTTCGTGTGCGTTTAGCTCCGGAATCGAGAACAATCCCACCGTTTTTTATCGTCTTATGCCTGGATCAACTGCCCAGACCAACAAATTCCACACCTTCTATTTGCAACAACGACCAGACAACGGTTTTACCTGGGCTGACATCAAAGTCAATCATCCTCTGGATTACGAAACGATCAAAGAGTACAATCTGACAATACGAGTTGAGGTTCGTAAATTTTCGCATCTAATCTTTTATATGAAATAGAGAAAATAGCTCGCTTTATTTCTTTTCGCAGAATAATGGAGCTCAGCAACTTGCTTCTGAGGCCACAGTTTACATTCAATTAGAGGACGTAAACGATGAAATTCCACTGTTCACTGAACGGGAACAAGAAACTGTGCTCGAAGGTGAACCCATTGGCACAAAAGTCACGCAAGTGAATGCCATCGATAAGGACGGTACTTTCCCGAATAATCAAGTAAGTATTGTTTGCTTACCTAGTTAAAAAATTACTCGTGTTTTATTATTCTGGCCTGGGCCTGGACTTGAAAAACACAAGATAGACTGATTTGAACTAATGATGAACTATACTTTAAGTTCGTAATGCGTTAGGGACCTTCAGTATTTTCTTTCCTAATTATAATAAATATGCTTTAAAATGAGAACAGTTTTATATAAATGAAAGTTCTTTGCAATTTCTGTATTAGCAATTAGCATCCTCTAATAAGCATTTTGTACACCTACATGGTTCGGATCATGTACTGGAATTATTTAAGTCACAAAATCAGATTACAAGTCGAGGTATCAATTGAAGGAAAAGTAAAAAAATCAGAACCGATAACACGCACTATAACGCTCATCATACGGTCACAGGCATTTCTTCGATCACCTGACTGTTTTGGGGCCCCATATGCGGCAGTTCTGTTTATCGATCATACAACATCAGTCAATCACCAACTATTCTGGAATTTGTTCAGTGTGTTCAAAAAGGGTTGATTATGCCGACCGTAACGTACATACAGCAGAATTGTCACTTTTTTGGTAAAATTAGATAATTTCAACGCGCTCTTCAACTGTGGAATGAAAACCTTCAAAATACACTTCGGATGATGTTTACGTTTAACAGATGTCAAAAGACAAGGTTTTCCTTTCCCAATCACGGGTTGGATAACCCTATTGATATTTAATTTTATGGCATTTTCAGTTTGGAAGCAGATGAAACGAAGCTTTTGTAAGGTTTTAATATGCATTCGATTTTTCCGCTTTTCCTTCCCTTCAATTCCATTTGTATACTCAAACACACTGCAGTATAACTTGTAATTGGATATCCCGAAAATGATTATGCATTATTAGTGAACAGCTTAATATGAGTACGTGGAAAATCGACTGAAAGGAATACATGTTTGTTGGGGTTAAACTGCAATAATACATTTTAGTTTTCAAATTTTGAGAGTTGAAAAACTTACGGTCCGAATTATATTGACATGGAAATGTACTCCTCTCATGTTATATGCCTAGTGAATTTGTTATAAAAATCTTAAGGGTTTTAAAATATTCCTTTTGTCGCGCAGGTGTATTACTTTATCGTGGAATCGCCCCGCAACGAAGGCAAAGACTTTTTCGAAATTAACAAGGAAACCGGGGAAGTCTTCACTAAAGTGGTGTTCGATAGGGAGAAACAGGGCGCCTATGCTTTGGAAGTGGAAGCGAGAGATGGTGCTCCATCAGCCAGGCCGAACAGCGACAACCAGCCGAATTCAGGTAGGTGGCCTCGCAATTCTCTTCCGCTTCCAGATGAGATGTACAGAACTTAAATAAGTAGAGAATCTCCGGTTTCGCGTTTAATAAAGTGCTTGAGATGCAAACGAGTACAATTCCGCGTAACGAATTCTCGTCGTCAGGTGCAACTGGCCTTCCCCTTCCGCTTAATATGCATTTCCGGTTGAGAAAAGTTTCCCGGTCGCATCGTTGCCGCGGAAAATTCGCCATATTTCCATTTATCGTGTTCGACGGTTCACCGCCGAAAGCATATATTAATCGGCGTCCGGTATTGTTTTATTCCGATTCGAAATCGCACCCTAGGGTCAGACCGACCCAATAATCAAAAAGATGGAATTAACGAATGCCATTTGTCAAGTCGCGTAAAAAACGGAATATCGGCACGAATTAGTAGTCGTTTTATACGTGTTTTTCATTCCGGGGATTTGGGGCGTAAAAACCCCATAGGTATAATTTCAGTTATATCAAGTGTTTGTTGGAGTTGTATTATTTAAAACAATTTCGCTTGATGACTTTGTTCGGTATAATCGGATCTAAAACCTTTGGGCTATAGTTCTTTCATCTACATATTGATTAACTTAGTTAGCTATCAGCTTCCCAAGTGCTCGATAGAGAAGTGATTTTGCTGAAAACCATTTTTTTTTATTCGAAAAGTTCTTTGAATAAACTTCTAAGTAAGATCCACACGTTTTCTTCGAAAAATTGATAATTGTAATCTACTGAGAAAATATATTATTGGAGTTTCTCTTTCAGAATTATTTTCAAATCAATTCATCATTTCACAAAATCTGTAACTTTATTGTGTTCACTATTTTCTGTGATCAGTCACAGGATCGATTTTTTCCACTTTTTAAGGATATCATGCTCAACAATATCCAAGTTCAGATTGCTATAACGAATTATTGTGTTGTTCGACACCGATTTCGATTGGACTAATAAGTAAATATTGCCAATGAGAAGCCGGATAAATTAGAGGTTCATATAACGATTGAACTGTTTTAAGTTCATTTAAAATGTATCTCATTTCGCTTTATTCAAGCCTTACTTCTGTGAATGTTTCCAAACATTCGTCAACCTGAATTAACAAAAAAAACCGCCCGTTTCAACAACGCTGCGTTTTTCCAGCTGTCGTGCTAAACGTCTTCCTCTCTTCAATTCCCGCGGAATGAATTTCTTGGAGAAAAGTTCGGCGGGAGGTTTTTGTTGCTGAAAGTTTCGCCCCTACTGAAAGATGTGTTTTCTACACCTTATATTTCCGACCGGTTGTGTTGTATTTGGCATTTTTTAATCGGACCGAGTTTGTTTTCGTACTGCAGAAGTGAAACAAACTTCCTACCAGTAACGACCGAACTGGAGCAATAAAATTACAAACCGGCAGTGCAAAAATTCTTCTCCGCAGATTATTATTTTTTTTTGTTCAAGTTTGAAATTTCAGAAACAATAAGCAAATAAATTGTTATCCTTGCCTCAAAATGATATCGAGAATTACGTATTATAACTGAATAGACAATAAAAAATGCAATTTTCCGCTAGTATTTCATACACTTGATAGAAATATTCAATATTCATAAAGTATATGAAATGCCATTTTTCCATAGAAAATCTTGATATAGGAGACATTCATTACTTAGGTCAATTCGAAATAAGGATAGGGTTTCAAAAAGAATTTTATTTTCATTTCACGTCAACCTCTAGTCTGACGAACAATCACCAAAAAAATTCAAAAATGTCTTTTACTTTTTTAATGAAAATACCATTCTACAAGTAATTGTATTTTGACATCGTTTGTGGTAACTAATGTAACCTACAAAGGAATCTTATATCTTTTCAACATCTTTATTCCAAAGAACAAATAAAGATCGTTTCAAAAGGATGATAAATTTTGTGCCCATGTTTTCCTGAAATTCATTCAAATGCAGTTACATAACCAAAAATTAGAGGAAACGAGCGATTCCGCCATAGGTCACCGAATAGCATGATAGAGAGCACAGTTCCAATTTGAGAGAAAAACACCTGACGTAATTAATGGACGTCCCTAGCTATGACGACGAACGGACATTAATGGAGAAATTCGAGAATTAAAGCACACATTCGCCGGCCAGTTATAATATCCCCTTGATATCAACTACAAGCGGATCGAATGATCATCCCGGTCCTCTTCTGTCCTGTCTGTTCAATCTATATCTGCACTATCTGCAACGCGGAGTAGAGATGAGCTTATATTTATTTTACTTATGTAGGCATGACATACGCTTAAAGCATAACAGTACAAAGCTGTTTTCGCATCAACCTATGAAGACAATTTTCGCTAATTGGTAGTTATACCATTAGAGCTATCAATTCCATTTATGTTAACCGTTATGGAGTGATCGCTATTCAAGTGAATATGACACGATGAAGGATGTAGTTTCAAGAGGAACTTCACTTGAAAATTCTGCTTTCCTTTCGAAAAAGAGGGGGAATTGAACATCGAAACCTGTATATCTTGTCCCACAAAAACACTGCTTTTTTATGCTTTTGAAAGATACTTCTGGATGAAATGTTGGTTCTTGACATTTTCTCCCGGTGGAAAGAAAAATTAAAAACCGGAAAATTTCAAGGGATTTACAAGAAGCATGCAGATTCTTTTAACATCTTCCAATATGATGTTCTATTTAGCCAGGAGTTGAAAAAAACTGTTTTCAACCCCTAAAAATAATTCCATCCTGGATAACAGTTAGAAGGAAAATTTTGTTGTTGGTCATTACCCATTTCGAGGGGCTATTGCAACCCAGCGTCAAAATTTTGTGATCACCACCCATCGTAACGGATAAAAAGCGAGAACGTGATCACAGGAATTTGCTAATTAAACGTCTTTGTGTACATATAACCGCATAATAATCTTTCATCATTCGGTATATCGATAATGATGAGGTTCAATTTCAATTTACTAGAAATTAAGAATTAATCACGGCACGAATTAATTCGTAATTCGTATTGTATTGAATCAATATTTCAATATCAATTTCTGCATCTCTCGTAATTAGGAATCGCTCGATAATCGTTAAATACTTCTTCAGCGTATTCAATTACAAACACAAAGATGTTCATATGTGTGAGACAAATATAGACACCAATTGTCGATTTGCTTTTACATTATCCGTTTTCAAGATATCTCAAAAAATATTCCATTTTAGTTATAATTTTTTTTTCCGCTTCGACTCATGTTGTTTTTTTTCCAGACGAACAATTAGCAGAACCTCCATACTGAAAAAATATGGGTTGTTACATCCTCGCAAAAAAAATTTCACAATTCCTGTCTCTGACAATTTAAAATTTGTGGCTTGCGTTCTTCACAAAATAAGTTTCTTAATCCCTCGTTTTCTCTGATTTTTCAAATATATGTTGTCAAATAAAAATAAAACAATGATGTAAGCGAGTTTGTCTCTGAGATGTTTAAAAAATGTCCGTGTGATGCGATGAGGTTTGAAATGGATAATTTCGAAATTATTCACATAATATTAGAGTATAATCTTATCCCGAAGATGAATCTTCAAGAAACAACTTGATTGTGCGGAAATAATCTATATTATGGAGCAAACGAAACGGCGGTAAACAGATAATTATTGGAAGTATACTTCTAATAGGAAGATGTGAGATTATGTTGTGATTAATCAACCCTCCCCAAAATATTATCGTAGAAAACGCTTAGTTATATTTTTTGCCAGTAGTTTCCGTCGCCACTAGGAAAGAGCCGTAAGAAAAACATCCGATAATAACCGGACATTGTACCACGGAACGATATATTTTTCCAACATCTAAGAAAACTTATATAGAATAATGGATTTTTTTCTTCAATCTAATATATCATGAAATATTTCAGCTACGTCTGACCATTTTATGCACCTTCCGCTCTCAAGAGGTATTTTCATTATTTTCATCTTTATTAAAGTCACGTCGTCGCCGTTTCCACTGCTAAATCCCCCGGAATTATGACGGGAATTGATAATTGAGTCCAGACTTAGACTAATCATTGTGATTAATTGATCGGATCGTGCCCTTGCAGGGAGACCAATTAAGACATGAAATCATCGCCTGAATATATTTACGACGAAAGGATTTCCAATGGGGAAAGTTTGCTTCAACATAAATCCCACATAAATTATTGTCGAAAATATAATTCAAACTACAAATATCAGCTGAAATTCCGCGGTGAAAAATAATGTACAGAGCTTAATAAGTCGATTCGCGCAAAAAGAAGTTAGAAAAGAGGTGCTATAGAAATCGAAGAACGCAACCACTGCACTGTGCCATATTTCGGTTTCATTGTGGCTTCGGTCGGAAGGAAAAGCGGCGGCAGAAATAACGGCCATTTGTTATGAGAGAATTTCGAACAGAGAGGATTGAATTCATGAATGGCGACGAAGTTTTCTTTTGTCGCTTTGAGGTTTTTCCGACATAACGTAACGGAAAACGCTCGAAGCCGCGAAAAATTTAATCCCCGACCATTGTATTGTCCATTTCGACTGTGGCCTCCCCAGATGAGGGCTGTGATTAAAGAACGATTTAGCGGGAGAGTCGATTCGACGTACTTGTGGTGGTAGCGTAGTTGGTACCCCGGAGGCGCTCGTCTATTATGGTCCGGCGCCAATAATTGATGAATAATCCCGACCTCGTCAGAGACGTGGGTCGCCTGTCCCAAGGGAAAACGGCGCGGCGCGACGCGACTTGTTTAGCATGCATAATATCCGGCTCCGTGAACTGGGTCTTACGTGCATTAAACTAAAAACTCGGGTATCCAGCTTTAAACCTATCCTCGGGGAGATCATAGATCTCGCTTCACGCCCAGGGGATTAGTTGCTTTCTCAACACTAAATAAAGAAATTCTAGTTATTCACAAAACGATGATATTTGTTAGTTTAATCTTGCGATTGATAAAACAAATTTTACATATGTTTTTTACTTACTTTATTCCGTAGGATGTTATCTTTTATATACTCCTTTCATTTGTAGTCTAGTGGAAATAGGTGCAGAACAACAAAATAGAGCACATTTCGGTGGATGCGCGGGATAGAGATACGGTAATAAGGATTTGTTTGCATGAAATTGAACTACATTTCGGCTAAACCAAATTTTTATTCGTGGGACTCATTATTTTCTTGAGGAAGAAAGTGAAATGCAAAATTAAAATGAATAAAATATTGAAGCAAGATCCGGAGGTTCCCAAATAAGCGTTGGAGGTAGAATCATATTCATAAATCAGCAGATCTTCGCCCTGTTAAATGTCTTCCCCATTACACCAATTTGCGCAAAATTCGTTTTATATCATTGGAATTCCTCATAGAAATAAGCTATTTAAATGCACATCTTCATATTGATAAACATTCCTCGTTTGACTTTGGTGTCTGGCCAGTATCAGGTGGTATTCATTCTGAATCATGTAATGCGCAAATGAGAACTACGTAGCCAAACAATTTGCAATGAAAATATGAAATAGAGAATAATCTATTCATGAATTATCTTACATGCTTAAGCAATAATTTCTAGAACCAGAGAAAAGATGTAGGTTCGAGAAACAAACACTTAATGATAGTTAACGTACTATGTTGTTGTCCTTAATATGCAATTCCGTTACTCGTTCGTACATTTTAATTCGGGTATTTATATGATACATGGCAAAGATCCAAGAAATATGCAGCATTACTCGACAATACACATGAATTTAATCCGAATAATTGGGAATATCGAGAATGCAAGGAACGAATTACGAATTCAGGACGCGTTGTCCGAGAAGTTTCTCACTTGTTATTCATTCGAATTTTCTGCATACGCCCTTAAGAGGACGGAGAATCTTGGGAATGCTACTCAGGTGTTTTTGAGCTGGGAAACTCTTCCCGTATGCGGAGCGGTTTTCACGCTCTCACAACAATATCAGGTTTTGGACCTTTCAAATCAATTTGATCTGGATAAATTCTCACTCAATTTCGAAAAGCTCGAGATTTCGATTATTGTCAATTGTTGTTGAAATGTTGTTTTCCATCTTTTCAAAGCACTCGACTGATTGTGGATTTCCAATAAAAAATTTTCGCTACTTTTTTTCCATCACAACTGTCTTATAAAGGGATTTCCCGTTGACGAATTTTTTCAATAATGCGATACAATAGTATCCGATTGGAATTTGTTGCGAATGTTATGTGAACATTACCCAACATATTTCGTTCAAACGCGTTATTGTGTGTTTGATATTCAAGCCGCTAATTACCACCCGGTGAATCTCTCACTTCTGACGATAACACTAAGAATGTTGCTAAAGATGTAAAAATTAACTATACGTCGAATCAATAAGCAAATAAATGCAACGTGTAGCCAATTTCTAATATTGTTTGAAGTTCAAACTGTGCGTGCGAAGGAATAATGTGAGGAGAAGTACAGCGATACTTCACATAGGCCCCATCATTTTCATAACATGGTTTGATACCAACCACTCAAATCAGAACTTTCAGTAGCTCACCATCCAAAGCGTAATCATTAATGAAGCTAAGAGGACTTTTAATGAGAACGTACTATAAAAGGTGTTCCATCTGAATAACAGTAGACCATTTTGGAGTTTGGCGATAATTAATCTCTGTAATAATTAACGTATCAAAGCAGTTTTGAGAAGCGAAGGAACAACATAATCGAATCTGCAAAAATCCGAAATTCCACTTTGAAGAACAATTTATATCATCCGGACATGGATTTGAAATATTTTTCTCATTCAATTTCATTTCCTGAAAGACATCAAGTTAAGGAACAACGTATGTGTGATACATTTTAAAATAGGTTGATTAAAATAGGTAAGATAATGCATATGAGATTTATCTCCAAATGGAAGTTCGGATAATAATTGGTAGGTAATTAATTCGATTTTTACGTCGAGCAAACGAACAGTTCTGCTTTCGCATTAGAAATACCACGTTGTGAAAGAGATCGAGAAGAATGGAACTACCGGCGGTGCGTCGGAACTCGACGAGTTTACTATCCGATACGCAGATACATACGACCTCGCGGCAAAGTATACGCCATTATACAATAATAATAAAAATAAGAAACGTGGACGATATCAATTTGTTGTGCTCTGTTCAATTACCCCTTGAGTGTCAATATGCTAAGAAAAAAACCCTCGGTTGTTTTCACCTTCAATTTCCCCTTCAACGAGAGAGTTTCATTCAGTGAGAAATCACTTAAAAACTCGAAATATTTCATTTGTTTCGTGGTAAAACAAAGAGGTTTCTAGTTCAGTGAAAAACAAACAATTTCGATTCGAATAAATCCCCACCAAATTGTTTGGTTCAGCAAAGCGACGTTGTTCCCGGGAAATTAATCTGGTAGAACTACATTTTCGCTCTTATCTCGAGATGTTGTTTGTCTTTTTGTTCACACGGGAAAAGCTTCCGCAAAATTATTCCAGTTTGATTCACGTAATATTTTGTTTCGCGGAAATGCCGTGGAGGTAATTTTTTACGGGGCAAAAATGTTGCATTCTTGCAGTTCTAGGAGTTACGTGTACCCGGTATCTGAAAATTCAATTTATAAAAAGTCGGCGAATTCGATATTTCAAAGTAAATGGCACGTGAAATATAGACGGTTATTCTCGGCTGTAATGTATGGGTTGGGTCTCTCTTCTCGTTTCGCCCCTCAAATAAAATGAACTTTTTTTTGGGTTTCATTAATTTTCATCCTCGGCGTGCAATTCAAAGCGCGAATAAAGGAAATTAAAATCGCATTCTGCGGTTATATCTTCGAGATGTCCAGCGAGAGAGCTGGATAATTGAATTTGATTCCAATTGGAAACGCCCGCGTGGTGGTTAACAGTTGGAGGTTTCCGCCAAGACTCGACCTCTAAATAGACCAATTTCTCTGGCGATTTCACATTCTTCGTTTGAAACAACTCATGTGGCTCTAACCAAGCACTAACAGGTGTGAGCAAATATACGCGAAAACATCGCTTTTTCCTTCTCGCCCGAAATTAACGGACAATTTTCCGATCACCAAGGAATTTACGAGGTAAATTGCCTCGGGCCGAGTTTCCGCTTTCGTTATGGCTTTTGTTGCGAGGTAATTATTTACCCGCGTCTAAAGTCTTTTCAAACACCGAAGTATCTAATCCAATTCGTGTGGAATAGGAAAAGAACGATTTCCCTGAACGATTACAAAGCAGAACGAAATAGCGGAAATCAGTTTTTCTAATTGCTCGTTTCACTCGGACGACAATCGCATTTTCTGGTGATGTTTAATTCGACTGTCGTCGACGAATAAAGTTCAATTTACGTTCCAAATTTTACAATCCCCGACAAATTCCATTTTGATACTTCTTAGAAATATGAGACTTTGATTAATGAAAAGTTTCATGCTTCCTTACTCGGGGGTATTGTTGACCAAAATCTTGCCTTTTATTCAACCTATGTGTTTGTCTCCTTCTCCAACCATGGCTTAGTAACGATCTGAATAACCGTTGCGGTAACGGCAATACCTTCGTCCATTCAGGAGCTCCATCGGTTGTCAGTAAACGTATTGCGTATAAATGACGACTCGTCGAGCTCTAGTCGTTTGAATGAAGATCATAATGAAGCCTATAATTGATTTAGGTCAACTAACTGATTCAATCACAGAAAGTAGTGTTTCAGTTCGTAATAAAAAATTAGGCAAATGGGACCCCGTAAATCCGTAGCATGTTTCCTGAGACATTTACAGGTTATGATTATTTGTAGAGGAAGCAACTAATATTTCAATCGCATAAAATGTTGCTTGTTCTGACCTAAGAGACTACTTAATTTTAATACAAAATTCTTATCGAAATAAATGACCGTTTGGATTTTCCCTGAAATGTTTATGGTGATACCTAGAACAAAATACACCATTTTGAAATGTTCAATTGAGTAAATAGCACCTTTCGTATGGAACTCAAAACTCTTGCGGTTAAAAATTAACGCTCAGGCGGAAACTTTATTTGGAGTCACGTATGCTAAATTGATAGTGAAACGAGAATTCAAGTGAGCGTTGTGCGAAATATATGGCGAGCAACATCGGAACGTTAAAGTTTTCCTTTTTCCCTCAAATTTCGTATCACGATTTGGGTGTTTCAGTGTATAATTCTCGCACATTTCCGGCTAGAGACCGCGTTATTCAACGAGCAGAAAGAATCGGAACAGAGCTATATGCAAATCAGCTATTCCGAAAATGGAACCTTACTATCAGTAATTTCCCCGGGAGCCCCAGAGCATGTGTTGCTATCGGAGTTTATACCAGAAATATTAATTAACCTTTAGACCAACTGTTTACTAATAAATGAATGTTCTCAAATTTTGGAATTTTGAGGTGTTATCACTATGCGACAAATTGATTGCATCGTCTCTTGTTTGTATTCGAATGATTACGAAACGGCGTAATCAGTAGACCGATTACGAGTACATCGAATATAGGAAATAAATTTCATAAAATCTCCCAGTTTTTTCAAACGTTCGTTTTCTCCATTTAATTTTCAAATTTTTCTGGACCCATAACCTAATCGCATGTAAATGAAACCACTATTCCGCGAAATGCATTCTGCTACTGAAAACTCTCTTTATCGTTGACAGTTAAATAATTACACGAACCGTACACCTTGCCATCTGATAATGTAGAATTTGCGTAATAAATCACTTTACGCGAATTTCTCAATATTGATTATGTGTGAAAAATGAAACTATATATCATAGCGAGCATTGCGGATGTGGAAGCTTGTCCAGAAAAAGATTTGCGGTTGAAATTCTATTGCATTATGAAACAACTCTTATTCAACTTCCGATTTGGGAATTTCTTTCTTCACGAAAACAACGTCATCACGTCCATTCCACTTTGAATAATGAGATAAGTTGGAAATTAAGCGAATTTTCTTCGGCCCGATCCGATCATTTATCATGCAGATATTTCGTACATTTATCAGGGCGTAACTTGCTTTCGGTTCCAAGGGTGTTTCTCTAACTGTAATTAATTTATAAATCTTGTGCTGAAGATTGCGTATTCAATTATTGTAATCAAAAAGTTAAAGAGAGTAACAAGACAGTTCATTTGATCTTTCGAAATATACTCTTTTAATCGTAATGAATTTGGGTGAAACCATTATAAATTTAATTCGGATTCGTGATGTTTGAACTTCATTTAGCTGTTTGTCTTTTTTTTGTGTTTTTTTTTTGGAAAAAAAAGGTAATTCGATATGAAAATGCTGAAGCTCCCGGCAGGCAAAAATGCGATTCTCACACTCGGCGCAACATCTTCATTAACACGATTTATTTTCAAGCTCAACTTCCTGGAAAATAATCTAAATTGAATTCGATAGTTAAGAGGATATAGAACTAGGACAATCCAGCTAATTAGCGAGACGAACGGGCGTATTTCGTGTTGTGTTTGTTGAATAAAAAAAATGCAAGATAATTAGAGGTTTTGTTCGATACATGACTAATCTGGGGACCTCATAATTTCACAGCAAAATACGGCAGCTTCCCGTTTACTTTGTTAAAATACGGTTTTAGCTAAATCGTTAATAGAACATGGTAGGAAAAAAACGGTCAATTCGTCACGCAAGTTTTACGACCCTTCAATAAACCCCGTTACCCGCCTTCTTTCACCACCTCTTTCGATAAATCAAAGGATCGATCTTCACCAGCAGAAGCGCTCGAATTTGGACAATCGCAATTGTAAAGCAGTTGTTCCAGCTAGACGGTTGGCCCGTAGGTTCATCGGATCTTAGGCGTTTCGTGGTCGCCGAATCCCGCTTCTGAAAGGTTTGGGTCCAGTACGAATTAGATCGAGCTTTGTATACGGGAGATTGATGATGTCCGTCGTTTGAATCTGACCTTTCGGTTTGGATAATATATTACTGTCCATATATCAACATATTCAACCGACGTTTAACTGGAGGATGTAAAGTATCGTTAAATTTATCTAACGTTGAGCAATCTGAACCAACCACAATGAACAGTGAATAGGGCACTTTTGGAATCACCACATTCAGGTGGATACCATTTAAATTCGATTTAGATTTTGCTATATGAGGATGTATTGATATGTTGTGACATACAAAGGCACATTGACTTTTGATGTTTCACCAATATAACTTCTTTCGCAATGTAGATAATGTAATAACTCATCATTGATTTATTCAACGATTTACTTCCCTGTCTTGCGTGCCGATTAGTGCGTACATACTGAAGTAAAATTTAATTTGCACGTGGTTTTGTGCCGAGTCCCTCGTTTGCAAATGAATATTTCAATTTGATCACGCAGAAAGGTAACTTGAATAATACAAGTAACAACAGTTGATTCGAGTCCAGATTCTACTAATGAATTCATTCTTCTCATAACAAAATTATAATTCGAGTTGTTTAGAAATTGTTTGTTCCAACTGAACGATTGTATTTCTTATGAACTGGCCTTTAAAATCATCATAACAATTAAACACGGTCATCCGAATGCTGAGATTGCTCCAGAATTAGTGTGACCTCTGGAGATCAAAATTTTTCAAGGTAATTGATCTGAACTTGAGGGACTTCAGGTCCCTCCCAAGGTCATTATGTTAACCATACACGTTACACGAACGTTAAATATCAATTCAATCCTGAATCACGACACCCTATATAATGAAACATATAATATGATTTCGTCCATTTTACTATTAAATCCAAACGACTCATCCAGCATCAAAATGAATCATGTTCGGTTATCCTTCAAGTCATTGGAGGCAATATTCTTCTTAACCATAGTTGAAAAATTGACAAAAAATTAAGTACATAATTAACATAGCATATAACTATGATGAAAATTCGTGAGTATACTTCGTAATTTCAATTAACAGTGAGCAAATATTTATTCATCTGATTGGAACTATGTCGTATTTTTATAGGGTGTCGTGAAATCGTCTGGATTGGGATCGAACCAATATTCGCGACTGCATTCGGGAGAAAATAACGTTCATCCTAAAAGCGACTATTATTCGGATTATTTATCACTCGTTCAATAAATTATGGCTTCACAAAATTCCTCGTGGATTTTTAGATTAGCATTATTTAGTTCGTGCGGAAATTGAATTTGGTGTAGGCGAACTTTATGACGTTCCCAAATGTTTTTTTATGATAGTTCAGTAAATTAAGATTCAGTTGCTACGTATCACATGAACATAAAAAGACGCATTTCGCGCACCTATCTTCCGATTATATATCGGCACTGCGCTTATATCAAAAGATGAGATGCTGCGAAGAAATCCTGCTAATAGAATTAAAACTTTTTTATGGAAATATTTGGTTTGTGTGGCGAAGAGGTGAGATCGAAAAGAAATTCCAAAAATTTGTTTTGAACGTCTTTCGGATCAAAAGTTTATTATTGCTTTTTTAGTCGGATAATGTTTAACAGATTCGACCATAATTGGACTGAACACACAGGGAGGGGTGCAAATTCGCGTGTTGACTAAATTCCAGGTCATTTGTTGACATGTGTCGGGCAGGTGTGTCCGATTTTTTTGACGTTACGTTTTATTTTCTTACTCCGAGGGCCAGTTTGCCACTTGGTCTTTGCGTTCTGACAGTCATCACGAAGAATTTTCCATTGGATTGAAAGCTGAACTCCAGTTTTCAGTTACTTTTCAACAGCAGTTCCAATGTATATGATTTTCATGTCAACGGTTTGGAGTTATTACCAGACAGGCATACTCTTTTTTTAATGGTGGAACATCGTCTAATGACAATAAATATAAAACGTCCACTCAATTCCGGAACTATATTCACAATGTATACCAAAGTTCCCGGAATGGGATTTGACATTTTATTGCGGTCAGAAGTAGACGTATACGAAGTCCGATAGAATTTATTACCGCAGTATTACGACGTAATAAACGATATCGCCGGCGGCCCATCCCTATACGTCGAAATCGGGAATAAGATATTGAATATTTGATGTAATACTTCTCGAAATTGGCTCACACTGAAAATTTTTCTTCCCGTCTGTTTACCAGTGATCCGTTTCGGCCTAAAAACTTTCGCAGCGTTCATTGTTCCTTATCCTTTATGCTTTGGAAAAGCCGGTTCATTCATTGAACAACACAAATGTCCCCGAATCGCCTAAAAGATTGTAATTTAATCTTTCGAACCTATTTCGTTTTCGCATCACGATTGTAACAGGTTTTATTGACCTGTCAATACAGTGACATAGCTATGCGGGAGGGGGGGGGGAGAGAGAACACAATGCTAGAACGCATGAAGCCTTAAAAAGTTAAAGTTATTCGTTGAGTTACTAATATTTTCCCGTAGCGAACAAAATCTTATTAAAAAACTATAGATACCTCACCATCTACTTCTCACATTAAAAAAATGTTGCCGTTGATGTGAGTGGCCCGGGGTGAAACAAAAAACCTTTAGTGGTGCGTCGAGATTTGGTAAACTACAACACAAAATCAATATGTTTTAGTGTTTTCTCTATGAAGCTTTAGCCTCTTAAAAGTTAATGAAAATCGATGGGATAATCGTCCCCGTATTACATTGTTGAGTATATATCACCATAATAAAGTTTTATATTCAAACGAAAATTCCCAAGTGTGTTCTGAAATATGAAGAAATTTGTTCTCAGCGGCAATCACACGAGCCCTCCTTATCCAAGAACCGAATAAGAAAGTTGGTATCAAAAGTAGGAATGAGTTTTAGCACCAGCAAACGGCGACAACGCGCCCAACTTTGCGGAACTGTTTTCCATCATAATTCTTCAATCGGAAACTATTTAGGTCTACTCGTTTCAGTTGGAACGGCGACAGTTTCCTAATTGGACACCCGAGAATTCACTTCATTCATCCGCTTCGCCATTAGGAACTTCCGTTTTTTTTTCGTTTCGAGAAATATTTCCGAGGGTTGGTGTTTTCGAGAATAAACATAAAACAATCGAAGTTTTGTTGGTGGCTAGATCATCGAGATGAATTGTTTAGGAGGGAGTCCAATGAGGTTCATCAAGTTATTGTTTATTCTCGCCCAATTTTCGCGGTTAATAGGAATTTCGAAACTTGGATTAGTTTTACTAGAGTTTGGTTAATAAAGCCTTTGCTTCAGCGCAGTGCTGTGCGGTGAACAATGTTTTCAACACTAGAATCTACTCACAAAAAAGACATAATTGCAACAAGGCTTCCAAATCTAATCCCTCTGTGTATAAGTTCCATATTATTACTTTCGGTTAATATGATATGTCAACACAAATTCGTTGTTTGTGAACACATTCTAAATATACGTCGATGGCCAATTCAAAGCAACGGAAAAGTTTTGCGATTTCTGATTTAGACTAAGGAATCTATATCAAACAATGAAGACCCGTCCAACTTTTGCATTATTCCCAAATCCAACATTTGAACTTTCCGCAACAAATTCCCGCAATTCGACGTCTTCGACTCCAAATAAGCTCCGAGCTAATGATGCAGAGCAGCTTTACGTCCCGAAATTTAACGCGATTCGGCGCCTCGATAATCCGAGCGAAGTCGATGCGGATTTTTAGACGACTGACTACATAAGGGTCTCGAATTATCGTTGTCACACCATCAAATGGAGCTAACGCGAATAATAGAACTGGCAAACATAATTTCGGGTCGGAAGCGCCGGTAATTGTACATAAATCGTGCCCCTCAAAACCCGATGAATAAATTGTCGGACGGCGAGGTGGCGGCGGCGGTTCGACTGCCGCCGCCCGGAACACCGTACTTTTGGAAATTCGGCATAATCAGCCCCTAGGAATTTATCCCGTATGCCCACCCCATCCACCCTTGCGACGGTCCGTCCTGGATGAAAATAACCAGTTGCGCTTCACGTAGCAATTCACGAAGCGTCAGCGTTGCCATAAGGACAGCCTTAAAATATACAATTTGCCAACGAAAAGGGCGGAGATAACTCTATGACATAGACTTTCAGTGATACAGTAACAGCATCTTTGTCAGAAACCTAGTTTTTGAAATGGTAATGAGAAATTTCATTGAATTTCTCAATGATTTTCAAATATTCTCAGAAAAAAAATATTTCGTGGAAGGTTTTTGGTCATTTCATGATATCTTCCGGCTATTGATGAGATGTAGTAATCTACATATTCGGACCTACTAATAGATATTATTACCTCGAAATTGTTAATCCCTCTCCGTAACGCGGCTCGAGTTTCAAAATAAATTTTCCATTTCACTTTCTAGCGCACAAAGTGTTGGTCATAAAAGGAGATCATTTTCAGATTTCTGTTATTTTTTCTGAAGAAAGAGATCGGTGAAGCTATGAAATCCGATTCGATGACGCACGTTCGAGAACACGAAAAAAATTTTGAATGGTTAGAAGATAGGATCTATTTATATGTGCGGATTGACCAAGCCATCGTTTAATTGATTTGATATAGAACGGCCAACGTTTATCCATTGAATAAGCTCATTGCCGTCAAACCCGTAGTTATTTTCGCATTAGCTGGTAAAATTGAATTAGACGGGCCCTTGTCGTATCCGACCGCATTAACCGACAATGAGAGCGCGCAACTTGATAAACACGGCCAGTCTCAGCCCATTCAGGAACTGTCATTTAAATTAACCCCGAAACTATTCCTGAGGTCTAGGAGAGAGGCCGCCGACTCGTTGAAAACCACGTTCTGAGACAGAAGACAATAGGACGAGTTGGTCGTTCCTTTATTTAACTGGTACGTCGCAGCGACGACAGAATGTGACCCAGAAACGTCAATCAGGGATTTACTTTTCGCTATTCTTTCAAAAAGTTTTCTCCTACAAAACAATTCGCTCGGGCTTGTATTTCTTTATGTGTGTAGTTTTAAAGTGGCGCGATTATTAAATATCTACCATCCTTTCCGTTCATAATTTTTAGAACTTTCCACTGAATACAATTCGCAATAGACAAGTTGTCTAGTCTTAAAGGACTATTTCCCCAACATCGAAATAACTACACTTTCGAGCGAGATTCGAGAACGAATAAATCGCTGTTTGTCGTTTTTGTGTCGGCTTTTCGTGACAAACATTTAATTTGATCCTGAACTCAGTTTAATGTACGGAACGAAAACGTTAGCAACAGCTCCCGCGACAAAAGAGTCCGATTTAAAAAAAATCCACCGAACAAAATAAATAAATTCCGAATCGATAACTCGAAGTTCAAACGCGGAACGGCTCCTTTAATTTCAAATTATAAAACACTTTGGTATTCTGGCCAGAACATGGTAGCTTTCTAAGCAGGAAAACTGTTCACGGAAACGTTCGAAACCGTAATATTGGTACGAATCGATACTCGCGATAAAAACGAATCAGAAGGAGGAAGCTTAATCTTCCTCATCCCCGTCCAGAAAAAAAAAATTGCAATTCCAATTTCAACTTCACGAAAATAAACAAATGAAATAAACGAACTCACCCGTCGCCTAGAGGAAATTTGATTAAACCAACAATCAGTTATTCAAATTCCGAAAAGTAGCGAAGAAATTCGACACAGTCCCCAAAAGCGCGTAAAAGTGCAATACTCGTTTATTGAATTTTCCGTTGAATAGCGTCCGTTGAAAATCTATTTGCACGAATTGTATTCATATTATAACATAGGATAACTCTTATTTTTTGTTTGTGTGAATGTCGTTGAATAATATTGAAGACGAATATTCGTTAAGAAAATAGGGTACCGAAAGTTGATGAGCATCGCGAGAATCAAAAATTCATATCAACATTATAAATTATAGTTTTGAATTCGAAATGTCAATTCAATAATCTCAAAACTGAATTTGATTCAAAAAGCTTCAATCGACTTGCTGTCAATCAAATGCTAATCACATTTAAATACCTTTGAGCAACTTAAATTGGCAGTTAATCATGGATTAAGCGTTTATTGCGAATTAATTTGGGTGTCATTACATATTTGATTCGAATTAGGTTAATTGACGTTTGAACAACTCAAATTCAAAGTTAATGGCAATTAGGCGAGTTAATTGTGATTAAATATTCAATTTTCATTTGGGCAACCTGCCCTAAATTAGTTATTATTTTAGTGTAGCATCACCTATATTCCACAAGCAGGCAAATGGTCATTTAATTCCAATCTGATTATGTGGGCCGTTCTCGCGATGGATATGCTATTTCGCACAATCACTTTCTCGCATGAATCGAATCGGTTTTATCCGTGTGGAAAAGCCTTTCCACCGTTATACCAAATGGCTCACTTCCGACAGTAGGCTGGCGTTGCAATATAGCCACTTCACTGGAAAAAGTGACAATGGATCATTTTCTCTACGGTTATAATTTCCTTTATAGCAAAATAAAAATACCCGAAATAATAATGATAACGACGCGCTAGTAGATTTTTGTTCTCTGCGCGCCTATAGATATCCTAAATTGTGTCATTATCAGCAAATCGGAAACAAGTAGCTCCAGAGTAGGGAAAATCTGAGCGTCCATTTAGTGTTCTACGTTGCCGATTAAGGAAGGCTGCAGGGTTGAATAACATCCCCCGAAACGTAATTATGCGGCCAGACGGTCGGAATTGGGTTTTGATACCACCCGTCTTTTCTGCGTTTCAATTTTCAATTGGAGTTCTTGGAATGGCGCGACGAGCTCACTCCAATTGAATTTCCGAGGGTTATCATTCGGACGGGTTTCGGTAGGTAAGAGATAGGTTGATACTTTCTGGAAAACAGTCAATTGGAAATCGGGCTGAATTAGATACGGGTTCGATTAAATTGAAAGTTAATGGAATCGGATTAGCGCCCCAATTAACAAGATCCAATTTATGTTACCCAAATTTCTATTGAAAGAATCAGGTGCCACGGTATAAAATGATAAGATTTCAACTAATATAGTGAAGGAGCATTAATCCAATATTCAAGTACGAACACAGAATTCAAATGATTCACAAAAGTAGATAAATCTTTTCATTGAATACAGGCGTTTTCACATAGAATGGAGGGATGCTCCGTGACGCCTGGCGACCGTGCGCACCCCACAACTTCGCACAGCGCAACTGGTTATACCTTCGTAAAGTAAACATAGGCAATTACATGCAAGCTAAACATTTTCAGGCGTAATATTAAGACAAGTCAATTCGTGTTTGAAGGTATAACAATTATTTAACTCCCCCTCAGAAAGGAAATGGTGGAATCGTACAATAAAAAAACAGCAGTTAGTTGCAACATATGAGGCCCTCTTACTATTTGGAATTTTTGAAAAATTGATGAGTTCCAAAACTCCTCCATCGTAGTCAGCTGTGAGTTTCGATACTCACTCAAAATCAATTGGAACGTCTGACCCGTTATATTTTGTTTCGAAAACTGACTATTCTTTTGTTCACCAGTTAGTTTTTCTGTAAATTGCCTTTTTGTTGCGATAATTTTCCCTGAAAACCTGCCTAAAAAGATTGGTAATTAATTGGTCGTAACTTATCGGTGTACTTTTTGCTCGATTCTTTTTGTAAAATTAGATACCTATTGTATAAGACTCGGAAAAAAATCCAATAATACCGCTAATTCAAGTGGCGCCAAGAATATTGATGAGTCAAGTAACGCTGATGTCAACACTTTGTTTCTAGCTTCCTCGGCATCTGTCGAGCCCTTTCTCGACTTCAAATCAGCTCTATTTGAATTTTTGATATTTCGCTGCCTTTTAGATTTCGCCTGGTTTTTTTTATATGCAGAGGTCCAAATCATTGTAGATAAACTCGTTCCTTGCCGTTTTTTTATTTAATATATTTCAGAGAGAATCTCTCCCTCGATTCATCAGTGTGAATTATAACTGGCGAAATTTACGCTTCCCCAATGTCGCCGTTGTGTAATCGATAATTCGTCGAGTTGATATTTTCCGTCCTTGTATCTAAATAATGTAATTAAAATTTGATCTTCGTTGATCATCGCCGCCAGTTTTTGACACTCGATGTGTAATAAATTTAAGCGGCACCATCCTATTTTGTATAGACGTTCAATGTTTAGGGTTAGTTAATTTTGAGTGTACGATGGTGTAATTAGGTTCCTTTTGTTGAGATTTTTTTCGTGTTAAGTGTTTCAGAAGGGAGATCCGTCCACGAGGACATGCCTCAAGGGATATAACAAACTACCCATAAGATTGGATTTTTGGCTTTATTGCCGCTATAACGTTTGTTTATAGACGTGCACGCCATATTAACTCAACGCACGTGATTTATGAAGTTTCGAGTTAATTCTCGGAAAATTGTTCATTATTACGTATGAAATGATGCATTTGGTTTGTGAAATCCTCAAAATACGTTAAACGCAACGAGGGAATTGTAATGACGTGCTTCAGTAAAAAGCTTGATCCTTTACGTATTCACAATTTCGTTGAATTTTCAACAAGTGGTATTGAAAGCGTTCGGTATTTTCTTGTGTGAAGCAAATATTATTCTTTTCCATCGGGTTGTTGTACCGATTCGTTAGCTGTATGCAGCTCATGTGCCATTCTATTCGAGTCAGTTTCTTTCGTATTGAGGGGAACATGAAAAGGTTTCCGGTTCGGATGCAAAATTTTCATTTAAATGGAAGCTTTCAATAAATATAACCACTTCTTTTCATTCCATCTTATTCACTATTTTGTGTGCTTCAACAAGTGGCATGAATGCAAATAGAAGGTCAATGTATGAAATGATAATTTTATCGTATTGCACAGTCTGTTAATCCGGCTAATGAATGATACTTGATCTCTAAAATGTACGTGAGCCGGTAGACCTAATCTTAGTTTATAGATATGCAGATCGAGAGGCTCCCAGGATCGGTACGATTAATATTGACTTAATTTCGGCTGTTATCGCACCCAAACTTGGCGTTCTAGCCCCGAAATTAATTAATTTTAATCAAGGCGTATACGTACGCTGATTTAGATTTCTAATCAAAACTAGTTGTTCGATGAAATTTTTCACCGAGAATAAAGCGCGAACTTTCCTACTGATTTCGACGTTTTTAATCTCTGGCTCAATTTTAATTGATATTCATCGTTACGCGAACTCCTGATGCATCCTCGATCTCCTACCATATTAATCTTAATTTCAATTCGGAGCTAAAAGTCAAATTCGTATCGATACGAATTGAAAAACACGTCTTTTCTAAAAATCTAATCAAATCTTCGGGCTTTTTTCCATCTGATTTTAATTGGAACTCGCCGGGGCAAGTTCGAATTTCTTTGAAACTTCCATTCACCTTTTAAGGAGCAATCAACTTTTTTAGGATAATAACAAATTTTTCCGTTTACGCTAGTTTCATCTAAAATGATTTTTTGCGCTGTTTTATCTTTGAGACATGGTATTAAGGATCATTTTTCATTTTCACTGTAAATTGTTGCAATTGCATTGTTTCAGATGGTTGGTAGTAGCTAGCAACCGGTCACTATAAATCGAATATGTTACATTTGCAAAACAAATAATTAGCACAAAGAAAAAACGAAATTGCTTTATTATAACCCTATCTATGAAAATTTGTCGATATATGCAGATTTAATTTTAGTGTTACATAAAATAATGTTTAACACTGCTGATACCCGAGCGAATTTGTGAGAACTTTGTGAAATTCGAACTCCCTTTTCTTGACTAAATGTCAATTATTCGTCGTGGTATACGCCTGTCCAGCGAAAGAAGTATGCGGGCGTAAAGCCGTATACTTTGCCGTTGCTACACGATCGAAGTAGTATGTGTGTACGTGTGGGGGTGCGCGCGCATTAGTTTCTGTTCCCCTACAGGCTAAACAGCGCTACGTAGAACGATGAAATTTCTGCAGGTTATCATGTCTGATTTCTTATTCGATATGATATACCTACAAATGTATTCTTCGGGTCAAGTGAGTGAAGGAAAGGGCGAAATCTCAAAAATTCACGATTTCCTCGAATATTTTACGTATACTATAGCTCCTAAATAGCTAACGGTGGCACTATGATCAGAACTTCGTCCCGCAAATCTCGGGGGAAATACCGAGACTCGTGCATTAAAGTGTAGTGAGCTCTGGAGCTCATCAAATGATTTTATCAAAGACTCTGCTTATTCAACCGGCCTCATCATATTTGATGTACTTAACGTTTTTTAAATAGAAACATCGTAACGATTTTTCTTCTAATTCGAACAGAAATATGTCATTAATACTTACTTTACCTCCTTGAAGCAATTTGTTGAACAAACACTAATGATTAGAATTCACCCTGTCATCGCGCATCGTACGTTTGTACAAATTTCAAGAGTAATCAACTTCACGAAATCAGTTTTTTTCGTTAGCTCCGGGATGTGCCGCACAAGTATGTCCATCAGAAAGCCGAACACTGAGAAATACTCAGGAAAAGAGCCATTTTCGTGAATGATTTAAATTTTGAATGAACGGTAAGAAATACTGTTTTCATGTTCGTATAATAGTTTGCCCGTCGTGGAGAATAATGAATGAATGGGAAGAATATTTAAGACGAAATTTTATTGTCATTGATTCTGAATGAATGTATGTTTAGTATCAATAGTCTTTCATATATGAAAAATAAAATACCGTTGAAACTTCGATGCATGCTAAATTCGACAACCCTTTTGTTGTTGGCTTATTGGAAATTTTCTTATACAGCCTCAAATTTCCCTACAAATAACCTATTTCTGTAGTTCACTCTGCCGTTATTTGAAATATTTGATTTCGTCACCCTTATTTTGCGCTGAATTTTATTTAAAAATTCATTTCACCACCTCACGTGAATAACGCAAAAGTCACCGTTGGTCGTACAGTTTATTTTTCAAGCATATCCATTCGATTTTTCAGTACCTATATCATTCGTGTATATGATTGAGTTCCGTGAAGTCTTCGAAAGCCATAGTAAATTCAATTACGGGCAGACTTTCGATCTCCAACCAATAAGGGCTACAAACCGTTCAAATAGTCCATCAGATTCACAAACGTCGAGTCGGAAAATTTCGCGGAAAACCATTCAGCGATTCGCTATCGAGTCGCGGCGTTTCGGCAGATCCACCACTTTGGTCGACGATCTCCATAACAATTGTATTTCATTTTTCTGCGTCAAGAAAGAAAATTATTTCCGTGGAAGTTGGAATTGAAAAAATTCCTGTTAAAAGTCGGTAGCGTCGGCCAAGGGAAAGGGCCGACCAGTGCGCTCGTGCGATTCCGCGCTGGCGAGAGCGACTTCTGCATCCAGTTTCCAGTATCGTTCCGGGCGTCAGGAGATGCGATCCAGACTCTCGCGCAATGTTAACTGTACGCGAATTGTCCCTTGGTTACGTCGAAATCTTTCGCGAATGTTGCCAGATTTTTTGTCTCTGCAACAAAACAGTTGAATCGGTTTGAGTGTAACGTATGTGACACTGTATATTCAGACCTTAGATGGGCTTATATCAAACCCTTATTACCTTCATAGACTGGATCTATTGATGCGGCATTGTTATAAACCTGAAAGGGTTTTTATATTTCTGTTCCCTTAGTACTCGTCAAATGATAATCCTTATTGGATTTTCGTTGTGGTTCAATGTGGTTTTCTCATAGTAACCTCTAGTTTAATATAGCCCTGCTGCATTTTCGCGGGAAAGCAAGTATGTTCAACTGAACGACCATTATCCTATAATAATTGAGGTGATGCTGTGCTACTATCCACATAACTATTTGTTCAATTAAAATTATTCTAACTGACGCGCTTTGGCGAATACAATTGTCTTTTGAATTGTCGAAATTAACCTTTACGTGTAGGTTCCTAGATGAGGATTACACTCTTTGGGGGGACTATCATAGTTTTTTTTTAATGGCCTTCGCTTCTTAAAGCAGCACGGCGATCCGCTTCCAAATTGTCTGGGGACCTGCTACATCTAATGGATGTGAATATTTCATAACCTTAACATAAGTTTGTCCTGGAAGGAATATATACTATAATCCGTCCAAACTTTATATAAGAAAACTTTGGTCTCCTTGATTTCCGTGTGGTCATCTTACATCTTAGCGAACAAAGCTTTCTATGGTAATCATACGCAAAAACCGCCGTCCATAGTTGTTCGCGCGTGTTAGACGATCTGCGCTCTATTGTATTTCATAGATGGAAGGAACTCTGTGTAGCGGAATTAGAACGGAATGATTAATCCAGAAAACGTAAGCTTTTTCGTACCGTATAGCTCTCTCGAGACGAGCAATCAATCTCGAGTTAATTCCTCGAATTAATTGTTGTTCACATTTTATTGGTTTAACAATTAGATCTATAAAATGTTTCAATGTTTATCCTGTTGAGATTCATTCAATATTCAACAGATCCTGATGAACTTTCCAATTTTTCGAAAGCATACACGATCGGTGCATTTTTTTAATGAGAAAATGTAGTTTTAATATACATATTGATCGGATTTTATTCAAACACTGTGGTGATCCAAATTTTTTGAATTTTCTATCGAAATTTTGTTCCCTTATATGTTGTGTCTCCATCAACTTCGAAATTGAACTCATTATATAGTCATTTCATTGAACTTTTACGTGAAAAAATATTTTAAATTTATATTGAATTTTGTAGAAATTTCTTTGAAGGTTGGGGACTATTGAACAGTCAAGCGATTTTCTACATTTACCATAATTTTCTTGTAGCACCTAGGACTTTTTTTTCATCTTCCAGGAATTTTAAATATTAATCATTGAATTCCCAAAAAATTTTCATCGATTTTTTGCTCATTTCAATTAGAGTAGGCACTATAAAGATTTTCTTGAAGAATTTCAAAAGCCTACAAATTTTCAGGATATGAGTTAGAACTTCTGAAAATGCAATGTGAAATGAAAATTTTTATACTGAATATGCAAATCGAAGATTGAGTATATAATACATTATTCAAACCTATAACGGTATTTGATCATCAAAACCTCATTTCAACTGAAGTAGGAAGAAGAAATTATTGAATATTGTGGAATTGTGGACTGATCCAAAATATCAGAAAATATCTGTGAATGAATAGAAAGGTAACCTTTTCCAATAAGTGATAATTGCTTAATTATTATAGTTTTCATAATTTGAATCATATGAACTGCATGCTACATCTTAATCGTTGATAACTGTTGAATTATTGAAACCCAAAATAATACCCTTATCAATCGCGTAGGATTCCATATTTTAGAAACGATTCCAAATTGACATAATCTTTGAGTCTACCTTTGCTGTTGTCACAGTGTAATTGCCTTTGTTCGGGTGTAATAGCTGTAGTTTGTTGGAACGTCCAACAGAATTATCGGAAACAGAAGTCCCTGAAAATGCCCACCACTCGTGCGAATTCGAACTTTTAATAGACCACGACATTACATCGCAACAAAGGACGTTCGACTTGATGGAAAGTTAAGTGATGGGCAGTAATTGCACTTAATTCCAACTGCACCGGCTGAAACTTATTGAATCTCAGGTTGGGGTTCTCAATAAAAAATTTCAAAAATTTGAATAACCAGGAGAGGGTATCACCCAAACCTCATGCAACATAAAATCGGACATTTTTCCCAATTTCTTAAGATTTACTTGTTTGTTAAATAAGCGCTGAAGATTCGAAAATGAAGCCGAATGAATTGCGAATGTCACTGAAAGGGGAAAGTATTTCCAGTTTTGGTAATCGGCTTAAAAGAAACTCCCAACTCAAGAGTGTTTCGATTCTAAACGAGGAAGTGGTTCGAAAGTTGCACCATAAATTTTATAGTTATTTCCACCCTCTCGTTTTCCCAAACATGTGTTTCACCTCTATTTATCTCGTACATTTTTCGCCCGTTGCTATCATTAAGAGTGTTCCCCGAATACGGTGAAGCTTAACTCGGTCAATATATCCTTTCATCTGGTGCGATTAGGCGAGAACGAAGATTTGTTTTTGAGCCCTGCTGTTTCATCAAAATCGCTTTGAATTTGGGATTAAGTGAAGCGATACGTATCAAATAGCGATTTAATCGGTTTGACGCACTTCTGCAAGATCCTTTTGGCTGATGAATGTTTCGACAGTTCCTCACTGGGGATCTTGAGGAATTTCAATGCTAATTAGGGTAGCCGATAATGTTCGAATTGATTTCAATTATACAGCGGTGGTGTTAGTTCAATATTTACCTTTCACGAAGATCACAAAGGATGTTTATCGTTCGCTTCGGTGTTCGATAGATTCGTAGGAAAATCAAACATATCTTCGATAATTATTGACTTATGTCCTCGACATGTTGAGGAGTTATGTTAAAGGTGGCGAAAAGAAATTGTCCAATGATCGGTACAATAAGCAAGAAATGAAAAATCTTTCTTTCTAGATTTGCTTTTTATTCAACGAAATACTTACCGAAAGCTAGGAAATTCATTTAGCGCATCAGTTTAGAAACAGCGCAAAAAGATGCTTTTCGTGACCCAGATCGGTTGAACAGTTATTATCAAAATTTAATATGTGCATTTTTGTCTCAATACCTATAAACTCCCTTTTTTCTTTCATCCCTGTTGTTTTGCCTAATTTTCCACTTGGAGAGTAAAATGATGTCTGATTATGCACTCACCATTGTTTTTATTTACTCAGTATAGTTGAGTAACTCCATATCTATGTCAAAGAACCTTCGTCATCCCCATTTTGGCTAGAGAAACAGTCAGTTTGCACTTCCTATCCAGCTAATTTCCCCTTTTCAATTAACTACCCCAGCTGCCGCCATCCCTGGAAATATTTTATTCTATATATGTTCCATAAACAGTTGTTAACGATGTCGAAATTCGGGTTTCATTCCATTTTAGTCATTTCAATTTGCAATCTGGAATATTCATCTAATTGTTGATTCATTCAACGTTGTCTTCTCATTGAAGAGCTTTAATGATCTGAAATATTTGTGGATGATGGAACATGAGAAAGGGGTAAAAAGTGGTAGATAAACGGGAAGATACAAATCTGGGATTCTCTCAAACCGGATGACCGCATTACAAAATAAAATCATAGCTCCCATTCAAATGAATCTCGAGAAAAATAAACTGGATGCCATATGTTGTATTATAAAAATACGAGAGTAGGGTGTTTACGAATCGGTTGAAAAACAAGAAGAAAATGGAAAAAAAAGTTCACATTATAGGTTGGCGTGGTTGAACAGGCCGTAAATGAATTGTGTCATATAAAAATAAGAATAAGGCCAATGGCAGAAGTTTTTGAAGCTGTTTTTCAGAGTGATTAATTTTTCTGAGTGACAATTTCTTTGGTCGCGTTTTTGCATGGGTAAAAACCATCGGTTGGCAACAGCGATGAAGTGTCTGAAACTACTGTGCATGCGCATAGTGGCGGGGTGAAGGATAATACTCATGAATTGAATTGTTGACATTGTGAATAAAAGTTCATATGCCATTGATACACTTCTGAAAACTTTATTCGGCCCATCATATCGATGGAGGCTTTTCGCCCATCTATTATAACATAAAAGTGAGCGTTCAAAAAAAAAAAAAAAAAACTCGCTGGGAATTGTTCCCCATGTCGAATCCAGAAGGATGAATTCTCGTCACTTTGTACGGCTCACAGTATGCAGATCTAAAAGGAAAATTCGCGATATCCCCAATGATGTGAAAATCCTAGCGAAATGGAAAATTTTCATCATGTTCTGTATGACGCTATCGATTACCAACTTGTCTTGCTTGATGTTTTGAATGATACTAAGACCCGTTGGTTCGTTGTTTTGATGTGAAAATCAATTCCCTGAAATGATGGACGATTTTTATTATTATTATTACATTCATCAAATACAATCATATGAATGGGAAACTTTTTGGAATCAGTTAGAAATTAAAATCTTTTTTGTTTCGTCTTTAATTAGACTCAGTTGAAGATATAACTTTGAAAAGAAATAAATTGGCGATTGTTAAACGGAAACAACGAATGAAATGGTCACTTTTATTTGAATTATTCCTCTCCAGAGATAATTTGTTTTTACACTTTCATCAATGCCGAGAGCTGAATTTATATTCATTTCCATAAAAAAGGGAGCACAGTTGAATCTGAATATTGTGAACTCAGTTGTCTTAGATATTTGTGTTGTTCAAGAGGCCCCATCTATAAGAGTGTTGTAACTTCAACAGGAATCAATACTATAAATGAGGATAAAGGTCGTCGTTGCACTTTTTAATTAATGAATAGTTTGTTTGAAGTATTGTGAAAATTGAAATGGACATTAACATTCAAGATTCTCAAGGTGACATCACACAGCAAATCTTCACTTCAACATTTCAAAATTATTCTGGACATTTAAGACATCGATAAATCAGCGAACCAGATATCGAGCGACTCTTTAAGTTGTCATTTTCAGGAGTGTACTGAGGTATAGGAAGTTATATCGGAAAATTCAACGTGAATAACAAATATTCAATTGATCCACAACTCTAGGTTTCACGAAAAAAAAAAAAAACCACGCCCGACACCTCCTATTGGAGTTGCTTAAGCATAGTCTAGTCACGTCTGCAGCAGATAGACGAAGAAGAAAACGATGAGGCTGGAAAATTAATAAATATCGAGCAATTTGCGGCTGCATGCATATCCGGTTGATGGAAGGAACGACAAGACGAAATGAGGAAATCTACCGAATGCTGACAGTCAATAAATGGAATCGCGAGCCGTGGAATTTCCTTGATGAAAATGGTTCTCTGATTCTAATGATTTACTTAAGCAATTTTTGCAGTCAAATTCATCATATTCGGAAATGCCTTTCCTTGATGTATTCGTAAAAAATTGATCTGCCTAATGTGGAACGTGGGGGACTATAATTTGAGCGTTTCATCGTATACGAAAATGCCGCTGGAGAATTCGTCCATCAATGTGATTCGTATGAATTGTCAGAGAAAATTTGACAACCTTCGACTCTATTTTTTCGCACAGACGTTATTATTGTTGATTAGTGATTGGCTCCCTACGCTCAATGAAGAAAAAGTATATGAAAAAAAATGGGTGGTCCTATTGGAGGAAAAGTTAAACCCACCGTCGCCACAGCACAGTAGATGAGAATATGGGGTTGATCAAATTCAGTAGTTTTTTCAAAGAAACATTTCACTCCTATTTCTCTGTTTCCCGATACGATGCGTTATTTGATCATTCCAGACGTTTTGGAACACCCGGTATATACTGATGAAAGCAACCCTAACACCCATGACGAAATTGACGGGATATTATTCATTATATCAAACGCATTAAACGGTAGCAGTGCGAATGGCATGATGAAAGACGTTTGAGTATTTTAAAAAAAAATTCCCTTCAAAACACCGAATGGAATTTCGGTTTGATGGCATTTGTCAGAACATTTCCGACAATTAATTACTTTCGATATCAAACGGAGTGTTATACAATGAGAAAAATTGCTCCATGATTATATACCCACGCCAGTTGTGCCCGAAAAATCAAATAGCCTCCAAACGCGCAAGATATTTGCAATTTAAACAGCGACCGGGGAAGCCTGGAACAACATGGCAATATTCGGGAGCATTCAATATTCTCCGAATTCATAGTTGAATCGGTATAACACGATAAAAAATATACGTGATCAGGTTCATTAAGTATATCGAAAAATGTGGTTCTCATTTTATAAAATGTGGAACCCCGGTTGGCCAAAGGGAATATCATTCGCATGGTAATACGAGAACCTGATGTGGAAAGTTATGGTAGTTTCAGAAATTCAGAATCGTAAACGGAAGCCGTTTTTTGTTCCATATCAAGAAGAAATTCTATCTCGAATCTGTGCCACGTTGGATTAGAGTTTTTATTGTACATTTTACGTGAGAATCAGAGAGGAGATGAAACCGCGAGATACAGGGCAAATTTCCCTCGTTTCGGCAGCTTCCCCATCCCTTTCGAAGCAAATTGGGGACCGTTTAATGACCTAATGAACTTATCTTTCCAATAGGTCCGATATCACTTCTAAACTGCCGATTCGAAAAATCTGGGCCTAAAAATATACTTTTTAGATGTTACTGAATCCAGCTCTATATTTTCTTCATCACTTCTTGAGAGCGCTTCCTATAATAAAGATGATGAACAAAGTGTTTGCTGGTTTGATGCCCTGGATGAACGTTTTCGAATACCTACTTAATCCGGCCGTAAATCTGTACAGATTATAGGAATTTGTGCGATATTTTTCAGTTCGCGCTCGTATATCTGAAAGTAAATGTTTCCTGGACTGAAATGACAATGCGAATGGAGGAATAACCAATTATACTCATTGTTGGCGGAGGTCAATGATGCAATTGGTCAACGAAATGAAAAATATTTTACTACCGCTAATTGCAAGCACACTCGTGCTGAAAATATGGATTAACGTTATTTCATACCTGTTAAGCACGTCAACAGAGGTTTTTTTTTGGGGCGTCGACATTGTTTGCTTAAGCACCTAAATAAATATCGTTTATAATACCGAGTATTAATCAGTAGACGTTTACGGAGGACTATTTGGCTATTTCAACTCGAAAGTTGGATTACAGAAGGTTACGACAACGCTCTCTTATTTTAAAATATTTTGAGTTCTTTTGTACTTCAGGTGAATATCATAATAGAATCCACGAAAACAAGGTTATCGATTAGTTAAGAAAACGTCAATTGTTGTGCTTTTTTCGCAGCATTCTCAGTTATATTCTGCTCAGAAAATGCAAACTGCTTGATATAAATTTTCAACAACAAATGAATTCCGCGACTAGATGCATGTCGCAAATTTTCGCTTCAAGTAAATCATTATGTCTAAAAGACACGCGCTGTCGTGTGCTATCATACGATTTCAGCGAGTTCTTGAATGTATTTTATGAAAGAAACGGAGAGCAACTGTCATCATGTTTGATAACATTTCGATTGTGAATGTCAAAACGTTTCGATGAAGGTTTTTCTATCTCGAATCATTTTTCCCTTGTTGTTTGTGTTTCCTTTGAAGTTGCAGATTAGCTTCACTTCATTTGTCAGCTAATACTGTCAGGAAAATTAACCAATTCTTAGGATTTTCCGATGGACTGATTGAATGAATATCTTTTGGGCATTTTTAAAGAGTGAAGAAAAATTAACATCAGCATCGAGATTCATGAAGTGAATCGAAATATTGCGTTCCATTTTTGCCCAAAATGTATTGATTTTCCAGGAATTAGTTATGTTTGATTACTGATCGGTCTACATGATCACCACCCGGCGTCTACCAATATGTAATCTTATCGGAATGAAATTATCACATCAATTCTAAATGAAAGTTTCTGACCCGATACGTTTAATAACAGTAGTTTGATGTATTTCATGATGGTATACAATTTCAACAATCCAACCACGTATCTCTTCAATTTATGAACGATCTGTACGTCAGGTGCCAGGAAAAATAGTCGAATCGGAATGAGAGAGTGAATTAATGTTGAGGATAGCCGACGTTCTAATTTTCGGGGGTCCCGTGATCCGGGTTTTATAATTTCGCGAATAGGATCGGTTCTCGGTCTCTTTTATAACAATGGAACGGGTCGAGTTCGATCCGGGGATCTGGAATGATGATCGGACAATTCTTTCAATATTGACAACAGAATGCATTCCACATACTACTCAGCATAATTTCCTTTTTCTATAACTAGACATAGTAGAAATTTAATGCATTATTGATCCCCTTTTATGTGGTACAAATTAAAGAAACAATGACATCGAGTGTGATTAGCAACATTTTATTTTTTCACTACCATTAGCATATGGTAATAGGGTAGAAGCTTACTTTTAGTTCCATTCCGATAGCCCGTATATAAATATAATGAGGGTTTCATTCTGTGATACGGAAAATTAACGACGCGTTCGAAAAACGCCTCCCATTAACATGAAAATTGGGATGAAACGAAGTGTGATTAATACAAAATACAGCGATCAGTAGACGGTTTAACGGTGGGGAAAATAGATAGTTGATTTGAAATATGTAGAGAGCCAGTTTCCAAGTTGGATATTAATATTGAAGTGGGAACGGAGGGGTGGTCGACCGATTAATTTAAATGAAATTATTCGGTGATTTTGATGTGTCTGCTAATAAGGTATATTCGGCTTTATTTTTTAATATTGTGAATATTGTATTCTTTACAAATAAGTTTTCATGAACATCCGGTCGAAGGTATTCTTGTTATGAATATATCGCAATATAAATTATCAAAGACTGAACTGATATCCAAAAAAGTCGCTAATGCATCTGTTTTAGTGTCCCTGGCATCTTCTATGACGTTGCTTTGTCCAACATTGTAATCCATCTTTGACAATAGATTTTGCTTGCGGTTCATTTTGTGGCTCTTTCTATTGATGTTTCTTAATAAGAAACCAAATATTATCTTTCTACGAATGAGTGATAGAAAAAGTTCTACCAACCATAATATATATCCAAATACTTTGTCTCTTTTCACTAACCAATTTCTGAAATGAAGCTATAAATCCCTTATAATTCCATTGAGCTCCCTCGGATTTTTAGGTGTATGTCAACGTGAAAACAGTGGCTGAGGAAACGTTAATAAACACGCATCCTGTTCAATCTCGGCGAATAGTTTCATAAGTTAGGACATGAGATTTCAGCTCGTTTTGTCGGTGCTCTATCTGACCCAAACAAGGCGTCGGCTCTTTGAAGAAACTAATTTGACTGCTTGATGTGACAGTGGTTAGGAACTTAGACAAACGTTGTCAGCGTAATTACTTCATCACACAAACGCACGGTCGTTTAGTCCCGGCGAAGGAAACGCCGTTGCCGCACATTTTATTTCCTTCTTTATTTGAAACGTGATGATATGTTGGAAAATAATTTTATCTTTAATATATCGACAGTATAAAAACGAAATTTTCAGTATGATGGATAAGAGCACAATATCACCTAGACGTAAGGAATGAATACGTATTACAACTATCAAAAAACACAACCGCATATACCAGTAGTGAATATGATTGAGCGAAATATAATTTCACTTTCGATAACTGATGTGCAAAAAATGTAGAATAACGGCAAATTTGCCATTGCGTTGATCAATGACGACGATTTCCTTCACTCCCGCCAATATGCACATGCGCGGTAAGCACGTGTCGATTTCGATTTCGAGAGCGGTTCATTCTATTCGGAATTGGCTCGCCACCTTCCCGTGAAATACTCGGCAAGGTCCGTTGTCTACTCAAATATTGTAAATTCAGTTTTGTCAAATCCATTCAAATCAATGTCAGAGATGTTTTGCCTAACGAAAGTCAACTGTTAAATAGAACCAGCTTTGCTTCCCCATGCATGGTGCTTGGTTTATATCAAAGGGAAGAATCGATCGACTCAAATGTACAACAGGAATCAACCACCCTCGGGGTTTATCAGTTCTGATAATTAAATTTCCATATCTGAGAATGAGACTGACTTTTTCATTAATTTTGAAGTGAAAGTGAATATAGCAATAAATTTCAGTCTTCATTCCATACTGGCATGTATGCGGAATAACGTTTCATATTCACACGCATTTCAGATGGAATTCCGTCCACCAATCCGTAAATATACGTGATCAAAAAATATGCGATACCCAACACGCAACGCCAAAACGTTCGAATTTATCGGTCAAATTGACTGTACAAAATTCGATAAATCCCATTACGAGTGAGAAAGGCTGAAAATATTAATGTCGAAACAAACTCGTCGCATGTGTCATTGGTTTTTGGCGATATTTTTCGTGTTACAATAATAGAACGCCTTGACACGATAAGACCAGATTTATGCGAAAATAAAGAACTTTCTTCAACTTCACATTGGCGTACCTTAAAGCTTTGAATCCGAAAAGAAATTGTTACTTTCATGCAGTTGGATATAACGCTTATCCTAGTGCGGTCGTTGCTTTTCATCGCGCTTTTTCCAAACATAAATTATTTTATTATCTATTGAAAGAACAATGACGCGATTCTGGCTTCATACGGTGAACGAAACTGGTTGTTTTTTCTCCGTTCTGTAGCTTAACCTTAGCCGTTGGTAAAAGGGGCATAAATAAGCCGCCAAATCGAAGCGTATCTAAGGGCGTCTGCGTTCCCAGATATCGGAAAGTGAGATTTGCGAAGCAGCTACGCGAATTTATATCTCACGTTGTTTTTCAGTAGATAATGAGCAGATTTATAGTTCGGTAGAGGGGTTGTAACGGAAGTAATGGAGAAAAACGATATTATTTCGACTTCTTGGCATCACGATCTCTTTTGATATAAAGTGTAAATAATATTAGAGTGTGAACATATTACTCATCGAGAATATGTCAGTTCCATCCCCGCTTGGAAACTTGTCGACATTAATACGTAACCTTTTTGCACTTTCGACTCCTGGATCTCTCATGTTAAGGGGTTCGCTTTCTTGCCCCGTTATTTCCTCTTGCGCTCACCTTCGTCCGCCTTCAACTGACATTCTCCAGGAAATTTATCATATACCCCCATCCTGTTCTCCAAATTTTCGCTGAATACAGCCAGACTGTTTTATGGAAAACGATTTTCCTGCTTCCGATATAAACCACTTCGTTTTCGTTTGTAATTGAATCCCGAAAGTATTCGTTCGGACTAAAATGAAAATCCAAAAATGGAGCTCTAACTCCTGACCACTATTAGACGGAATAAAATTTTTGGTTTAAATAATATGGCTGGATAAATGCAGAATGAAATAAACATAGTGAAATAATTTCGCGATGGTCTGGAAATGAATTTAATAATTTTCAGAACGCACATTCGCACTAGCATCGTGTTGTTGGCGATTAATCTGTAGCCAAATTATTCATTTCCCCATACTGTTAAATTTTAAATATAACCGTGATGTATATTTACTTCTCGAAATGAGCTTTCACATGTGGCTTCCAACATTATCATGCTGATGTTTTCCGGGTTTCGCATGAAAATTATTCCAGTCGCTTTAATCGTTGCAAATGAATTGAATATAAATTTATTCATTCATTTTAAACGTAAGGGACCCATTAGGCATGATGGTTTCAAGTACGTTTTCTCGTGGAGTTTCATTCTATTTTACTTGTGTTCATTTTCGTTTCGTCTGTTCGGTTTGATAACCGACCGTAATTTCCATCTGTTTACTTAAATGACTTGTTTAAATAATCGGATTTCTGTATAGTCTCTGTACCCCATGACAACATTTCATTTCGTTCGACTTTTCTGTTGCCGTAGTACTTATTTCACTAGTCTCTAATCTCCTTATTTTATACACTTTCAGTGAAATCGACATTTCTTACTTATTGAAGTGAATGCTTCTTTAGGCGCGTTTTGGTATGGGTTAAAACAATTCGTTTAGCGGCACCTCCAAATCGTCATCGACACTTGCTTACTGTGCATGTGCGTAGTGGCGAGAGTGAGTATAACATATTTTTGCACGATTCGATGCTGAATCCATTTCCCATTTCATCATCTAGATTCAGCCAAAATTCGAACGAAAGTTCGTTGTTTAATAAGATTAATAAGAATAGAACTCAATGAGCATCCCACGGGAAATTCGAAGTATTAGCGGAAAAAACATTCCATTATAAATAAAATGATCGGATTTAAATAGAAATCGTATTATATCAATTAAAGCCTTTTTGCATTTTTGTGTGATGTTATTTTGATCCAATTATTTCCATCAAACAAAATAACTCTGAAAACGTATTCATGGTGTTGGGAAAATTTCCATGAAATTTAAATACATCTTCGAAGCTTTCCAGAGGAAGGGTAGAGTTTCTAACAAACAAAATGTTTGTGTTAGTTTCCATCAGAGATAGGAAAAATTTCGAAAGGTTTCATTCCCCATCATTTCTTATGATGAAAACATGATTTCAGAGGAAATCTGAGGAATGAAATTCACTATATCATAGGATCTTACTTGAGCGGATTTGAATTTCAAATGCGTTCCCCTAGTTTGAAATTCTTTCATTTAATAATGAGAGAAAAAAAGAAATATGGGGACGACAGGTTCAGAATTGAATAATTTCAAACCTTCCCACATACATATTCATCAGAATTGAAATTAACACAATTCATATTCATGATTTCCCCTTGTTTGTACAATTGGAAATTGAACGTTATTGTTATTTCGTTATGATCCAAATAAACAAGTATAGGTGGATATGAGCGCACAATGCCGAAACGCGGTGTGATTGTTCGATGTAATTGCTTTTTCGCCCTTCGTATAAGAACAATTCGCAGAGGATATCGAATCCGATTCCTCTGGTGACGATCGCGAAAATCGATAACTTTCCACCTGAAAGGCGATTCTTATCAAAGGGGTAAATCTCTTTTGGGAGAGATTCTGCGACGTTTCGATGGATGGAAAGACTAACCCCTGCATTACACTCGGGCGACGCTTTCCATTTTTCTTGAGATCTCGCGAAGCGTAATTCGAACCGTAGCATTTCAGCTCGCCTGATCCTCCTGAAAGGATAAAGATCCTTTTGTTTCCGGCTACTAAGGTTTTGTTGTATCACTTTTAACGCAACGTGATTACGACAGTTCCAGCTGTCTGGGAGAATATTACGCGCTCCACCTGAAACGTCTCCCCACGGTCCCACAAATAACGTCTCGCCGGAATGCAAATATTTGATTGAGAATCTCTATTCGATTCATGACGAAAATTATGTTGTCTCTAGAGATGAAGTATTACATGATTTGGTTCATTGATCGATGTTCGCTATTATAAAGCAGATATCCCTACTATTTTTATCACACAGGTGTAGAACCTGATAACTGCAATTAATGCTTTTTCACGAGATTTGTTCAGAAATCAGAGGTGATGAACTCTGGGATGCGTTGAAGTCTTGGATATAGTTTCCCACTCAAAAATCGCCGAATGTCGTGGTCTCACGTCCTGTACAGGATGATCGGCTTTCTCACCTCTTAATTCAAATTTCCCGTGCAGTAACCATGTGGAACCAGACCGAAAATCTTATTGGGAACATAGTCACGATTTCGATGGCAACCTATATAACCGGTCCGCAATAATTGAAACGAATAACATCAACTAAAGTTTGTGCTCTGGCGTGTTGCGAACGACGCTTCACGTCGAATCATGACGCCCTGCGAGCCGGGCCAACTCTCCTCATCCTTCTAAATGGCGCTTCCCGATAATCAGCATCTTCTCGCCTCGCTACTTCGGCTTTTAGTCGGTGAGTAATTTTTCGTTTCTCGCCGGGGCAATGAACCATTCGGAATATGGAACGTTTAATGTATAACTAAAACGATATTTTCTCGTAGAATTTTCCAATTAAACGCGATTCTTCTTTGTTTCAGGTGAGTCCAAGCTTTTTTTTTTGATAACGTAAGTATTGAAAACGGAACGGAACGTGAACGACGAGGGGTAATTGGAATTTGAATTTCTTACGCCTCTTCGCTTATTTTTCCTTTTAAATCACCACGTTTTCCCATCCGGGCTCTGGATACTGTTATTTAATTAGGACCTGTACGAGGTCGCCGTTTGTCATTACATACGCCATCACCAACGGCGTCCGTAATTATTTAAGAATTTATGACTGTTAATGTGTACCGAAACGTTAAATATATAACACTTCTCGCTCTGAATAGAGTGATTTTCAAAAAAAAAACAAACGAATTTAAATCTATTCGAAATGTTCGTTAATGGAAATTTCTCCTGAAAATTTCGCAAATAATTCGTTGAAGTAAGTTAAATCAAAAAAATTATTTCAATTTCGTCTGACAAACGTCATGAAACCAACCGATAAAGGAAGCACATCTTCCTCTAATTCCTAAGGAACCCGCTCGACCACAAAAAGCTTTCGTTTAATCCTCGAACATTAAATTTTAAATGAATTTAAAAAGGGATTCGGTTCGTTTTCTTTGACAGAAATGGGAAAAAGTCGAGTTAGCCCCTTTTTTGTAACGAATGCAACAGTGTGAGTTCAGTCAGAGAACCATAAATATTCAGATTAGTGTTAAAACGAAAATCGGTACGTTGCGTTTGCGCTGCTGAAAAATCAAACCAAATAGATCATTTTATGGAAATTTTGGGTACTCTGCTATCAGGACAGAATCAGATTCGGCCTTTGATTCGTTGCAAAAGAGAACGATTAGCAGAAATATTCGCTCCAGAAATAGAAAAACTCATTTCGAACAGGTACTCAATTTTCCAAATTTGAATTTGGTTTGGAATATTTGCGGCTACCCTTTTTCTCCATAAAGGACGAGATTCTTCCTTTGTTTTGACATGAAAACATAACTTTACATTCTCAACGCTTTTTTGATGTAATAACCGCGAACACTGGATATTCACGGAACAAAATATTCAGAACCCACGAAACTGAAACATCCTGTAACATTCCTGCTACAACTCTCTCATCGACATTGTGTCGAATCTTCTACCCATATTATACACCGCAACAACTTGGTGCTTTTTGATATGATCAACGAATTTTCTCGATACGTGGCTTTCGCTTCTGCATCAAAGGAAATAGGGACCATATCGGCTTAAAATATCTCAATTTTATGAGGTTAATGGCAGCAAGGTATGTGAAAGAGCGATAAGCTTAGGTAATTGGCTTCTTCACGACACATAACTTCAGATTAATAATTTTTCCGGAATGTTCAATGATGCAAATGTGATTAGTCGTATAGATATTTGCAATTTTATTAGGAAGACGTTTTCATATGATCAACTGAATTTATATAACTCTGGAACAATATTATTCTTGAATTCTAAAGAAGATCCGATGATCCTTTGGTGGTATCATTTCAAATGTCTGCGAGATGCGAGTCCAGAATCTAAACAAATTGATGATGATCAACTGAAAGAACAAGATGTTCAAGTTGTGACCAGAAGCTGAAGGAGAGGACCAGGTCTGGTGTTCCTTCATAAGAATAAGAATACCTAGATGTGAAAATAATCATACTTGTGCAATGGTGGCCGATTTGCAAGAACTATTGGCAGTATTGCAGATGATATTGCCAAATCAAAGTAATAAAGGGACAAAGCCAGGAATGAAGAGATGGTAGATACAGAAAGGAAGCCCACATATGTCGATTATTGAAATCAGTATGATCACAAACAACCGTCATGGCATTGCAATAACAAATTTCCCAAATATTTGATTTCGCGACCAAAGACGGATCCATGTGTATATTGATGTAAAAAAGGTGAAGACTTGACTTTGTTATGCCTTTTTGTCGATGATTGCTTGGCAATTTGGGTGACGGAACCTTTTCTTATCAACCTCAGGACAAAACAGGAGTAACTTTTTTGTATTTCAATAACCACCCCAAAATCATCGCATATTGTTAGTAAACTTTGCTACAACTCAAACAAATCTGCAAAACTCTGATATTACAAAAATAATTACAAACTACGAGGTAACCCTAATGTTATGCTCATTAGTGTCAAGCTAGATTAGTTATATACTTACTTATTTTATTTGCTAATCGAATATAATTCTGAAATTTTCTCTGCTTCTGAGGAGTTGTCATTTTGCTCACGGGGTAAAAATATATTTTTTCAACATAGAAGCTGAATTGGTTTTTGCGATTGTGATTTCCGCTATTTGGGTCAGACATCTATCCGTACGTCTGCGACCGGATCATTGTACCTTTTGGCATGGAATTTCGATCATGTGAAAGTGATTAACTTGAATATCGTCACCAACAATGTGAATAGTATCAAATTATATTCGACATTGGATTTAACATTTATAATTCAGATATCCAGTTGGATATCACGTCGCTGCTTGCATCTAGTTCATTCTTCTAAATGAACCACAGCGCTGGTGAAATATATTTGTCTATTGAAAAGTCGTAGCTTCGAGTTAGGAATTGATGTTATCGCCGCATTCGAATGGTTGACGAGTCTTCAAAGCGTCCAGGAGAAACTATCGGCGGCATCGTTTTGTCCTGAATAATTCGGAATAACGGAAGATTCTCGATCGTATCTTTAGGATTCGTATCAATCTAGTCTCAATAATTCGAAAGTAACATGTTTTAGACGGTTTTCCCGAATACGTGAAAATATTTGATAGCATCCCGGCAGAAGTTCCTCAGACTCGACTGCACTTTGATAATAATTGAATTTCTCTTTGTATGTTAGATAGTTTCCACTCTCGACAGGTGTTGTTCAAGTTTCTAAGGCACGTTCCACTCATAATGGCCGGCCGTCTGCGAAGCGAGTTTCCGTTTGTTATTTGATGTTAAACGGGCTGATCGTTGAATCACGACTGTTATATGTGCTGTTACATTTTTACATTTACATTTGCATTTACATTTTAACACAGAACTAATCGATAATCAATCCCTCCATGTGGAATAAGTTTTTTTGTGCTCAGTTCTGCCGGCTGACTTGTTAACCTACTAACGATTAGTGCATTGTATTCTTTTGCATACATTGAGACGAATTTAATCAAGGAAAGCTTTCGAAGGACATAAGGACCCCGGATATATCCACAAGTGCACCATCCGATTTCGTGATTCTCTTCCTGAGGCATTCTTTAGGGGAAAACGAAATGTAGATGTATTTCAGATACTTTTAAACCAACGATTTGAATGCATTCAGAGAATTTGTACTTCTGAAATGAACCGTTAGGTTCTATTTTTCGCATGTGTTGTCAATCTCTTCATAACTTATATCTCAGATGGTTGTTGAAAAATAAGATTCTTCGGAGGTAATGTCAATATGTTTAACTTTAATAAACCGTGGGCGTCAAAATAATGGAATGAATTCATTTTTGGAGAATCCGAAATTTCATCGTAATAGCACTCCATTCCACCTTGTACTATCTATATTAGGAACTTATGTGGCAGCTCTTTGGAGAAATCTTTCTGCAAGATATTTCTATGTTGAAGATACAAACGAAGAGAGGAGACTTCTTGAACAATTTTAAGAAAAAAGGCTCTCAATTCCATTTCTGAGATACATTCTAGTGCTACAGTCATCAGAAAAAAGACAGTATTTCTTGATAAAAGATATTTAGAAATATTCATTCATATCAGTTTTGATCTTTGAAATTATGTGTCTTATATAATTCGTACAACATCTGCATAATGTACGATGATTTTGTCACTCATTTTTGTGGATATGACATTTCTAACTATAGATGGAACATAGTGTATAAGATTCTAGTGGATCAAATGAATGAGCATTTCACAGCGCGTCTCGTTCTTTAATTAAATATGTGGCATACGTCGGCAATAATCTGACGGGTGAATGCAAATTGAAGATTAGAACGTCATGTGTCTTCGCGGTCCAAACGGGACTAAACAATTTCTCGCCATCATGTTTCGCGCAATTGTGCGAGATTGAAATCAACGGAGGGCGATTGAGATGGAGGATATCCCTGAAGGGGAATCAGATAATGTGCACGTCTTAGAAATAATGTTTCACGCGGAAAAGATCTGATAGCTTCGGCTTTATATAGGCTTACAAGTTGGAAATCTATTGGAGCGACTCCTGGAATTGATATATCATCAGTCATTGCCGGGGCGTTATCAATTAGCTCATCCGGTAGATATACGACGTCTGCAGCGGAACCGACTAAACGAATTGCTGTTCACGATCGCATCCTGCGACGATGTATCATTTTCACTGTATCCGAAAGACTGCCACAGCTAGTGAAAAATAAAGACAGTGATGTAAATCGCTTTTGGTGGCAGGTGGGAAACATACAAACGCTTTCAACTAAACAACTACCATAATTGTGAGTTAAAGAAGATTAATAAGGACGAAGAGAGAAGGACATGTTCGAAAGTACAATCGAATCTTTTTCTGGTTATAGCAGAGGCAAGATTATTGAAAAAATATGATTAAACCCAGTAAAAGATTTTCGTTACATTCAAATGAAGTGGAATTATTCCATAAATTTGTACAAGGAATCCTCTTTTCCTGAATAAGAATATTATATTACCTACAAACCAGTCAATTTGTACGCGTTGTGACTGCCTAAAAACTGAATCATCTGTTTGTTGAATATACAAAGTCACACCTTGATGTGCTGATAGCCTTTAATTATTCCAAAGCATATGACAGGAGGTTAATATTGCTTCAATGAATTAAACGCAAAAGTTTTTCGAGTGGCACTCAGAAAGTAGAGTTATTTGACGGAATATCTCGTGTAGGATTGACGTTCAATCTTCAGAGCCCAGATGCACAAGAAGTTTTTATTAATTGCTTCTCTATGTTGATGACATACAGTTGATGCCTCGTTTTTTCAGGCTCATGTAGAAAATGCGTTGGTTAAAAGTTAAAAGAACCTATTGTTCTTTCAAATGCTGTAAAATAGCAATATAAAATTCATCAGTTTCAGCAATCAAATTAAGCGTTATTCATCATCTCGTTAATTTCAAAGCAAACTGTTCAAGCAACTTGGATAACAAGGGAATCGATTTCAACAAACGGGACATGCTCGATCTTGACACTGGACCTAAAACAGATAGGCTTTTAAATTTTGAATATAGTCCATACCCGAACGCGCCTATTGTGTAATAAGTATTGATTGGTTTCAAGCTGCGCTCAATGATAATTATACGAAGAGTCCTCGCGGATCAATGGTTCGAGCAATTAACTGGAGATTTCAGAGGCTGAAACGATAATTGCGCGACGGTTTTCGGTCGAAAATTAATTTTCCTTTCCGGCTTTTCCGCAGCTAGTGTAATGTGCAAACATTAAGAATCGCTTCGATTTGCCGGTTCAAGTTTGTTTATTTGCTGCGGCTGAAGTGCGCAATGTACTTGGCGTGAAGCGTGGTTTATAAACATAATACATCCGATGGGTACGGAAGGGCCACGTTTCTGTAGCAACAAGAAAATTGGATACACTTCACGATAATTGATGTCGTTTTAATTTAATTGAATGCAACCGGCAGCAGGGAAATGGTACAATTCAATTTTTCTTTGTGCCATACCACGTCGACCTATGATATCAATATCATATTGTTCGCAAGTAGGGTGCTTGCGTCTATCTGAATGCGAATCGATTAATTAGCAAGTATTACAAAGTTTTGTTATAAAGGAAGATATCCATAACGAGCCTTTCATAGGACGAATAAAATCTTTTCCGACCGCAAGTGCAGATTTATATCTATTTTAAGTCCCTTTTAATTGCTTTCGACTGCGAATAAATTAGAGAACGAGAGGAATTATTTGGCCCACATTTCTCGGTGTCGAATAAAATAGCGGATTCGTTTTGAACTAGTTAGATATTTTATTCAAATTCTGCGGAAGGGAAATTTTTCTTTTCGCAATTCATAGACGTACGTATGAAATAATTAGAATTTTAACCCATACCGCTTGGATGTGTTCTACATATAAAGTCCGTAGTCTGTAGATGCACTAATGATGACCATTATAGTTAGATGTTGCTAAAGAAAAAGTATTATACAACGCAGTTCTTGAATATTCTTCATCTCATGTTGAAACCTATTTAACCAAGTCACTGAGTAGCTAATAAAAGTGACAGACATCTCTACTGGTATAATAAATTTTATAAAAATAAATTACATGTCAAAATAGTTGACCAAGTAGATCTACGTCAGAATTGTTCAAAACCTACGGGTGAAAGGAAAGCTTCAGATTGAAATATCGATACATACCCTCGCACTTTTCTCCCAGGGAAAGATATCATCTCAAATCGGATATGGCAGACGATCTCCAATATTTTACTTGCACGTCTTTGATATAAATATATGAGAGATGAAGTCGACACGTTTGCCCGTATTCTCCTTACGGAAACAACAAATTCTCACAAGGGTATTTGAAGATATCAAAAGGGCGATGATGCGTTTCATAAGTTGATCAAATTCCGGAATTTCGTCGTTGTAGTGAGGATTTCTGTCGGTGACAGCGTTGGAGGTGACAAATTTCTCAAAGTTCCGCTGCGTTTTCTTTTCATTTCGTGGATGGGGTCAATCGTGGCAGCGGAGTTTCATTAGGGTTTTCTCATGAACCGCAATACATCTTCCGGCGTGTTTTATTCGCTATAATGAAGATTCATTGCACAACACTATCGATGGACGGGGTTTTCATTAAAAACGTTTCCATTTGCAACAGAATTTATATGATTTAATCGGGGTTCACGATATCGACGTTGACATCGTATTGCTGATACTTTATGGTTTTATTTTTCCCTTAAAATTTTTTTTTCATACGATACATTTGAATCCTATCCTTAGCTCGATCATTGCAAAGTGGAACAATTTTTCAAGTTCTTAGTGTTTTTGCTATTCAATCTTCATTAGTATAGTATTCTATATCTATTTATTCATGTACATTGCGATAGTCTTACTAAAAAAAGCATTCGAGATTTCCGAAAAGAAAACCCACACTCAATGGAATATCCGGCTGTTCAGCCTCCCTCCTTTGTAGATTATGGTTTCCCAGTCATATGTTGACAGATTGAGTCAATTTGAACGAAAACGAAAAGTTGCCTCACGCCTATATGGTTCACTGCTTTGATATCATCTCCAACATTGATTAGATCCTCTCTTGTCATAAGACATGAATAACGACGCTCTTAAATCGAGTTCGAACACGTTTTCTTGGGATGGAGGTTTTATTTCACTCAATTCTTTTATTTCCTGTTCAATTATTCATGGTGATGAGGTGGATAGAGGATCGGTGTTTAATATTCGGAGAATAAGGAATAATTGTGCGTTGTCTATTCTGCCATTTCGTATCTTACCTTTGTAATTGGGCATGATTCGTTGAATTAGGCTGGCGTGACACGAAAATCGGTTATTCAGAACCATTAGTCTACAGTTATTCAGGAGATGATAATCCAGAATTTGAATGAGCTAACTAATCAGTTGAATTTAATCAATAATGGGAATATTCATTGACATTTGACTGAAAGTTCACAATAACTGATCGGTAAAAATTTATGAGACAGCTTATTCTATTATTCGTACCTGCCTTTTAAGGTTTCCAACGTAATGAAGTGTGTAGATAATCTTTGTCACCTCATGTTTGGTTTATTGAATAATTCAAACATTCATCAGAGAAGTGCGAATTTGTGTAAATGTCTACAAATTAGTACAAATTATGACTTTACCCATAGGTTGTCGTATAGCTACTGTACTACTAAACCGTTTCTGTTTTTCCTGGACGGGACTGAAAAGTTGTCGCAAAACTGTCACGTTCCTGCAACAAATTACCTCGATGTCATCTTGAACTCTGCCTGACATCGACTAGTCCCCGTATTATAAAAAAGCGGAAGGCTAATCTACGTTTTAAGGCTCATAAAATTGAAAGTTTTCCCATGTCGCTCTAATTATAAATGAATCTAGTGTCGCTGCTCCCAACGCGGCTCCTTTGTATACATTGCTTTTGAAGCTAGACCAAAAACGGATGCGGAGTTACGACCCCGACTTTTCGTGACGACTTTTCCCATGCAAATTCCGGGGACTTTCTCAAAGCGCCGCATTTAACGCGACACATTCTCGACAACGACGTCGGAGGCATCCAACAAAAATCGATAGTCCGTATTCTGCGATGAACAATGGTCTCCTAAACGATTAAACATTTCGAACAACATTCTTCATGCGCGAAACGCTGGAACGCACAAATTTTTCGCGATAAAAAAGATTCATTATTACGAAAATTATTTAAGGTACAAGTGAAGATAAATGATGATTTAATTATGTATACTCGTAGAATAATCGAAATATTATGCTAATTGCAATAAGCGATATATATCACATTTTTTTGTCTCATTGCACCGAGCCAACACAACTCCAGATTGATTAAAAAAACGTTGTAATGAAATAATTATGGAATTAATGGAATGGGAAGTGTAAAAATTGAAGACCTAAGCGTCTTCCAAAAATTGCATTACTGCATTATTTGATAAACTCCAAATGTAACTTTACAATGAGCGGTGAATGAGTAATAGTATTCGCTTCACAGTGCTCTAAAACCTTGCCTATCTCATAGAATTGAGAAATATTGACTGAGAACGTTTCTATGGAAGTGGTCTGATATCATTCTTTAGTAAATGATCAAAAAAAAAAAAATTATAACGACCATTTCCATCGATTTTTGCTTTAACGTTATTATTTTTGTCGCCACGCGGGCAAAACAAATTGAAACTGTCTCGAAGTTTATTGTGAGACCCACAGATTGACAGAGCAATAAAAAAAAACCAAAAAAATATAACATTGAATTCTAAGTACACTCCTTTATGTTGAAAAAATCAATAAGGACTTCACATCCAACGAATATTATGCATTTTGAGAAAAATATAAATTGCCTACGGTTCATAAAATGCCGTCGTAATGGAAAAGAATTTTCAATAATTCGTTTTTCCGACTCAAATATTGCATTCTAAGTGCACCAAAAAACCCGGCAGTCTGATTTAGCAAACAATGATTTAATAATGCGACTTTTTGTTCTCATCTGGCAAACATCATTTTCAATATTAATATTTTTCCAATTAAATTTTGTTCGTCTATGGAATTATGGTGTGCTTTTACGACATTCAGTAAAACAAATATTCCAAGTGCTGCAGGTTTTAGTTTTTTCTTGATAGATTCTGTTTTACGGTGTGATTTTGTCACTCTTTTATTGGATTTTTTCCTCATTGCATTATTCAAAGTGAGAATCCGTACATTTCTCAAGAGAATTCGTATGGTTCGTAGTAATATTTTAACACGATGTGTGTAAGGAAACATGTGAGAGCAAGATACGGACGATGTGTTCGGTTTCTGTTTTTCCTGCTTCGCTGTTAACCCTTTTGATAGTCTTATCCACATATTCGACAAATCCTTAAAATATTATCCAAAAATTAAAGAAAGTTCAAGGAAAGATATTCATTCTCTTGTAGATGCGACACCGAAATCTATCCCAAACATGGCAATCCGGTGAAAATTAAAAAGTTGATAAATGTTGCGCTCTTTTTGAGTGTTTTAGCAAAAACTGGACTCTTAGGGTGGCCGCACCGTGATGAAACTTTCACGAAAAATTCTTTCATAGATGCGACATCGAATTCTACACCAAAAATGTCAATCCGATGAAAATTAAAGAATCGATAAATGTTGCGCGTTTTTACATGTTTTAGAAAATTAGGAGCGCGATAAAATCTCTTAGGGTGGCTGCACCGTGATGAAACTTTCACGAAAATTCCTCTCATAGATGCGACACCGAATTCTATGCCAAAAAAGTCAATCCAAAGAAAATTGAAAAATTGATAAAAAGTGCGCGTTTTTGCGTGTTTTAGAAAATTGGGAGTGCGATAAAATCTCTTAGGGTGGCCGCACCGTGATGAAACTTTCACGAAAATTCCTCTCATAGATGCGACACCGAATTCTATGCCAAAAAAGTCAATCCGAAGAAAATTGAAAAATTGATAAAAAGTGCGCGTTTTTGCGTGTTTTAGAAAATTGGGAGCGCGATAAAATCTCTTAGGGTGGCCGCACCGTGATGAAACTTTCACGAAAATTCCTCTCATAGATGCGACACCGAATTCTATGCCAAAAAAGTCAATCCGAAGAAAATTGAAAAATTGATAAAAAGTGCGCGTTTTTGCGTGTTTTAGAAAATTGGGAGCGCGATAAAATCTCTTAGGGTGGCCGCACCGTGATGAAACTTTCACGAAAATTCCTCTCATAGATGCGACACCGAATTCTATGCCAAAAAAGTCAATCCGAAGAAAATTGAAAAATTGATAAAAAGTGCGCGTTTTTGCGTGTTTTAGAAAATTGGGAGCGCGATAAAATCTCTTAGGGTGGCCGCACCGTGATGAAACTTTCACGAAAATTCCTCTCATAGATGCCACACCGAATTCTATGCCAAAAAAGTCAATCCGAAGAAAATTGAAAAATTGATAAAAAGTGCGCGTTTTTGCGTGTTTTAGAAAATTGGGAGCGCGATAAAATCTCTTAGGGTGGCCGCACCGTGATGAAACTTTCACGAAAATTCCTCTCATAGATGCGACACCGAATTCTATGCCAAAAAAGTCAATCCGAAGAAAATTGAAAAATTGATAAAAAGTGCGCGTTTTTGCGTGTTTTAGAAAATTGGGAGCGCGATAAAATCTCTTAGGGTGGCCGCACCGTGATGAAACTTTCACGAAAATTCCTCTCATAGATGCGACACCGAATTCTATGCCAAAAAAGTCAATCCGAAGAAAATTGAAAAATTGATAAAAAGTGCGCGTTTTTGCGTGTTTTAGAAAATTGGGAGCGCGATAAAATCTCTTAGGGTGGCCGCACCGTGATGAAACTTTCACGAAAATTCCTCTCATAGATGCGACACCGAATTCTATGGCAAAAAAGTCAATCCGAAGAAAATTGAAAAATTGATAAAAAGTGCGCGTTTTTGCGTGTTTTAGAAAATTGGGAGCGCGATAAAATCTCTTAGGGTGGCCGCACCGTGATGAAACTTTCACGAAAATTCCTCTCATAGATGCCACACCGAATTCTATGCCAAAAAAGTCAATCCGAAGAAAATTGAAAAATTGATAAAAGTGCGCGTTTTTGCGTGTTTTAGAAAATTGGGAGCGCGATAAAATCTCTTAGGGTGGCCGCACCGTGATGAAACTTTCACGAAAATTCCTCTCATAGATGCCACACCGAATTCTATGCCAAAAAAGTCAATCCGAAGAAAATTGAAAAATTGATAAAAAGTGCGCGTTTTTGCGTGTTTTAGAAAATTGGGAGCGCGATAAAATCTCTTAGGGTGGCCGCACCGTGATGAAACTTTCACGAAAATTCCTCTCATAGATGCGACACCGAATTCTATGCCAAAAAAGTCAATCCGAAGAAAATTGAAAAATTGATAAAAAGTGCGCGTTTTTGCGTGTTTTAGAAAATTGGGAGCGCGATAAAATCTCTTAGGGTGGCCGCACCGTGATGAAACTTTCACGAAAATTCCTCTCATAGATGCCACACCGAATTCTATGTCAAAAAAGTCAATCCGAAGAAAATTGAAAAATTGATAAAAGTGCGCGTTTTTGCGTGTTTTAGAAAATTGGGAGCGCGATAAAATCTCTTAGGGTGGCCGCACCGTGATGAAACTTTCACGAAAATTCCTCTCATAGATGCGACACCGAATTCTATGCCAAAAAAGTCAATCCGAAGAAAATTGAAAAATTGATAAAAAGTGCGCGTTTTTGCGTGTTTTAGAAAATTGGGAGCGCGATAAAATCTCTTAGGGTGGCCGCACCGTGATGAAACTTTCACGAAAATTCCTCTCATAGATGCGACACCGAATTCTATGCCAAAAAAGTCAATCCGAAGAAAATTGAAAAATTGATAAAAAGTGCGCGTTTTTGCGTGTTTTAGAAAATTGGGAGCGCGATAAAATCTTTTAGGGTGGCCGCACCGTGATGAAACTTTCACGAAAATTCCTCTCATAGATGCCACACCGAATTCTATGCCAAAAAAGTCAATCCGAAGAAAATTGAAAAATTGATAAAAAGTGCGCGTTTTTGCGTGTTGATTAAATGAAACGTTAAATTAATTCAAGAAGTGGTAGCTTTTAATGATGAATGGAAGAATCGCTTCATTTGAAGTATTTCGAACGCAACAAAATATTTCTTCACATTTAAAAAAATAAATAACTCAAATTTTCACTTCTGTCGCCACTCCCAAAGCGAATTTTTGCTCAGTAAATTTCGCTAAAATTATTGTGGTCAGTTCGACTGATGAGTGAGTTTGAATGTACTACTAAAAAAATGAACAACTCGTATCAAATAACGATTTTCTATGTGAGATCTGGTGTAATAAAAAAATTAATAAATTCACCCGTCGTTTTTTATTAATAATTTAATCTCAAAAAATACATGAAATTGAGTTGGTGGGGATTTCAAATTTAGGTCAATTTAATAGTGGTTCCTGGATGGGATCTATGAAAAAAAGTTATACAAGGGCGGAGAAAATTGGCCCTGGATTAAAACGCGGAACTCGTTAGGCGGGAAAGTTGTCGGAGAGGTGAATGTGTCGCCGATTTTCGAGGGGAAAAACGTCTACCATGGACGTTAATAATTTAGGAGAGTTTCAGATCTACTTCAGAAGGCGTCGCGTTATCAAGATAAATGTGAATGCTGAACTAGAACTTGATGTAATGAATCTATAGTGAATTATTATGAGAACCACTTTTTTCTAGTGATGTATAGCGATTCTGATAAGAGGTAATGGATGCCTCGTCCGCTGCCAATTCAAACTACGAAAATAGGATTGCATTTCCGTGATTAGGTGCGGCTGGCGTTTTGCTACGAAAAATCTCTGAACGTACTTTGCGCTGTTTTGAATGAAGAAGCGGTAGGAAGTGGTGGTGGTTTGTAGTCTAATTTCGTTAGAATAAATTATCCATCCGACCTCGGTCAATTATCAACTTGAATCCGAAACTATTAACTGATTAATCCCAGCTCGACCTTTCAGAGAGACAACTTCGTAGCATAAGCAAGATTAAATTACAAATTTTTCTCTATTCAGTTTCGGATCACGAATATAGGATACGGTGCTCACTTCAATTCTGCACCATATAGTATAACTCATATTCAACGAAAGTTGTTAACGAACAAATAACCCCAGGAACTGATTAAAACTTTTCCCTCCGGGAAAATGTTCGTTTGTTCTGTATATATGAGCGATTTGAAAGTTATCGTTTCAAACGAACAATGTTGTAGCGTTTGAGCTATCGAGTGATAGTGATAGGTGGCGCAACAACGTGCATGTATCTTGAAGCGCCGGTCTTGAATCCCTTGATATCGCATCGCAGCACGAACGAATCATACTTACTTGGCGTGGGGGCTAATCGTGATCAGGAAGGCGATTCCCCCGGAATGAGACCCAGTCATTGCACTGCGGCGGGGTCGAATTCCGTAGGCTATTTCCCTAACGTGGAAAGTCGGGCGCGCGCAATTTTTGGTCGTCGGGACTTGCGTTCGCGCGGTCCCGGTTAATCAAATAACTAAAATTGTAGAATAAATAGAGATTACTGTTATCAAGTATATATAATTGATTAAATGATGTCGATACTTAATGTAATTCAATATTCAAAATATATTTTTAATGTGTAAATCTCGACTAGACATTGTGTCAAGTTTTAATTATATATTGACACGCTGCAATGGAAAACTGTAATTCCTACCGTGAACCTCCTTCGAATTACAGGTGAAACCTTCAACTTTTTGAATGGGGGAAGTATGGGCTTGTAATATATCATTTCAAAGGTCTTTTATTCGCTATTCAAAAATGATTTCTTTGATTTAAAGAGATGAACACCTTTGTGGCGTTGACTCTTGAAACTACATTTTCACGTGACCAGATGTCATTTCAAAATTAAAAATTGGCGTCTCAGAATTTATTGAGAAAAAAATGCATAATAATGGTGGTTTGTGCATATAAATACGCTGGTTTTATATTCACAACTAGGATATAAAGTTCAGCAATTTCAGAAACATTGTTTGATCTCATTTATAACAGTCTCTATATTGCGTACAATTCTCCCAAATTGGCTTCAAACGATGTGAAATAAAACTTTTTTTTCTTTCTTGAATTTATCCCCATAATCAATAAAAAATTCGCGAGGCTTTGAACAGTAAAGGAATTCACAGATGTTTCTCACCAATAAATACAAAGAATGAACTATGTGGGTTACCTACTAGGAAGTTTACCGTTGAGCTAATTCTAATGGTCTGTACATAATAAAATCGAAAAATAACGAATGAAGTTTCAACATAAATTAGGCGAATTCCATGCATCTCTAAATACTTCCCGAGTTGCTGAATAAATTTCGGAAGCTCGAGAAGTCTTCCGGGAATTCTCAAAAACCCGTGGTAAATTAACGAGAATTCTGGGAAGAATGATATTAAGAAACTTCTACCAGTTCGAAAATATTGTTATAAAATTTCCATTGAAATATTTTCATTTAATTAACCCGTGACACTATCCTCGAGCGATCTATTTATTTTAAGTATCGTTGCAAAATATGCTAGAGCATACTTGTCAAATGAATCGACAAACACAAGTAGGTATCTGTAGGTATTGCATTACAATCGATTATGTATTCCGGTCTTTTTCGGGAATCAGTTCGACATATCCACACAAACTGCATATGTCGAACGGAAGGAATGCTGTTAATATGTTACGTGCCAAATTTTTTGATATTCTTTCACAAGAGCAGAAATGCGCTGTTGAAAATCCTCTCGCTTAACGTGTCTCAACCACCTTTCGAACATTTTATGAGCTGGCGTTTCTCTTGTTTCCCCTTCTAAAAGTTGCATCGGGCTCCGTAAATAACCGGTATTGGATTATTTCAACGGTCCAATTTTCAGCATCGTAAATTTCAGAACACAAAATTGCATAGTTGTTCTTTGTTAAAAGCACTGACTTTGAATTTTTTTCTCTTCAGAGTTTTGTGCTTAATATTAGAAATCTGTCAAAGGACGTTGAATGAGAGTCTGACGGTAAAGGTGAAAAGGTCAACGAGAAAATGCATCTGCTGTTTGGCAAACTATTCGTTACCGTACATCAAATTTTTTTGACAAGAGGGAGTGAACCAAAATATCACTTTGTGTTTTAAAAGTCAAACAATTCATTTTTGTTACGAATGGTCTCGTGAGTGTTTGGACTTTTCGACTAAAATTTAGAAGAATACATCAGGTATTTTGCCTCGCTCAGCTACCCAACGAATTTTTTTTCTTTTTCGTATCAAATTCAAAGTGTTGATGCAAGTTAGTGGAAAGTATTCGGTTTATATCCATTGAGTTCTTCTTTGTTGCGTGTTTAGCTTTTTTATCAGCCATCTAATTTCCTTCGATTATAGGGTTTCGCATTGTGGCTGTCGATTTCGAAGTCAAGATGAAAAAAATTTAGGCTATTAAGGAACAAACACTAAGAACTGTCATTTTTGAGAGAAAACCTAGCTTAATTTAGTAATTTTGAAGTGGTCAAATAGGAGCCAGCGATCGTTTTTAACCTTTTAAGGTCATTCTGAAATCAAAAATGTTTTTTGTTCTTTACTACTCTCAGATGGTCTCTTCTATTTTGACTACAAAAAGATTCCGCAAACCTGATAGAAAAAGAAGATTCTACGGTTTCGAATGTAGAATTCTACACTCCTTGAGAATCAAAAATAGATGTTCTCATTTGGAAAATAAAACTTGACTTCAAAATGGGCATGAAAACTGAGGTCAAGTCAAACTTAACGCTTTGTATCTAACAAATTGTATTCCAGATGATTATGATTCTAGTGAAATCGAAGAGGCCCCAGACACATGCATTGACAGGATGCCAGTCTGCATAAGAATTGCCAGACGGTCGATTGTTTGATACCAAGTGAGGTGACAAAAGTTAATTGAAAGAGAGGTCACTTAAGATCTGATCGGTTGTCTTTATTTTATCATCTTAGTGACAAAATTTCATTCTCATATGTTTCATACTGGTGTTATAAGAAGAAGGTTGAATTGAGGAGTGAATACAATGAGAATAATGGGAGATCACCAAATGAAAATTGCAATGAATAAATGTTTCATGGATGAGAGTTCGATAAATTTATCTTCTTATAATGTTCTTATTCCGTAACAAAAATGGAGGACGAACCTCAAGGCTTTCGCATTGCTCAAATTTGATCTAAACTTATCGTAGAAGAACCAGAGGATGAAAACAATCTCAACTCCTTATTCTCCGAGGTATCGGAAGAAGGGGGAACCGAGTTTCAAATCCCGTGTCGCATATATAGATGAAGGAACCCGGAAAAACCGTTCGGGACTAAAGCGGCTGCTATTTGATATCTGAATTTCAACTTTTTTAAATATCCAATATTGCAATTTGCAATTTCCCTGTCGATATAATAGAAATATGTAGCATATGAAATTTGTTTCATCTGGATGATATCGATGTTTCAACGTATGAAAATTTTGGAATATCAAAAAAAATTTTCTCATATTGCTTTCACATTGTTAATAAAAAACTGGTTTTGCCAATATGAGCTCAAAACTATTTAAATTAGTTGAAAATTCAAATGCATGAATTATCTTTGATTGCATATTGAGATTTGTAACTTAACAGCACTCTGAGAACTCCGGATTTCTAACTCTGGTTTGTCAATGTGCTGCCATCTATGCAGTACTACGATCACTCTTCAATCGTTACTGTAGTTTCAGACATCCGCCGCTAGATGCGGCGGGCGTGGTTTACAGTGTGGAGTTATGTAGTTTCGCCGCCTGCTCTGCAGATGTCGCCACCGACCCATATTGATTAAAATTCCGTTACCATCTACAGCTAAAAACTTCTTGAGGCAGATCACGTTCGCTGAAGCGCAACCGAAAAAGCACATTCTTGTATAAAACAAGAATGTTTTCGGCAATATTGAACTTTCCGAACAGTAATGAAGAACCAAATGAATGTTTTTCCACAACGTCTGTGGAGATCCCAAGTGATTGAACTGACTCTTTTATTAATTTATCAATCTAATCGCTAGGACGACACTTTCCCATTCGTACATAGTATGTTGGTAGCCTGAATTCTCTTATCTTTCACGCGGAAACGATTTCTCGGAAATCGTATAAACAAGATGGCATAATTGTGGGTAAAGTTAGTTTGCAATTCTTAACCCTCTAAGCAAACCAATCACGCACTGTAACTCCTTCGGATCCAAAGCTCCGTTTCGTCATTTCCTGGTCTCAAAGACGGATATAATTTCGTCCCCCGAGGCTTGCTTCGAGTCAACAATCAACCTACTAACTTCGACGAAATATCGAGTTACCGAAAACCATTATTCCTACTCTCCAAACGGTCAGAACAAGGAGGGCGATCGTTGATTCGGGACGTAAGCTCGTTAATTTCGGCGCTTTTCGGTTTCCAGTAAACAATAATAATTTATTGCAGCATTATACCCCAACGGCGTCGAAATTTGTCCGATTTCTTTCGAGATGAATGAATATCTTGCAAACTCGACGGGGTCGCGCTTGGTAAAGTTTCTACAATCACAAACAAGCTGCTACTTATCTTCTCTTTTTTATCATTTCCTTGATACAAGCGGCGAAAACACTCCAGATGAAAAAAAATCACGCTTCTCCTAAAATTTATTGTGACATTTAGATTGAATTTTCAGGGGGATTTTTAATTAATTATAAATGAATATGTCATAACTTCTATGGTAAACAGTGGTTATAACGAGGATCTTGCGTGACAATGGGACAATACGATAATCCCGCGTCGTGGAGAAGTTAACGAAGATATAACCTACGAATATACGAATTTCAATTCATATATTCTGACGGAGAGAATGCTCCATGAGATTATATTCACTGAAGCTGAGCATTTGCAGGAAAAGGAGATGGGTTCAGACATAATGATTGAATTCTTATACTTAAACTTATAATTATCAGCTGCTGTTTTCAGACAAAATATTGAGGAACATCGATCTATCTAATGAACTTTCTTTTTATGGTTGCATCTCGAGAGAGGCTGGTGTCTTTGACGTCTTAGTAACGCCCCGAGATGATGCTTCACTTGTTTCTTGAATTGCTGCAACTTATAATAGGAAAAGAGCTCCACATCTGGCTTCCTCTGTACAAAAACGATTTTTATAGAAATCTGTGCGAGGGATGGACACTCCGTCGAAGGTGAAGCGGCTCTAGATGATCACAAACTGATGGTAGTCCGCTAGTGGAACCTCTCTCAAGGATTTCGAGCCAGTGCTTTCTGGCCAACCCTCAGTCTGTGAACAGTACTCAAGACCGCACCTGGGACTTGTAGCGCAGCAAGAGTGCTGTCGTCAAAACTGGAGATTTTGTTTTCAGTTGAGCTCATCAAAGCATTGATGTGTATAAGGAAGAGCGTCGAACACAATACCGATCCTTGAGAAATTGAAAGGAGAAATAATTCACTCATTGTGTTTAAAATATTAGGACAAATTGTTTTGCTCTACAAATATACCTACTTGGTGCTCTAATATCAGATCACTAGCCGTCACCGGTGTTCGTTCCACAACTACGACCAAACCCGTGTACTGTGTAGCTCGATAAATCCACCTGTTCGCTATAAAAATAAGAGGAGTGCTTTTCAATCTCAATTCATCTTTGACTCGTTCTTATTTTCTCCCTAAAGTAGATAGAGCGCATCAATTATTTTCGGGAATATCCCCGGTCCGGCAACGGTTCCTACAATTCATCATCGATTCGTTTTCACGCGTCGTGGCGCCTCCGAATGTGGAAAGCTTTACTTTCTTTTTTTCTTCGCCGCAACGCGTATCAAAAATTAAAGTATACCAATTTGGTTAATGTTGTGGAAGTAATCTTTGCTTCGTGTATCTGTCTTTCCGCAGCTGGATAGAACGCCAACGTTCGGTGATTGCGAATTAATGCCAAATGTGAAAAGAACGAAAATCGGAAATGAAAATATGCTGGAATTCGGAGTATCTTTGTAGGCGCATATGATCATTGTCAAGTGCGTGCTGAATCAATATTCGGGTTCAGTTTGGCAACTCTCGTTAGAGAGTTAGAAAGAAAACATACAGGATTCAAATCAATTGGAATTTATTCAAACGTACGTATAGGAAAATTTTTTTCTTGATAGTTTATTATACCTGAATATATTTTTTACCTATGTTATAAGTTTGTTAAATCTTAAACGATTTTCTAGCATATCTTCCCCATTTTCTCAGAAATGGTGAAAAATCGAGTGCGATGCATTCAATCGTCTGATTATACAAAAGTTATAGTCGAAAATTGGACGACAATGGCTCAGTGGCAAGTTGAGCGGAAAATCATACAAAGAAAGACAAGAACACTTTCTATGTAGACCATTTCAAAATACCTGAATATCTCGTTTTTTTCAAACAAGGTACTTGAGTACATATTTCAAGATATGATAGAAACTTTGAGCAGTTTCCCACAAAGCTAAAATCTTCAATGTATACGCAAGAATGAAATTAAATTCGAATTTTTTCAAGGACAACATAAATAAAATAAAGTGTAGCCCTAATTGTCATTCCTGTCTGCGTTGGCCAGGTGGAGCGTGCGTGTCCAATATCTTGGTGTCGGTAACTGGAGCAAAAGCAAAAATTGACATAGGAAAATATGTCTTGTTTACGGGAGATTTCGAGGACTAACCTGTCGCCCCGACGCTGTCGATGTTATTCTATGCGGATCGATAACCTGGAAAAGCAACATAATATACGACATCTCCAAGCGGGGGCACGTTTGTGGCAACAAGCAGGGGCGTTTATCATTCCCGAATCTCCTCGGATAAGGTTGATAGATTTCGATCGATTGCGAAACACATCGGCCAACTGTTTAAGTCGAGAAAACAGTTACAGGTTTTTTATTAGAAAGTATACAAGGTGACGAACGACGAGGCACCTTCTCCGCTCAGAATATCGATATTTCCGTTCTTCAATTTTCATCATACGCGACAAACACGTTGCATCCTGAAACGGGAAATTGTGAACGGCTCCGTAATGTGATTCAGAACGGAATTGAATGACCGACTTCATTTCCTATATACAATCTATGAACTACGCGCTGACTTTCTGTGAATTGAGAATTGATGTAATTAAACATTCGCGTCATGTCGTTCTTTATTAACCTGTTTCATCTCTGACAAATCTTTTCTATATAACGTCTCATCCAGTTTAGAAGCAAAAAAAGGAACTTATGCCTATGAAGTCGTGTAACTAATGGGAATAATCTATTTCTAATTCTGGTGACCTGGAAGAGAACTATTTTGTTGGTTTTTGATGGAAGTTTGTTCTAAATACTGCATAAAAGATACAAAAAACGAGCAAACCTTGCAGTTGTCGCTCGTGATGATACAATTTTCAATTAAAAAAATAAATAGATTAATGATAACTGAAATGTGAGATGCATAATTGTAATTTCAGAGTATTTAAACTCCAGTGGGGCACTGAGTCAAACACTGTACTCATAATTGCTAGAACATTTCGCTCTTTTCATTTTGAGCTTGAGTTCATCATTTGAATAAGCTGTGAATGGCTCAGCATTCGGTGAACTGCTGTTCACATGGAAATCATCATTGTTTACGCTTGCTCAGCGAACGAAGTGAGTGGACTAGATGTGTCCATGTTTTTTTTCATTGATGGCCTTAATACGGTCAAAGTTTAATATAAGTTTCTAAGTGACAAAAAAATTGGGTTGACCAGTATTATTACTTCCTTGAATTTTTCATTAATGATCTGTATTTTTTTTTTGCTCTCGGTGCCCCATTTTTCAATTCATTTATTTCATAATGAAAAACGGAGAAAGCATATTCACTTGGGGTATTTCCCCGGCTGTACAGCTGATTGGCTGTCAGCAATAAATTTACTGCCACAAATTACGAGTAAGCGAAAAGAAAGATGTTACACATCAAAAATACAATACTAATGTGTTCAACGCAAAAGAACAATAAAATGTAACGAAAATAAGTGAATGAAAACTAATACAAAATACATAACAATAATCCGGAACTCCCGCCTCTTAATGGGTAGTCTGTGCTTCGTGCGCCATTATCATTCAGTCCCTACATACACCCGAAGCTCAATTCAAACTTTGACCCGGAAACTCTTAACTCCTTTACATTCATTCGAAGCACGATAAAGAGTGAAAATGTTATGCAGATTGAAATCTAAGTTCTACGTGTTCAATTCATTCGTTTTTTCTCTTAAAAAAACACCCTTGATTACATAAAATTGATTACGTTTATCGAGAAACGAAAAATTTTGCCCATTTCATTCCTGTATTTTTAACAAAATTTTGGAAGAATTAATTCACTCGGAAGTTCTATCTTATATATAGTTAGTTAGCAGTTTGTATAGCGCAATAATGTGGAAAACCGTTCACCATTTTGCATAAATCAGTCGAGCTTCATAAACATTGTGGACAATTTCTGGGTGGATTTCAATAACCTGGAACTGCTTCAAATTCCTTACATTTCTCTATATATAAGCTTATATCATGTTAAATGTTAAATATCCCTATAGGAAGCGCGGAATCAACAAAGCTAGGCAGCCATTGCCGCATTCTGCAAATAAACCATATTGAATTCAAGTGGTCGATAAAATTTTCACTGTCGGATATTCATGGAACCGGGAACGGGTGACAGAAAAGATGGAAACTAAGCTCTCACGCTTATATTCTTATGTTCCATTTCTGAGCCGTTTCCCAATTTTTCCTTCTTCAAAATGGATATATGTGCAATCTCCCATTTCATGCAATCTCAACCTTCACTATCGCAATGCTCCTATTATCAAACAGCAAGCGTTCATCATGAAAAATTCATTTTACCAGTATCATTTTTCATCCGAAGAACATCTGCTGTACAGTCTGAGAAAGACAGATTAACTGAAAGCGATTTATCATGAGATTGTCGATTGTGGATTCAGTGAACAACTTGACTTTCGTGACATTCACGACACGATTCATATTTGTTCGACGTCACTCACGTTTCCGGATTGTATGTGATAGTAGACGAAGACACTGTTATTAGAAAATTGTTTGGTTATCCATATCGACAAAATAGCAATCATTTAATCGCCCTCAAATGAAAGCATCTCTTTTTGTGGGGAAAAATGCGAATCAGACAATTCGCAAAGTCCTCTGGGCCCTTTTATATTTGAAAGTGGGATGTTCGACGTGTCGAATCGACGATACGCCACCTGCTACCTCTTGAAAATATGGCAATTCGCAGCACGGTAGGTAACTTTGCATAGAATATTTATATTCTATCATTATTCCGCTTCCAACATAGGGAAGATCGAATAAAACCGGATTGAAATGTCGTGTTTTACGAGCAGTATCCGTTCAATGGCATCATTTCCCCAAAGTAGCTCCAAAACGGGAAAAAGGGGCCATAGCCTCACGCACGCCCGACCAGCCTTGCACTGCTATTCCCAGATTTGGGAACTTGTTCTATTGGAAAAGTTATCTCAGGCCTAATCACAGCCGGATGGGAAGAGTCGACATCCGTTTATCGAAATTAGGAATCCGCCAACTATCCCAAAACTTCCGATCGGTGCGAATCCCGACCGACTAGTTTCAAGAATTGATTAGGGAAAGTTGGCTATTAGTCACGTAAATCGGTTGGAACCCTTCTGCTGTAAGTAGAACAATTTGATTATGTTCCATTTATGGCTCACTAGAGTTGCGATAAACACAAATATAATCTAAAATCAAGTGATTTCGTGTAGAGAATATTTTTTCATTATTAGTTGACAGCTATAGTATAGAAACCGGATACGAAAGAAAAAAGGTGAATAAAAACAATCATTTTTAATTTTTCTGGAAAATATTACAATTGCACTTTATTGATGAACAATTTTTTAATGATCCAAATTCTTTGGATTTCACAATTATTCCACCATTTTTGAATAAATTCGAATTAGACTGTGTTTCCTAACAACGAATGCAGAACTAGTGCGAATTTGTTTCCTGTAGATGTATTTCGATCACTCCGATCTCAGAACAGAAAAATTTGTAAACTAAATATTTCATCTCTGATTCCGCTTCAGTTTCAAAATACAAACAAGAAAATGAGTCCATTTTGGACCACTTTTAAAAACTGACTGCATACGGCACCCATTCCGATTTGTGTCATCAAGCCTAGAGCCACACTTTCTGGATACAATGACCTTTTCTGTCTTTCGCACTTCAAAGAGCAAAACTTTCATCATCTTATTTAATTTGGTTTTCGATTTTGAGAGATGTTCTTGAGGGTTTGTAACGAAATTCAGTAATTCATACATAAACACTAAGGTGAACGAAAATGATGATAAAGTTCATATGACGAGAAAAAAGTTTGTCATTGTTGTGGGATTCTAGAGTATCGCGATTAATTGCAGAAACTAATATTGTTGAGTGATCTGTATTAGCAATAAAATTTTGACGAGGAGATGAGTGAATGAGCAATTACAAACACTAAATTCGACATGAAAAAACGTGAACCACTTATTTCTGACAATCAGTAGCGGCGGTATAGGGGAACCAATCAGGGGTCGTTGTGAGAACCTCGCCCAGGGCACTGCTGGTATTGTTATGTAGCAAATGGGGGACGACTCAACTTTATTTCCTATTCTATTTATTGCCGTTTTTATAGATTTAACCGAGTTCTGGATCCGTCGATGTGTTAACCGAAGTTTCATTTCAACAAAACAACGTTACTGAATTCTCATATAAATTTATTCAATATCATCCGTTCTGTCTCGAAATTTATGAGGTGCAACGATATAATTGATCAGGATGAAACTAGCAATGGGAAGATGTTATTGTTGGAAAAGGATGAGGGGCATACAGATTACTTACGTTAACTTATTCTACTTCACGGAAATCATCAGGCGTTGATTGAAATTGACAGTTTACTTACTGTCATTGATTTCGTCGAAAATATACGAAATCCTCAGAACGTGAGACTACATTTAATTTCGGACGTATTCGCTGACAGCTAAAATTTTCATTTCAGATCTTTGCTGAACTTCACACATCTCTGCTTCCGTTTGTTTTCCGTGTTAGCACGGAGAAAGTTCGACGACGAACTTCTGGATCTATCGAAAACTGAAATATGGCGCGAATCGCAATTGGAATATATAGAGAAGTTTTTGTTTTCACCGCAGGTATATGGAAAATGGGATTCTTTTCTTTGTTTGTTGAAAATTTGGATTCGGGATATTGGGTTTTTTGCATAGTTCCTGATCGAAACTGCCTTTTTGAGCGCCAGTTTCATTCTTGCGAAAGAAAATTGAGCACTGGCGAAAAAACATTATGACTCATCGACAGGTGATGTAGGCGAGTACTTTTTCAACGTCGACATGCGAATTGAATTTCATCGATTCGGCAAATATGAGACGAAATTGCCTTGGATAAAATGAAATTACTCTACACTGCTTTCTACACCTTTCGTTTTCTTATATCTCGATCGGTATAGAAATTGTAATGAATATTCAGGAATATGCGAAATATTTCATTCATATCATTTGCAGGATACTCAGAAAATGCATTTGCCAAATAATTTTTTTTTGGATTCAATTCGCTTCTCAGTGGAAAAATGCAGTAAACGTACAGGAACTTTCTGTTTTCATTTTTTGAATACATATATTACAATGAAATATTAGTTGTAACAATTCCTCACAGAAAAATGAGAATTTTTTTATGCCGTGTAGGTCCCTTATGAAAGGGACGAACGCAACGTTTGCAACATCTAACAAAAATATTCAGATCCATCGATATTTTTGTAACGAACAATGACAATAGTCAACACGCCGTAATACCGCATGACGTCAAGTAGAGTTGTGCAAATGATATATATCATTTATTTGATTTATTCTTCCAATCATATCTTGTGTCAAAAATGAACGAACATTTTCGTAGTCATTATTATTCTCTTTTTAAATCTGAGAATCAATATCCCAATCATCAAGTTCTCTCTAAACGGAACAATCATTATTCGTCACCTATTCGTTGCATAAAAATGTTGTCATCAATATCGGCACATTGTGGTTTAGTTGTAAAACGATACAAAAATTATAACTGATCGTTAAATTCGACATCAAATTGCACCGCAGTTACGGTTAGTGACGTCTTGATTAACGCCATCCCAGGGAACAATAACCAACAACTTTGAACATAATTCGTTAGCCGTAAATTGCTGAATTAATTTCGAAGTGGAACGTGAACTTATTTTGCATGTCGCCTTGTGCGAAACGCGACGTCACGACGCCCTTTTCGATGTTTTCGGGTCATATCAAACTGTGACTTCTTTATGGACTTCACGTTAATTTGACTGCAGTCTCTAATTCTAGTCATAAAGGGATTGAGAGTCGTTGAAGCAATAATTTTATAACCCTCCATCTTTGTTCAGCGATTTATTTTGTTTGTTCAGGGAATCGGGTTGTCGATGAGGAGACTCGCAAAAATCTCCATGAGAGTCATAATTTTAATGAGAAAAAAGTCGACTGAAAGGCAGCTAATCAAGTCTGAAAGCTTGTCAGTTTCCTAGAGCGCACCACAATTAATAATGATTTTGTCGATTGCTCGAAATGTGAACAAACACGTATTCAGTGAAGTGTCCGTTTGTTGATTTGGATGAATTTTCCATCGCTCGTCCAACATTGCGAATAGCTGGGTACGATTCCTTCTATGCGAATTGAACCTTTATCCATTCATCACCACGTGTTCGACGTTTTCTTTATTTATTTCCTACTCGGTATGCAGACAGTATTGCAGGCACTATGCAACATCATAACATATTATGTAGAATTCATTAGTGATGTATGATATAAGTATTGTCAAATCACATTTGAAAAATTGAATAATAATGATATTCCCCAAGCAGAATGGAGCCGAAAACTGTCGAATCCCGGCACAGTAACGAATAGTTCGCCTCTGTCACGAGAGGTGGTATGATTCAGCGTATTTCTACTACTTTCCTAGTGTAGGATGCGCCATTTCACGGAATCAGCGCATTCTTTTACGAGCGAGGGGTGCTGGAAAGTGGCTTGCAGGCAAACGGACCATTTTCACATATTCTCGCGAGCTCCCCGTTCGATTTTTCTGTCTCGTTATGTGAAATCATTGCAACGTAAATTCTCGTCCATACATATATTCTTACGTCTTTAAAACCCGTCTCGACGAAATGACGAATAATGCGCCACGTTCACGAGAAGCGACTCGTGTCTGGAACTAATTTAAATCCTGAAAGTGGAAACGAGAGGTGAACGCCGCCAAAATCAGGGTTGACGGCTCATTTACGCAAGTCGCGCCGCGGGGTTCCATTACACATCCCTTATGAGACTATGAGTAGAATGGAATCGTCTTATCTGCCATCGCAATCTACAGTATCTTTGAATTCCTAACTGGCGGATTTTCTGCTTTAGACACTGGTCTATCACAGATTATCCATTGCACAATGGTTCATGTTATGGTTGTCAATTTTTTTATAATCTGCATAAAATTGTAAAATGTATCGCGTACATTCTGCGATTTCAACAAATTTAATTAATATAAATCTCTTTAAACATTATGAGTGAATTGCTCCTAAACACGACTACAACGTTGAGCGTTGCTACTGAGAATTAAGCTTCGCTCAAGTAGCAAACACTTTATTTAACAGATTAGTTGACGTTCTTTAACCCCAGAGGCAAGTTGTCCCTGGTGCACGCTTGATGAATAGTTATTTTGCGACTTCATTTCGAATTGCGAAGTCGAGAAAACTCGTCAGACTGCACCATATTTTATCCTAATGGGACACGAACATCTTCATAACAATAAAGGCACATTTATTCCTACAAAGAGACACCGTGCTACGTTCCATTTCACATTCCACAGCTTAACTGTTTTGAATTGGTATTAAGCTTATTTTCATCGAGACCAAAAATCGTTCGCCATCGAAACTTTCTGTTTTATTCGTAAGTTGCAAAAGGAATCGAGCGAAGGCAGACCTGAATATTACATTTTGGAGGTTGAAATTATGTTAGTCTCCTTCCACGAAATGTTTACTCCCAATTGATCCCATTGGGACAGATTGTCTGTTGTTACGTCTCATTATACAAATTACACCGGTTATCTGTCTTTTCATTTTATACTCACTTCCCGTAACAAAGTTTAACGAATACAGATGATTCTAAATCGTTGAAAATAGAAAAAAGTGAGCTTCGTCAGTTAAGAAAAAAATGAAAAGAAGCATTCGAAACCCATCGAATAACATCAATATTCAGTTGAAATTATAAATGACAAAATATTTTATTCTCTCATAAACGTTTGACTCGACAAGAACTGAAGGAAGAATTTATTTTGCACAAAAGATAATTAGCAACCTTTTACAGTGATTGTTATCACATTCAGATTTGGTTAACGCTGTCGTCGATGGAGTTGATCTGGCCTTAAACTTGAACGAGGAATTAGGAGAAACCAGAATAATTATCAATAGTGGTGCGAATGCAAGTTTTGATTACCTAAGTGGAGGTGGGATTGTGAAGCTTTACATTGGATTTAGCAACAAGTTGGCAAAACTAACTGCCTTTTTTATTCTTAAATGCAATTATATTTTGCATTTAAAAAAATGCATCAGCGAATATGCCGAGTGCTTTTAATTCGAGATCGACAAATATCTAGAATTATAGACACAGTGTATTTGTATTTACGAGTCAATTTATTTTTCCCTATGAAAATAATTCGATTTTTCCCTTGATGTCGTAGTTATTAAAATAACGACCAGCACCATGGTTATGTGCAAAAAGGCAATGAAAATATCTTTAACTTGATGGATGTATCCCCATAGTCATTTCAATAGTTAATATCATCTAATATTGTCACAGAGTTTCTTTGTTACCTAAAAATCCTTTTTCTTCTTGAACATTCTCCCAGAAGCGCACAATACATTACACGCGATTCGATCAGACTGTGCCAAGCACTTGCATCATTCTTTCGAACAATCTCCGCAATATTGGGCAAATAAAATATATTAATATCAAACCTGTAGCATTTCAATCTCAATATGTTCTACTCTTTGACGTCTATCTAATAAAATAAAATATGAAATAAATCAGACAGGAATGGTAATCAAGCCGGTTTCAACTCTACCTGATAGCGAATTAGTTGTGGAACAACGAAAGGGATGGTGGTTACAGAAGTTGAATTATATTAGATCTTTAAAGATCTTTTGTATTTTTGTGTTAATTCCGTCCACTAAAAAAAATTCTTTATATGAAATGGACATTTTGGTTGCATACATTCAATCTTCCAATAGTTTATAAAGTTGACTTGGTGGATCTTAATCATGTTCATCGAAGTCCAAATGTAAATGCCACGTTATTCTTGATCACAACTTTCAACGTTTTTTGGCTCCCGAGTTTTGCAACTCCAATACCTTTTTTTTCGATCATTAGAAGAATTGTTGATATGTCCAATGTTAGAATTTTCCGTAGCAGATTTTCCGTAGCTTCGAAGGTGGTTGATTTGCGCCGCCGCTTGCTGTTGCCGCCTTCCGGCCGGGAATTTCACAGTTCCGTTGCCCCATCAGCAGTGCGAGCCGCGTTTTCGCTCTCGAACCTCCTCTGCCGTATGAATTTGTCGCGCGGTCTTGTGCGTCATGTCCTTTTTTTTCGTCATCGGCGGTGCCATTATGCGATGTGAGTGAACGGTGGGTGATGGTGGATCCCCTCAAAGTTTTCTGGGTGTTGACCAACAGCACTTACCTAGGTAATATCGAGAGAATCGTCTCGAAATGATATTTACTTATATCATTCCCGACTTTTAATTTCACTTCGGCTCCTGACGAAATTCTTGAGATTCTTAATATTGGGGACCGAGGCGATAGCCGTGCTTTGTCGTCGCAAAACTGCCGACAACTTTCGTCTCGTTTGGTAGATGTGGGGCATGACTCCAATTACGATCGAATAAACGGAAAATTTCGCTAGTTAGATCGTCGTTCAAACAGCGACAAAGGGAAAGTTAACGAGAAATTGTCACGTATGTGGATAAAACGTATAAACGTTGACCCTAAGTGGGGTGTCATTCTTGAGGTTTCAATTTGAAAACTCATTATTGCTTCCCTTTTGGCCAAAGAATGTTTTCGACGGATTCTGGTAATTGGTCGTTATAAATTCTATCAAGCGCAGAGATTTGGCAACAGTAGATATTTGAAATTTCCGTTCCAGTATAGATTGAAGAAGAATGGCGTATTCCATTACATGTTTTTCTTATCAATGTTTTATTTTAATTCATTCAATGGAAATGAAGATGGTATTTTTCTTTCCTAGTTTAACCGTCGCCCACAATAGTGAATGGAGATGATGTGGAAGGCAACTGGTGGCTGCAAATTCAAGATTCCACAATGAGTAGGTCGGAACCTATAATTTGATTCCGCCTGGAGTAGAGCTATGTGAAATGGTTCTTTGTATTATTATGTCCTGAAAGTCGTAGATAAGAGGCCAATACAGATTCCTGTTCTATCATTGCCGGATGCTTTGCCTACCGATATACTCCTATCGGAATTCCGGGGATGCTCCTTGAAATTTTCCGCTGGAAGCTCGAGTGCTTACTTACGAGAAGTAAGGTAACGAATATTTTTGCCGTTGTGTGGTTGAAAACCGACTCTTTCTCTCCAATAAATCGAATTTCCACATTAATCTAATTTTTATTCGCTCCCCTCATCCATGTGGCTTCTGAATTTTCTTGCCGTTTCCATAACGTCATATCAATGTCAGCTTTTCGCGATCCAAACCAACATATCGTTGTGACTCATGAATAAAATCGAATAGTTGCCGTCGGCTTTGACGCCGTTCAGTTCAGTAATTAACTGAAACCCAAAGTGCTATACGTCACTTGTATCTTGAAAACTCTTTCATCGTCAATATTGAATTCAATGTCATCACACCAATCAGACCCTTCAACCTTTTTCTGAAAGAGAGAGAAAAAGCCATTTGTAGTGTCTTCTTGACTGTACTACCAATTTTTGTTGCACTCTAAAATGTATGCCATAATTTCCCATCTAATACGTTCATGACGTTCTGGACGTGTCGTGGCACTTTTTCTAAAGTTACTCGTTTTCTTTGCCATTTTAGTGGACACTTCGTATGGTGCACAAAACATATTTGCTTTCATCATCACCTAACATCAACCATTCAATTCAATCATTCATTGTACGCTGCACTCTTATGACGTTCACATACGAAGATAATGTCCATCCAAGTTTAATATTGGATCACGGATCAAATCAACTCGCTGCTTCGTTTCGTAAACAAACATCAAATAATATCAAACGTATTATTGGAACAGCTAAGGATTATGAGCTCGGTGCACAATAGTGAACTGATTATGAGTGGTGCGTGTCCGAGTTGGCTATTATATTTCAGCATTTCAAAACAAGGAAAAGTGTTCAAACATTTACTCTCACAAACATTGACTTCGGAAAAATTACTTTTAACCCTGTAGGTTTTTGGTTTTTCTGGTTTTGATGGATTTAAATTTGAACGCCAATTCTCGGAATAAGTATGTAAAATTGCTTGGCCATCACTCTGAATTCATTCAATTTCTTGAAAATTTTCATGCTGAATAGTAAGCGCAAAATCATCAGCAAATGTAATTTTTTTGATGTTGTATTGGATATGTAAGGAGCTCGTCATTTAACATTTTGGATCTGCTAAATACTTAACATATCCATTCGATATCAGCAGTTTCCTGATGAAATCATGTTTTCAATAACTTGTAAATCAGCCCCTGTTGCCAAGCAGGTGGACTTCCAAAACATCTTCAATATTTGTTGTTATGGTTGGGACTTGATCACAACAGCTTCTGTTTGGTATGAACTCCATGCACACAATGAATTTGATAGATCATTCAATTTGTCTACGCTTCCATGTTGGTTGAATATTTTTTGTCTTTACATTAATCCAGCTTTGAATTTTTTTTCTCTCGATGAGGAGTTTTATCACAAATACATGAAAAGTATGGTCACCGCTTTCAACGCAACATATTTTCAGTATTAATGATTGATAGTCCTTTTCTAGAAATTCGCCTTACGATATGATCTAATATTTCTGTAATTGACTCGTTTATCTTATTACACGTTCATCTTGTCCTTCAGTCTCATTTCGCCATCGCTCTTTCCTGTCATCGCACGGACATTCTCCCTTATGACGAGTGGTTTAACCTGGAATCGTTTCAGGATGCATTTTGTTCCTTTAATAACTGAATAAAAGGCTTCGTTCCTGGAAAAAAGAAGAAACATTCATTGAGTGTGTTAAGCCGTTGCATGAAAAATATTTAAATTAACGACGTGGTCAAATGAATTTGACCTCGTTGTTCGCCATTTTGAAACAAATGAAAATATTTTCAGCAAATTATCATTATTCGACATTGCAACAAAAAAAGGAGAGTTTTTGAAATGGTACCCCAACTTAGTCACAACAAATCGGTGGAGTAATAATATGTAAGGAAGATTCCTCCAGGACCTCCTATAAGTTTTCATTTTCCTTGGATTATTTTACGCCGATTCGACGGGGATTTAATTCATTCGGGGGAAATGCCGGGGACAGTTCAATTTATCATTTCTTCTGTGTGCGACGTAGGCTAATGTATTGCACCATTATTTTTCTTCGTCATGCTGAAAAGTGAGATGTCGTTAATTCGATCTCGAATTAGGGAAACGGAGTGAGGATATGTCGATGAAAAAAACTGGTATCTTATTCATCCTATCCCGCTTCTAAATATATACTTTGTACAAAATATAGTTTAACAAAATAAAAACTTAGTTACCGTATAAAAGTATTTGACAGTCACTTTTTATATTTTCAGATGTTTTAAGGACTGTCTTTATCTTTTTGTACTTTTATTTCCTATAAACTTCGAATTCGGGCATTTAATTCTAAGTAAAACTCATTGTGAATGAACTCATTGGATAGTAAACCCTATTATGATCGTTCTTTTTTCTTTCAATGAATATTGCGTAGTCAGGGAAACCACTTTGAGAAAAGTGGTGAAAAATTGTAGTTGAATATATTTTTTAATCAGTTTCATAACAGGAATATTTGATTATAAACGAACATTCATCAAAATTCGCATTCCACCATTCAATCGGATTCACATATTTCAAGCTGTATGGTAATTGTTTTTATGAGGTTCAATAAAAATCACAATCCCACAGTTTTATTGTACTACCGTCAGTCGGTGATTAAATTCGTTCAGGGGATGACTATGTAAAGCCATTCGATATGGCGATCTCCCCTTTCTGGAATTGGGTTAATTTATTACCCAGTCTATCGTGATAAAAAAAGGCTCAAATGTTGATTTAGGCCCCCTACAATATCGCGTTATCTCGGATTTAGCAGTAGATTAGTTTTCGTAACGTACATACATATCTGTGAATGGTGAATTCGAGTCTAGTCACGAAAATAATTGCGGAACGTGTTTTATCTAGATGTCGCAATGAAACGGTGGATGCGACGCATTCATTCTATTTCATTCATTCTTTCTGGAAAATTCAATCCTTCTCCCTTATGAACCTCCTCAATTTCCAATACGACCGCAACTGTTCCACGTTTTACCGAGCGACTACTCGAAAAAAGCTCATTAAATTCGCGTTTCTGGCACGTCGCCCTATAGAGGAGGACGTATCATGAATTTCGAAACGCACATGTAATTTCCAACACCAGAAATGGAGCAGACAAGCATGGGACTTCGACAAACTCACTTCTTAATGTTTGGAATTTATCGCAAAACGGAATTGCAAGAGAGAATGACGAATGGCTTCATTTTCTGGCAGTAAAAAAATCAAGGACATTCCAGTATGAAATTGGTTGAATTTATCGCCCCAATTTGCCGGAAACCGTTCTTTTTGGATATTAAAATTGGCCGGAAGAGATTGAGTTTTTTCGTTTGTTTTTGTTCCGAGTTCCGCGCACCGAACGAAACCGGAGTCCGGAGTTCTTGTTCCTTTTCGACGAATAATTAGCGTATACTTCTACGCCAGATCAACCGATATAAACAGTTCCTCGCGTAATTTGCGAAATTGAAAGCATATCGTACTCACTCACTCTCGACTCGAGTAAAAACTCACGGCTCGTCGATATTCCGAGAAATGTAGGTCGTTTTTGCAATGTAATTAACTTTATTAGGTCGAAAGTGCAAATTAAATTCGTTATATTCAGATCGAGTTCGTAAGCGTGTAATTATTTTGCGATCGCTTGGGATTTCCTCAACTTATTCATTAACTTTCGACGTCTTCGGTCTGCCTACGTCTCCGAATTGATATTAAACATTCAGCTGCCGTTTCATGAACTCACGCGGTCTTCGTATTATCGAGTCGATTTTCGACTTGGGGGAGGTGGAATCCAATTTCAGAAAATATAAGAATGCTACGGCATTTAACATCTGAACCGGAAAAAAAATTCGTATTGTTGATATTCGACCCTAAAACTCACTTCGGACCCTTGCCCAAGGAGACAAATAAATGTTCCTTCAATAAGCATGACTATAATTGAATGTAAACAGATTGAATTTGTACAAGAGATCAGTATGAGAACTGGCATACTAAGGATTATATAGCTGCTCCATATTGGAGAGAGTTAATTGTGGTTAATTTAGTTCAGCTTTAATCGGAATAGTCAAAACTGTATAAATATGCCGTAGCGCTATAATTGACATGGAGTCGTTAGGAATGGTAGGCAAGAGAAATCTTTTTCGCTCATGAATTACGAATTGCCATTCTGCGAAAATAGCGAAAAAATAAATTGTCAGACAGGGATACAAAGGCGAAATGAAAATACAAATTTTTGATTTGGTGAATGTAATTATATCTAGACCGAAGTTTAAAATACAAGATGCAGTGAAAATGAACCATATCAGAAAACGAATATATAATATATAATCTTCTCTCTTGAGGCCATTGTATAGCTGGGACCGAATCACGATGGCATTCGCAAATTAAGTTGAGAACTCACCGGGATTTGTACTCGGTTTTTCCGGGTAGCAGGTCAGTGCTTTGCCTATTGAATCAGCAATGAGATGAAACGCATTTAACTGAAGCAGTTAATTGTAGAGACTGAATAATTTGCGACAACTATCACTGAATAATACTTAAAGTATTGTCCCCTTTATATTGTTTTCTTCTAAAATTCGTGCCGAAAAAATTGTTAGGAATTGACGTTTTCTTTTGTATTAACGAGGAGCTTTCTTCCGAACCACGTATCACTCGTCTCTCCGTGGCATTCGAAGCATTCTGGAATTTGATAGAGGATAAAGTTTCCACAGTGCCTTCTCTAAATATAATACCATCGGAGATATTATCTCAAAAACGAATTTTATTTTCGTGATGTTAATTCCTAATAGATATTGATATCCCGAATCTTTGCTGCAAATCATAGTAGCAGGACAGTCCAGAGGTCGTTCGATTTGTTTTGCCGAACGGAGTATATGGATTTGACCCCTTTTAATTTTCGAGGGTTATTCAATTTCGGTATCTTCGCGTGCATCCGGATTCAAATTTCGATAACTGAGACGAAAAACTTAAGGGCCGGGTTTGTGGATACACTCGAGCCGATGCGATGATCCTAATTTCAATACTATGCTAGTAGGTCGAATTTCCATCAGAAGTGAACCGGAAGCAAATTTGAATTGCGGTTCTCGAGGAAATTGAATCTCGAAGTCGCGACACGAACTGAGATATAATCACCGATCGGTAACTTTCGGTAATATTTTCAAGGAAATGAATTGGTTCTTTTTAAACTTATGCAGCCTGACGCGCGGCTGGATGTTAAAATCGCAAAACTTTGTGTATGAACGAGAAAACTGTCGGAGGAATACCAATTCGAAAACATCGCTCCAAAACACGTTTGTTTACACCAATTTGAAAGATGGTTGCGGTTGAAAACAATTAAAGTAATACTTTTTCAGCGCTCATGTCTAGACCACTTTTTCTACTGCCCTCCCCTAAAATGGTATTTGATGGGAAAAACTGAAGTCTTAGGATATTCATCGTCCCTTTCGCAGTAATCGTTATTTTGCCCCAACTCTTTTCTTTTCTTCATTTTAATTGATGAAATAATGCAAACTAGATTTACGGTATTTTTATTCTGCTCAAATCGAAACAATCCTGTAGGTCTGTAGATTTGAATTGGATTCCATTACGATATGAATTGATAAATTTCCCACGTTTACAACGTGAAATGAATAAAATATGTCCTCATAAACGGAACGAATTGTGTAACTGTTTCGAGAGGATAAGATCAAATAAATGTTCGACGTTTTCATTAGTTTCACAACAAGCCCTATACTACACATAAATTTCAAATCAGTTTGAATTTAAAGCTTGATAATTGAAATGAATTGTATCAAGTATTACAATTTCTATATCATTCTTATCACACTTCTATTACGTTCAAATGAATGTTAAATGTCTGAATTAATTGCATTTCAATTCACGTTCCTCAAAATCTTGTGAAATATTTCAAATTTTCAAACGATTAAAGTCTCTTTGTTTGATTGGTTGATCACGTAGACGCTGCATAAATCAACAATGAAAACCGAATAATCGCATTGTACAATTTCAGTTTGTTATTGATTATCAAATGATCATAAATAAACGAGGCAATTTATTCAACAAAATTTTAGCACAATCTAAACGGGGTGTGTACTTTTTTCTGTTCGATTCAAATGTTCATCGAATTTCATTCCGACACATTGGGTTTTTGTGACGGAATTCAGATACGATAACCGTTTATTATATCATTCCTATTCTTTTCACGTTTCAGGGAGAAAAAGCTTCTGAAAACACCGTTTTTCGCAAATTATAACTCGCCTGCTGATGATTCAACGATGCTAACCAATATTCATTCTAACTCTTGAAGCAAATAAAATTCAATGAATAGCCTAATAAAATGCTGGTGAAGATATACAATTCGCACCAAAAGTGCAATTTGGTGGAGGTGCGGGTGTGTCCAAAATGTGAGACGAGGACGTTTTTATTATCGAACTTTCTTTTACAATGACATTTAAGACACCCTGATCAGTACTCGTAGATTTCAATTACGTCTCGAATAGAAATTGATCGATTTATTTGTCTTTTTTGCAAAGGTAAAGCGGATTTATTGCAAACACCACAACTGTCTCTGTTGTATTCTAGACTACCTAAAATGGTTAGAAAATTTTGTTATTTTGAGAGAAATTGGAAGATATTTCGTCCACCATTCCTGTTTCCAATTCATTCCATATTAAAAGCTTTGTAGATAATTTCCATAAACTATTTGTAAATGTATATTCACGATCTGAAGAAATAGGCTGTGCATCCAATTCAATCCATACCGAAAATTATATTCGAATGATGAAAGTGTGTTTCCCATTATTTTCGTTCACATATATTGCCAATTGTACATTCAGTATCCTATGAAATACCAAATTTTACAATACATAATTGTATTATTAGGTAATTATGTTTTCGGTATTCGATATAATATTCGGAACCGGCGATATCATATGAAATACATACTTTAATAATCCAAATTTAATTCAGATCCACAATATTACTTTACAATCGATCTACAAAAACTAACTAGAAGGTCGTAAGCATTTCTAGAATCGATTGACAGTGTAAAAATTCTGCTCAGAAATGTAGAGTCTTGGATGGTCTTAAAGAAAAGTGGAAATCAGGACAGAGAAAATACGTTACCAATTTTTTTTGTGAAAACGGTTCCCAATTCCTACCCTTTACGGAGTTAATTTTGCATATAAAATACCGTTTTTGGCATAAAGCTGCTTAAAAAAGTTGAGAATGAATGATTTTTAATGCTTCTTTATGTCCACGAATAGTCAATGTAGATGCAGGAGTCGGATATAGACAAAAATCGAATTCTGATATTCAAATCGAAATTCTGATACAAAACAGGCAACGCATCAACAAGTATTCTGTTTTTCATACAATACGAAAGTGAAAAAATAAGTCTCGTTTGAAGGATATCATGTTTAATCATTCGCGGCATTTCTTTTTTCTTCGTTGAGTAATTTGTTGGATGCAAAAGGAACAACAATAAAATGACGCCCAGCAAGGTCAAAACTTTTCTCACAAAAGAACGAACGAATACGACACTCGCGTGACCTACTCCTGTAAAAGTGTTGGGAACTTTTTATATACACAAACCCCTGAAAGGTCCTCCTCGCGAAGCAGAAATTAAATTTCCAACTTTATAGTCTCAATAGTGGTGAAAAGTTCATAATATATTTGGTAAGTTATTATGTATGAACTGTTAAAATTGAATAATTTTGCATTTGAAAGATTAAGGGCGGGTTGCAGTTAACAACTAACAACTTGTTAAACGTAGTAACGTGGTCAGATTTCATTCGGTTGCATAAACTCAACGTCACTGTTTGACAGCCTTGTTAGCTAACAAGCGTTAAAATTTTTGATAACGCCGCAAAATTAATCAATGATCTGGGGATGTCTGAGGCGTTCCTAGTTACAATGACATGGAGAGGTGATACTACTTCTCCAGTGTGCATTAGTTTATGTTTCTGTCTGAGTGTAAACAGAACGTTATGCAGAAGTTGGAAAGGAAATTCTTGGAGACTGAACTTTTTCTTTTAGAAGTGGATCAAGTCAAGACAAACAAGGAAATATTTTCAACTTCCGCTGTTAATAGTATTATAATCGTATGCCGACTCACAGACTCTTCATCAAATTTGGCAGCCTGGCTAAAATCTATGGTCATCACCGTGATTAATGTCTAACGTGGTGAAATTCTTATACAACCCTTTCCAAGTCATGCCAAGGAATCTTTAGATTCGAACTGTTCTAACAGCTTCTTCTTTTGTTAAACAGAAAACAATAATTTGTGTGGGAAAGCAGACAACTTCCACATACATGTTATATGTATTACTTTGATCTTTTGCGAGAAGTATTCAAAGTCGCAGGTTTATAACTCTTCAATTTTCCTGGCTCTAAATTATAGAAGTTTGTCCTTTGGAACGTCTCCACATTCCGGATTTTCTATCCAAAAATACACATTCAAAAGGAGAGCCTAATTGTAGGAATGTTAGTGTGGTTCAGCTCTCCGCGAGTTTCCTGTGCGGTGTTTTCACGCTGAATCCTATGTGACCGACGTCGACGGCTTGCTAAACGTGCGAGGAATTGAATATAGCCCTTTCATTCTATAAACAGATTTCCTTTTACAATTTGCCGAATTCGGCTGCGTCGGAGATATAGCAAAAACCGAGCGAATCCTTTCGAGTGCAATCCATAGCAAACCATCACTTTTATCGCGGACGCGCATTCATCTGACGCTTGAAATTCCTATTATGTTTGCATGTCCGCGAAGACAATATATATCGTTTTCCGCCGCTCTTTTCCACGACATTTGATTCGAATGAGGTGAGCACACAGGATGATATAGCGATAAAGTTTTTCCCTATGGAGGTTTCCTCGAATAGTCCGAGATTTATTCGCACCACTTAATAAAAGCCCTATCGACCAATAACTCCCATTTATAGGCGTTGGTTGGCTGCGAGAGAAACAAGCAACGTATTTAAGAACGTTGTCGGTTCGTAATGTTCAGTTGTTGTTTCGCTTGCTCATCTTTCATTCGCCGGAACGAGTTTTATTGGGACATAACTCGTCATAATTTTAGCTATTTAGAAAAATATCACGTGCAGGTAGACGAATTTCATTGTTCACGCTTTCACACTCCAACTGACTTCCTATGTTTTCGGGTTTCCCAAAAGAATTATTCCATATAATGGCAACGAATACGGAAAGCGATTTCCGTCCAAACCGACCAAAGGCACCCTCGTTATTCCAGCGCGTTAATCCCGTGTATCCGGGTTCTGTTCCGATCAGATAATCCGATTTGCGAATGGCCACTATTCGCACTCGTGTTCGACAACACATCGTGTACTGGCAATAATGTCGACCCACGCCTGCTAAATCGTTTAAAACTTCTAGCTCTAGATACGACGTTACACCTGGAAATTGTATTTTTATGCATGCCAAATGATGGTACTTTCGGTGAAACAAGGAAAAATTCAATTAACCATTTTGTTTTCGATGCATCATCTCTCACTATTAGTTTTGGGTAATTCATAGGTAACGAAAAATCCTTATGCAACACCAAATAATTGTTCTTCTTCATCATCATCGTTCCTCTAAACAGTCTAAACAGTGTCTTAGTGATCCCAGTTATAAGAGAACTTTTGAATTCAGTCGATTCTCATTGAGGTTTATTTATCGTTAGGATATTCTTCTAGATTTGCATAAAATAATGATCCACTTGGCATTTATTCGCGTTTATAAAAAAACGAACTTCGAAACCGAACTTTTGTTTAGTGTTTTAAATTCCTCGTCATTTGAATGAACTGAATTCATTTTCCATTGGCGAAGAACGCGCGTTCACCGGAAAAGTGAAATGAAATGGATTATGTAAATATTTTCTTAGGCACTTAAATACTCCAATAAAATATTGTCAAAACTGTCTATCGAATATAAATATCTAAAAATCGAATTTCTGTTCCCGCGCAAATTTCAAGTTTTTCTTTCGAAGCGACTGATTTATACTCCCTCAGACTGATAGCATCCGGATCGTTGACATCGAAGTTTGCTCGAGGGATGCACTTGGAGCGGGTGGATTAATGGTTGTCCCCTCGACAAAATTTCACGGCAAATTGATGAGAAATAATGATCCATAAGTTACTAATCCAACCTTGTCGGGAACTTGTATCAATCTTTTTTTTTTGTTCTAGAAGGTTCACTGTAATGATAGATGGCAACTCGGTTGTGATCGATCAAAAAAAACCGAGCGAAGTTTCTCTTTTTTCCATCGTTGTGTAAAGCCCATTTGTCAGAAGGAAAGTTTGCAACTTCGCGAAAGAGATTGATAATAAGATCCCACGATCGTCTTTATCTCGCATATTATAAACTTGCTTGTTATCGTAGAATTCTATTATAAACTCATCATTCTTCACTCATAGCAGAAACTTTCATTAAACCCATCTCTGGTTGATCGAAATATTCGCGTTTAGATGAATTGAAATCGCAACAAAGCCTAGCTCCAGCGTTGAAAAAGATAAACGATTTTCAGTCATACCAAAACCTTCCGTTGACAGAAGGCGCATATTTCAAACAAACTGGCCCATTAATCTGACCTTCAACTAAGAGCAAATCCCATTTCCGCCGCATAGTAACATTTTTCTTGCAGCAGGAAACCGATAAGATAAAACATTGCATTGCGAAGCAAACAACCGGGGTTTAAATATATACGAGCCGAAGATCTTCATAAAGGAAAGAACCGAGTGAGTTACGATGTCGTTACGTGACTTCAATTGCCCAGTTTTCACTTATTGCTTTCAACGCACTTATATATAATCCAAATTTGCTCTGGAAAACTACGAACAAGAATAGTTTTTTTGGTTTATGAGAAATTCTTTGTGACGGTTTGTAAACCTGAAAGAGAACTTAAAGTTGAGCAAATTCGAAAAAACTGTGTAAAAAAGAAGACAAGAAGTGACCAAACGACTACTGCTCGGGAATCATGACCAAGATCTTCTGGAACTCCTCGTTTTTGGTTGCAATTATCTAATAGAACGAAAATTTTCGTGTAACCTTTAAGCCCCCGTGCGTCCTAATTCCTCAGATATTCGCGATAGGTCGCTTTTCGGTGTATACGATTCCGCTTTCGGAATGTTTCGTAGGAAAATTGTAGATTGTAAATATGTCGACGACGTCTGAACATAAACGTGGTTCCTTTAACACTCTTTTCGAAAAGGTTATCCAGATTTTTGTAGACCGATACCTCCACAAATTGACTCCTTCGAAAACCTATCTCCTCGGATTTTCGATACGACCGATTACTGCATTTCGCAACGTTAAGACGAACGATTTCTCTCAATATTCCAGGACCGTACATGAAAGACTTATCACCACTACGTTTTTCAAAAACGTCCCCTCCATTTTCTAGCATTCGTAATTTGTTATAAAAATTTTCGAAAAATTGCTGACAGTCCATAGATTAGAAAATTTTGTGAATCACAGGTTTGGCATAATTCAAATGGTGTCTCTTAAAGTGATATTGTTTCCCCGACTTCAAGATATATGCTTGACCTCGAGGAATGAAACGAAATTGATAAAAGCTAGGGTTCCATTGGATAACTCTGGGAATTCACGTTCGGGAAACAACGTATCAGTGATACTTTCAAAATCCTCCTAGATACGACTGTGTACGTAACAAACCGAGCATCGATGGAGTGAATCTCGCGCAGATTATCCCTAATTAAAACTTGGAACGTCTAGAGCAATTTCCATTCGGAGTTTTCCTGTTGGATGTAATTAGCCCGAAATATTCAATTTATATTAATCGAGAAAATCCCGCCCCAGGACGTAACTTCATCGTCTGACTGGAAACTACTTAATCCGACGACGAGATCGGAAAACTTTTTGAAAACATCAAAATTGGAACAGATACTTCCGTTTTGTAGTCGAAAGTCTACATTTGTATGGAATCGAACTTATTCAACGTAGATTGGGATATCACATTCGGGCAATATATTCAAGAAGTCACGTGAACCTTTAGGGCCAACTCGATTTTCATTGGAATTTCCCGCTTCGTCAGCCATTGCAAACGACGATTGTTGACGTCTCTTGGCTCAATTTTATTAGCTGTTCCCGTATCTTCGCAATTTCATAGCGATGTCTTCGGCATGAGTCGGTAAAAATTATTATCCCCAGTCGCCGAATTTCATTAAGAATCAGACAATATACCTAAACCTCTTTCGTGCTATAGATATCGCATAGATATTTGTCTTTTCGATGAAAAACATTCAATAACTATTAAATGAAACAAAATGTTACACCAGTTTTTTTTTCAATTCGAATTTTATTATTAATACCATTGAGCATACAGATTCTGAACTTCTGAGGATGCCAATTTTATTTCTGAGAGGAGATGAAGCGCATGATTAGAAATTATTAAGTATTTTATGATATTCCTGTTCCTCCTATTCAAGGTTTTATGTTTTTATGCATGAACTGTTCAAGAGGAGGAGCGTTCAAACTACAAATTCCAATCATAGCTCACTTCATGCCCTTTTTCTTCGTACACATCACACCCTGTTACTTTCTGTGTCAGGTTTCGACCTTAATTCCATTCGGCCATAATTTGGGAGGGTTCGCTGCTTTTTTATCTGAAGGGGGCAGTTTTCCACGTTATTATTATGGAATTTTCACGAGGTGTAAAACAAAAGCCGGGACACCTACTTTTTCGTCATCATCATTTTCAAATGTCTCTATCGGAGAAAATGGGGATCCCACGGAAAAACACCACTGGGATGTGCAAGAGCACAAATTCGCGATAATAAGAACGTTTTAGACCGTTGAGGGTTCAGAGTGACACTTATCGGTGGCAGTGATGTGAAAATCCCAACAAAGGTTAAAAGTAAACGCTTCAAATTATATCTAATTCTCAAATACTGCCAGAGAGGGGACAATATAGATAAAGTTAATAACACGATTCCTGGATTCCCTTGATGGTAACTTCTATGGAATGTGGTTGAATTCAATTATGCTTCCACGTTGACGCAACAAGTTTGGTGGCCAAGCAGACTTGGACAAATATGACATCCCTTTAAAGGCTCATTGAATATGTAGCTACTTTTTATGATATTGAGAGAATTCAACAGACGGTTCTAGCATTTAGATTAGTTGATCGGACATCGATATTCTAAAATTACATTTTATCGTCCTCCAATGAAAACGAAGTTGAACTGTTTAAACAAGCTTTCATATTAATGCATCGTGAATATAGAAAAATTCTACGGGCTGTGAACCGAACGTACTAAAAAGTGTGTCATATCGTAAGAAAATCGTATTAAAATGGGATCTCTAAAAAGGTTGACAATTGAATTGTCTTACTCTTGTGAAGAAGAACGAAAGATACAGCACAAAAAAGGTATTAGCACAGAAAAGCCAAAAATTTAAAAAGAATTATATTAAAAACTATAAATGGAAATACAAATAAAGAAAAGAAGAAAATTAATTTCGTTTCTACACAAATGCGTTGGATGCTCGATATTAATTGTTCTGAATGAATCGAAATTATTTATCTATTCGTGAATAATGATATATCATCATCAAATATAAATTTTCTTCAACAGTCGTTTTTAATATAGAATGAATGTAATTCACATAGGTACGTTTTTTGTGGCGGCAGGGGTTCGGCTATAATGTAATTGTTTCACGTTTTCACAATTCTTTGCCAAACGTTCCGACTGTTGTGTAGTCGACAAACGGCCCTTCAGGGAACTATTCGTATTCTTTGTGAATCGGTCAACAAGTTTTCCCAACTTGCTCCCTCTCTGTTTGTAATGTAATCTCCTGGATTGTGTCGTCTCAGCTCCCAACCATACAGGATCCTATTCTATTCGTGATTTCTAATTGGAAACATAGTTCCGAAAGATACAAACCCGATTCACTCTAGTCTCTATCAGAACATGTCCAAGATGTAAAATGAGTTTGATTAATTCCATCCGGACAAGGCCTGGCTTGATGAAATTCCGTCCTTACGGATCCGAAGTTAGTTCGTAAATGCATCAATGCGTTCGTTTACTAACTTTGTTCGTACACCTTAAAATTAACATGCATTCGGCCGGACTCTCGACTAACCTCTGGAATACGTTGTTCGCAACCTGAATATGAATGAATTGATGACTGCTTCATTAGATTTGAAGGACTACGCCATAGGGGGAACGTTCGTCTCCACCGCGCGATCAAATAATGCACTGCATTTATTCTACATCTCTGTCTTTTATTTTACGGGCTGGACATTTTCAGAAATATTTTTAAAAAATTCAATACAATACATTCATAATAGGTGAAAAACTAACACTAAAATGTACTGAGCGATTGAATATTCGGTCTAGGTTCCGGTAGAATATCAACTTTCAGCTGCACCGAAACTGTGTTTCATTCATTTCAACGAATATCGAGTAATTAAGTTTCATATTCCAGGTATTTGTAAATTGATGTTTTAATCGATAATTTTTTTATGCAGAAAAATATACAATATTTTTCATATACAAATGATTAAATATAATAGTGGTATTTTTCAATCTTAAATGAAAGAATCATTTCATACACAACAAAGTATTCCTTGATGATTGAAAAAATTTGTACATAAATGTTTTCACTTGTGTCGGCAGTCCCGGATTACTGATTGGGATCGATATATCTCTATAACTGTTAAAATTAGTTTTGAGAATGTTACGAATATAAACGCTAATGCCCTGACTACCAACATTATGCAGAATCTTCAACTATTTTTCGTCAGCACCTGTGGTGAAAATTCGTCGAATATTTACATAGCAAGTGATGTCATTTGGAAGGGCGATCCGAACAGCCGCCGCAAACCGATGTTTAGCTACCTGAAACTTTTCCCTTTCTGCATAAAATTATTTATCCGAATTTTACGAATGGTTGCATCTTTTTTTTAATGGCGTTGCCCGAGTAAATGATGGAGTTGGCAATTACCGTTTTACTAGACAAATGGAATCGGAGTTTCCTATCAGCTACGTGGTCTGAAAATGAAGAATCTATGGTAGCAAGTTAAAATGTTCACGTAAAGATAATATTTAACTCGTGAAAATTCTAACATCGAAGAGCCGGGGGTGCTAATTGGAGATCAGTAGGTGTTCAGTGTTTTAGTGGGTCTGCAGCTCATCAAAACTCGCTGCAAATTGGCGTCACACTGTAAAATTTCGCTCTGGCGCAACCTTATTGTGAAGTTGAAAACGCTTCCAATTAAACTCGTTAATAATAAGAATCTACATAAAAGTTTTTGCGATTTGAATTCGTTTATCGTAGTTGTCGGATAGAATTCCTGGGAAAAATCATTATTAAAAATGCAAATGCTTTTCTATCATATTATTCACTTTGCCAATTTGCGAAATGAAAATTTGAACTGTTTCAATAAGGGGACAGAGCAGCGAAGATAATTGATTCAGTGGGAGTTCTGAAGTTGAAGAAGAGTTATGATGAAAATTTAAGGAACGCGTTTCCTCAGTATGAGCATTCCTTGAAAAAAAGGGAGTGTTTTCCAAATTATTTTCATCAGAATATAAAACAAGGAACTGTCAAACAATAAACACTTTCTTCTAGCAGTCCCATTCATTCATACAGTGAATTGGCAGCCTCAACAAAAGATATTGTCTCTGGTTGGAAGGATTTTGTCTTTCATCAACAAAATTCGAAACATTTCTATGTTTTAAACTAACCAATTTAATATCTCCAATTTCGAGTTTCATTCATCTCAAGGCCAATTCGCATTTTCGCCCTTTTACCGCTTAATAGCGTTGGTTGAACTTCACGAACCGTCAAATGGACATAAGCGTATAAGCGTAGCCGTAAGCAATAAATCCAACAGTCACGTTTATTATGATCGCATTTCCAACAATAAAATTGAAAATTGATGGGATAGTCGGTTCATGGCACTGAATAAATGGCGTATTTCAGTTGTGAAATGGTCGCCTGTTAGTCGAAGCAAGGTAGCAATGTTTTAGTAGGGGTATTACGCACTTTGTGATTCATTTTTTTTCACAAGTTTATGGCTTATATAAGGGTTAGACTGGGTTCCATCACATTCTTCTATATAATAAATAGCTGTTCTTGGAAATTTAGGATAATTTCCTTAATTCCACCGTCTCTTTTCACAGCATGGACTCAGTTTGCACAATCAAAGAAATCCGATGCTGCTTCCAATGAATGAAATTGTGTTATGTGGCCAAAAATCATCCAGAAATGGAACGTAAATATCTTTTTGATATTCTTCTTCTGTAAGGGACTATTGTAGGCATAATAGATTAATACCATTTTTATTTTATATTTATATTTTTTGCTCCTACTGTTTTTTGAATAAGTCAGAAGTATTGTCTCTTTGTTTCGATACCAGATGAAAAACAGTATCTTCAATTAGCTTATGAGCTGAATATATATAGGCGAAATATTTCTTTTACTCGGAACAAGATTCAGCTGTCATTCATTTTGATATTCCAGTCCTTTTCGAAAATCGCTTCTTCGACTCGATTCACGCGTATTGGTGCTCAACTGAATACCCACCTTAGGGAACGTTACGGCTTCGAGGGTGCAGCATCGATTTATAAGACAAAAAACTAGGTTTCATGAATTTCATAAAAAAGTTCTTCGAAATCGTTGGAAATTATATTTTCTCTATTTAGTCATTTTGAAGAATTGGTGAAATTTAAGATTGTATGTAACTATCCTCGTACCTAGATCAATCAGTTTAAGACATGACCTTGCGGGCCACATTTGCAATCCATCATAACTTGGCAGGCGACGTATAAAATTATACATCCCATATTTGAATAGAAATTTCAATATTTTATGGAAGTGTGGATGCATCTAATCTCATAGGGCCGCTTGCGGAGTTGTTTTGATCAAATTAAGTTATTTGCGAACTGACAAATGCCCACTATTATTCCTTCGTTCGATTCACCATGAATTGAGCTATCATATTTCATTTCTTTGAAAATTACAACTTTAGTCCATATAATATTATACGATCGTTTCACTTTTCAATTTAAGTTAAAATTGAAGTAGTAACATTCAACAAACCGCGGCGAAACGTTGATCCAATACATTACGATATTCGTGGCACAGAATTAACTGTTTAATATCAATAAAATCGCGGAAGTGCTCCACTATGAACTGTTTTATCGTGATCCGAGTTTTACGACGTATGGCCCATTTGCTTGCTCGTGAAATTCTAATGAATCGACGAGCACATTTCATTAAGCGTTGCTCAAATATGTATAATGAAGCTTTAATAATCAAGAAATCACGTCGTTTCGGGGCGATTGGAAATCTTCTCGTTTGAGGATTACTATAAACCAATCAAAAAGGATTCTGTTCGAATCTTCTCATCTAATCAACAAAAATTGTGTGGTTTCATGGAACTACGATGCACGAGAATTTTTTTCGGATTGTAGCCATTCAACTGAAAATTTTTTCGATCCAGACTAATAAAATCGGAATTCTAATTTCAACTTGATTATTGAAAAATGAGAATGATTATAAACTATAAATTTCAGTTTCAATCTGCGTATGAAAGTATAGAATACATAATGAATACAATTATTCAGATGATCAACGTATTCAGGATGTGAAAAGGTTTTTCAACAATACTATTGTAATAGTTGGAAATATTCATTTTGTGTCTACCAACCAATTTATTTAATTGAATCAGCCGAAGCAAATCGTGGCGTTTTAATGTAGAAGTTCCGATGGATTCTAGTGAAAGTAATTACTGCTGTGTTGAAAACCATTTTACCTGAATCAAAACTAAACTATTTCAGTTATATTGTTATTCATGTATTTATTATGCCGGGTGTGTTGATAAAAATTTGATTCTACATTACGATTCTTTTGATTCGCCCCAATGAATGAAACGAATACGGATAAACATGTTTTGGACAAATTAATCCCTTGATTACGAAGCAGTGATTTCGTTGCCTTGATGTTTCCACGGCGCGGCGTACTAATATTGCTTCAGGGGAAAAAAATCGAATCATAGGGGTCATAGGAGTTATTTAATAATGCGGCTTCCGCGGTTCAAATATAATTTTCTGGGCGATTCGGAATTCGAATTGGAATTCAATTTCGTCGGCTAAAAAGCGAGCATAAATAATCTGATCGGTAAAAACAAAATGCGTTACATGATCGATTATGACCGCGTATTGTTGGTCAAAGGATTTTCAATATGGATTTTCATTAAGTTCGCTTTTGACCGCATTTTCGGAAATGTGTCGACAATTCTCGAATTGAATTGTTTTTTTTTTCATAAAATATGTCGAAAATATTGTGACACTAAATTTTTTGGAGAACAAATGTTCATCACTTCTGTCAATACATCGACAACTACATACGGAGACTGACATTTCATCCCATTTCTAAAATTTCTATTCATTTTATAAATAATTACTTAATCCAATGTAACGTATTTTTCCATTTCAGTTACTAAATTCATCCGAATTGGAATCGCTGATAAGAATGACAATCCTCCTTACTTTGATAAGGCACTATACGAGGCGGAAGTCGACGAAAATGAAGACATCCAACATACCGTACTCACCGTCACCGCCAAAGATCACGATGAGTGTAAGTAGACCTTAATGTTTTTTGTAGCTCGATTTAAAGCTAAATACCAACATCCGTCACGTAAATATATTTCCCACCTGCAATTCACGGGAAAGGCGTGAAACTAGAACGCGAATCCTTGCTAATCCTATTTTTCCCCGGTTTATATTCGAATTCCCGCATTCGGTGATCCTGCTGAGCCTCAAATGCTATCGAATCCATTCGAATGTTTCGGTATCCGACAAAAAAAAACCAAGCCCCATATGGTTGTCGCAGTGAACTCGGAATTTAAATTAAGATGAAACTCGATGAATAAATTATCAAAAAAAAAAAACGTTTTTTCAGAGAATGCAAATTTTCTGTTGGTAGAAGAGAAAATGAATCCCGAGTAAAGACAATAAAACTTTTTCCAAGATACTTTAAAAATCCATTTCGAACTATAATATCATTCAGAATTTCAAGTTTTTCAACGAATAAGTACGGCCGCGTCAATTTCAGTCGTAATCATTCGTGAAAGCTTTCAGCGAAATTATCCGTCGAGTTTAACTTTGAATCCTTACAAAACTACTTTGAAAGCATTGTTATTCATTGTCAGTTGTAAGTAGTAAATAACGTAGGTTGGGGGTTGAAGAGGATCCTTTGCGATTTTACCATCTTTGAAAGAGTAGTCTGAATATATTTAGAAACGTGAAGACAAACTATCGAATATCCATCTTTCTCAGAAAGCTGGAAAGTGAAAAAAATATCTTGAATTAGATGACGTGCTATCATGCACGTAATTTTCAGTTTTTCAGCTATTGCTTGGAATATCTCATAGTTTTACACTAACGTAATCCAAAACGATACTTCTGACATAATTTCAATTTTCCAGGCGCCGAACAAACAACATCCAAACAAGTAGAATCCTCTCACATGAAGTAGTAGCATCCATTTATTAGCGTTCCTCAGTTTTTTGCGAAAAGTCCATTAAGCCATTATGTTTTGAATAACGTAACACCTCGAAAATAATGAACCAGCACTATGAATATAAGTAGATTCAACGAGATTTTACGACGCGTGATTTGGCGTTAGGTTGAGAATGGAATATATTTACATAATTTTTAAGACACCACCCGCATTATGCTGATGGTCATCATATATTCAAACGCTTCACGACGAGTCATATTTGACATTAGTTGAAGATTGCTGTGAAAATATCTCCTCTATCTTCTCTATTCAGTTTGAACTGCCGTGAAACTTAATCTACATTGGGAAACACAAGATGTCTCGCTACAAATAGAAATTGTCTTTCCTTGGAGCTACTCTATATAATTTTGTCATTTATGCTTGACATGTTTTTGTTACTATTTGAATTGGATTCATAAAACGATAAGAATTAAGTTTTGGAATGTCGGTTTATCAGGTTTCAATTTGAAATATTCTTCTAGATTATTCGAAGAAAAGATTTTTTCAATAGGATTAGTCCTACACTAGCTACAGTTTTCAGACTTTTCTCTGGTACTCTTCCTGAAGTTTTCCTGGTTCCACTGCTGTGTTATATCACTCCAAGCATGAAACTGTTTCATAAAAATTTACCCACTTCATTACGAAAGAAAGTGTCTTTTCCAACGTTGGAAGTTTGTTTGGGAAATGCAATCGAAAAGCACCGAAATATTTGCGAGGGACCATTTTCCGGAATCAAGCTGTTGGAAAAAGAACAATAACGGCCTTCAAACGAAAGGCAAAACACCCTACGTCAATGTTTACGTTGCCACTTTGGATAATACGACGTCGTAACTCAAACGTATCGGATCTCGGTCGTAAAATTCACTCGGCGATTTTATGGAAACTTTCCGGCTGGAATTCGCGCACGGGAAGACGCAAAACAACACAAATCTAACCGGAAATGGGCATCAATATTTCATAAAGAGGACACCCGAAATTCTATAGACGTAGACGTCTTCCCCAGCGCGCGAAGATTAGATAGGATGTCTTGTGGAACGCGATCGGGACATCGTGATTGAACGCGTTAATAAATTTTTGCAGCTAAATGTATCTCCGGAATGTAAAAGCGAACTCCTTATCAATTTATTAGCCAGATAAAACTGACCGCTCATCTGAATATTCATAATCTGCGTTACTGTAACTGAATGTAAGAAGGACGGAGCGGCAGGTTATCTCTCTGGACGCTTCAGGAACTGGATTACATCGGACCTGCCTATGAATATGTGCATTCAGTTATGAGCTACGAGTAGAACATTCCCGTTTAATAACGCCAGGTATAATGTTATTTTGACGGCATGTTCAAAAATACCAGATTGTGCGAAGGGAACAGCGAAAATATAGCAGGCAGTCGGATTTCATTCTAGCCTCCCTGCGTTACCTTTCCTGTCTGCCTGTCAGTGTAAATATTTCCCGGATACGGGTTAATCCAACCTTTGGCAACGTACGGAACTCTGTTCAAATATCGATGGATAAAATCACGCTTCCGGCTTCACAATAGTTTTTTTCTTCACGAAATTCATCAGATCATATTCTAATTGATATGCCATCATTCACTGGTGATGGCGGATCTCTCTCTTTATCTTTATCAATATGTATTCTTCTGAAGTCATTTTCATCAGATTGACACGTTTGGGATAGATTTCGGTGTCGCATATATGGGAGAATTTTTCGTGAAAGTTTCATCACGGTGCGGCCACCCTAAGAGATTTTATCGCGCTCCTAATTTTCTAAGACACGCAAAAACGCGGAAAAACACGCACCATTTATCAATTTTTCAATTTTCATCGGATTGACATTTTTGGCATAGAATTCAGTGCCGCATCTATTGAAGGATTTTTCGTGAAAATTTCATCACAGTGCGGCCACCCTAAGAGATTTTATCGCGCTCCCAATTTTCTAAAACACGCAAAAACGCGCACTTTCTATCAATTTTTCAATTTTCATCGGATTGACATTTTCGGCATAGATATCGATGTCGCATCTATGAGAGAATTCTTCGTGAAAGTTTCATCACGATGCGGCCACTTCAAGACATTTTATCGCGCTCCCAATTTTCTAAAACACGCAAAAACGCGCACTTTTTCTCAAATTTTCAATTTTCATCGGATTGACATTTTTGGCATAGAATTCGATGTCGCATCTATGAGAGAATTTTTCGTGAAAGTTTCATCACGGTGCGGCCACCCTAAGAGATTTTATCGCGCTCCCAATTTTCTAAAACACGCAAAAACGCGCACTATTTATCAATTTTTCACTTTTCATCGGATTGACACTTTTGGCATAGAATTTGATGTCGCATCTATGAGAGAATTTTTCGTGAAAGTTTCATCACGGTGCGGCCACCCTAAGAGATTTTATCGTGCTCCCAATTTTCTAAAACACGCAAAAACGCGCACTATTCATCAATTTTTCAATTTTCTTCGGATTGACATTTTTGGAATAGAATTCGGTGTCGCATGTATTGGAGGATTTTTCGTGAAAGTTTCATCACGGTGCGACCACCTCAAGAGATTTTATCGCGCTCCCAATTTTCTAAAACACGCAAAAACGCGCACTTCTTATCAAATTTTCAATTTTCATCGGATTGACATTTTTGGCATAGAATTCGATGTCGCATCTATGAGAGAATTTTTCGTGAAAGTTTCATCACGGTGCGGCCACCCCAAGAGATTTTATCGCGCTCCGAATTTTCTAAAACACGCAAAAACGCGCACTTTTTATCAAATTTTCAATTTTCATCGGATTGACATTTTTGGCATAGAACACGATGTCGCATCTATGAGAGGATTTTTCGTGGAAGTTTCATCACGGTGCGGCCACCTCAAGAGATTTTATCGCGCTCCCAATTTTCTAAAACACGCAAAAACGCGCACTTTCTATCAAATTTTCAATTTTCATCGGATTGGCATTTTTGGCACAGAATTCGATGTCGCATCTATGAGAGGATTTTTCGTGAAAGTTTCATCACGATGCGGCCACCTCAAGAGATTTTATCGCGCTCCCAATTTTCTAAAACACGCAAAAACGCGCACTCCTTATCAAATTTTCAATTTTCATCGGATTGACATTTTTGGAATAGAATTCGGTGTCGCATGTATTGGAGGATTTTTCGTGAAAGTTTCATCACGGTGCGGCCACCTCAAGAGATTTTATCGCGCTCCCAATTTTCTAAAACACGCAAAAACGCGCACTCCTTATCAAATTTTCAATTTTCATCGGATTGACATTTTTGGAATAGAATTCGGTGTCGCATGTATTGGAGGATTTTTCGTGAAAGTTTCATCACGGTGCGGCCACCTCAAGAGATTTTATCGCGCTCCCAATTTTCTAAAACACGCAAAAACGCGCACTTCTTATCAAATTTTCAATTTTCATCGGATTGACATTTTTGGCATAGAATTCGGTGTCGCATCTATGAGAGAATTTTTCTTGAAAGTTTCATCACGGTGCGGCTAATCGATAGTAGCGAATCGATAGCGGGAATAACTTTTTCCACTGTGTCCCTACCTACTATTCGGTTATATGAAAAATAGTAGGTAGGGACACAGTGGAAAAAGTTATTCCCACTGTCCCTACCTACTATCGTTTATATGAAAAATAGTAGGTAGGGACACAGTGTAAAAATTTATTCCCACTGTCCCTACCTACTATCGTTTATATGAAAAATAGTAGGTAGGGACACAGTGGGAATAACTTTTTCCACTGTGTCCCTACCTACTATTCGGTTATATGAAAAATAGTAGGTAGGGACACAGTGGAAAAAGTTATTCCCGCTGTCCCTACCTACTATTTTTCATATAAACGATAGTAGGTAGGGACAGCGGGAATAACTTTTTCCACTGTGTTCCTACCTACTATTCGGCTATATGAAAAATAGTAGGTAGGGACACAGTGGAAAAAGTTATTCCCGCTGTGTTCCTACCTACTATTTTTCATATATATAATCGATAGTATCGAATCGATAGCGGGAATAACTTTTTCCACTGTGTCCCTACCTACTATTTTTCATATAACCGAATAGTAGGTAGGGACACAGTGTAAAAAGTTATTCCCGCTATCGATTCGCTACTATCGATTATATATATGAAAAATAGTAGGTAGGAACACAGCGGGAATAACTTTTTCCACTGTGTCCCTACCTACTATTTTTCATATATATAATCGATAGTAGCGAATCGATAGCGGGAATAACTTTTTCCACTGTGTCCCTACCTACTATTTTTCATATAGCCGAATAGTAGGTAGGAACACAGTGGAAAAAGTTATTCCCACTGTCCCTACCTACTATCGTTTATATGAAAAATAGTAGGTAGGGACACAGCGGGAATAACTTTTTCCACTGTGTCCCTACCTACTATTTTTCATATAAACGATAGTAGGTAGGGACAGTGGGAATAACTTTTTCGACTGTGTCCCTACCTACTATTTTTCATATAACCGAATAGTAGGTAGGGACACAGTGTAAAAAGTTATTCCCGCTATCGATTCGCTACTATCGATTATATATATGAAAAATAGTAGGTAGGAACACAGCGGGAATAACTTTTTCCACTGTGTCCCTACCTACTATTCGGTTATATGAAAAATAGTAGGTAGGGACACAGTCGAAAAAGTTATTCCCACTGTCCCTACCTACTATCGTTTATATGAAAAATAGTAGGTAGGGACACAGTGGAAAAAGTTATTCCCGCTGTGTCCCTACCTACTATTTTTCATATAAACGATAGTAGGTAGGGACAGTGGGAATAACTTTTTCCACTGTGTCCCTACCCTAAGAAATTTTATCGCGCTCCCAATTTTCTAAAACACGCAAAAACGCGCACTTTTTATCAAATTTTCAATTTTCATCGGATTGAGAATTTATCGTGAAAGTTTCATTACGGTGCGGCCACCCTAAGAGATTTTATCGCGATCCCAATTTTCTAAAACACGCAAAAACGCGCAGCATTAATCGATTTTTCAATTTTCATCGGATTGTCATTTTTGGTATAGAATTCGGTGTCGCATCTATGAGAGAATTTTTCTTGAAAGTTTCATCACGGTGCGGCTACCCCAAAAGATTTTATCGCGCTCCGAATTCTAGAAAACACGCAAAAACGCGAAGAAACGCGCACCATTTATCAATTTTTCAATTTTCATCGGCTTGACATGTTCGGTATAGAATTCGGTGTAGCATCTACGAGAGAATTTTTCGCGAAAATTTCATCACTGTGCGGCCACCCTAAGACATTTTATCGCGCTCCTAATTTTGTAAAACACCCAAAAACGCGCAACATTTATAAATTTTTCAATTTTCATCGGATTGACAAATTTGGAATAGATTTCGGTGTGGCATTTATGAGTGTAGTTCTTTTTTTGTGCAATTTACTCTGCAAGCAAAGGTGAAGACGTTGACGAGCTCTTGACCATATCAAGGGGGCGTAACCCACATGACGTTGTATTGATTCGACCTGTGCTTTCGTCGGTAAATCGTCCCAGATCTCGTTACTTCCGGATTGTTTCTGGGATTTCTAAACGCTGAATCGGCGCAATCGAAATCTATCGGTCACTAAATATCCCTCCCCGATTTATTGGTCATGGTCATATTGCGTTAATCGGATCACGTTATTTCGTCTCGATACGTCCCCTTATCGCGGAATTGTTATTTGCTGGTGGTTTATCGAAGTTGGAAAATCGATATGATCTTCGTATATCGAAATGATGAAAGAATCCAAAAATTACATTATACATATGTTTAACGTATCACAATAGATAAAAGAGGGTGAGGTCATTAAGTTTTGAGATTATTTCGTATGCCCTTTATCAAAAGCAGGTATCGCATATGAAATCCAGGATTACATGAAACAGAATAATGTTGCTTTCATAAGCCTTATCACCGATATTTCTTTTTTTTATCCCGAATTGGTTGGAAGTGGTCGGCAATTTATAACACAGTCGTATTAAAAAATGGAAGACAAAACCTGGCAGCAATTTTACGAAAATCCCGCTGCCTACAATGGGTAAAAAATGATTGTTATGCTACAAAGGTACAGATTAGTATCTTAGTTCGACTATATTCGGGATGCAAGATATGTATGCGGCAGATAGAATTGCCGCATTTCGAATGGCTATTAAAAAAATGGTACCTAAATGATAGAGAAAAACGGTTTCAGTTGTTCGTATCACTTGAAAGTATAGTTTCTTAACTCAAATTTTCTCAGCAGCGATACATGGATGTAGTCGATTACTCGATTTCGAAAGTTTTCGACCACTTTTTGAGGAGGCACATTTCCACCTTTGTGGAGCACTGAATAATCAAAATTTACGGTATAGGGCTGCAGTTAATCCTCATCAACTCCATGAAAGACGGACTCCATTCACCTGAATTCACACTTTAGTATGCTGTTCCTGAAGTCGGAGTTATAGGCCCGTATTTTTTCTTAGCGTTTTGGATGTTGGAAAACTTCCTACAGCAATAATTAGAAGAACTTGCAGAAGGACACGATATGCCATCTGACTCCTACAGCAACGTTATCGTCATTTCTTCACCCTTTGAACTGCATACGTATTAGAAATCCTCTTAAATGTATCAAGTTTAATCTCATTAAAGTACTGAGAATCGACCGTACATAATATTTATAAGGGACTGTACTAAAATGAAAAGAATACTTCAAGTTGATTGCCATTGAAAAAATGCAAACTTTACCTGCAACAAAAATTGTTTTTCAATTATCTAACTTTCGAAAAATTTTTCATCCAAATTGTTTGACATTGATCACATGAAAATTTCAAAGGAAATCTTCGGATTTTAAAGTTGCATAAGTATGCAAAATTGAATACTGAAACAAATCTTGGAATATAAGAAATAAGGTGACAATTTTTGCAGAAATTTGAAACGAATTTGAATTTTCGAAAAAAATTACAAAAGCGCACACAAAGAAAAATATTAGACAAAAGTGGGAATTAACAAATTTCAGGAGATTTTTAAAGCAGACAGATTTTAAGACAAATAAATATTTACCACAAATTTTTGTACAGATTGAAGCAATCGTGGAACTCACCGTCAGAGGTATTTCACATCGATTCAAAAAGCAAATCAACAGCAGCGTTAATGAAACGAGATGGAACCTTAAAAGAGGGAAAATTTTTTGGTGATGTAGGACGTTTGCTGTGAATTTAGAGAAACGATACGGGATTCAACTAGTGTTATTAAATTGGAGAAACTAAATAATTGCCCCGTTTGAGTTATTGACATAATGAACAATGGTTTGAAATAACGACTAATATTTGGAATAATTAACTATTACATTGAAGCATCGATAAAATCCCGATGATTGTTGAATATATTCAATATGATACAATACTTGTCGTCCCATTTGGATACATTTTTCGAATCTCTCGTGTTTTTCCTGTTATGAAAAATATCCGATATTTAAATTCAGTTCAAAATTGCAAATTTTTTCATCTATTCCTCATACTCTAGTTAATATTCATTCAACAACTGACGTGAAAAATAGGCATTATCTATTGACGTTTCACGTACCTGTAAAACAAAGGAAAAATGTGTATATGTGAATAAACGCATTGGGTCTGCTTGGAAGTAAACTTTGGACATTCACCAAGTTTTGTTACTTTTAACGAGTTGGTAACTGAAAACTGGACAAAATGAATTTTATCCAACCTGCTCTTAGCGTAGATGATTATTTCTTTCAGGAAAATTATGGTTTGAGATCATCAAATTTGCATATCTATTGAACTGCTCTTCAATCTTCATTTTCAGCATCAAGAAATGAATTTTCTTCAGTTTGGTCGGTTCAAATCGGATCATACGACGCCGACGGTTGAAATCGTTGAAGTCGCTGTTAGTGAGTAGACCCCCATGTATTTGATGTCCAAAGAATGTTCCCCCACTTATCAGATTATAAGATTCCGTCATCCTCGTTAATTCGAAAGCCATTGCGATAGCATCTTTTTTTTTACTATCTTTCAGATTCCCTAGGGTTTCTCTAGCAATACTTTATAGTCGTCCGGACTCGATCCTCTTTTCAATGCATTTCCGAACAGGATATCCCTAGACATCCATTGTTCCAGAACCCACAGTCATTCATATTCAATTTCTCTTTATTCCCAGCGGTTTTTTCTTATTTACTCCTTGTTTTCTGTCGAGTAAGGGAAGATTCACTATTGATGACACTTAGTGTATGCGATATTTTTTACGAGTATTCAGAAGTATTTATTCTAAGGCCTGAGCTACTTTGTAATTGTATATCTCTTATACGCCAGGTGTTTCCGTTGTTTTCAGTAAACGCGTTTATAGTTACGTGAACGGTATTATAGGTGGAGGCGTTTATTTGTTCGTGAATTTGCTTTGTGCTCATGCATGGCTGAAGTGCACTACAAGCGCATTCGTCTAATTATCGTCTCAAAGATCCCACTTCTGAACTTAGGTGCTTCGACGTTTTTCGATATTCTGAATGATTCATAAGGGTCGTGTATAATCCAAGACCCCTTGAAGAGCTACGAGATAAATCTTAGCCAGCTTTCATTAAACCCTAAGCCGGATTTCTCGCTCCTATTCGATGTTCATGATAAGGTATGATGAATGGCCCCGTGACAATTTACATGGAAACCCTCATATTATTAGATGGAACCCGCCGTTATAATTTACGTCTTTCAAAATTCCTACATCCAACATGACAAAGAACTCTAGCCAACGCGTGATGATGAATTTCCAGACAATTATCATAAACCGAAATATTTTCAATTGATACACAATCGCCGCTATCGAACATTTTAATCGGGATATGTTTTTGATAATTCCTTTTCATTATGTCATCTACCGAGCCGTTTTGGTGTAGAAATTCATTTTCCATTATAAACACAATTCAACATTATTGATTCATTAATTCAATTCGTATTACTGATATTAGGCTGAATTATTATTCTGATTCAGCATTCTCGTTGAATTACATTTTAATTTGAAGTTAATTGAATCCATGCGTTTTGCCGATTAAAATTTCGTTATTGATATCTAAAGGAATTTTGGGACCGCACATTCATACTAGATTATCAGTAATTCATGAACGATACAAACGCAGGCCAAAGGTTACCACTTGGTTCGGTCTCTCTGAATGTTACAGTTCAAATGTTTCATGAAGACAAAGGTGGGCGGCGTATTATTATTTTAAATATTCATTATCTGATAAATACTAATGAATATTTGCTTCGATAGATCAGTGCTTTATGTTTTGAACATTTGTCAAGCTACAGTAGTTTTGATATGAAATTTGTTTTAATATCAGATTGAAATAGGTGAGACACCTTGTTGATAACGAAAAAATAAGGTGTTTGAGGATGACCGTCATATTTCATAGATTTCTTGGACCTGGGCCCAATTTCTCAATCTTATATACCAGTCGTAATCCAAATTTTTTCACGAATAAAAATGAAAATCAACAATTTTCACTATCGCGTCTTGGTTAAAATTTTCAACATTTCATCCCTCTTGATGTTGCATTCATTCGAAAGATACAACTGGATGGGTAAATAAAGAATCAAATAAAAAAAAATCAGATTCTTAAAAGAGACGTAACTCGATGACCAAAGAATATTGATTCTTATATGAAGTTTGTAATCGTATAATTGTTAATGAAACCTTCCGAAATTAAAAACAATAGCGTTTTATCATCTCTTAAAGCGAAAAGTGACTTGAATAGAAAAGATCGCGCTAACATTAATTCAATTTATATCTCTAGTTTAATCATTCATGCTTGTCTTTCGGTAGCGTATTTACATTTCGAATAAAATTCCAATTAGGATCTCAATAAGGTGTCCTCGATTCCCTTCCAACTCACAGATTTAATCATTCGCAATCAAATATTTGTACTGCCCTATTTTTCAACAGTAATATGAAATATCCCGAACTTCCCAACTCCGTAATAAATTGCATTCGAATAATTTTTTGTCGTAGTTGTTCATCTCAGTGCGCGCAAGAGACTTGCGAATTCCCTTCGAGAAGGAATAACTTGGGGCATTGTTTAAACGGAGGAAGACAATTCGAGTTGATTAGGTTGAGATTAGCGGTCTGAGGTTAACAGCAACGAAAATATACCCCCTACGGATCCGAACGTAGATTCACATCGGTACTCGGGGTTGGAGTTAATCCAATTAATTCAAGAGAACTTGACGGTTAATTTAGCTTGACTGATTGTCGTCCGGATCTGTCTCAATAAGGCGAAAAAGTCCTTGAATTTTTGTTTGTTTCGTATGGTCGACATTGTATGTCGAGAATCCGGACGAAATAACGCTATCTGCATTCCGTAATCCTTCGAAACGATTCGGCGCTCTTGGTTGGGTGTATAAAATCCCGTCCAAAACAATGACTATAAACGTTAGCTCGTTGCATTCGCACGAGTTAAATAATTTCAGTCTTCATTGCAATGTCGACCTAGTTTAGAATTTTCGAACGGGCAAATGGATGCTTCGTGGATGGCAAACTCGCTCGGAAATTTCATAATCGCCCCCGGGATTATACAGAAAATTCTTCCTAAGAGGCGACCCCGTCTTGAGGCGCGGGTAACAGTTCACAAGATGCTGGGGGCGTTTCGAGAAAAAAACTGTTTCTAATTATTTAATTTGAAACAATCCGTTCAAGGTGTAGACAACAAACGTGATAATTGCAGAGGCAATGGTTTTTATAACGTGATTATGGGAAACTACGACCATCGAAATCGATTCTCGCTGTCTTTCTGGAATCCGTAATTTGGTGTTTGTCTTGGGGTTGGCGACCCATAACTTCAACCTCTCTTAAAGGAAAATAGTAGCATCTAAGCATTTCCAGGAATTCCAATTTCTCCGAGCCCGCCTTAACGCATTTTCTGCCATTTCAATTCACCGAGCATAAATAGACGACAGTAACCAACACGAACTTCGGCTCTTCATTTTTTCGCAGGAACTTTGACGTTTGTAGCTTAATTTATTTGAGAGTTTTCATTCGTAAATCTCCCGTTTCAATGGTTTAATTTTTGCTGTTTCTGTGAAAGCAACGGCCCGGCCCGCTTTTTTCAGATTCTTCAACGACTCTAGTAACTGTTCGTTCGTGCAAACCTTATGGCCTTTTTGGTATTTGCGGAAATTCAGGGATACTTTTTTCTCTGGAAATGATAATTTCGTCCAACATTTTTGCTGTTATTCGGAACTTGTATTATCATTCCGTCGTCGTCAGCCTGAGCGACATCGTGACTTGATCAATATGGGGATTTGAAATTACGAATACATATTTAATTTATATTCAAATTCACGATTGCAATTAATTCCGGCCACAAATCAATTTCGTTTGTGTGAAACGAATGAAATTTGAAATATATTTTTTCAATGTATGTAGTTGGACAATTTAAAAAAGTTTGATTGTGTTTCTTTGAAACTATTAATTCCGGTTTTAGTAATCTTTTGAATAATTCAAAGAAACTTGATTTTCATTCTTTGTAACTCAATATTCCGGAGACTTTTCTATTAAGTAACAAAGATTGATATATTTGGATGCAATTAGCGGAAACTGGCCATCACATCTCACTGATGACTTATATGATCAGTCTAATCCTACCCACTTTTTGGCACCAGTCATTCAATTTCATTCTGGTGAAAACGTGCACATTCTATTCACAAATTTTCAGCTTGGATTTCACTTCTTTGAAGTAAAGATACTCTATATATTTCTTTTTCTATTAAGAAAACAAGACGCTAAATCAGTTTATTACCAGAATGAATTTCAATCGTTGTTGTTCTGTTCAAATAGGTCGCTAGAATTCAGTCAAAGACAGAAAGAAAATATTGTCGTTCGCTCTCGCTACATCAAACTGAAAAGCGGTGGAATAATATCCATCATGTTATTTCTTATGTGTACCCAGGAATACAAAAGGCTTTATGATGTCGAGTGTCGAATGTTTATATCGAAAGTACGTTTCTGGTGAGGACATTATTATGGAAAAGATTTTTGAATTTCCATACTCGTTCTCTAAATGAACATACATTTCCGGGAGGAGAAACAGTAATCCTTCCTTTTTCGGTGATTTTGCTGACATCACCATAGTGACGTTCGATGAAAAGCATCTATTGAGTCGCACTTTAAATTGATGCTAGTTCTAGATTCCTACGAGAGAACACCTCAGATAGAACAAAGTTTCACAACTCATTTGAAGAAGAACAAAGAGAAATAATATCATATCACTTATAGAAAAAATGAATCGCGTTCATCGAATTCAGAAAATAATTTGGGAATTGTTTTTTATTATGCCTTTTATTAGAATGAAATCTTTCTGACAAAAAAATGGGTTACTCTGGTTCTCATTGTGAGTGCATTTGTTTTTGGTACGACTTTAGCAAGGATCGATTTTATTACTTTTAATTGCAGTCATTATATGATACTCGTGTTAATAACAGGAACAAGAAAAGGAACGACACGCGTAGCTCAACAAACGAGCTATAACTAAGATAATTAGCACATTATGTTTGATAAGGAAATGATAATTAAGCAATAAACGCAGAGTCGTGAATAAAATATTCATTGACTTCACATACTTGTGATAATAGTGAAAGATTTTGCCGCTATCAGGACACAATATTGTACCAACTTCCATGTTTTGAATCAAAAATACATTTATTTCGAAATTCAATAAAAACAATTCAAAATTTATCCAGAAACTCAGAAATACAGGCAGAAACGGGAAAAAATCGTCCCTTTGTCGAGTCAATCGTAAAAATCTGTCGGAAACGTCAAAAATATCGATTTTCACTTTGTGGAAGCTATGAAGACGAAAAATAGGCGAATATTATATCGTTACGATATTGCTCCTCCGATTCAATCGTGACCAAAGAATCCAAACAATCGTATAGAAAATACATTTCTTGTTGTTTTTTCAGAAAGAGCAACGTAAACCAATTTAAATTGCTACTGGAATTTGATCAGGGAACTGCAAAGAATGCCTGAAAAAAGGTCTCCAATGCCAAGCACAGTTGAAGTAAAATTTGCCTCAAGTGAACCGTGGTACAGATGGGGAGAAATTTTAATCCGATTATATTCTCAGCAATTGTTCAGAATATCGTGGTTACTCATGGATTTTCCACATAAGAATATCGTACACAAGACGCCATTACTGTTGATAACATTAATATAGATAGACCACTTCAATCATGTGGGAGTAAGCCTCTTAAGAGCTCCTTCGGGATACGTAGCTCGGAATTAGATATGCTGAATTGATTCTGCGTATCTATAGTACGTTACCTACTAACCCTTAATTCGAGGTGGCTTCGGAGGTTGAATCGGGAATAATCTCGTATCTGAAAAATCTCTGCATCTCTCCATTTCAATGACCTTCCCACATTCGCACTCTTGATAAAGATTTTTTTCCTCAGCCTCCCGCATTCGATACGAGATCACAAGCGGTAACATAGGGGGTGCTTTCGCAGTCAAGAACATGACAGGCGCTATCTACGTGGCAGGTGCATTAGACTACGAGACGAGAAAACGGGTAAGTGTGCACTTCAATTTTCCAAATGAATATCATTGTCGTGAGCGGTTTCAACATAGTGGGCACTTCTATTTCGCGAAAACATTTATGGGATTTGGATAAATAGTTTTTCCTAACGTTGCGGAGAAAATTGGCTGGCTGATTGGCATTCTCGGCCATCGGGGCAAGGTTGAATCGATGACCGTTCATTCGTTCGGTTGGCAGGGTTTTGTATCGTTGAAACTCATGATTAATTGTTGATGACGAAAGGGTTGCTCATTTTTCTCGTAACTCGGCAAACCCCCAAAATTGGATGTGCGTGATCGGCATCTGAATTTATACGATAAAAGAATTGGTTCATTTCTCCAAACGTTTATCACTAAAAGCTAAACTATATGAGCGTTCTTTTCGATACTTCTGTCATGTCGACTGGAAGAAGAATAAGAATCGAATTTACTTTATTTCATCGCTGGTAAACGATTATACTTCACTCGTTGACATGGAAGACAGAGCACGAAATTAATTGTTCACATGTTTCAGATTATCTGCATTGCTTAATTTTGTAACAATTAATCTGAGATGTAGGAATATGAGACAAAAAATATGAATAGAAATGTGAACTCTGATAAACTTGTGTTGAACCTTTAAGCCATCCCATCTCCAAGAAAGTTCTATACGTCCGAAGCGGCTGCAAAGTTGGAATCGCCTGAAATACCTTTCAAGCTGAATAGAAGCTGTTCCCCACACTTCGTCAATTGATCAATCAACTGTGTCCTATATTCATTATACAACACACATCGCTACACTATAATGTTGATAATCTTCTCTCTAATAACAATGCTTTAGTTTACACCCGAAGTTATTCCTACGGCAAATTTCTTGATGCTACGAATTCTCATGAAAATTTTGACATAATGTCTCTTCCAAGGCTTAATGTGATGTACCGAGAAAGATTTCAAGCTCATTCACATTTTTTGATTTGCCATTGATTTTTATTTCAACAGTGTGAACTAAACACTGTAAATTAAGGAACACTCATTCTAAATGTCATTTTCAATCATTTACATGACAAAGTTTCGATTGCTATCTGCGGCAAGTTTCATGTCGTTTATATATTTCTCTAACAACTTAATATTTTTATTACTTAATCGTACCACTATATTCATCACAAAGTGTCGACTCTATTGCGCAAGTGCGTAGTGCCGAGAGTGAAGGATATCGGAAACGGAGAAATAACATCACATCAGTCATCGATCATCAACGTGTTCATGGATGGTATTTATACGTTGGAAATAACAGCTCATCGTGACGTCAACGTAATTCTGTTTTCTATGCTTTTTAAGTATAATCACATAGATTGTTCTATCTATCAATCTATTTATCATCAAACAAGTAGATTATTTGCAAAATAAATAATAAAAGGTGGCCACGGCTACCTTTTCCTACATGGCGACTAGAGAGCCAACAACAAATTATCCACAAAATACGTTACCAGTAACATTAACGATCAATACGAGTAATAATCACGATTCCTGTCAGAAGAGATGAACAAAATGTACACAGATATAAAATGGCATATCAATTAGGTCGCAAATGCATACGAAATGAACCGTTTGTTAATGCATCCGACGTCGAGGACATGTACTCATGAATTTGACAATAATTCCATGGAACCATAATACATATAACACTGAAATATTCAATCAGAACAGAAATTAACAGAATCAAATGGAAATTATGTTCATGATTTTGTCAAACCGCGGTAATTGGACCGCCAACCACTCCCTCCGTTTCGAAGAAAAACGATAAAAGGGAGAACGGTATTAACATAGGGAAGGACAACGCCGCACGTTTGTATCGGTTTCAACTTGCTGAGCAATAAACGCGTATCAAAACGAAAAATAAAAAAAGAATGTATGCATATTCTTGCCGGTGTTGAATGAAAAAGCTGAAATTTAATTTTTCGTATAATTTGAAAACGCGCCGGGTACGTTGGGTGGGACATGACGTGATGTATTTTCATTTTCGTTCCGGGACATTTTTGCCGTCATTAATTCTCATACTTGGTGGACATCCGCCGTAGTGGGAATGCGAAAACATTGTCAACAATTACGTAGAAAAAAGTGTAAAAATAACACGGATTCGCGTCACATCTGAACCGTTTCGAGATCAATTACACCCCGTTTGATTAAAGTGGATGCGCGTCATTGATACGTGCTCGAAGCGATGTTGTTTATTTGCAAAATTTTGATTACCGAAATGCTTCCTGCTTCTTCCGCAGGATCAAAGAGGATTCTTCTCATTACTATCCTATAAACGATGTCGAAATCCCGATGTCAGTTTGCTACTACAAAGCTCCCGTTGTTTGCCGTATAAACAACATCGGAACAATGTGCGTGAATCGTAATCAGAATCATATAACAATAGATTTAATGTGGGTCTATTTTCGAAAACCCTGAACGGCTGTTATTAGTTTGAACCAAATTAGAATCCACTTGCTTTATTTTTGTGGACGGTTGCATTTTCCCGTATTGTATTTGTTTCTAACGGATTCATTTTTTAGTTTATAATAATGAACTTTCTGTTATTTATGTGAAAACTTTTGTTGTGAAAAATCTCCAGCTGTCTTAACATTGTTGAAGCGACAATTTATTTCGGCGCCTTTTATTTTGAATAAAAATCATTCACCAAGAGACATCTCCAAATCGTCATCGAGACTTGCTTACTGCGATGAATGGAACATGTTGATAGGGAAAACAAGTCAAGGGCGGATCCAGGATTTTTTTTCTGGTTGGAGCACCACAACACAAGTATTAGTAGTTACCTAAAAAAAGGTCCTCTTTTCTGAAACACGATAACATCCTCGGTCCCCCCCTGAATCCGCCTATGAAACAAATAGTCAGGATTTCACTTCAGAATACCTGACCTAAATAAAATTTTATAAGAGTCAACTTCGATCGACCGTTTTCTTAATGGAATTTGCATTTATGTTAATCTCTAAAAGTTGAATAGACAATACAACTGACAGTTGTATACGTAAAAGACTCAGGTGAAATAACTTCCATAAGTAACTGTTTCTGAATGTTCAACTTTGTAGATAACTGAATTGGAGAATTGCTTCGACTACGACAGCTTGTGAAATAATGAAGAATACGGAGAACTTATATTGTCTATCAGGTGTATCTACGATATTCCGATTGAATGAAGGTTATTTCATAAATGGTGCCTTGTATGAAAAAATGTTTCTAGTAGAAATTTTTTGATGAAAAGCGGGACATATGGAGATAACGAACCAAACGTTATTTCAAGCGAAACTTATATTTTTGAAATAACGAATACATATTATTTCCAATGATCTTCAAAAAAAAACATTTTTTCCACCAGATCGTTCATTCCGAAATACTATCATTTATCGTACAGCGTTTCACTAGCAATTCATGTAATGAACCCCAATATTGTGAGACGATGTGTCAAAAAATATTCCCTTCAGTAGTATTAAAAACTCATTACTCCAAGTAAAGTTTTATCCTCTGTCATTGTTAAACAATGATGTTAAGGCCATACGTAACATTATGGTATATGCATAGTTTCTCCTAAGCGGTGATAGGAGATTAAAAGGAAATTGAATTGACATTATCAAAATGGGAGATATACGGTTACTGGGCGAGGGTCTTTGAATTAGCTGAGATACTGAAGTATGTGCCCGACTAATTGAAAGTTTCACCACCATTCCAACATTTCGCTTGGTCATTTTATTAGAAATGATGCTCCCCAACGGTTAAAATATTATTTCATGAGAACTCAAAGGGATTTGTTTAAACTAGGATGCGACAAACGAATAGGAGTTGTTTGAAATCTTCCCACAATCTCGGTGGCAAATCATCGAATCGCTTTGAAATTCCATCTTGAACCAATGACTTTTCATCGTTGTTCGTAAATAAAACAGCATAGAAAATAGATTAACGTTGACGACACGCTGAGCTGTTATTTCCAAGAATGTATACCGTCGCCGTCAGGTCGATACCAATACGTTGATGAATTGATGTTATGTTGATTCACCTATTCTTCACTCCCGCCACTACGGACATGCGCAATAAACAAGTGTCGATGAGGATTTCATGGTGTCGCCGCCTAAAAACCCTGTATTTAGGTAAGCTGTGCTTCAGAATCTTCTTTGGGTGTCAGAAATAACAAATATTTGTATATCTGTCGCGTTGGTTTTGCAGCGCAATTCTAATATTAAATATGGGATTCCGAAATAACTTTCATATTGCAAATTCGGTCGCTCGTCAGCGACCTGGCAGATGAACGAATAGCACTAACAGTTTGAAATCCAGCTACATATTTCCTGTCGAATAATTCCAAGCCTTGCACCCCAATATGGTTTAGCATAAGATCCTGGAAATATGACAACTCTATTTGTTGGTCGGAATTAGCCCTGCCAACGGATAAGATACAAATTTATATTGTGATCCAATTTAAGTATATTTCACTGGAAACGAGATTAATAGTTAGGCAGTTTATTAAACTTATTTGACGTACACACGCAAACTAGGAGCTCTTATTTGGTTCATTACATGATGGTTAATTTATGTATTCCTGCATATTGTTACAACTTCGAGCTTCAATTTCATTTACAGTTTTATGCTCTGGTTTTTGCAGAAATTTCAACCTTAGATAATGAAGTTTTTTCATTTCGATCAATTTACGATAATAAATTTTTTTCAGCAACACTATAATCTCTTATGAGACTATATAAATTTCAGTAGAAGAATTGAAAATAAAAAGGAGATAAATGTCATTCAACGATTCAACCATGCCCTATTCTTTGTTATAGATCGTTTTAAACCGTGGTTATTAAACATTCGTTCAGTAAAGCAAACTCCCGATTGCAAAGTTAGTGGCTATTTTCCCCCCGAATCTATCAAATCACGCGCACATAATTTTTCAATCGACCATTCCGGGGGTTTATCGCTTATTCATGTTCAATCGGGTCGAAATGGAAAATATTATTCTGGGTTGTTGTGTGATCGCAGTACGAGCTACGTTTGGCCGCGTCGGACAACCTGAAAGAAAATTACACAACTGTAGTGATACACATAAAAGATGTCAACGACAATCCGCCTGTCTTCGAAAGACCAACGTACCGAACCCAGATCACAGAAGAAGACGACAGGAATTTGCCGAAAAGCGTCTTGAGGGCGAGTTTTTCGTTCATGTTTCTCGGCTTGCCTTCGTTCTATTTTGCGCTTGTTCTGTGATTATGTTTCGATATTTTATTATTTTATCTGCTTGTGTCATTGTTGACGTTTGCGAAATAATCGGAAATATCCAATGGATAACCAATTTAGCGACACCCCTTTTCGAAAGTTTAATTACCAATTAGACGAAAGTATTGAGCCGTTCGTGATAAATTTCGGGAACAATAGGGATGCGCGTTGCATCTATCTATTCCACCGGATGAACAAACACCATGTCGCAAATTATGTTTTTCACATTTGATCTTTCCGATAGTTACGTACAAACACTGTAATTTAGTTTCAACGTTCATACACCCTACTCTGCTATATTAAGTGTAAGGAAGATTGCATCATTTATTAGCCATTCAATTTTAACGCACTCGTGTGCACTCATGAATAGAGACCGGAATATTGCTTTGTCCTAACTGTATTCCACAAAAACCAATACGATTTCCGGAATGTTCAATATTTGACATCCTCGGCTACTCAAAGCATAATAATATATACTTTGAAAGGAATTCGTGCAACTGAGTTTATATTTCAATTTGCACGGTTTGTATTGATCAGATGTATTTTATCAAAAGAAATTATCATTATGTCGCAATAGGTCTTCATCATAGTTGAGCGGTTTTTGATTATACAAATCGAAAACTTGAAAGGAACGTTAATTGAAAGAGGGAATCAAACCCAGCTTCTTTGTTTGAGAACAAGGGTTGAAATTTTGCAACATTAGAAATGCTGATGTGGAAATTTTAATTACCGCATTCGAAGCCGCTGTGGTATCCATTACTATTTTCTGGATTTGAATGTTAAGAGATTTTTCGCCTCAGCTTTCAATTCTTTCCGTTTTCCGAGCCAGTTCACATCGCATTTAAGACTGAAATTGTTGCATAAAATATTTAGGACGGTTGGTATACAAATTTTAAAACGGTTATGGTGACAGTCTTCCTTGCACTTAACGTAAATATCTTTCGATATTTGAGTACAAATAAGGGCCAACCGCGGGTCATCTGACTCGGGCACAGCCCTAGGCATTGATGAACATGACATTAGTGGTGATGTATTATTGTGACCGCATGTGTAGTACGAGCTAACCCTGGTAGCATCCGACAGCTTGAATGAAAACTTCACGACTGTAATCATCCACGTAAGGGACGTGAACGATCTGCCCCCAACATTCAACGCAACCGTCTACAGGAAAACTGTACAAGAAGAGGTGCCCGGGAATTACCCCCGGACGCTGACAAAGGTAGGTGTTGATGTGCATTCGTAACAGGTGGATGGGAACGATTCATCAGACGGCGCGCAATCGGCACACGATGGAGTTGGCGCCAGGTGCTCGCCAATCCGTCTCTGTGCTGACGCGATTTATTTTCCGATAAAATTCAATTTCCAGTAGGGATTATAACACTACGATTACGCCACATTTCGCTATCCATTTTTTTTTTTGGAAGGGTGGGGGATACCGAATGCAATCTGTATCCTAACTTGCCAGTTAGACTAGAAATCCATTTGGCTAGAGCTGGGCATCCATTAATCGGTATCGGATGAAACGAGCGAATCGTAAAATTTTGTATTGTGCAGCCAATGCTATGGATTTATAATTGGAGTATTGGCATCTCGATCCAATTCAGCATTTCATCCATTAATACCTGAAAATTTTGAATATGTTGGTTGAGCTTGCAATACAGAGTTCTGCAGAGTTCGGTTACAAAGAAATAAGAACTTTAATATGTTGTGATAACGCTGGAAAGGCTTTCTGTATTGAGATAATTCGATGTATGTGAAGTAGAAATTACTAATTCATCAATCTTCTCGAGTTTTTGGAAATGCATGTCATTGGTAGTCGATATCGTCAGAAACATGAAAACTGGAAGCCTGAAAATTGTACGCAAAAACATGAGATATGAAATTGAAAATCGGAACTTAACAATCAAAGTTAAACCTGTGTCTTTTATCAATTCAGTTGTGTCTTATCTAAATATGTAACTGCACATGTGTTTCAATGTATGGCTTGAAATAAAAAGTCAGCAAGGCGCTCTGAAATTTCGTCATAAGCAATATTTACACTCGCCTTGGGCCACCAATACAACTTTCATATCAGCTCCATTCCGATCAAAAAAAACTTTGTTTTCAACCTTTCAATTGATAAAACTTTATTTCGCGCGATCCAACATTTCATCGCTTTTCTATGGTAGTTGTTGAAACGGGGTGAAACTTCCGCCCGTTCGTTTGCGATAAATTAATTTTCCATTACCAAGCAAAGAAAAAAACTGCAAAAGCCCGTAATCCTGGTTGAATTCCTTGATTACGAAATATTCATCCATCCCTTCCCCTATCCGAGCGCCACTCGTAAATTTGCTTCACGTCCAAAATAAATACGGTAAGGTGCTGCTCTGAAAATCGGATAAATATAAATTTATGAGAATATGAAGACATGGCGCCCTCAGATAAGTCGAAAACAGCTCACTTTTAGATAGCGTGAAATTAAATCGGCAGCTTATTTTCTGGAGGAAAAATCTCTCTTTTAGCGGGCGATTTATTTTGAATGTTATGGGGCAGAAGATGCTGAAATAACCGTCCCTATTTCAATTCCTTTCGATTATTATAACGTACTAAAACTAGATTTCTATTATAATGGGAACAAGCTTATTGTGACTCGATGAAAAAGCGTGTTGGAAAATTCGTTTCATTTTCACCTAATAAAGCAGACGCAAGGTCGCGGAGATTTTACGATCTTGGATGAACAATTTTAATACAAACGATATAATGCGGTTTCGTTGGAAATTAATGACAGCGTAAATGGGTTCTTTTAGTATGATGAAACTCGTATTTGGTTTATTTGAATTTTAGAAGGTACCCAATTTTTTTTCTCCATTTTTATTGTTGGTGAAGGTGTGCAAAAAAGTGACAAATCGATGGTGATATGAAATAGAGATTGTAATTCAACACATTGATTATATAAATGAAACTTCATGTACTTTTTTCATATTTTCTGTATATTTTCATATTTTTTTTAACCATATGTCAAAAAAATATAAATTGTTAATTGACAACTGCAATTTGGCTATCCGTCTAATATGTAAAAATTTAGTCAGGAAAGAAAATGGACATAGTCTAATAGATAAGTTTTTTTATTAGAATTAGAATAACACTCAAACTCGTTGATACAATTGATATAATCCCTTAGTGATCGAATTTTCGACTCGATATGTAAAACGTGAAACATTTTTGTCATTGTGCAAATTACATCGAATACTCTATAATTTCTGTCCGAAATTCCACAAATTTCTCATGAGACAAATTCGAAATTCCTGGAAGTTTTTATCATTCCATTTATTATTCGGCATTCATTCAATGAATTTCAAAGGAATCGTAAGCTAAATCAGCACCATCCATCAATGCGTGCGGAAAGTTAGCTTTTAAATTGAAAAAAACAAAGATTTAATTACTTTCTTTATCGAGATCTGATTAAATTCCACAGTGCCAACTGTGGTTTCTCGTGCAAATTTCAAATACACTCTCATTCCCCTTCGAGCAGAACCTCCGCCAATTTCAGATTTACGACAGCGACAACTTTAGATGCGATCTCAAAAAAGGGTCGTTTAATTTTCCCGGTATTACCCTGGCATTAATTTTGATGTGACTTGGGTTTTTGCGCAATCATAAGCGCCTTGTTCAGGTTGGATCCCAGACCTGAAAAATGGGAGAAAAATTAAATGAAATTTTCTGCTCAAGCGTCACACGAACCGATTCCTGCTATGCCACGTCGCGCGAAAGGGAATTCGAAATTTTAGTTATGATATTTTAACCAGTTCACATCATTAGTAGACGTTCGAATTAAAGTTTTTTCTCTATTATTTTATCAAAGGTAAATATATTAAAAAGGTGATAATCCCATTCCACGCCATTTAATTCCCTTTGTAACCCGTGTCTCTATTGTGAAAAAGCGCGCGGTAGAGGGTGAGTTACAGATGCAAGAATCGTTGAGCATTTCATTTCGAAGCTCATTCTTCCCGAATATTCGGACCGTGTCCAAAAAACAACGTAAATACAACAATGAAAGCAATTAACAAAGAATAATGATTTCAATTTTCCTTTCGGAACGATCCGTAATTCCTGGGTTTTCGACGAATTACTTCGTTAACGCATCAGTTACGTTGGAAAACAGGATTTTCTAATTAATGGATAAGCCGTTTTTGCTACAATGTGAGTAGTCACATTCATTTGACAATTGTGTCAAGGACGCAATTCTCATTTTTCTTTGGTGAAAATCGTCGCCTTATCATCAACCCCTACTGATCTCTTTGTGCAGTATGTTTTAGTAGAATATCTTTCAAAAAACCCACCCGAAAAGCCTGTACTATTTCCCTTGGCTCTTCCTAGTTTCATCAACATGCCTCTAGCAAACTGGGATAGTTTTGTTGAATCAAGTAACTTCATGGCGGGGTTTCCCCATCATGCTTTGCCCAAATGGATCCAGTGTTTGAATATTTATATGGGCGTCGTAGAATATTATATAATCCTCTTTTACATACATTGCATCTATTAGTCTTCATCGGTAAATAAGGAGATATTATATTCATCAGGAGTTAGAGAAACATAATTCTCAACATTCGGACAAGTTAGTCAAATTTATTCACCCCGTTACTAATAATATACTGAAATAATAATTTGATTTCATAACTGTGAGAGTGGTATATTAAGAATATAATAATTATGATTCGTAGCTGAGAAATTGATTTAGGAGACTAGTTGCGATATGTCCATAGTATTTCACTGTGGTAATGAGTATGTCATCAGGAAGACATGTTTCAATACAGTAAGTTGGAAATTTTTGAGAGAAAAAAGAACTAGATGATTCTCAGTACCTTTTCTCATATCCAACTATAATGAGCCGTAATTCAAACTCATAATCCTATGTTTTCTTGAGATTAAAATAGTTTGTTAACAAAATTTTGAAATTAACATCGTCATAAACATGTCACATTCATGTTGTTCGCACAAGTGATAGAAGCCATTAAAATTCTCAGGGTACATGTTGTTAATAAACTAAACAAAATCATCACAACCTGTCTGGTTGTCGCTGAAAACAAGCAACTTTGTTGATCAACTATTTGAAAAATGGGTGTTATAAGAATACCCAATATAATCATAAACTATTCGCAACATCTTTGGGTAGACATATGTCTCTATATTGTCTACTACTAAATTATGCGAGGTTTTTTAATTAGGTCCAATATTGAGTCGAAATCTCTAATCAAAATTTATGAGAATTTTTGATGCTAATGGAATATTTTCAATAACTCTTATCATTTGAGCAAAGTAACTTTTTATGCGTGACCCTTTTCAGGTAAGATATTTGAGAGGTTGGCAGTAATTTTCACTATTATGCATCCATGTATGTTGTTTTTGCATGTGTAGATTTGCTAACCATTTCATTATAAAAACGACGGTATATGATTGTACGATCGATTAATTTTAAATAACTGTTCAATCATTTTCTGTTCATTGGGATGAGTTATATGAAACTCTTCTCAGTGTCAATTTTCAGCGATCGTACAGACATTGTAGACTTGAAACGGTTTTAGATATTGATTTTGACCTCAACTATTCCTCCTCATCGTTTAGGTTACGGCAACCGATGGTGATAAAGACAGGCCACACAACATCGTATATTTCCTAACTGGACAAGGAATCGATCCCGACAATCCGGCCAATAGTAAATTCGATATCAACAGGACCACAGGGGAAATATTCGTCCTAAAGGTAAGGCCCTTTCGATATCCATCCTTTTCACTTTTTCTCTCATTTGATTGAGCTACAGTTCAAAATGTAATGAGGAAATTTCCATACGGAGTATTCACGTATTTGGAACTTTATTCTCTTTTTCATGAAATACTAACCTGACCTCAAATTTTCTGGTACATTTTTATCGTTTGATAAATTTCATTTCTTCACTTCACCGTTCGATTCACTTCTTTCAATTCACGATATGCTCAAACTTTCTAAGAAGAACACTGAATTGATTTATCATTTTCACATTTAAAACAGCATTTCAAAATTTCGATTTTAATTTTCCTTTCAATTCAACGGATGTACTCAATTGTGACATTGTCATTATTCTCACCTCTATATAACACATACAGTATATGTATACTGTTAGTAATTTTGCAATTGCATTTGTTCAAATCTTGCTTCTGGACAAGATTCACGTTTTTTTCTTGAAACAAACTGTAATACTCGAATTCTGAGAATCTCGACGTGTTCTCTCATAGATGCGGCACCGAATTCTATACCAAAAATGTCAGTCCGATTAAAATTGAAAAATCGATGAATGTTGCGCGTTTTTGCGTGTTTAAGAAAATTAGTAGCGCGATGAAATCTCTTAGGGTGGCCGCACCTTGATGAAACTTCCACAAAAAATTCTCACATAGGTGCGACACCAAAATCTATACCAAAAATGTCAATCCGATAAAAATTTAAAATTGATAAATGTTGCGCGTTTTTGCGTGTTTAAGAAAATTAGGACCGCGATAAAATCTCTTAGGGTGGGCGTACTGTGATGAAACTTTCACGAAAAATTCTCTCATAGATGCGACACCGAATTCTATACCAAAAATGTCAATCCGATAAAAATTGAAAAATCGATGAATATTTCGCGTTTTTGCGTGTTCTAAGATCGAATCGATAAATAATCCATATCCACATGAAGAAAAATGGGGACTCAAAGGTGGAAAACTTTTTTGAACGCCTCGGATAATATTTCAATGGACGTTTTCTTGTTTCGACTCATTCTTTTGTACTAATTAAGATATTAATGGTCGCTTGTTTGAAAATGCAAACACCCTATGCAAATAGATGTCGTTTGATTGTTCCATTATTGTAATTATAGAAATGAAATAACTTTTCAGATTCTAAATTGCATTATGAATTAGTTTCTCAATAGTTGATATAAATTTATGTGTCTGGAAGTCGTAACTATTCTATTTCTAGCTCAACAGAATCAACTAAGCGTTACAAGTAGATTTGAGATGAATTGATATTTCTCGCAGTCGAATTTGGAAATTAAAACCAATATTATATTCCGGAAACGAAATTATGTGTCCTCATTTCTAAAATTCCATTAGTTGCCTAACAATTGCCCGAATTGTGAAATAGTTATTGTAACTTTCAGCGAAACGGTTTTGATTAGCGTTATAATTGTTGGGACAACATAAAGCTTGATCTCGTTCCACCTCTTAAAATCACAGTTATTGAATTAGCCATTGAAAGTGGTGATGCCTGCTTTTCGACAACCGCACAAAATTGTAACCTCTCTTCCTAATTGGTCACGACGTTGCACTAACGACGACGTAACTCCATTAAGTGACTAGTCGCCTGCACCCGAATTAGGGAACCTTGTGAATTCTTTTTTATAAATTCCACTTTAATCATGTGATTTTTCTGATCATCAATACCAATAAGAATAATTTTTAATCCTTTTTTTTGTTAAAATGCTGAAACGTTAGTTTGGGGACAATACTCTTTCCGATTTTATTCTTGAAAGAATAAATTCTTCTAGTTCATTCAATAACGAAGGGACCTACAATTTTTGAACATACTGTTTTTATCCTTCAATAACGATATATCTCTAATCTTACAAATTCCAATGGAAATTAACATGAATTAAAAGTGAATTTTCTATATTAGTAACCGATTTTTTTCGTATTTCGCAATTCAATTAAAGGATTCGTCCGGTAATTTCGAGATTAATGAAAATGAGTTCTCACTTTCTCGAACGAAAAGAAACTAGTTCGTATTCAAACTCTTCCTTTCGCCAATCGAATATTCTGATTCGTAATCCGCCTATTAATTTCGGATCTGTCGAATAATGAATCGAATGTTTATTTCCGGGCCCCGGAACACTACGCTCCGACAATTCTCGTGCGTTAATTTGAGGAAAGAACGTTCGCGAGCTCTCGTTATCCCTTTTACCCAGAAACGTCGCCTGATTTATTCGAGATCCTCGTTTCGAAATTAATGGATGAAAGATCCTCGTTGGGCGGAGGGTGACTTCAAACGTGAAAAAGACGATAACGTATCGTGTCGCACGTTCCGCATTTCTAGGGTAATGAGATGCGTAGAGTGCCAGTTAAAAAGCGCATTATTTAAGGTGAAACATCCGGCCCCCGCAGAAAATATCCGACATTATTCTGCAATTTACCCGAGCTGTCGTTCGGTGGAATCTGAATAAAATGATGAAAAATGCGGCGGGTCGACGAGATGAAACTTCTTTTTCGAATACTCGTCGCATTAAACAATAGCGAGAGATATGCAAATAGCGACTATTCGGGAACTTGTGCGGGAATTAGATAGGGGATGTTTCTAGTTGTGAATTCAACAGAGTTTCGATCTATTGAAAATTTACAACTGACGCGAACTACGTCATGGTATGGGATGTAGTTCATGAATTCACTCACTAATAGAACCGAACTAGCCATTGTTAATCGAAACTTGTTATATTTCGATCATTTCTGTTTACAATTTGGCATATTGTTCATTTTCTGTCAATTTTATTTTTTACTATTACCGAACACTGTAAGGACAGCTTCTCATTTTCTTCAAATAGGACTATTTTGACATACCTTGAGTAGTCATCATTCTCATATATCACATTGTGAAAAGTCATCGGTTTCTTCTTAATAATAACAATAATAATTAGTTATCATTATTTTAATACGCTACCCTCCTATATGATGCATGTGACTATCTCAACCAGGTTTTTTTTATGCTTTTTGGAGCCCGAGATCAGCATCCCTCGCGTGCTTCAGCTCCCAATATCAAGTTTCAGTATTTCTCATCGTATCCGAGGAAGGAAAGGTGCCTCGCGAAACGAATTTTCATTGAGCATCGAATCAATTTTCAGAGGGTGTAGTAATTGATATAATTGATTTCCCTTGGTTTTGACTTTATCATTTCGGTTTTCACTGGAGAGCTCCAAAAAGTTTCTCGAACGGACGTTCATTTTTTTTATTCATTGGTTAATTAATTTTATCGATCACTCCATTTAATTTAGTCAATTCTATATCCCAGCATTAACTTGTACATTTTTTAAGTGAAAACTTTGAGCCCGTTTTGGTTTGGCTGAAAACGACACCACGAAATAGGCATTGACAATTTTTTACTACGAATGTGCATAGTGACGAGTGTTGTCATCCCTTGTAACGTGCAAAGAAAATTTCAAATAGTTTGGATTATCAACATTTTGTTAATCGACTTGATAGTATTATGATGATCAAAGAGAGTGAGTGAATTGAAATCTTAGATATAATGAGGGAGGAGAAAAACAAATTTGAAAGATTTAGATATAATCGAATGGAAGTGATTACTTTTTCAATTTCTGTCAGCGATATTTTTTTCACTGCTTCCCTGGGGGTGAATAAACCGATTGAGAAACGAACGCTACGGAAAGTTTATATGGGATAGCCGGCCGCAAGATGAATTTTCATGATTACGGAACTTCCAACCGCATGGCAGTAATAACTAATTGCCTGAGAAAATCTGGATGAATTCGAGGTTCGAGGTGATCTATTTGAAAAGCAGTTCCAAGTCGATTTCCACCGAGGAAAAGCTCGGCCGGAACAGATCTGAAAATGGTGACCTCTAGGGCGTCGAGTAAAATGCGATTTTGATATACAGTTCTATCCCTATGGATGGGATTCAATCTACGATAAGGCGGACGCCAAAAAACGCCCCGTGTGAAAGTTTCAAGAGGATCGAGTTCGAACGATTCGGATAAAGCGCTTTCAGGACAAATACTGCAAGATCGATCTAATGCTTCAGCAACGATTTTCATCAAAGCACCAGACGGAATCCTATATTGTTCTCCGGAACCCACAAATCCTTCACAACCGTTGTAAAGTAACGCAACAGTTCTTCTGATATGGCCAGGGAAAAATGACGTTATATATATGCAAATCAAATTCGCCGGAACGAAAATAATATCATCACAGTTAATCCGAATGAATATGCATTGAGTGGTTGAAAAAGGAGTTTGCGGGGCGATTCTGCGATTGCGTTTCGAAGTTTTAACTATTTAAATATTGGAATAACTTCCAGCCAAATCCGGCGGGGCGACGTTTGATTCGGATGATAATTATTGTGTTATCAAAAATAACGATTATGTACCATTAGAATTCAATTGTGAGTTTATCATTTGGGAACGGCGGAATAATAACGTGACATTTTAAACAAGCGTAAACGATAACCGAATCAAATTGCAGCTGTTACTGGGTGCAGAGCAAAAGTGTGAACTCGTTTTGAACATAACTTTTTTGGGAAATCTATTAATTATAATTTATATACAGGGGTGACATACATTTTCACACTGTATTGACTTTATGTGGAATCGAAGTTCTCCACACAAAACTCCTTCAGCCGTACATGTTTATCATGCAACTTTTTTTCACTTGACCTCTGTTCATCGCATTTCTCAAGCCAGCTGGAAAAGTCTGGTTTTTCACATACTAGTTGATAGTAGCATTTGTCCATGAATCCAGGATCCATAGGATTAAACAAGAAAATTGAGATGAATATTTAAGAACTATTGCAATATGCCCAATAATCCAGCGCATTCGCCAATTGTTGTTTGAGTCGAGATAAATCGTCCATTATTTTTTTCCGTTCGAAAATTCTGAAGAATTTCTTATTTGTCTGACAAAGGAAAACTATTCTTCATGAATGAATAATCAACATATATCATGGCAAATTTTGAGAAATCTCCACGTTGAATTATATACAAAATTTCTGAATCGTTTTAAATTCGAAACAAGCGTATACTACAAACTGCACTAACGCATTCGCCATTTCTTGACTTTTTCACCTTCATCTAGCAAACATGTTGAATTTTTGCTTATTTTGCGATAAAATTTTAGGAATAAGGAGTATTGACTTGATAATGATTTATGATAAAATCATTTTTGTAGCATAATTTCTAACTAACCTGATTTGGAATATGGATTCTTAAATCACCTTTGCAGATGATAAAAATTTTATATTAATTAATTAATTGCGAGTTCGCCTCTCCCCTAATAACAATATATCTCAATGAAAGACACTTACGGCCTTATTACCGAACCAATTAATCTGAAAAAACACGACTGAATATTTGGGAAAAGGCGTAATTCAGACCATTTACCCTCATTTATTGCCCCTAGTCGTCATATATATCTTCAACTGGATGGATTAACGACGCGAATGTCCGCGTGATAGTCTGGATGAAATTTTCAATAAATCTTTTACTGAGCAGACGACCAAATACAACTTCATAGCCTATTAGAAATGAGAAAATTTGAATCCCCTATTGGTGCTTCAGAATTTTAATTTGCTGAGGATAGGTCCCCCATATTTTTTATGATTGATCTAAACTTAATATTATTTATGTTTTTTGCAGCCTCTGGATAGGGATCAGCCGAACGGACGACCTCAGTGGCGTTTCACCGTTTTTGCTCAAGACGAAGGTGGCGAAGGATTAGTGGGCTATGCCGATGTCCAAGTGAACCTCAAAGACATTAATGACAATGCTCCCATTTTCCCGCAAGGCGTTTACTTTGGTAATGTAACTGAAAATGGTACGGCCGGAATGGTTGTGATGACGATGACAGCGGTCGATTATGATGATCCGTCCGAGGGCACCAACGCGCGTTTGATTTACTCGATAGAGAAAAACGTAATCGAAGAAGAAACCGGCTCACCGATCTTCGAAATCGAATCAGAAACCGGTGTGATTAAAACGGCAGTATGTTGTTTGGATCGAGAACGGACGCCTGATTACTCGATACAAGTGGTGGCTATGGACGGGGGTGGTTTGAAAGGCACAGGGACAGCGTCGATACGAGTCAAAGATATTAACGATATGCCGCCTCAGTTCACCAAAGATGAATGGTTTACGGAAGTGGATGAAACAGATGGTACCGCTCTTCCAGAAATGCCTATCCTTACCGTGACGGTCCACGACGAGGATGAGACCAACAAATTCCAATATAAAGTTATAGAAAACAGCGGGTACGGTGCCGATAAGTTTACAATGGTTCGAAACAATGACGGCACCGGCTCTCTGAAAATCGTCCAACCTCTAGATTATGAGGATCTTTTGCAGAGCAACGGATTTCGTTTTCGCATTCAGGTCAACGACAAGGGGGAGGATAATGATAACGATAAATATCACGTGGCTTACTCTTGGGTAGTGGTGAAATTGCGCGATATTAACGATAATAAACCCCAGTTCGAACGTCCTAATATCGAAGTGTCGGTATACGAAAATGCGGAAGTCGGTAAAAGTTTAGAAACGTTCAAGGCGACCGATCCCGACCAAGGTGGTAAAAGTAAAGTTTCGTACGCAATTGATCGGACGTCGGACAGAAAACGTCAGTTTTCGATCAATCAAGAAGGTACGGTTAGTATTCAACGTTCGTTGGATCGCGAAGATACACCCAGGCACCAAGTGAAAATATTGGCGATCGACGATGGCATACCGCCAAAAACGGCAACCGCCACGCTGACCGTTATCGTCCAGGACATCAACGATAACGCACCGATGTTCTTGAAGGATTACCGACCTGTATTACCGGAACACGTGCCACCTAGGAAGGTGGTCGAGCTGTTGGCTACGGACGACGACGATCGTTCGAAGAGTAACGGACCACCATTCCAATTTCGACTGGATCCAGGTGCAGACGACATCATTAGGGCATCATTCAAAGTTGAGCAGGATCAAAGTGAGTATCTACTTAACCAAATATTGAAATTCATAAAAGGCAGATGCTGAAACTTTGAGCAGATGGTTAATTGTTATCCAGAATGGAATTGGGTGGTTTTTTAGGGATTGAAACGGTGCATCCCATAAAAAATGTTAGATGAGAAAGTTTTAAGAAATGAAGAAGGTCTGTAACTTTTGTATCTTTCACACTTTTCCTGAAATTTTCGGGAAAAATGCGGTCTTTCAAGAAAACAAATCACAAGTATCATGATTATCGTAGAATACAAAAACGAGAACTTCAAGTGATTGTTTTTGAATTTAGATTTAAATTTACAAAATATAACTTCATAAATGGATTTCGTTGAAATGATTAAATTCACAACTATTAACATTCATATCGCATTTTGAAAACTCTTAGAAAACATTTGCGGACAATGTTTTGAATCCTTCTGGCAATTTTCTTCCATATCTTGCAAAGTCGGATATGGCAGAGTCGTCAATATTTGGAAAATTGAAAATACCGTCCTTTATTTTCAAAGCTTTGGTGAAAAATGTCCTTTGTCCGGTTTCAATTGTTTTATTGGTCTAAAAGAATCTCCTGTCAAGACGTGTTATGCTTGTCCATTTTATTATGTATGATCAATAATAGACCGTAAAAAAGTTCCTCACATCCATAGAATATCTAACCGGAACGTCGCTTTGCGAACTTTAGTCGATAAACTTCAAGTTTGGAATGCGTTGAGTGCCGACGGCAGCAAGTCGCCAAATGACGTACGAAGTGAGTTTGGTTTTCCAACATTCACCTTTTAAATATAAGATCATAAAATCTAAAGATTCCATAAATTCTGAATGCTCGGAGGGAATAGAAATGTTAAGAGTAATCGAGCTTCTGAATTTCGTAATGTTCAAAGTTAGACTAACACTCGATAAAAACATTCCCTTGGATAGATTGTAGTTGGGAGACAAGTACACAGACTTTGCTATTAAGCAGACGAAACGAAACTTTCAAACCAGCATGAGCCACTTCCGAAAAGCTGGAGGATTTTGCGCGGAACCACTGTATGAGGTTCTTTGGAAAATTATGTACACATTATTGATACGAATTGATGGATTTTTTCATCTCCCTTTGTCTATGTGATAAATGGTGATATTCTCTCATCTGCATATAAGATCCAATCAAAGCAGCCTAACGAGGCCGCGAAGGTGTTATCCAATCCATGCAAATGCGATTCATCCTCATATTTATTTCCTCAACACGAAAAATGAAATGAGGAGGACCCAACTTGGTTCCTATGAACAAGATTTCTTTGGGTCATATATCACTGTGCAATGTCTTGTTACCACCACTGTGATACATAATATGACACAGGTGGCAAGGGAAGAAATCCATTGGTGAAACTCGGTTTCAACTATCCGTTTCATGAGACGTAGTTCAACCAATCAAAGGGTTAACGCGGCGTTGGTGAAATTGAGCCGTAAACGTTTCCACATCAAATCATTGGAGAACAAAAAGTTATTCAATTCAGTTGTATGTCCATGAATTCAATGAGGGGAAATAATTGTCCAAGATATCCCTGAACTATTCTCATATCTGGAAAAGCGTCAGAAATTGCTTCACCAAGTATTTTCTCTCATCCCAGCCACTTTGGTCCTATAATCTGTATACAGGTAGACTTCTCCGAGCTTACCCACAAAATAGAGAACAGACGCGGCGGGCGCGTGTTTCGAAACTCTGATCCCCATCAGTATGGTGACATTCCAAGTTGCTATAGACGATACGAATTGAATGAACTTATGCAATATCTATGACAGTGTCTGGGGAATGGCCAACTGCACGTTTGTCCTTGAATAGATAGACTGAATTTCAAAGCAACTTATCATTCAAAGCAAGTCTTATCATTTTGTCAGATGAAATCAAGCTGTGGAATTACAATCATTTTATTGATATAAAATACACTTAACAGAGATAACACTTTTATAATATTCATTATTATTTTCCTATCCAAAAATTAATACTCAATATTTTGGAAATTTATAGATTATGTCGTACTTTTTTTAAAGACTCCAATGCGTTTCGTTTAAAGTTGAAAGTATGGCTCCGCACCCGTCAAATTGTTAATACTTTTGACTCAGTTTTGTCCCCTCCAAAATACTACACACATCTTTCTTAACATTCTGTATATCATCTTTCATATTTAAGTGGAATACATGGAAAATTCCCACACGGTGGTTTAATGTAAAATTCGGGCAATCCCTAGTGGAATAAAGGAAACTGCGTTGGAACCTCATCGACGGAATTATATTTCGTGATTGAAGCGCCGCTGACTCCATCGGGACGCGTAATCGTTTCAGGATATAGCTTATTATTTGTGAATTTCTCCCCTTTATCGTTCTAAACGAAATTAACATCGCATGAGCGAGTTTCTCTGAAAATTCGTAGCTGTAATTACAAATATTAATAGTAACATTTCAAACACAAGAGAAATTAATAGTCTGAAGCTTTTATTCAATCAACAGCGCCACTGAAGTTAAAAATCGAAATTCTTTTTGCTTTAATCTGATTAGGTGAACCCAATTTCGATACACCCTACAAGTTGCTTGTACTATTATTCTGAGAAATAGTTGCTCGAAGTTCTTGTAATGTAGTCAAGTGATAAACCATTAATGTGAAGCAAAAGACAGGACGGGACGATGAAAATTAAATAGAAATTGAGAGCAGTATTTAGGAAGCTTGAAAATCAATTAGGCTGTTAAGCTCGCACTTCGAATCGATCTTTCCCATTTTTCAGGAAGTCCGGTTATCGGCACGAGTACATACTCGGTGTAAATTTTAAAAGTCTTTGTGGGAGAATTTTATGCCTTTCATAGGTGAGGCCCACGAGATGGGGTGATTTAGCAAGACTTATCAAATCAAAATTGGTTTAGAATATTTATGTTTCAACCTTGAGTGGAATACCATGTTCGGAGTCAGTTCGCTTGCCCCTTGATTATCGTTGAATAACGGAACCTTCGTTAACTTTTCTCACCAAACCTCTTCATAAATCGGATGAGGTTGATGACTCCTTTGCAGCTTCGTGTTTTGTATTTTGCGGTGAAACCACTATTCGCTGCTTCTTGTTTGCGAATATTGAATTTCCGCTAAAATCAAAATGAAGTAGTGTGAGATTGATGATGGTTGTGACAGCTTTCAGAACCGATGTTTACATGTTCAATGTTTTATATTTCTATTACATGAATGAATCTTTATTGATGTTATCATTTGCACATTTTTATGACGCTATATTTCTAGTCAGATTTCATGATTTATTGAGAATTTCTTTTTAGAAAATGAGACAAATTCTGGCAAAAGCCATTATCATTTTATAGAAGTCAAACATTTGATTCGAAACGATATCTTCTATAATTTCGATTCGATCGTATAACCTATTGAACTAGGGTCAGGTGCCAGACGTTCTCAGATTGCATTAATGTCTCTGAAATGACCCAACGACTATATATTGGATATAGAGCTGGGGTTAACGGCTTTACGTGCTTTCCGAAGCGCGATGGCATTCTGCGTTAAGTTAAAATTTACTGAGATTCGAGTCCGTGTAATAAGCTAGTATTTAACCTACTTAGTTATAGAAGTTGGCCGAACATTTCAAATTGTAAAAATTTATAGTCTTGTATTGTTTTTGAAAATTTGCTTTAGTTTTTCAAACGGTCATACAATTTAATCGAAACATTGCTCAATCTATTCATGTGTTCAGTAATTTTCGCATGATTCTCTCTCGTATTAATTTTCGGCACATATTTCAACGTCTGAATACTTCCGTGTTGGTATAGCAACACACGAAAAACAACATAATTGCTGAAAGATGAGAGTTGTTTATGTTTACCTCAATGGCTACTAATGTGTCAACTGCGTTAAAGCATTGCGCTAAACGATCCTTTATTTCCGCTTCCCAGCCTTTTCTGCCCGGTCAGCTTTTTCGCAAATGTTGCTTTTCGGGGTCGTCCTTTAGAGGCGTAAATAGATTCGAGATTGTCCCATATCTCTTTGGATATAGTCGAGCCACGAATTTGCTTCAATTCCGATCGTGAGATTGCGGGTATAAGATCGGATTTACGTTCTGGTCCGGGGGAAACTAAGAGCGGTTACGTCGCCTTCGACCACTCACCCCGGTTTATCACTTCTTTTCTAATCTTTCACAACTTTTTCACGCGAAATGTCCATGTTAGAATTATTCCAGTACCGTGATTGCTTTTTATAAGATGTTCAGTATTTTAATTGGATTGTACAATTCAAGAAAATTCCACAGGAGAGCACCATGTCAACATTTGACCTCTATGATAGATAAACCTGGTTTATCTATTTGATATTCTGTAAACCTAGGTGATGTGAAATCTTATATGCAGCGGATCATACTCGTAATGACGGAGCTCATACATTCATTCTTCATATTTCATTCTCGTTCCTCGTTCTGAAGTATATTTGATTTAATGAAACATATTTGACAACGATGTACCTAGTCAAGAAATTGATATTGCGAATCGGAAATCTACGGACGCAGTATGAAAGTCAGACGACTGACAAATGTGATTGCAAATGCATCGAGTTACTAAAAAACGTCTCTTGCCTCAAACGCTATATACAATATTTCAAAATATAAAAATGAATATCTTACCACTCAACTATTTTATGACTGCTTAAACCTCTTACCTATTACATCTATTATCCAGGTATAGGTAATTAGCGAATGATTTGTACGCGAAGATTTAATAATCCTTCATTCAGGCCCTTCCATTGTTAGCAGCTTTTGCAGACTAACTTTATGGGTCCGCATTAATATGACTAACTTGTCGAAATTTGATTCACCATTCTAGATTATATTTAGTGATCGAGATAAAACTGCAATATCTTCATCAAACGAGATATATACATGATTTTTTTATATAGAACTGAGAGAAACCTTACAGCATTATATTATATTATATTAATCGATAAACACTAATTTTTCTATCTTTAATACTTTATTATATATTATCACCGACGATAGCTCACACAGCCACTGATGGCAATGAAGATATGTTACTAATTACGGTCGTTTGCAGAGGGAGCGAACGGCGACGGAATGGCGATTATATCCTCGCTACGGTCGTTTGATCGCGAACAACAAAAAGAATACTTGATACCGATCGTGATAAAGGACCACGGAAATCCTGCTATGACCGGCACCAGCACGTTAACTATCGTGATTGGCGATGTGAACGACAACAAAATGCAACCCGGTTCCAAAGAAATTTTCGTCTATAATTATCAGGGGCAATCTCCGGAGACAGAAATTGGTCGCGTGTATGTTTACGACCTGGACGACTGGGACCTGCCCGACAAAAAATTCTACTGGGAAGGTCCCGAACATCCCCGTTTCAAATTGGACGAAAACACAGGCATGATATCGATGCGACCTAATACGCGAGACGGGAAGTACCATCTTCGTTTCAAAGTGTACGATCGCAAACATACACAAACGGACGTCCCAGCAAACGTAACTGTCACCGTCAAAGAGATTCCACACGAGGCGGTCGTGAATTCAGGTTCCGTCCGAATCGCCGGCATCACGGACGAAGACTTCATCCGCATCTGGGATTACAAAACACAAAGTTTGTCGCGAAGCAAGGCTGACAAATTCAAGGAAAAAATCGCCGATCTTCTGAATACGGAGCGTGAGAATGTGGACGTTTTCAGCGTCCAACTGAGACGGAAGCATCCGCCCGTTACGGACGTACGATTTTCTGCTCACGGTTCACCCTACTACAAGCCAGTAAGTACAATCTGCATTCGGCCCTCTGGTGAATATATTTACGGCTCCAAAAGTTAATAATGTTCATTTACATTTAATTTCAACTTCCTTTCCTGTCTTTTATAGGTTCGTCTAAACGGAATCGTTCTGATGCACCGCGAAGAGATCGAGAAAGATGTCGGTATCAACATTACCATGGTTGGAATTGACGAGTGTCTGTATGAGAACCAAATGTGCGAAGGTTCGTGCACAAACACCCTAGATATAAGTGCCTTACCCTACATGGTGAACGCAAATAAAACATCCTTGGTGGGCGTGCGAGTGGACGTACTGGCCGAGTGCACTTGCGGCGCCCGCAATTTTAGCAAAGAGGAAAACTGTCGCAACAGTCCTTGCTACAACGGTGGACGGTGCATCGAGACTCGTTACTCGCTAAGTTGCTCATGTCCGGCAAATTACAACGGTCCTCGGTGTCAGCAAACATCCAGGAGTTTCAGAGGAAACGGTTGGGCTTGGTATCCGGCGTTGGAAATGTGCGACAAATCACATTTACATTTCGAGTTTGCCACAAGAAAGCCAGATGGTAAGTTTTTTTTTACACTCTGTGGTGGATCTTTGGACTTTGACCTATTTTGGGTGTACTGTGTGCTTCTTTTCTCCTTGTTTCTGGGAGCAAAAGATCTATACCAACTCCATACGGTTTTTAAGATGGCAGACATTCTTTGGAACTCGTTCCCTAAATAAATGTGAGCGACAGAGCTTGACTCATTTTTAATTCTCCTGCGCGCTTTTCAAAGAAGTGCAGCTTCACTCAATCACTATTCTCATCCCTCTAAACTACAGACTGATTATTATTATCTTTCCTAATGCCCTTTTGGTTGTCCAAATGCTGGCAACCCGTTCATACGACGTTAAAACTAGGAGATATACAATTTGATCGGGTTTCTAGGTTTATTAATATACAATGGACCAATCGTGCCACCAGAATCGGACGAAACAATGGTGTCTGACTACGTAGCCGTCGAACTGGAACGAGGTTTTCCACGTTTGTTACTTGATTTTGGTTCGGGCACACTCGAGCTACGTGTAAAAACAAAGAAACCACTCGATGACGGCGAATGGCACCGTTTGGATATATTCTGGGACACGGAGAACGTTCGTATGGTCGTTGACTACTGCAAATCAGCCGATGTGGCCGAGTTGGAAGACGGCACCGCTCCAGAATTCGACGATAGTTCCTGTCAGGCTCAGGGAACGATACCGCCTTTCAACGAATATTTGAATGTGAACGCACCGCTACAGATTGGCGGTTTGTACGTTGAACAGTTCGATCCGACCCATTACCATTGGCAATATATGCCAGTCGGCAAATCGTTTGACGGTTGCATACGTAATCTATTCCACAACTCTAAGTTATACGATCTGGCACATCCAGGACTATCCCGAAACAGTGTACCGAGCTGTCCTCAAGCAGATGACATGTGCGGAAGAACGGAGGCAACTGCAAGATGCTGGGAGCACGGCACCTGTGTCGGCAGCTTCAATGAGGCCAAGTGTCATTGCAAACCGGGTTGGACTGGACCTTCCTGTACAGTTCAAACAATTCCCACCACTTTTAAACCCCAATCATATGTCAAGTACGCACTAAGCTTCGAACCCGATAGGTTTTCTACACAAATCCAGGTAAATAGAACGTAGTTTTATATACATTTACATCTCATCACATAAGATCCACTCCATATTAGAGTAATCTTTTTTCAGGTTCGGTTTAGAACGCGCGAGGAGCATGGCGAACTGTTCCGCGTGTCTGATCAGCACAATCGGGAGTACGGTATACTAGAAATCAAGGATTCCAGGTTGTACTTCAGGTACAATCTAAACTCATTACGCACCGAAGAAAGGGATATATGGTTGAGCGCGGTTGCGGTGGACGACGGCCAATGGCACGTTGCCAGGGTGAATCGTTATGGATCAGCTGCTACTCTAGAGCTGGATGGTGGCGAAGGTCGACGTTACAACGAAACGTTTGAGTTTACGGGACATCAGTGGTTGTTAGTGGACAAACAGGAGGGAGTGTATGCGGGCGGTAAAGCTGAGTACACGGGAGTGCGGACGTTCGAAGTCTATGCAGACTATCAAAAAGGATGCCTCGACGACATCAGACTAGAGGGTAAACATTTGCCGCTACCACCGGCAATGAACGGAACTCAATGGGGTCAGGCAACGATGGCGCGTAATCTGGAAAGAGGATGTCCATCGAACAAACCATGCGCAAATGTTATCTGTCCAGATCCTTTCGAGTGCGTCGACTTATGGAATGATTATGAGTGCACGTAAGTTAAATTGCTAAATAACTAATTTACATCAGAAGTGAACTATTCAGTTTTTTTAAACAGCGAAATATTCTTATTAGCTTGATCGCAAATGTGTGATTGTTACAATCGTTTACGTCTGATGTATATTTTAACCACATCATTTCGTTTTCGCCTAGGCACTGAGTTATTTGATAAATGAGTTTGATTTTTCTGTGAGTTAGTTTGAATTAACGCTTTTGTAATTTCCGTATTTCTTCCGCCTAAACCAAATTAATTTATTTGTTTGATTTGTACATAACTCTGAAAAACTTCTTGCGCTGTCATTGTCGATGAGGTATTTCTATCGAAAATATGCAATACAGAATTTTTCTGAAAAAAAGATTTATCGTATCTTCAGTACATATTAAATTATTTCTAAAAAGAAAGAGATTCGACGGAAATCTGATTCAACCAATGACAATAACACCCAATTTTCCGCTTCCTCTATTTGCTTCTTTTGATTTGTCTCAATCTTTCCTCTTTCTTGTTTGTTTTGTGATATCTGAGAGAGTTGGTCGCGTTTGTGTGCACGTGTCTATGAAACAGTTGCGGCGAGGGTCGCGTCATGTCACCGGACAACAAGGACTGCATGGACAAGGATGAGTGTCTCGACTTGCCGTGTCTGAATGGCGGCACGTGTGTAAACTTGGAACCGCAGTTCAGATACCGCTGCCACTGTCTCGATGGTTTTTGGGGCGAAAATTGCGAGCTGATCCAGGAGGGTCAAACACTGAAATTGAGCATGGGCGCCTTGGCCGCCATATTGGTGTGCTTGCTCATCATATTAAGTGAGCATCCGTTTTCTGCTTGATCAATGTTCTTCGTTCAGAAATCTGTAGATAAGTAGTTGCATGCGAAGGTAGTTAGTCGAACCTCAGTGCCAAAGCAGAGAGTGTCCAGGCAGGGTGTTGGGTGAGTAGGTGTTTTAGTATGGACCGTTGTTCGTAGATGTCCGCAAGGTTACAAATTTTACGATAACGGCTGCACAAACGTCAACGAATGCCTTTGGACGCCTTGCATTAACGGCGGTATTTGCAAGGACCAAGAACCGCCGTTCAGATATGAGTGCACATGTCCAGAAGGTTACACTGGAGGTCATTGCGAGTTGGAGTTAGCGATGGCGGGCGCAATTATGCCGTCCAAAGATTTCATTCTCGCCATTGTTATTTGTATTTTAGTACTACTAGGTAGGTATAACATGGATTATAGGGCTATTACGAAAGAATCGAAATCCCATTGTGGGTTTTTTAACGTCTTCGTATTCGCCCTATGAGGATAGAATTATTAACGCTTGCCACTTTTGGAATATCCTCTATATTTCTTCGTTATATATGCATTTGAATTTTTTATGTCACGTCAGACCGACAATGGTTCTTTGGGAAACTAATTACAAGGGTTATCTTTTGAAATATTAAGCTTCATTATCGCGATTCTTGCCTCTGTGAGCCATAAATGGGATTAAAGGAGCGCATTGTCGGTTTTCGTTTGTATTCTTTCTTTTGAATTGAAATATGTAATACTGTGAAGGGTCAAAAACCCGGTGACCGCTTTTAGGTTTTTCACATTGCGTATCCAAATTTTACCGGTTCATTGCAACTTACGTAACTTCTCCTTCAAAAATGAATGGAGGCTAGTGCAGATGAGGTAAAATATTCAAAAATATTCAATTCCATTCGAAAACTAAAAGAATAATGTTGATGACGCTATATATAAAAATTGCTATGATTTCGTCAAGAATTTACTCTTTCTGTCTTACTCATTGTCTGAATCGTTTTATGAGGTTCATTTCGACTTATTAATTTACGATTCCAAAATAATTTGATGTTGCAATAAATCATTATTTTCAAATAAAATTTTTACCAAATATGTGTATTTTTTATCAACATTTTCAACCAGATAATTTAATTCTATACATTTTGTGTCAAACAGTGCAATCAGTGGCAATTTTTTGATCCTTCAACAGCTACGTTTTTCCTGGTTTCCAGCTACTGTTTCCGTAGTTCTTGTCTTTATCATAAAACGTCTTAGTTTGGTGAAATCAGATCAATAGTAATACCGATAAATTCAGACTTATTGTAGATAGAAAAAGTTCTACAAATTGAGTAGAAATTTCTGTTTGGCGAAAAACAATTACTTCGTTAATAATTTTCCATCAACATTTGCTGATGAATTTCCTCTTTCAAATTAATGTCTGACTAAATCTATCGCATCGAAGATTCAACAGTCTTATTTATCAATTTTTATGTATTTTTATACTGAAATCCTTCCAATACGTTTATTTCAGCGTAACTATATAATTAATTTCTTGTAACAAGATTGAATATGGTTTTGAAAGAGACGTTTATTGATAAACCCCAATCTAAAATTTCTTCATATTTCAAATAGGCTAAGCTTATTGCATGTTTCTAATGCGCTTTATCAATATTCCAGTTCTCGTATTAGTTTTCGTGGTGTACAATAGACGTCGTGAGTCGCACATTAAGTATCCTGGTCCAGACGATGATGTTAGAGAGAACATCATCAACTATGATGACGAAGGTGGCGGCGAAGATGATATGACCGCATTCGACATCACTCCTCTCCAAATACCAATCGGAGGTCCTCTTCCTGAATTAGCACCACCAAAACTCGGATGTAAGGAGGAATTTTATCTGTAACGTTTTCAGAATAATTAACGGAATTGAAATTTCAGTTTCAATGTTAGGGGTTGGTTTGGGACCCGAACCGAATGTGGGCATGTTTATTGAGGAACACAAGAAACGGGCAGATAGTGACCCAAATGCACCACCCTTTGATGATTTGAGGAACTACGCTTACGAGGGCGGCGGCAGCACCGCGGGATCACTCAGTTCATTGGCTTCTGGTCAGTGGAATTTATTTATGAAAATATAGAATAAAAGTTGATAAGAACTCCAAAGCCTAATGCATAAAAACAACGAAAATTTTCATGTTTCGATTCTTTTTCTTCAACAGGTACAGACGATGAGACACAAGAGTACGATTATCTGGGTGCCTGGGGTCCACGCTTCGACAAGTTAGCGGACATGTACGGTCCAGGGGAGGAGACTGAACACGAAGAAGAATAAATCAGTGGATTCTCCAGCGTAGTGGAGGCGACATTTCGTCATTCTTGATAAGTTTTCGCAAAAGAGTAAATTGGAGAGCAAGTGTCTCATTTAAGACTGTCGCAGTCCACAGCTGCATTTATAAATAATTTGTAGAGAATTTATGAGGCGCAAGTCGCGCCGGCTCTCTTATGGGCTGGTTGAGAGAAACAGACTCAGCTATCGATCATTTACCAAAGATTTCCGGGTTGAATGTATCATCGTCGTCTTTTATCGTTTATCATCCTAATGTTAAGCAACGAATTTTGTATTCATGTAAGGAAATTGAACGAATTTTTTTTTTGTATGCCTGATCGGCCGTTGAATTTCCAAGCTCACTGCCAGCATATAAATCATTAAGGTACTTAGATGGTGCGAGTTGCGCCCCAACGTTGCATCGTACTAATTTGTAAAGCACATGATTACCTATCCATTATCATGTACCGTTGAGCCAGTATTCCTACAATTTAATCGTAGGCGAGTCATTACTTTATAGGTCAATTTACAGGTTAGTTTAGTCGATTGGATGAATGATGACTGTTCGAAGCAACAAATACTGTCAAATTTTAGATGTAAATATGATCGTGAGCATCCGACTCATGCACGTTCTTGTCATACTGGATTAAAAAAAAAGAGATTTTGTCATTTGGCGCTCACTCATTTCGTTGTACTTTGTTGTATAAAGCAAAACTGTTTGGATGGGGAAAATAAGTATGAATGATGTGCGACAGTGCCAATTATAATGTAACTTATATAAATGTAATAAATCCGAATGCTGTGTAACTATAAATGATAATTAATTATGTGTTTGCACTTGTGTATTGTTTACATATGTATAACTATGAATATTCTTATGAGATCGCACCACATAAAAAACTCAGCGATTGTTTCTCGTAATTTCAACAGTTTCAACCATTTGCTACTCATTTTTTAGATTTTAATCAATTGAGTGACTTTCTAGTGATTTCATTGTGTATTTTATTTGTCATGATAAATATGTAGCTGATTTTATGTACCTCTTTTGTAAAACAAATAATTTGAAATTTTATTGTATTAAATGAATCTTCTAGATACATCGGTGATTTACTGTTTGTTCTTGCTCCTCCAGTCATTTTTTTCGTTTGCTGAGGATGCTGAGACGAAGATTAAACCCCATCTTCGATTAATTGAATTAACATCCTTAGTTTCAATTATTGTACACGCAACGTTAAAACTTGTCAAAGGAACGTAGGCCTAAAATCGTTTTTTTGTTTCATTTCCAAATTCATTTACTCTATACGTTATCTAAAAAGAGAGTTTCCCAAGTCACTCCCTATTGATAAAAATATAGAGGGATACTACGAATATTTTGCAACTATTTGATATTCGCAAATTCAGCCACCTTCTTGATTCAGATATTCGGCCGAATAGTTCACAATATTCGGTCAAATTACGGCCATCGACCGAGGCCCTTCAGTCATCAATATAAAGAGAAATAAAAAAAAGTCTCATCAATAAGTCAACATATTTATACTGAAAAACCAGGGGCGTGCCTTACAGGCCCGCGGTGCGGGGGGGGGCGGACTATTAGGGGCCCGCAATTTCCTAATAAGCTAACCTATTTGGACGGGGCTAGGGGCCCCAAAATTTTTTTGCGGGGGGCCCTCAAGAAACTTGGCACGCCTCTGTCAAAAACCTATTTCAAATTAGAAGAATATGCTACATTACGAAAAGCGCCTACTAGAGACGTGAATATCATACCTGCCATTGATCTGGAAACGGTGTTTTGTTTCATAACTTGTAGAATGTTAAGATTTGGAGTTAAGAAAACGTACGCATGTTGAATCCTCCCGATTTTCAGTAGCAGAAAGAACTCTTAATCGACTATTACTTTGCTGGAGTAAAATTTTCAATATTAAGTGGAAAAGTTAAGCAATAAATAATATTATTTTGCTTTTTCAACGGTAAACATGGTATTTTCAAACGGTAAATAGTAATTGTAGCCCTTCGATAGCAATTGAATCGTGAAAAGTTGAAAGCGATGTTGGTAAGATGATTTTTAAAAATTTTTTGGCATATTTGCAACACGTGTCAACGACTTTTGTTTCAAGTAACTGAAATACGACATTCATCATAACATCAAATTATTAAAATTATTTCGACCAAAAAGTGATACTTTTTTCAATTTTCAACAACTATTTTTAGGCTTCAAATGCCTTCGACATTTCGGCAAAGTAGGAAGATGGAATGAAATTCCTAATCGGACGATCGGCATGCGATCGATCCGAACCATATTCAATGTTGAATAGTTTGCGTTCATTTCTACACTTCATAAGATTATTTTTCAACATATGTATTCCAAAAAATCGATCCAATGGGTTTTTTGGATTTCTATAAATTTTCCAAGATTTTTGTTTTCCCTATAGAGACGCGATTTTTCACAGAAATTCTAAGAGCGCTCATCTTATTTGAAGAAAAGTTTGAAATTATGGAAAAGAAGCGATCCGCCCAAAGTGCTAGAATTACTGCAAAAATTCGTAACGGAAAAAATGTGAGCGAAAATCTTTTTTATTGAAAAATCGGCGGCAATATTATTCCTGTCATATATTGGATGTCCGTTATTAACTGCTAAGCGTCAAGAATTTCAAAATAAGATGTTTCGATATTTTCAAATATTTTGACCACTTTATATTTCGTCAGGAGTAATTCTTAGACTATTTTCACTATTGGATCCACAATTAACGAAAAACACAATGAGAAATGAAAATTTTAGCTGAATAATAATCGGAAAAGTCATTATTAGAAACTGAGCTAACATTTTTTCAAGGCACTAAATAATTTTGATTGGCACAAAGAAAATAATGAACAAATTGCAATTAGTAATAAGTTGTTCAAAGTGTCATCCACCCTGTCTCGAACATAAAGCAGTCCGATCATGAACGGATCTACCAACTTGTCAGCATGGAATCTTTTAATAAAATAATTTTCGTTCACGTTACTGTTTCGACAAATTCGTTTAAGTTTCAGTTTTCTCCGAATAAGATGAGTACCGCTAAAAGAATATCTGTGAAAATTTGCAACTTGGAAGGGAAAATGAAAATATGTGGAAATATACCGGTGATCCATTTGATGTTTTCATTAGCATACCAAAATAAAAAAATTTCGTCGAGTCGCACTGCGCGATATTAATTACTTTATTTCACTAGCGTCTGAAATAAATGTTCAATTTTATTTTTCCAAAGAACATGTCTTTTAAAACTAGGCCTCCAATAGAGTTTTTCTACGGAACTTTTACTAATGGTAAGAACAAGAGTTGGAAAAATTACCTCGAATAACAGAAGCAGCTCAAATACCATTGTTTCAGCCTAATCCCAAACATCGCTCGGAAATAAGATAATTGCAGCAGATTGGGGTTGGAAATGAACAGAGAAGACATCTTTATAGCGAATTATCACAGATGTTAACGTGACAACAGCTCATCTTCCGTGAATTACTTTTTGAATATAGGAAAAGTATATTTTTTATGAAATTCAACGCACAAAACAGATTAATGTCTTTACTGAAACTGATATTTTGCGAATTATGGAAAAAATTTCACATTATGTGAGCACATTAGGTATTTCCATTTCATGAATGATGAAAACAATTTATTAATTTATAAATTATAATTGTTTAAAAACAATTTTTTTGAACAAGTCAAAAAAATATTCAGCTCAGAAAACGAAAATTTTTTCCTCAGATTGGAATAGACAGTCTATTCATGGAAATATTTCAAATCTTTTACTATCAATAAATTCCTATTCTCTATTCACAGACAACATCCCCCTGATCACTTCTCATCCCCATAATATTTAGTAATCACATTTGTTATTGATGCGGTCAATAGAAGGATTTACCAATTTCCGGTATTTCCCCTCAACTCCAATTACAGATTACGACCAACAAATTATTCACTTGAAACACAATAGGGTGAGATTGAAAATGATACTTGAATTGCAGTTGGGTAAGAGAAAATGTTGGATCCGCCCCATACGTAGAGAGTCCGCCTCCCTAAACTGCCAGTTCATAAATTTGGTACGTCTACCGATCTTTGCAATTTAAGTATTTCTTCGTTGGTTGAATCGGGGTTCGAACATCAAATATCGCGAATCGCGGTTACGTGTTACTGGGTATGAGTGACTAAAATTTTTTTAGGTGTTGAATGTGATAAATTGAATCAGGTAAGAATAAAAATTCTTCTTGAAACAAAATGTGAGTTTCAAGTTTGGAAAATAGAAAATTAATTATGCCTCATTCTTAAATTCATCAATTCAACTACTTTTTTCTAGGAAAAATGGAATCTTCCAAAACAAAGACACCACAACCGTGTTCACCCAAAGAATTTTTCAAGAGGATATACGGTGATTTAGAAGACGCCCCTGAAACTGGTACCTCCAAAATTCAGATTTTATCTAGAGAAAAATCAACACCATCTTTGATCACACCTATACCAATGACACCAGTACCACAGCTTCCATTTTTTCTGGCTCACTCAGTAGAGACTCCACATTTGTCCATTGCTGCTGCAGCAGGTATATCAGCATTTTGTGAGTATCATTTGGAAAACTGAAAATTTTTCTGAAAAAAATGTGTACGACTCAATTAATCAATCGCAAAAGTATCCATATAACAATCAACGTTATAAATAACCGAATAATTCTGGAAAACTTGACAAATATTAAATCTTATTAAAATTACGAGAAGTGGCATAGAGGGAGAAATTTCCACACCTCCCTAATTCTGTAGGTTTTCAATTCCCGTTTCCGAGGCGGCGATGCGACGCCGGGAAATCTCGGCTTAAGTCCACCACAATATGAAATGTAAAATATTATTATGATGAGATTACGCTTTGCGGTTGGGCAAATACGAATACAACTGTTTTCGTTGTTGGAAAGTAGGGGTGGGACTAGACATGTGTAAACTGTCTCTTGTTGCTTTTCTGCTATCTATTCTCCATCGAAGGCGACAGGGTTGGATTTGGCTTTATGATACTAGGGATCAGGGGTATTCTAAAGCTAATTGATTCATTTTTTCATAAAGATAAGTGCTACGTAATTCATGAAAATATTCTCATTTTTGTTCAGTAAATTTTGAAAATGTTCACTATAGGGGTTGTCGCCTTCAATGGGATAGTTTCATCTCAAATGTATTCATCCTTAAGTTGCGAAGTATCTAATTAACTGCATCTATTCATTTATTTTATTAAAATTTGTATGTTATAATTTTTCGGCAATGCCCAGTAAAAAAGATTTGAGTTTTTTCAGTATTCCTCTTTGCGAAAACGAACACAATTATAGTGATTGGATTTCAGTTTTATCAAAAATATCTCGAAATGGAATTCCATTTGTAAATGATAAATTATCCGTGATAGAAGTTGCCAATAATCGTAATCCTGTAAATTCTGTGAAAAAATGCTACAAGAATGTTAGTGGCGTTCGTTCCGAGAAGTATCTCATGTGAAATTCAAATAAAATATCCAAATTTACGAAAATCATGAGTCGTTTGAAATTCGTTGAAAGTTCTGCTGAATTGAATGAACTCTCTGAATCCCCTTAATTCATGTCAAATATTTAAGAAATTCAGTAGGAACGCGGAGAAATAATGGTTAGGCTGCTTAGTCGCCAATATTAGAAAAATCGAAAAAATGTACTCAAACATATAAATGTGGCTCTGTTCATAATTTCAGAAACGAAATCACGAATATTCAATTTTATCATAATGATATAATGAGAAAACAGCTTCAAAAAAATAGTAATCTGTGGTTTGAAATATACCATCATTAAAATTACGCGAAAATTGATAGAAATCTAATGAAAAAGTCAATTGTGCACAGATTTCTTGAATTTTGAGAATGATCAAGACAAAAACCCAATTTTCAAGAAATTTCCCCACGTTTCAATCAATTCTTATCAGAAGATCAGTTTCCCAGAAATCATTCAATAGCATGAAAAGGTTTTTATGGAAGTAATTTCTTCCTTGATTTCTGCATATTCTAATTGAATAATGTATTTCCATGGAAAGATCAGAACAATAAATCCCGAAAACGATAAAAAAATCACAGTAGTACTACTTGATTACTTTTAACATGGCCGCTTCAAAAACCAGTTAATTCAGATACACTTGGCGGAAATCTACAAATCTCCCTAATGGATAATTGAAAGTTCATTTTGACGCAAACAATTCCCAAGAACAACGATTTCAAATACATAGAGTGAATGAAGTGGAAAAAAAAGCTTCGGTGATACAAAATGCACGGATAATATTCTTCAGGATGCACGGTAATTAAATACGTTTAGAAGCATTATCGTCGTTTATATTGTCAGATAATACGAGGATACATATAAATTCAGCCCTCTTGAGCGTGCGAACTCAAACCTGGTCATTCAGGCTAACATGTCGCGTCGGTCGTGATTGACGGAAACGGGAAGCCCCGTGAATCGCCATATGTCAATACATATGTTCCTCGTCCGTCCACCCCTATTTAATACTAATTACAAGTTCACGAGTACGACGCCGTGTCTTATCTGGTGGTCATTCCCAGGAGTTATTGTTGCATTAACTACCCTAAGACAGAGTAATTTATTTTCTTTGCATTATAATTCATCGTTTTCAATTTATCAATGTCAGAATATACAGGCTTACAATTTTTTATTATGAATCAGAAATTTCAATTTTTCATTTCTATTTGCTTTATTTTGCTATATACAAACAAGAATATTGTTGTATTTCCAAAAATCTCCACTGTCTATTTTAGAGGTATTGCATGTCTATTTCAGCTTTAATTCGTCTTTTGATTTTGGAGATGCGTTGGTTGTGCATGGCCCACAGGTGTAGCGGGTGTAGAGGACACCCAGCGCTGTTTGCAAAACCACCCAGTGAATTCTATCATTTGGGGTAGAAGCATTAGATTCATCGTGAGCGTCTTCGCGCTCGTCTCCATCAATCATTTGATCGGAAACAGTTTCGATTTTGCGAATTATTATATTTACCACTAGAACAATCAGTACATATGAAACACTGACTTCCAAACCTCGCTCCTTGTAACCCCAAAACCACTGTTGTTTATTTTGTTTTGCAAAATATGATGAGAATGATTTTATTGGAGCTATATACTAAAGTAAAGGCATTTCTATGGAACTAGTTTCAGTATGCAAGAAGCGAGTTTTGAAGCAAAATCAGTTGTGGAACTGACCCAGCTCATAGAAGTCAGTTTTGGTCCTCATCCAAGCAACCGATTGCTATGGAGTTTTAATTCAACTAATGATTGTTGGTATATATAGATATTACCTATTTCATAAGACATGTGGCACATCCAATCCATCACATAACAGGCCGTAAATAGATATATGAACATAAATAAAATATAGCGAAGTAATCCTTATTCAACATTGTTAGTGACCCGTCGAAGAAGGAAGGAAGGACGTCCAAGAAGGCAAAGGACGACATTCACCAGCGAGCAAACATTCCGTCTAGAAATCGAATATCAACGGTCTGAATACATAAGCCGCGGAAAGCGATGCGAGCTGGCAGAGTCGTTGAGGTTATCTGAGACTCAAATCAAAATCTGGTTTCAAAACAGACGAGCCAAAGATAAAAGAATTGAAAAAGCTCATATAGATCATCATTACAGGTAAAATGGAAGGTTAAAATTGTTGTTTCTCCACTGTTTTGTTTTTCAGAAAATTACTGGGAGCTTTTCCAGGTAGTTTCTGTCCAATTTGCGTTGAAGGTCCTTGTTTTCATTTGAATTCCACAGTGCAACTGCCGTTTTCATCGGCAGATACGCGAGATTCTAAACATCCCAACGACGCACAAGATCTTCGTTAGACGCACATAAAGTTTCATTTGTATCTAGTCTTTAATTTATTCTACTTGCTTGAAAATTGTAAAAGTAATCAATGTCACATTTTTTAATCGATTTGAACAATATCGAGTATTTATAGATCTGTTTTTCATTTGTCTGAAATTCGATCTTCACGAATACGAAAAATTTGAGTTGAAATATATAGAAGTTATATAAAATATAAATTTATCTCAACTAACAATAATAGATCCAGTAATGGAAAGAACGTTACAGTCAGGAGATTAGGAACTGAGCTTCACAAAAGACGAGATTACCGAACGCAGGTGGAGTTTCCCATTCTTTCATGGCTTTTAAAAGCTTGACGCATACCTAATTTCTATATTTCCTTTTTTCCTAATTTCCTACATCCCGCAGTTTACGTAGGAAATAAAGAACGGCGTAACGTTCATCTGGATATCAATAACGAACAAAGGTGATTCAGATTGAAAGAAATAGCCCGAACTGATGATGGAGATTGAAAGACACGCTATTCCTCCTAGCACGTTGGGGAGTCTTTTATTATCGAAAGTTATTTCATATAAGATGATTCCAGTTCTCTTCGATTTGTATGTTACCTCGGAACAATTCCTAGGTCGAAAGGTAATTTACTGACATTCACGTTATTGGTTATGATTAAAATCCCTTAAGGAGCGGGTTTCACATCATGTTCACAACTTGTGAATAAAAAAGGATGAGGATTTTGTCATACAAAGCGATCTCATAAAGGTAAGTTTTCTTGTGCGATCGATTATTGTATTTGGCAATTGGAGTGGATTTTCGACTACGAAGTTTTGAGTCAAAATTAAATTCTTTCTGCTACACAGGATGATTAAAAAATGATGCGAAAATGAATCGCCATTCTTGTAACATGTCGATTCGATTTGTTGTAGAATGTCCCTGTTTTCCAGTATACGAGGGCCCCATTCCCATAAAACTCCAGAGCTATCCCTCGCTTTCTTGACTTTAGCTCTGAGGAAATGGCGAGTTGCAGAAGTGGGAGGCAGGTCAAGACTGTCCATCAGATTCTGAACGAAAAATCTCTCGTGGGCCAATAGGTATATTAGGAGGCTTTTCGTGAACTTTGGAATACAAAGAACTACTGCACATTTTCGGCGGTAGATCTATTCGAGCTTTTCAGCTAAAACTTGTCATACTGCTTTTTCTGAATTTTCCAATTTATATTTGATAGAGTTAGATGGGATTGAATTTGTCTATTTTTTTATGTATATCTTACAGAAGGGGGAAGAACCGATCGGGCCAAACTTTCTTTAAACACCGACAATAATCGGTTTCATTCATTTCACGAGGAACTGGGTCAAAATAATTTTCATGCTGAAAACTACTCCGAAAAAGGTTTAAAACACCTTTTCCTCTGCAAAAAGGTTACTCCACTAACATCAAATTCCTTATTCCTAAAATGTACGCATAAACAATATACTAACTCCGTCGATTTTCAATGCGCAACTCCGAAATCTCTAGATCTACGGACAATTCCGTAACTGTGACAACCATGCCAGAATTGTAACTAAAAACGTCTTTAGTGCATTTATCTAGTACTAAGGTATGCTCTAGTGGCCGCCCACAGCATATTAAAAGGTTTTATGCTCCATCTTGCGACTGGAGCATAAGTTCCCGCCGTATACGCCCTCTCTGGACCGTCAACCAAACTGGTCCAAAATTTAGTATTGTGTACATACTCTATCTATATTATCTGACAATGGTAAGAGAAGGGGGTAATAAAGATATCATGAGTGAGATAGCTTCATACAAAACCGCATGAGTTCAATTATATCTCTATCCTTCAACTTTTACGTCACTATAGATGCAACTACCGTCATGCGAGGCGTGGACTAAACTTCGAATCTATCGAGCAGGTCTGTGCTATTTGTTTACCATCTTTAAAACTCTCCATTTTGAAGTTTTATAAATTGATGAAGTATATGTGTTGTATTCAGTATATACGATAAAGTATTATAAATTTTTGGTGTATTGAAAAATCCGAATGGAAAACACAAAAAGGGAACCATTAGATGATGTAAGTATCAAAATTATAATTTTGTTTTAGGAAAAGGGGCGTCGATTGCGTGTATTGATCCATAGTTATATATAATGATACATAAATTTCACTATTTTTCTATCTGCTGAAAATTCTAGAAGATTACCTCAACAAACTAGTGGAGTAAGACATGTGAATGCTGTTTAATTTGAATGATATTGTATATTCATACAGCTTAGATAGACGTCAATATTCCAGAAATGTGCCGAAAAGTTGTAACCGCAGCTGCAAATATGGGTTACAGCTGTCAGTCAACTGCTTATTATACAGACTGAAGTAACATGATTTAATTATAACAGAGTACCTCAAGTGTCAATTGAATCTGATTGAAATGAGACACTGACAAAACTAAAATCTATTTATACTTTTTCTTCATACATAATTTTCAATTCTACAATAAAGTTGTAAAGGTCCACAATTGTGCATGGACTATACAGTATTATTTCTCCTTACAGGATACGAAAGAGCCAGAACAATTTAGAAAATTATTTATCGGAGGTTTGGATTATAGAACAACAGATGAATCGTTAAAAAAACATTTTGAACAATGGGGTGAAATTTTGGATGTTGTCGTTATGAAAGATCCTGCTACAAAACGGTCAAGGGGCTTTGGTTTCATAACATATTCAAAGGCACATATGGTAGATGCCGCCCAAGATGCTCGTCCCCATAGAGTAGATGGCAGGATCGTTGAGCCTAAAAGAGCTGTTCCAAGGCAGGATATTGGACGACCAGAGGCAGGAGCAACCGTTAAGAAATTATTCGTTGGTGGTTTAAAAGAGGACGTGGAAGAAGAAGACCTCAAAGATTACTTCAAAAAGTACGGAACAGTTTTATCCGCAACTATCGTTACGGACAAAGAAACAAATAGGAAGCGGGGATTTGCATTCATCGATTTTGATGATTACGATTCCGTTGACAGAATTTGTTGTAAGTATTCAAAGCGTTCTCTGATCTGACTCATCGAACTGTTCTCATGGTAATCACCTTTTTCTGCAAAATGATGGAATATATAATTTCGTCAAATAATTATGAAGTTTTAATGTGTAACAAATTGCTTCCGAATCATTGAGACGCTTGTGGAGTACAAGTTTAGGGCGCCACAATTCCAAAAGCGCAAGCGGAACTTTTTTTTTGGCAATTTGGGAAACTAAGATAAAAGTCGAAACTCTTTTGATGTTTGAGAAATCTTATACAATAGTTCAGATTAGAAAGAAGAATCGAAAATTTTTTCTTTCAAAAAAAGGAAATTAAATTTTGCGTAGTAGTTTGAAAAGCTTCTATTTCAAACGGAATAGTTTGGAAATTCGGGTGTTGGAGAAAATTCGACGCTTTCGAAAGAAATTGGAATGTTTGAGATAAAATGTACTAAGTTTGAAAATAGTAAAAGAAAAGACGTTCGGAATATAAAGGTGTAATTGTAATATAAATTTGAATATATCATATAGTGTATTCATTTCCGTGTAGTACAACGACATCACTCACTGAAGGGCAAACATATCGACGTGAAAAAAGCTTTAAGCAAAGCGGAAATGGATCGGAACTCGGGCGGTCAAGGTGGCGGTAATCCAAATAATTCACGGGGAAATCCGAGGGGAAATCAAGGCGGAAACTGGAATAGAGGAGGATCGAATGGAAATAATGATTGGTCAGGAAATGGTACATTTCTCCAATTGCCCTCGATTTGGATATCACAAATGTCACTTAACTTTAGGTGGTTACAATAGCGGTACTTGGACCAATCCTTGGGAAGGACAGCAACAAAACAACTGGGGTGGTAATTCGAGTCAGATGGGTGGACCTGCAGGTTCGGGCTATTCTACTGGACAGAATGATTGGGGTCAAGCAAGTGGCTTTGGAAATTACCAACACCAAGGTAATTACAGTGGAGGTGCGATGAGGAGCAATTATCATCAACAGCGTCCAGCACCTTACGGTACGAAGCATGTGTTGGTGCAATTAGACATTACAGAATTTGGTGTTTCAGGTTATAACAGTAGTAGTGGTGGTGGCTTTGGCAATGGTGGTGGCTACAATCAAGGAGGAGGAGGAGGAGGAGGGGGTGCGACGGGTGGCGGAAATAGGAGGTTTTAAATGTAAGTGCAACTGGTCGCGCCAGCCAGATGTACTCTTATTTTACTGGGAATATATTCTTTTAAAATTCCAGCCATTTCTTTTCGCGAAAATAATACATTAAGCTTTCTGAGAAATATGGTGTAGCATATTGTTTTTCTTTTATATATTGGGGGTTTAATTTATTAGGACGATTTTTGTCTTGGTTTCATAAATCAATTTAGTTCTTAAGAGTGATGATGTACTTTAATCGAAAACAAATAATAAATATTTCGACTTTCGGATAAGAAATAATTTATTTTCTAGTGTAGGCTCAGAAAGTGTCTAGTGCTGCTAATTGAAATCTATCTGCTGATTGGTTAGGGTGGTCTAGTTGTCAGCTAGGGGTTCTGACCAGGTTTTTAAACTTATAGGTAGTTAGTAAATGGACATTGTGAAGAGATTAGCTAACGTATTAGAGGTTTTTGCAGTTATCTTGTTACAGAAAGGTATAGGTATGTATTGATTTTATATTAGGACTGTTTTAGTCTATTTAGCTCAGGTTTTATTTTTGATTGAATGAGTTTTCGATGAAAGGGTAGACAGGACGATTATCGACTTACCGAAATTTTCAAATGAACCTGGGTTAGGTAGTTTTTAAGGAACTGGTGAAGAAATTGCAGTCATTTAGCTTCAGTATTCATAAACTTAATCATTGGATATACGACAATCAAATGAGTGCAAATTTGGATCTATATTTATGCACAGTGTTTTTTCTTTAATTCTATAAACTAATGAACTTTTTCATTGGATCTAGCTTCTGCATTGCCACTCTACATGGAGATATTGCAAGATTGGTGACATGTAAGTAAAAATTAATTTTCCATATTAGTTTTCAGTTCTAGAAATCAGGATCCTTGAAAAATTCCACACTCGGCTTACCGTCTTACCAAAAGTCGCTAGGTTCATCTACGTTACATATTATGGCCTCCACAAAACAGTATATGACGTAAATGTAGTTCAATACATCCAATGTGTAAAATCTTTGTGATCAGTGAATCAGTGACTTTTTAATAATTCTTAATAAAAATTCTATATTAGTTTTGTGTTTGATTGCAAAAGTAGATATAGTCGTAGAGGTTCTTTAGCGATTTAAACAGCGAGCTTCATCCTCCATGTTTTTGGTACCTTTTTTTTTAATCCTCGGGCTAAAATTTCACTTTTATGGTGTTGTGTGTCGCAAAATATCCGAAGCCTATCGGAAACGTGCGTTTCTCTCTACCGTTAAGATTCTGAGCCAATTCACCAAATTTTCTATCAATTTTTGACGCGAAACACTTCTTTCATTTTCAAACCGCTATTAATAAATAAAGAAAGCGTTGAAACTTTACCTGACCTTTTGCTCCCATAGAAATACGAGTAGTTTTCAGTATTTGGAACTTTTCAAATAAAATTTAGCATTATCGATTCATAGTGATCGGGAAGCATGAAGAAGTCGAGTTGGTTATATATTGCACTAGGAAATGAAATATTCTGCTTCAGTTAAATTCAATATATTTTTACACAAGTTCAAATATAAATTACAATTATCATTAGGCATAAATTAATTATTTGATACAAAATTTGGTGTATATATAAATATTTCATTGTGGACTGTCCAATTGAAATTTCAAAATGAAATTCTTCTAAGTTCTCAGATAATTCCAATGTACAATAGTTGAACTTAGCTGTTGAGCACTGCTCGATGTCCTGAAAATAAATTATTCATAGATTCGTGTCAATTGTAATATAATAATGGCTTTTCACTTTCATTTACACAGACAGAAATGAACAGGTCAAATAATATTTTATACGTTTGCTGCATATACATTGGAAACACTAAAAATTAATCGTCAGTTCTTAAACATACTTAATAAACAGGTATCTGGATATTTTTACAGAGTTCATCCTTAATTATAATATCTTGTGGTCAAGAATATGTAATAAGTTAAAAGCGTACTAAAATTTCTCAATATAAATTAAATATTTTAAATTAATAGTTTTGTTATTTGTATAGTGTTTTACACGTAAATATATACTAAAATTATCAACCTTAAAGTTAAGGGCAATGCCGCTATTCACATTTCTAACTTTTAAAAAATGGGGTTGGAATTTATCAGTCAGTTGTATTTTAACGTCTCAATCTTGTATAAAATTGTACCATTCCTTGCACTTGTAAAGAAACGTGTTTACATCAAACCTGTCAAACTAATTCCAGCAATTTCAGATTTAGATACAGTTTGCAATAAACTAGATAAATGATATGTTACCTATTTTGGAATGATGCAAAAATGTTTCTCTTGGGTGTCATCTCTACATGAATTTCATGATACAGATATTGCAACGTAAGTGCTTTCAACATGCAATCTAATATGACTACTGGACTCATGCAACAGTTACAAAGTATGACTTTGAAAATAGAACCAATTAACTAATTGTAAATCATATGAAATATAAATAGTCAGTGAATGGTTTCTCGATATTACCTGCGAGATGATGTCTCAGGCAAAATAATTAAACGGTTGCCATTAATTTTATTAACTAAAATATACTATTTATTAAAATTTCATATGATGCTACCATGTTTATTGAATTCATTTTCACCACCATTGCATTTGTTCCATTCTGATGTGCATTTGTCGTTTAATCCACATCACGGCTAAGTATAAGATGGTGGTAATAGTGATAAAATATAGAAAAGCCGATAAGATGCAATTAGGCTCATGGATTACATGTCTACTATGGCGTATTTTATCTTGTGGAGTTTCATAACCCTCAACTACAAGTTCATCATAGTAATGTTCTGGCTTCAGGTGCGATTGGGTGAAATCCATCAGTTGTACCCCTTTTGTATCAGTGTCGTTTTCAATGAAAAACGTCAACTTGTAGGGAAGATTGGTGTTTGTTACTTTAGGAACGATAGTTAAGTCTTGTCTGTTGAGATCGTTTGAAGTTACGGGGGCTGTTCGGGGGGCTTCAAGCTGGTCAGACTCGAAGATTGTGGTCAACGCATCCTCATCGGAAGGATGTGCGTTAGAAAGGTGAATAGCGGCGTCTGTCAGTCAGTAACATTTCTTTGTGCAAGCGCACTTGCGCACGATGTCTATATCTTTGGTGTACCGGGTACCATCGCTGCAAATCAGGCGGACCTTCCTTCTTTTATTTTTTCTTGAATGGCAGCAGCTTGACCCACAACCACCGACACATTTAGCCATTTTGAGGGGTTTTCTTGACCGACAACCATTTTCTGAGTAGTATTCTCGAATCTGCTCTTTTCGGCACGTGGGTGCTGCAAATGGAAAAATTCGTGTGAGAACTATTTGTATAACAAGGGAGAAAGGTGCATCGCTCCCCCATCCGAGGGAAGAAACGGCACCTTACTCCAGAGGCATATATATGATTTTTCATACGACTGGTATTTTCATATAATATAACGTGCGACATGATTTTTTTTAGTTCAAATTGTCGTTACCTCCCTGGGAGGTCAATATTTCTTTCTTCCCCCAAAATAGCGAGGAAAGTGACATTTTCCGCTTATGTTGTATGAAAAAAACCTTTCAGCTAACAGAGCTGATGCGAAAAAACTAAAAATTGCTCCTGTGAATTAGACTATAAGCCCAAAATACCACGGCTCAGAATTAGTGAAAGCAATACTCACATTCTTTCTCACCTTGCTCGCAGTATTTCCCCTTGTACCCAGTCTTGCATTTGCAAGAATATTCACCGTTTTCCATGACAACGCACTTGCTTCCATGTTTGCAGTGATTTCCTAAACATGGATCTGGTGGGTTAGAAGGTTCCTTCACCATCCCATCCATATCGTCTTCTTGTTGCTCCTGGTCCTCCTCTTTTCCCACCTCCAGGACGCCGCAGCCTGGTTGCACCTTTTGCTGAGTTGCAGCATTACCAAAATCGACTTGTTTGTGGTTGATCCAAACTTCTTTCATACAACCTAAATGCCAAGTGTATCGGAATCATATTGTAATAAGTTTGAAAACAAACCGTGAAAACTTGTGATATTTCGAAGGTGCCATTGTGTGAATGCTTGTTGTCCTGCTTCAAGAGCGATGCCCCCGAGATACATTGGTGTGTTCAATCTTAAATAATCTTTTGAACCATCATTAATTATGGATCTAGCGAGGCCGCGGTCGACTCTCAGTGTGAAATTTTTCTTAATCGCCAGTAACTCAGCCACGTGATATTTTCCATCAGAAACCATCTCGAAACTGAGGATAATATGAATAATCGTTTCTCTACTAATTGAACCTCACCTATACATGGTTGATACAGGGTAGTTTCCAACGTCGTAACTTATTCTAATTCTGCCGTTGAAAAGCTCGACTGCCAAATGTTCTTGATGACCGTCGTACATTAGAACACCATTCTCTTGAGTGGTTGCGAAAATGATAGTCACGTTAGCTTCCGGTTTAGTTCGTAAAGCTTCCAGTTCCACATATGAATTGTTGTGAGTAAAACTGAGGCTGGTTAAATATTCACATTTTTTGCCTAGAAGGAATAAGTTCTAATATCCTAATTTCAAACGCAACGAAAAAGCTGATTGGATCACCTGAATAACCGGGGGCGCATTTGCATAAATAATCATTGGAGCCCGATGGTTGGAAGCAGACGCCGTGAACGCAATCATGATGTTGACAGGGGGATGTTTGAGGATACATCATAGCAACCATTGGCGCTATTTCACAAAATTTGCCAGTAAATTCACCGGAACACTTGCATTGGTATTCGTTAACTCCATCTATACAAGCAGCGTTATTCTAAAAAGAGATTGATCGATTTCTTTGTAAAAAATATATATTACTTCGCTTACCTGGCACATGTGATTTTCGCAGTCATCAATATCTATGGAACAGTTCGGTCCTTTATAACCAGGGAGACATTCGCACGTGTAATATGTATCATGGTCGACACATCTAGCATTGTTTTTACATGGATTGAATTTTTCCGTGCAAAATGGAATTTTTGTTTCGCAGAAGTCACCTTGAGAAACAAAAATTCAGAACTTACTTTAAAACGCTCATAATGGAATGAGTTACGTAAAATTGCATTTTTGATCTCCAAGTTGAAAACAACTGAGTTCTATTTGCATCCATACAAATAAATAATTTGACTACAAAAGTACAAAAAAAAAAAAGTTTGTCGAAGTTCATGTTGTCCACATACATGGAATGAAAAATTGAGGAGATTTTTTCAAAAAAATAAATACCCATAAAGCCTGCCGGACACTTGCACTGGTAAGAATCAATCAAATCAACGCAAGTTGCGTTGTTTTGGCATTTGTTGTCGGCGCAGTCGTTGATGTTGTTTTCGCACCGGAGGCCGCTGAATCCTGATGAGCAAACACAGCTGAACCTGCCCTCTTGAAGCACCTTGCATGTTGCATCATTACGACATGGGTTGCCGTAACAGGCATCGATCATGAATTCGCAGTTTTTGCCATGGAAACCGGGGGCGCATTTGCAAGCATAGTCTCTCTCAGGTTGAGTAACGCATTCGCCGCCATTGCGACACGGGAAAGTGTAACATGCGTCACATTTTGCTAAGATATCATTACTGACTTTACCTGGAATGAGTTATTTTGAAATTGTGACATGGATATAAACTGAAACAAGTATTTTTTCATTATCAGGTCAAATAAATCCAAACAACAAATCCATTTTCGCTTAATATTTCGAAAATCATATTAAACCCAAACATGCTACTCGGAACAAAGTGCCACGACGAGTTAGAAAAGAGGGAAAAAAGGAGCCAGCTGTAGAGTGTACATAAAGGCTCATCTGACAAGTGGCTACTATGGGATATCATTCCGCGGAATGAGTAATTTCGGAGAAATTGTAAGTCATTTCGTGAATTCGTGAATGGTATTTGGCACGTGCTATATTTTAGGATTATGCTAATATGAATGGCGTATTGTCCTGATCGGCTGTGCTTTATTTCTGAATAAAAATTTTATTACAACTAGGACGTTTTACCTTTGCATACAAATGCGGACGACGGTGTTGATAGAATAGATTTATCCTTCATGGAGGCAGGTTCAGAGCAGTGAGCTATTCCGGGTTCAACATAGTCGACTTTGACCCATTCTGAAAGCCACCTCAAAGAGCAGTCACAGTAGAGTGGATTTGCCCCTAGTGCGCTGAAAATAAATATGATTTAACTGAATTACTGAATATTGTTCGGCTGCACTTACATATGACTAATGGATTTCAAGTTGGCAAAAGTTCCTTCGGGGATCATTGAGATTTGATTTCCATGAAGAGAGCTGAAAAAGGGACGAGTTTAATATAGGCTCTGAGGGTCTTATCAACTCACAGTATCCTTAGTGATTCCAATCCGTTCAATGCGTTCTGTTGGATACATTGTAGTTTATTGTAACTGATAATAAGTGTAGAAAGCTTCGATAGACTGGAAAACGTGTTATTTGATAGCATTCCAACATGATTATTGCCTATATCCCTTGAAAATAATAAGAAAAGAATATAGTTTCGAGTTGTCATCGTGAATTACTTACAATCTGGTTAAAGCCTTCAGATGACTTATTCTATCCGCTCGAATTGATGTTATGAAATTGAAATCTAAATAAAGCTCAGACGTTTCTGGCGGGATTCCTCTCGGAATTTCTTTTAAATCTGCACGCGTACATCGAACAACTGTTCCAGTGCAGGAACACATGGGTGGACAATAATTTTCACCTAAGCATCCTTGATCGTTATCACCTGAAATAAATTTGATGACGCAGGTTTGTTTATATAGTAAGGGTCATACTTATGCATTTGAATTCATTTTTCGGTAATTCTCTGATCAATACATCCTTAACTCGGTCCGGTTTGTTGCATTTCGGCGGAGACCCGCTCAAACCCTTATTTTTCAGCCACTCCGAAAACCACGCCAAATGACAGTTACATATAAATGGATTTTGTACTAGGTTTCTGCGAAACATACGTGAAAAACAGTAGTCATTTCATTTGTCCACTTACAAAGTGTGTAACGAAGTGAGATGGTCAAAAGATCCTGGCATGACACACGTGATGTGGTTGTTGTTCAACGACAATAATTTCAGAGAATGTAACCCCAAGAACATTTTATTATGTATCTCCAGCAATTTATTGTCCGACAACAAACTGAAACAATCTTTAAGATACCTTCATACAAGAAGTGGTACTTACAGTTCAGAAATTTTCACTGCTCCCTCAAATGAGTTTTCTTCGATTCCCGTTATTTGATTTCTTCTAAGATCGAGTTTAACAAGATTTGGGAGGCGTCCAAAAAGTCCATCGGATTTAATTTTTGTTAATTCATTATCCTGGAGCATCCTAAAAAAGATTATCATTATGAATGACGCTTGTTTCAATGATTCTATAACAACAATCGGACATTGTCATCTTTTATAATGTGGGTTTATAATATTTTCGAAAAAAACTAATAACTAATTTTCAGTCTTGTCATTTCACGGAGAACAGTACAAACGTAGCATAAGATAGTTTGACAATTCAATTCAACTATTCCCACACGTACGTTGAACATAATAGGACAGACGCAGTTGTAGATAAGGCCTTGGCGAAGGGTAGGTGTTGAAAATTTCGCTCATTACAAAAACGCAAAAAGCAAACAGAACGTCTGGTAAATTTTCCCAGAAGTCGTGATTGCTGCTGCGAATACATTGTATGAATAAAATTATGCTCAAACCCACACTTGTCGGACAGAATAACGAACGTCAACGTAGTCGGAACGCCTCTCCTGACCAATCTGGCCGGGCCAGTGTTCAACCGATTTATGATGATTCGCGCACGGACGGTTTCAACTTGACTTATCGGTACTAATTGCGAATGACGAACTTACAAAACAGTAGTGTAGAGAGGAATGTCTCTGGGGATTTCTTTCAAGCTCCTTGCAGAACAGTCGACAATCGTGCCGTCGCAGGTGCAACCATAAGGACATGCGTTATCTATCAGACACTCGCCCGCAAATCTTGTTCGAAAATCTTCTTGGCCTGTAAAGAAACTCAATGTTAATCTGTTTGGATTCAGAAAAGCATTCGAAGGTTCTATCGATTCCATTTTCACTTATTCAAATTTCAATAAGATATTTTGAACAAAAACAGATAAAATTTTTCATAAACGTTATCCCAGTAATGCTTAAAAAAATTTGCTTCAACCGCCGCACGGATTGAAGCTCACTGCTTACCCGTACATTTGAATTTTTCGTCCTTAAGTGCCTCAATTCGTCTCCGTTGCATCCTTTTCGGCGAATCACACCTAGCCCCGGAAGTTTCGATTGGATTCTGGTGCAAATATTCAGCTAACCACTTTAAATTACAATCGCAGATGAAGGGATTGCGGGCCAAGTGTCTGCAAAATTTCATTCCGTTATTTATTTGTACTTTTAACTTCGGTATGCTCGTTCGCTCCGATTTATACTCACAGCGTTTGAATACTCTTAAGGGAATCGAAGCTTCCGTTCGCCAAACTTTGGATATTATTATCATACAGTGACCTATAAAGTTTGCAGCTCATTAAAAAAAAAGTTCGACCGGTCCACTTGTAATAAACTCACAACAAACTCAAACTCCGTAAATCCTTGAAAGTATCCCTACGTATGCAGGATATCTCATTCGCGTTCAAAAGCCTGAAATAAGAGTTCTTCCGATGTACATTTCTCCCCTCTTGAACGTTATAAAATTTCACTTACAAAAGTTGCAGCGAAATCAGTCCTTGAAATACTCCAGCGGGCAGTTCCCGAATTTTGTTGCCGTACAAAACACTGCAATTTGAGAGAATATACAAAATGCACGCGGTTTCAGAAAAAGCTCGCTTACAGTGACGTTAGTGCTTTCAAGCCCATGAAGGCATCCGGCGCAATTTTCGATATTTTGTTATTGCTCAGGTCACTGCAAATTCAGATAATAATAAAAGTTGCGATGCAACCGTTGAAACTCACATCCTCCGTATTCTTTTGTGTGCTGCAAATGCCTTCGCGGAAATGTCCGTAATTTCGTTCTGTTCCAAACGTCTAATTGGTTGAAGAAGTTTTTATTAAAATATGTGACAATGCTTAATTAACGTTTGGATATATAATTAGTTTTAAAATAAAAATGAGATAATTCCGAACGAACTTACAGTTCCGTCGTGCCCTCCGGTAAATGTTCGGGTATTTCAGTAAGTCCCTTTTCTCTACAATCAACGATACCTTCAGCACATCTGCATGGGTGTGGACACTGCGGTTCGCTGATGCATTCTCCATTGATCGCCCTTTCGACAAGACCTGTGGAAATTTCGAAGCAACTTTCCGAGATTTTTCCTTCGAGAGCTATAAACACTCACCCGAACATTTGAACTCTTGACTTTGAATATCGGCGATATTTTGGCCCTTCAGATGGTTTGGCGAGTGGCATTTAGTGTATTGGGCCAATCTGGGCGAATGTCGCAAATATCTGGCAAGCCAAGATAGTTGACAATCACAATGCAGCAAATTTTCATTCAAACGCAATGTACGTAATCTGAACATATTGCTGAACATATCTTTTCCAATCCACGTGATGTTATTGTTGTTGAGTGTCCTGTATTTAAAAGAAAAATATTCGATGATGAAAAAGCGATTTCCTTTGAGGTCGGAGGATGGTTTCAAACGGAGGGACAGGTGCAAGTTATCAAGGGTTTATTTTTGCGCATTTCGCTGGAATACTTTTTCCATCTGCTAAAGGATGGAGTTCTATGAAATGCAATTACGCTCATTAAAATTTGTATTTCGTGTGGAAAGAAATTTGTGGCAGACGGGATAATCGATAAGTCGGGAATATTTCAATACAAAGACTAGAATGGAATCGAATAATCAGGATTAACTCACAAAATTTCTAGATCTTTGAAACCTCGTAGAGCCTGGTCATCTATACATGTGATCATGTTATTGTCGAGTTGTCTGAAAATGAAAAATTAATTGTTGGAAAAAAAATTTCGTCGTATTTTCTAGTCCCCTACTCATTTAATCAACATTTTACTAATTAATTAAACACATTTCACTTACAAATTTTTAATGGACATGATCCCTTTAAGTGTTTTTCGGCCAATTACGGTAATAAGGTTATGGCTGAGATCTCTGAAAAAATAAGGCGGTGAGCGATAAAAAATGATTGAGGTATTAATTTTAAATAAACAGCCACGCCTATCTGTGAAGATTTGATGGTGCGTTTTTTGTTAATCGACAAAATTTAAAAATTGAGAGGCTTTTAAACGATATTCAACATAACTAATTAATACTCATTCTCATCTTCTTTCCATAAACATATTCGTCAACATCACTTCAACTAACATTGTAACGAATGAAAGTCATTTTAGTAAAATTAAATTATTACAATGAATATAAAGCTCTATGGAGCATTGTTTAAAAAAGATAAGATCTGCATATAATATGTTTAGCACGACTTGGAATAGCACATACCCTAGGATTTTAAATGCTTCTGTAGCTTTGTTGTAAAAGGGCTATATCGAGAATTGCTTGGGAAATGCGGAATAACGGTTGAAGTTTTGATAGGTCGGAAACCACGGTTCAGGCTTTCAAAGACTACCTTGCCTCTGTACAGGACCCTTGCTACAAATCGAATCACTGGATGATGCGTATTTTGATGAAATATACGTCGCGTCGGTTACACTTGCATAGCCGACATATTGAAACCGTTATTAAATTAAATAATAAGTTTACAGCTGAGTGTGACGGTATACCCAGTTGTTTTGTCAGGGAATACATTGGCATCCTTTGTCATCCGCTGTTTTACATTTTCAATGTCATTATTCGCAGTAACAGATCTCGCTGGGTAGAAAGTGGTGGTGATTATCCCAATTAAGAAAAAAAGATTCCATGCTTATGGGTCAAAATCGATTGACATTTTCTAGTGCTGCTTGAAAAGATGGGAAATTTAGTTTCTAAATTCCATGAAGTCCACAGCTTTTTCAAGATTCTGAGAATAACCACAAATAGTTTCCAATAAGTACATAAGTATTCCTGAAAATTTCAAAGAATATATGAGAACCCAGGAGTCCAATGACTTATTTTCAGAAGGTAAAATTTGAATTTTTCATTCGCCCTTACATTGTCCAATGCGCTGTCGTAGTACAGGTTACAAAACCGCTACTACTTTACAAGAAGCAAATTATTTAGTACTTTATGGAGCTGAACGTAGTAGATTTTAATGAACTTCTGATTCGTCTGCAGTGGAAACGATGACGACCTGATGGTCACGCTGCTCCCAAGTTCATACTTCCTGGATTAACGATTGAAACGAATGTGACAACTTGAATCTTAAGTAAAATCCAAATTTTGAGGTTGTAAAATACATCAGGATGAAAAATCTTCTGGTTTTAATAATGATAATCTTGTGGAAAGACCCGCAGAGATGTGAGATCTGGAAGTAACTTTCGATTGGAGCTTTACATTCGTGTCTAATGTTGATCAACTTGTAGAGTCGCTGTTCAATTAAGGTTGCCATCCATCCGGATTTCCCCGGATTTGTCGTAGTTTAGGAGTCGTCCGGGATGCATCCGAATCAGAATTTAATTGCCGCTAGGGCTTTAAAGCGTATTTATAACCCAAATCTCCCTAAATTTTAATGTGGTAATGCAACTGAATCTCTTTATTAATCATGTAACAATAAACGAAAAAATGAAAATAAAATTTCAAAGAATTTTGTACTAATTTTCATCTTTTTTCCTCATTTGTAGGTATCTAGTAATGGACAGTTTCCATAAAAAAAAAGAACTTTTTTCCCGATTTTAAAACGCATCTTATAAAATTCATGTTCCACAGTAGCATGAACTAATTTCTAGGTTGTAATCGCCAACTTGATTGTGTCGTGATTGACGGCGTCGTTTATTTATTTCTTCATTAAATCACGATACAGTTTGCATTATGTATGAGCGCCGGGACCAAATTAACTGTATAGACGAGGAATGCAAGTCCGAGATAGCTTATTCAAACAATAACTTCAATTACGTGGGTGTCCAACTCACTGTCATTGACGCCTCTCGAATGCGTTCAGAACGTTTGAATAGACCAATGGATTGGGTACCATTGCTAGCTTACATGCAAACAATATACATTTCCCAAATATTGGTTTTGTATGCTAGCTCAACATAAGATCCACAAGTTCGAGGGCAGAATTGTATTTCTGCACGAGTTTAAGTTTCATCTTGATTTGTACTTCTGGTTGTACTACTGAAATTCTAGATTATAACAGTGCAATGTTACAAACATATTTCCTTAAGGAATGTAAATGAAAATGGTCAAAAAAATTGAAAGTATTCCATATAAATTAAAGAATGACTAAAAAACTATTCAACATATTCCAATAAAAATAGTGAAAAAGAAGTATGGATAAATTCTGATACAAAGTTAGGAAAGGCGGAAAACATTTTTTTGAAAATTTAAAGGATCTAAATCGAAAGTTAGGAAAAAGGTTCGAAAAATTGAAAGTATAGAAACTTCTGGACAACGTTGGGAATTTGAAAGATGTTAAACGACAGTTTAAATTAGGCAAAAAATCTGAAATCGTTTGTTTTACCAGTTTCAAGATAAAATTTGAAAAGGTTTGAAATTTCGGGTGTTGGAGAAAATTTGACGGTTTCTAAAGAAGTTTGATGTTTGATTAGTAAAAAAGGTTCGAATACAAAGTGCAAAAATTCTTTATTAATATTTGGGAAAAAGTAATGGTAAATCGAAAATCGGAAATCAAAAAACTAACTGATGATCATTATGGATGAAGGATTTTCGTTTATCGCTTCTCAGTTGAAATTCAAAGAGTTGCGAAAATTCTTAAAATGCTTAATTCTGGCGTTTAATTGATGGTGTTCAATTTGCGGTAAATAATTCTTGAATACGCCAAACTACGAAGTACATCTTATATAGGTGACGTTCCTTCAATTGAATTGTCTAGAAATATCTCTGCGGCGTGGAATAACTTCATTGTTATCACGAAAATTGAATGAACTTCCTAGTATTGTTAAAGGCGATTCTTTTTCTGCTCTTCCATATCATCAAATAAAATCTGGAAACTACTGTGAGAGCTGTCAAATGAAAAAATGTTAATTGACCTAGACAAACATCGAAGCAATTTGCTTGATTGAACACGGGACATGCTTTGAATATCATTAATCTCCACTGAAGTGCCAACACGATTGTAATATAGAAAAGGAAAGGGGAAAATGTGTTGTTCGGGCGGTCGTGAGCATTTCTTATAATTTTTAATTCCCCCTTCATCTATCGATTTTATCCACTGTTCGATGTATATTTTATTACGCCTCACAGGCCACCCACTCGAATCTCAACTTCCATCAACCAACAAGTATGCATTTAATATTATGTAAAATGGATACATAGGTGTGAATAGAATACTAAGAACCAGCGGTATAAATCAACCTCTTCGTTATTTAATACTTGTACACAGAGAGAATTAATAAATACAATGTTAAATAAATTTCTCGTTAATTGAATTATGACGCTCTTCGAGGAATAATCAAATTTTTTAGTCGAAATTTGCAACCACGAAAAAAAAATCTTTATTTGCGCTCTGCGAATTTCAATTCGTTTCCCTCCCCGTGAATTTGTATGCGTCGAATCGAGACAAACGCAAGGAATTTGGCTCTTTCCAGATAAGCGTGCTGCTTTAGATCGTTCGGTAAAATACTTACAGACGAAATAAATTGGCCATAGTACCGAACAAATTATCCGGTATATGGCGAATACTGTTGCCGTTCAACCGACTGAAAAATGTCTATGTCAATATTCGGCTCACGTTTATCGTTAAATCAATTAATCAGAGACAACAACTGAATATACTTACAGTCTTTCGAGATTTGTAAGATCTTGAAAGGCATCCCGTTCTATGGTCTGGATTTTGTTCTCACTCAATTGTCTGAAAATGTAAGTAGAAGCAATCAAATTAGGCAACACGAAAAACGTGAAGCTTTTAACAGCTTCCGGAGAATTGAATGTGTACAGAAGATTAATGAATAAAAAAATTATTCACTTACAAGATTCGAAGTTTCGTCAACATCTCGAAATCGGTGGCGTATATGGACGTTATGTTGTTTCCTTGGAGATCTCTGCAAAATAAATTAAATCAGATATCAGAATTTCAAGAAACTTATGAAATTAACAATTTACAAATGTAAGGTACCAAATATGTAGGTACTTCACATATCTACGTTTTTTTGGGACCTATTCTCGATGATGTTCACCATCCTTCATAATATCGTTGTGAAATTGGCGCATTTTCAGATAACATTATTTCAGATAGCAGAATGGTCATCTTAGGAAACTCTTGGGGACCGTTTAGTATTTATCTTTTCAGAGTTACTGAAATCAAGGGATAAAACGGCGTAAAAGGGTCGATTGATAAGTTCGAGAACTCAACTATTGGAGGAATGAAAATTCTGAAGCAAACTCCAATCTGAGAGAAGATTTGGACATTTTTGTATAAAGGGGCAACAAATTAGCAATTTTTCCCTCTGTTAAAAGTAGTTCGTTCAGATTATCTGTTTGTTGAAAGACCGAAAGCGGTGAAATTATTGGCAGTCGAGTTTTTTGAGAAGGTTTCAATTTTTTTTTCGCCGAAAGGGTTCAGTTTAGACAGGAATAGTAGTCGGGGGGCTGTAGACTTATTTGTTCTTGAAATCAATTGATCTGTTTCAAGTATTGAACAACAACTATTCTGCAGGTCATATTAACAAAAAAATTATATTTTCGGAGAATGGTTCATGTATTCGAAAGTAGGGTTACTTTCAGCAACTCTGGGAATATGGGGTTGCCATTAAAAAATATGTCCTACACAAGCATACATACGCGCTACGCGATAGAACAGCAGGAGACCACGAACAGACGGTATATAACCGTCTACAACAAATAGGATGCACGTTTACATGTTCGCATTAGTAGGACACTCGCTTTAACAATCGGAAACATAGGTGTCCGGTCATAACTCGTAATCTAAACGGAAAAATATCATCTTCTATATCAACTGAATGGGTTAAATTTATTAATACCAGTTTGAGATGCCGGCAGACAAGGAACTGGCCATTTAGAAATAACTCAGCATCAAATGGGAGAACTCGAAGGAATTGGACGGTATAGAATTGATAAGACATCTGCGTTTGCTTATGAATGCAGCTGAATAGCTTGATGATCTTCCAAAAGAGCGAAAAAAAATTTATTCAACGATTGGAAGGTTCACCTTCAACGACGCGACGCCGGCGAGATAAATATAACAGGCAACAATAAACAATAATTTGATTATTATTAAGACTGCCATAAATTGGCTTGATGTCAGAAATTATCTCAGACAGGACAAACTGCAATAAATATCGAATGTGGATCGTTTGGGTCATTTGCGCGAATTTTTCTTTTGAAATGGTAGCATAAATCATACATATAGGCGACTAACATATAAGAATAACATGATGGAGAATGGATAATTTAAAATATTATATTTTTAGTCTATTTTCAGTCGTTCAATGGAATTATACATCCGGAGACTATGTTTTTTTTAAAAATCTCATAGTTCAATTCGTCGTTAGATGAAATCATTACATTGATTGTTCGGCTACCCTCTTTAAATATCTCGAAAATCCATTACAGTAATATTTGTGGAAGTTACCGAAATGTGTATAATGGGACTTTTCGTCTCATTGAATATTCTCCTGATTCACTTCTTGTTTTAAAACTAAACTATAGTTTCGTTGAAAATCGAAGCCATCTCGGAGGATAGATGCATTTATCAACTTTAATAGGATAACAGGTTGATATTGATATTTGTATTGTTAACTAATATAGTTCATTTCACTTCTTGTATTTGTTTTGAATATGACATCACCGCATACATACGGATACTGCTACTGGCAAAAAAATTAGAAAATGTTAGCGAGTACAAGGCAAAAAGCAAAGGACCTAAAATACTGCCTTGGGGAGCCCCAGATGGACACACTTGGAGTAGTTATCGTCTACTAAAACTATTTGCTTCCTCTCATTCAAATAATCCTTGAACCATTCAATAGCAGGTCATTGAAAGAAAATGGGTTACCAGTCTTACTCTATGGGTTTCCATTCCTATTTTCAGTTAATGCCGAATATATAAGATTCCTACTCCGAGAACACTGCTCCATCTTCATTAATTTGTTCTGAAACCTAAAGGCTAAAAAATTTGTTTTCAAACATTAAGAGATTGATATATTCAAATGACTGGCTGAGATTCCATAAGATAAATATTCCTTCGGTATTTTAACGTCAACTCTTGCGCTTCTTTTATCCGCATCGCATGCATTTATGCATGACGCTGTAAACAGATGGTGCATGTATCGCACCGGCAATTTTAACACGTCCCCTCTGTTTTGCAATACCTCTCCCAACTCTAAAATATGAATGTACATCTATGAAATTTCCTGGAAATGTTGGCCTTCAAAACATGCCACGAACTAATTTAAATTAAAAGAAAGCAAGCCCGTATTGAATAACGCGAATAGTTCGCCGGAATAAAGAAAAATTATATTTCAACTTCCCCGAACAAACAGATTGAATCACTGGTGTGGCAAAATGTTGCTGAAATGAATAACGTGGAAAATTCGGTATGTTCACAACGCACGAATAACCACCAATGAAGGTTTTTGATTAATTAAAGTGCTGATAATTTAATAGAATTCTCCAGAATTTCAATTATTGATTATTCACGTATGACAGCATCGCAAAGTGACCGTAAAAAGTGAGGATGACTTTTGTGATTTGGATATAAAATCCGACGAATTGCCTCTGATATCTCGTCCATGAATCGATCAGTTTATAAGCAGAGCATATTGGTGACAGGAAGCTAATTACAAGAGTTATATATTTGGCTTTCAAGAGTATCATGAAGCAAATTTCGAAACTATCGGTTTTGGCACAAATATACACAGAAATTTCCAACTCTGATTCATCAATCCTGTAATGAAGATGAAGTAATTAGCCGCTTCAATAGCTGTTTAATAATAAAATTGTGATCGATAAAACGCCGAGTAACTAACTGGCACGATTTGAAATAGTGCTGTACGATTCTCTATGCCGGTATCCCACAGCGTTCGTTATAGTTCAACTCACCAGAAAGTCATATCATGTTGAGGAAGAGGCGCGATCGTGTTCAGAAATTCATTAAATCATGATCGAATGGAAAATATAGAATAGACGATGTTCGAACTTCTATTTATCATCCTAACTTCATACATTCAATTTATTGCAGACTTGATAAAAATTGATTGGGCAAGATACTGGTGGAAATTGTGATGGGTTGTTGAACATTTATAAATTGATTGGAGATTTTCCTTAGAAACCTTGACTCCTGATGTCGTTTGTCGTCAACCTGTACAAAAGGCGAATCACCTATAAATGTAGCTATAAACCGAATGATATGAACTTTATGAAGAAACTTTCACCAGAGTAGATAATAATTGCTTTTGATGAACAGTAAAATGCATTTATACTCGTTATTATGATCATGATTGTTATCATTGTCTTTTATGAGTACCGTTTATGAGTTAATTTTCAGGCAAACGAATTCCAGCTAACTCAACTAGTTCCATTCGGAAAGTTGGCGATTCCGGTTAAGTTTTTCCGTACCAATTTCGCCGATAACTTTCTTGTTTATCTAATAGAACAAAGGAACAAAAGCACGAACAGCTGGCAGTCGACAATCCTCTTATAATTCAATTACAAGCGTGAAAATCCATCCAGATCAAGAAATAAGTGATTTAGATTTGTGTGTTTAAAATATTACATCAACTGACTTGAGGGGTGAATCATGGCCGATCGATATACTGTGTGCACCTATGGAGACATCTTATTCAATTAAGCTTCAATTCATGTTTTACAATCCTCCTCATCATTATTATTTCATGCGTGAAACAGCTAAGGCATTTTGCTCGCGGATATTGTTGTATATGTTTGTAGGGTAGAAGAAAAACTCATCAAATAGGCCTTTTTTTGTTTTGAGTTCCTTTTTAAAACTTTCTTTGATTTGTAGACGCCACTTGTGATAACATGAGCGTCTTCTTCGGCTTCTTTGGAATGAAATCGGTGGTAACACACATACCTACACACCGACCTCATAATATAGCGGTTTTACAGCCTCATTTATATAATGAGATATAATTATATCTAACAACTAACAAGTTGAAACAACATTACTCAACGTAGATATTCCTCCTGGGACGTGTAATAAATTGGTACATTCTCGAACTGAACATTTAAAACATAGATAATGGATTGAATATTCCATAAAACTCATAAATGATATCAGCTTATATCTATGCACTATTCGAAAATGTCGACGGGAAAATAATTGATCATACATACGGGGATGACGACTGGAAAACAACAGTCCGCAATCGAAACACATCCGAATCTAATTTAGTATGCATGCGAAACTTCATTTTGAATATTCATTGGATACCCATACGCAATATTTATAACGCATTCTGATGATTATTTCAACAAATTACGAGTGAATCGATGCACAAATAATAATGATATAACAAGTTTACCATGGCGTGTCATTTGGGAGCTTTTAATTGCTGTTTGGAGTGGTTTATGAGTACGATGCTTTTTTGATACTGATATAAAATTAGGACGTGCTCCATACATGGGCTCAGTAATAGTTCAGAGAAGGAAAATTAAGAGCGAATTCATAAACAGTTGAGTTGATTCAAATTTGGTGTACGATTTGAGTGATTCAGCTGAATTAAAGTATGATTCTCATTAGTGATACAGCGAGACTCGAGACTGGTCGCTTCTTGTTTCATCTCGGCCTCGACTCTCTTCGAAAGAGATAATCCAAGAAAAATTATCTATTAACTCCCCTAATGGGATATATGCAAGCTTTTTTTATCTTTTACGCAGCAGTCCCTACGACTATAGACTATCAAGTTCAAAACTAGAAACTAAGGCAGTGAAAGAAAAGTTTGAAATATTTGAACGCTTGCTATTTTTCGTTGTTAAAAAAATGATGAGAGTAACGGATAAAACGTTACCTGCACTACGGCTGCCTCGGATTCGAATGCATCGGCCGGCGCAGAGAGATAGAGAAACAGATACCTTTTTCCCAAATATCAATTTTACACATTCAAAAACTTCCCAAGACGTCGTTATCAAAAATCATTTCCTGAGTAGTGTAGGGCTCCCAAATCCCCTCACCACTCATCAGCGATCGATTTGATACCGTTTGGAGCTGGCCGGTTGTAATAAACCTAATGTGATTTCATTAAGCGCTTACGACACTATGAAGGGATCCGTTTTAACATGTGGATCTTCCGGCACGTGCTGAAACCAATGCTTATAATTTTAATTTCAGCAACCATCCATATGGTATACGATTCAGGATTGGCATTCCTCCACAGTATCAATTCTACTATCAATAGTAACTGGGATCTGAAATTCAACGCATCGTAGATGAAAACCGTCAACCGAATATCTGAACGCAATGAATCACAACACTTGACATGGTGAGTAGATTTAATTATCACTTAAGACTAGGAAATTCCTATTCCAATCCTGGCGTTCTTGCATATTCAACGAATTGTGGGGTTGGTTACAGTGTGTGGTCGTCACGTGCGCTGGTCCCCTATTGCATAGCGGCGTGACGCGCTACGTCATAACAAAATCTTAATCAAGATTTTCGAATTGGAATTAGCGCATCGGTGTTCGCGTTCCACCAAATTCGTGAACATTAGATTTATCTCTCTTACCTCTTGCACAGAAAATCTGTCGCCATAGAAAGATGATGGCTACGTGATATGGGGAAGATGATAGATCACGCCCAATTAGACATGGATGCTTTATCTTGGTTTCACTTCAATTGCATGAATAATGAATGAGAATGAGATTGTACCGTTGCCCGGGTGTGTATATACTTGGAAATCTAGAATCAGTTATCAGCTATTATGCAGCTGTATTCAACCATTAAAATTAAAGGCAAAGAGGGTGCAGTCGGGTCCGAATAAGTATACACAAAATACTGTATTGGACTATCGTAGTTCTATTTTTAGGGTATTCGATATTCGACTTATTGGACTGCCGTTTTTATTTTATTCGCTTTCTATGCCCTTTTTAGTAGGCAGATATTGGAGATATTGGTTTACGTCAACATGAACTAATAGTAGAGTCATTGAATTTACAAAAATTCTCATCAATTTGTGAACCAACGACTTACTTTCTAAGGACTATTCGATATAAACCAATTTCAATTTTGATTCGACCTTCACAAAGCATATCGAAATCGAAATCAATCGATCTGATTGCATTTGTTGCGAATAGAAATTGCCTATTGGCGGATGTAAATTAATGATTATTTGGTCTGAGATGTTTGTTTAATTCTTCTCAACCATGCGAATATCCTTGTGCACGCAATCTTTATACACAGAGCAGTTTTAATCATATATGAGGTAATGACAAAATCCGATCAATAATCCTACAACTCCTCCAATTCCTTATTCGCCCTCTGAAACTATGTGCCTAATATGTTTGAAATGAATGAAAATTATATAATCATAAACCAGAAGATTTTATTATAATGTTCTCAAATTACACCATTTTATGCTTCTCTTTATTAATGAACTTCTACTCAGTTTCCATAGCTCATAAAAAGAAACGTTCAACTTGAGGAAGTTATTACGAGAGTTCAGGAACTGCTTTTTTCATTTAATGAAGTGCAATTTCCTTTGTGCTTTTCGAATTTATAACAAGCTTCAAGTGAGCTTCAAAATCATAGTTTTTCTCGATCTGTATTCGGTGACTAAATGGTCATATTCGCGAAAAATGAAAGTAGGACTTTTATTGAGGCTAATACGGTTTCTCGAAATGGCGACGAAGCGAAAAGAACAATGTACACGCGGCATTCAATATAATTTATGAATGGAAACTGGAGAATTTCATGGCGTTATCGCATATTTTCCGGTTACACCGATTTTATTCAACAGCTGCTATCGAGGACAGGAACTTTTTTTGACTGAAAAATTTGCTATTATTGATTTCGCAGTTTTAGATTTGTTCCTTGGTTGTTGATGATCATTGATCCTCAATAATATTCTAACTCAGCGTTGCTCAAAGTGAGGGTTGCAGAAAAATTCATCTGAGTTGCGAAAAGATATGTGTATCAAACAACAAATAACAAAAAAAAATAATATTTGTTTTATAAATGAATTATTTTTTTACTAGGTGGGTCCCGAAAATTTTCAAAACTCGCACTGATTAAGTAACGGTGTCCTGCAACCGGTTTCAAAGGAAATGAAAGTTCACATCTTAAAAAAATTATGTTCTTAATAGATTAGGTTAAAATCTGTGGTTGACATCGTGAGTAATGTCTAACAATCTATTTTTTGAATACGTATTATTATTCGTCTCTAATTATTAGATAACTTCAAGCAATTCCTAACCAGAAACAATTGTGACGAGAATTTCTTCAACCAAACGACAGAATATAGATTTTTGACGCTTTCATCTTTCAGAACTAAGAATATTTGAAACCCCTATGTTGAATCAGTAGTCAGCTTTGCTATGTTATAACCGGTAAAAATAGTTTCTCATTAGCCGTGCTATCCCAAGGGAATCGGATCAAACAAGAATGTCATTAAAATGCTAATCAACTCTCTGACGCGTTCTGCGAGAGATTCTTCGGTATGACGGCGTCGCGTCGCAGTCACTCACAGTACATTTCACTGCATTCTCTGTCGGTATATGAGTCGTCCGAAGCATTCGCCAATTTCGACGTGAAAAAGTATTTGAACTGAAACATTACCCTATTCGATTATTCGATAGGAGTCAGCCACCCTTCCAATTAAAATCATGCATCGGTTTGGTTTTTGCGATCCAACATTGATGAAATTTAACGGGGGGTGACTAACTCTTGGGGGACCGTTGGCTTCCTGTCAATTCCTCAACATTTATTAGGATTATGTGGATTATTGTAATCCACATATGTAATCATGAATTTTCATCCGAATTCCTGCAAAGTTTCAAATAGTAATTCGACAAATATTTTGATCTGAACAGCAAAAAAGGAGGAATATGTAAAACTAAAATAACATTGAACATTCTTTTCACAATGAACGATGGATGAAAAGTCCCGCAGTAATTAATCTCAAATCTAAAATCCCCTTCATCCCCCGGGTAACCACCCTTTTCGCTCTGGTAAACATTAATGAGTTTTTATTCGCGATATTCGTTCTCCATCGCAAATATTCGAAACTAATATACTTTTCTATAGCCGGAGCATTCCCAATAATTTCAGCCCGAAATATGCGCTCTTTATTGCTGCTACGTTTCATAAATTCCAGTCCTGAACATAATTAAAATGTAAAAAAAGGAAGATTGGATTGTACTGTGATTCTGTCTCATCCTATTATCTCACTGGGCTCTCGCTATTAAAGCCGATTATCAAGTTATCTTTGTGCTCTGAAGTTTTGAAGATGTTGATATGCCACCAAGCGGTCAATTGTCTCAATAGGAATTGCTTGAACTGTAATCTGTATTCAAAAATGAAAAATTTTGCACAATAGATTATCATCTCCGTTTCACCTCTTTTTTATAGCTTTTTCACCTAAAAATTGAATTATGACGAAAATTGTTCGAAATTTGATTTTGTCGCTAAAAAATCACCTCTTACATAATTATGTAAGTACATAAAAACGTTCTTCGTCTAGATAGTTGGAATCGGGCCTCGTGGTTCTATATGAACCCTTCCTTTTGGCGTTTCGGGTGGATCCAGTCGTGCGTATGCGACGGGTCATAGCAAAGGCTGCATCATAAATTAAGTGCATGCTTCACTCCATTTTCGAAATAATCAACAAATCATTCTCATATTTCGGCGCGATTATGTCGGCGATCGTTTGATTGATGATCCATTCAGCTCGTATTTGTTGTTTCGTTTCTGAAACTTCCCATTAATTTGATCGGGGACAACCGAGACCAAAATTAATCAAAGGTAGATTCTGTAGATTCTGTGCTATCACGTAACAGGTGTTTGTTATGTTCCTCATAGATAGTCATACTATTCGATTTTTAGTCAAAATAGATGATGTGTTTAGCCAAAATAATCTGATTTCACCAGACATTAGCCGAAAAAAGTTGTTTCTCATTTATATGAATAATATCCCAGGGAAAGTGAACTTTTAATTAGTTTATGACACATTTTTCATGGATTCGTATCTTTCACGAAAATAAAAGTTTGATTCAAGAGATGACTTTGCAGCGCTCGAGGCGCATCGGACGCATCGGATTATGCAAACCCATGTTCTTGTCTTCGATTTCCGATTGCGATTGAATAAGAAATTTGGAGACCATTGACGTCCATCTTTCCTGAAATTTCGTCGTTATACGTGTCGCCGTTTAATCTTTAGCGTGACCGTTATTAACGCGCGCCCACATACACAAACACTACCTGGATCGCGTAACGACGCCAAAATATACGGCTTTGCGCCCGCTCACTTCGCTGGCTGGGCAAGCTTATATAATATTCAACGTCATTGAATAGCATGTCAAAAACTCATTCACGTGTTGTGTAAGTCAATGAAACCTTCCCGAATGGACCGATGGATTTTAGGCGCGATCAATATCAAACGAGTTCTATTCTCTCACTTCGTCGATGATCTTTTTTTTTCTCTAACGTAGTGTCGGTAGGAACGGTTTCATTTTATCAGTGTTTATATGTATACAAGCAATTATCTCGAGAACTATCGCTGTATCTTTTTCCCGACAAGTAATAAATTCCCTCTATTTTGACACCCCGACGACAAGGCCTGTCGTTTTTAGTTCAGGAGCGTCTTTACTGATGAACAATTCTTGAGCAATAAGCTCACTTCGATTTTTTTGTTTCGTATGAATAATGTATGTAGAAAAACCTCAATTAAATCTTCGCCACTTGTCTAGTACCCTATTTTTTGGTTCATTGGAAAAGTGGATCTACCTCCTCAGTAAAAAGAGCGATGGATCGAGCGTTTGTGAGGACTCAAGGCGTCACGTGAGACCATCCAGATTTTTTATCCTATTTGCGGAACGCATTGGACCTTCAATTAATAAATGCTTTTGGACAACAGACTGTAGGCCGAATAATGACACCATGAACCCATTACTATACGTATATAGTAAAATTTGAACGAATACAACTTTAGTTGTAATAATCTTTCTTCTTCCATTAGCATATATTAAAACTCTCTATTTATCAGAGACGGAAATGTCGTGTGCAGTGAAATTCGCCCCCACAAAAAGAAATATAACTACAATACTAAACAAAAGGTTTCCAGCATATATGCCGTAATTTCCAATTCTTCCAATTCAATTTCTGTCAACCGAAACGTAAACAGCAGTGAATTTCAGTTGGGAATCACAAAACGCTCGTTGAACCACCTTTCTGTCTTGTCAATCCGGCTGCTAAATTTACGACGTTCGACTTCTCGACAGGGCGCCCACTTAAAGTGCCATAAATCGTTTCCTCTAAATAACTTCAAGATGTTTCTAATATCTCACCGCAGTTGTTGCATGAGTAAACCGAAGAAAAAAAAGACACTTTAAGGAACGAGATAATTTGAAATATGGACAGTTTGTCTATCCCGAACAGGAATGACAAACTATTTTAGGGTAATGTTGACTTCCGCTTAATTATGTGGTACAACTGTTTTTGATGATGCAAATTGACCGCATATACAAAACAGGCGCGGCTTCGAATTGAGGGGGGCACGACAGTCTTGCTAATTTCCACATTTTTGCAAATAAAAATCAGAAAATTCATTTACTTAAAGGAGCAAAATGGAAAAACGTGTGAAAAGAATAACCGCAACATCAGCTTGTCAGTCAATGAATACAGCTTGTTCCATCTCAGACGATCCATCCTGTATCCCATAGTGATTGAAAAGATTACCCCAAAACACGTCGAATGATTTTGTTTAAGTGACATCTTTTGACGCATATTGGAGACTTGAACAAACCCCTAAGAGGAAGTGCTTCAGTCCCTTACAATTGAATAGCAAAAAGGAGTACTTCCTCTGAAGCGTTTCGGTGTATCAAAAACATCATTTTGGTGAAACTATGTTACCAAAAATTAATTGTTTTCCAAATATAAGCTCATAAAAATTCTGTTGCGGGAAATACAATGTTTTTTAAAGTTTGTTGGGAAACTGGCTTTGGCATTTGGCTGCCGTTCACTTTTCTAAATCACCGCGTCCACAGTCAAACCTCTTACTTGAAAAAAAAACCTGTAACGTTAATCTGCCTTATACAAAGGAAGACCCCATCATCGTACATGGGACCTTGATATGGACCTCAACACGCGATGCAACGAACGATAAACCATCAACATGTTTATGAGACAAATAACGAAAACCGATATTCTTCATTCCGTGCGTGTTACCTTTCCGGTCATTTATCATCTTTCAATTTCGGAAAGGAACCCTGCATACATCCAGCGACTGCGTTTACATCTTCGTAGAAAACTCAATCGATTCCTGTCGTTTCTGATATACGTAGTCATCAATCAATTCATGTATAGTTTCGTTTTAAACCCGATACTGTATTAATTTTCAAGCTAGGTCATTTTTCTTTTAAAGTTATCATTCATAGTGCAGAGTTATTTCAATTTTGAAATGGGGGAGGTTTAAATACAGTTCTTGACTAGTTTTGGGTGAATTAGCAGAAATTTTAATGGAAAACGACTCCTTTAACTTTAGTAATATTACTAGCAAGAATAGCATCCTTGAACTCTCATAAATAACTTCAACCTGCATAATGTCGACAACGCAGAATTCATGATGCCTTCTGGGTCCGTATCAATCAATTTCAAAAATTCCAGCGCATCGCACGAACTGATTTGTGCTGATGTAAGCGTCGGTCGCACGTTTTACGTAATGTTCTTATAGTAATTGAGGGGTTAACTGCCCAGGTTATTTCACATCATAAAGTTTTTTCAAATATTGTCCCTCATATCACTACTGATTTGCAGTCAGGATAGGTATTGGGCGTAATAAAGTCGTCCCTCTGAGAAAACAAATTAACAGCAGCCTCCAGTGGTTTTTTAAAAAAAGACTTCAGAAATAATGTTTTTCTTGAACTCAGGAATAAGACAAATGACAGTAGTAGGACCACGTAAAGCAAATGACGAAAAATGTTTTGGGTCCACTACAGAAACCGATTTTGTCAGAAACGCGAGTCTTATTGTTTATTTTGAGAAAAATATTGTTTTCACCATTGTGGGACTCTTGGGTCAGCTAGTATATAACCAAAGAGAATAACATTCGGGTAAATGCAATTACTGCACGCCGCTACTGGTTTGGCATCTGCTAACAACAGGAACTGTTGAAGATAACAATGAGCCATGGACCCAAAAATTAAGGCGGAGTTGTGGATTTTATTTAGGCCGCGCAAACTATAACTCCTCTTCTGGCTCTTCCAAGAAGAGATTTATGATACATCGTAAAATTTAGCAATTTTTTTTCGAATTGTGCTGTGTCTAAGTGGGTGTAAATTCTTCGAGTTCGTTAGTAGTTGTAAAGTACTTCCAATCGAAGAATGAATAATAGCATGCAGAAATTATGATATCAATAGCGAACCATCGTCCGGATTTGTACTAAATGTCCAGGAGGGCGTTCCGGCCGAATGTTAATTGTCCAAGATTTGAAGTTTTTCAATTACTACCATTTCGATGTGATAGCGTAATGGTGGACAAAAAAATTACCAAACTGAATACAATTTTAAAGAGTGTTTGCTGACTTTAATAAAAGGCTCTCATTAACAAAAAGCAATTTTAGAGGCTATTGTAAACACTGACAATGAACAAAAATGGTAATAAATGTAACAAGAAAGAGTAAAATTTACGTTTTATTAAAAAAAATGATGAAAGCAATAGTTTGCATTGCGCATTCGTCCAACTCAGTATGATAGAGAGAAATGAACTGTATCAAAAACGAAAAAAATTGCGGAGCTACCAGGCTGGAACGATACTCGGGAGTGGTTGCCACAGATTCTTCTTGCAGCTTCTCGTGCCTAGTTTCAATAAAACGTTCGTTTAATCCACGTTACAGAGAGTAAAAGCGAAATTTCAAGACGACAATATATAGTAATTGGAGAAAAAACGAAAAATTGTGCATTCGTTGAGACGAGATCAACAACGAACTCTTTCGCTTTCCATTTTCAATTCGCCAATAATTATACAATTCGAACTCAATATTCCTCGAATAGATCAAATGAAATGAAACTTTTTATTAGTCGTATCGATGCGTCACCCATTGCTGTTGCGCTATTCATTCGGTTTTTACTGTGTATGATTTATATACAGAATTCGCAATATTAGCGAGAAATACACAAAGTTTTTTTGTAAGAGTTTCACTAATTTTCCTCACTAATATATCAATGTGACGGCTGAATTAATGAAAATAGTTTCACCGCGGTATCGACAAGTTTTGCATATAGAACTGGGAAAACGAGAAATGGATTGTAGGACAATATGGACATAATGAATAATGCTCGCTCGGCAAGTCATAAAATAGAAATCAACGTTGTAACGAATTTTTACATGTTTTAAGTGTGTTGGACAAATGTTATTTCAAATTACTCACGAGATATTTTTCAGATTGGGGGTCACAGTACAATGAAGCTGTTCAAGGAAAAAAATTTGATATTGTTCGAAAAAAAATGGCGACTTGCACCTGGATGGGTAATTGAGCAATGAAAAATGCAAACAAGCATAATATAAAGAGTACGAAATATCCCATTGTGAAGTTCAACTCATTCGTAATCGAATCAAAAACGTCAATTCCTGAATTTATTCCCTCGCCCAAAGGTATTGAAAAGTCATTCTCACTTCCCTCTCCGAACAGACATTGTAGACCAATGTGAATGAAGTTGGTCGCGAAAGAAATAGTAGGGTACTTATCCGCCCCGGGAAGCCGCGGGGAATTCGTCGCCTCTCGCGGGGACAATTTGAATGATTGAATCACTAAAACGGTAAGCTTCTCGTTTCCCTTTCGATAAGCGAGCGTTTGTTAATTTTCTCAGCCTTCGTCATTGCAATAGGGACTAGTAGAGGGATGTGAAGTAATCTGTTAATGAATGTGAATAATTCAATTTTCGCATTTGGATAATAAAACAAGGGTTCGTGTTGAAATGGAAAAAAAAAACAGCACATCTATTCAATCAAGTGAAATTTTACTCCCGTGAGGTTGATTTGTATCGTGATGTCATTAGTAACTGGTAATACCCCAAAAATTCCCAATTCCTGTCAAATTTTACGGGGTTGCCAAATGTAAACACTTCTTAGCTAACAAAGCTATCAAACAGTGACGTTGAATTTTATGCAACCAATTGTAATGTAACCACGTTGTTAAAGTTAAGAAGTTGTTCGTTGATAACTGGTTAAAATAATTTTGCTGCAACCTGCCCCTAGAGTACGTAATAAGCACCTTGCTTATTAGGAGAGGCCTACATTTCTTGAAGCATAAAAATCCTTCAACGAATATAATTTGTACTGCTTAACATTCGATTTGATGTATTTCGAAAAAATGAATTAAATTACGGAAATATTTTTTTGTTTATTCATGTTCCAAACTTTCCTCTTTGAAAAAAATGAAATCTTCACTGAATCATCGAACAAAAGTTGTAAAAAGTAAATATTCAATCATTTTTCTTCTCATGTCAATCCGATGAAAATTGAAAAATCGATAAATGTTGGGCGTTTTTGCGTGTTTTAGAAAATTAGGAGCGTGATAAAATCTCTTAGGGTGGCCGCACCGTGATGAAACTTTCACGAAAAATTCTCTCATAGATGCGACATCGAATTCTATGCCAAAAATGTCAATCCGATGAAAATTGAAAATTTGATAAAAGTGCGCGTTTTTGCGTGTTTTAGAAAATTGGGAGCGCGATAAAATCTCTTAGGGTGGCCGCACCGTGATGAAACTTTCACGAAAAATTCTCTCATAGATGCGACATCGAATTCTATGCCAAAAATGTCAATCCGATGAAAATTGAAAATTTGATAAAAAGTGCGCGTTTTTGCGTGTTTTAGAAAATTGGGAGCGCGATAAAATCTCTTAGGGTGGCCGCACCGTGATGAAACTTTCACGAAAAATTCTCTCATAGATGCGACATCGAATTCTATGCCAAAAATGTCAATCCGATGAAAATTGAAAATTTGATAAAAAGTGCGCGTTTTTGCGTGTTTTAGAAAATTGGGAGCGCGATAAAATCTCTTAGGTGGCCGCACCGTGATGAAACTTTCACGAAAAATTCTCTCATAGATGCGACATCGAATTCTATGCCAAAAATGTCAATCCGATGAAAATTGAAAATTTGATAAAAGTGCGCGTTTTTGCGTGTTTTAGAAAATTGGGAGCGCGATAAAATCTCTTTGGGTGGCCGCACCGTGATGAAACTTTCACGAAAAATTCTCTCATAGATGCGACATCGAATTCTATGCCAAAAATGTCAATCCGATAAAAATTGAAAATTTGATAAAAAGTGCGCGTTTTTGCGTGTTTTAGAAAATTGGGAGCGCGATAAAATCTCTTAGGATGGCCGCACCGTGATGAAACTTTCACGAAAAATTCTCTCATAGATGCGACATCGAATTCTATGCCAAAAATGTCAATCCGATGAAAATTGAAAATTTGATAAAAAGTGCGCGTTTTTGCGTGTTTTAGAAAATTGGGAGCGCGATAAAATCTCTTAGGGTGGCCGCACCGTGATGAAACTTTCACGAAAAATTCTCTCATAGATGCGACATCGAATTCTATGCCAAAAATGTCAATCCGATGAAAATTGAAAATTTGATAAAAAGTGCGCGTTTTTGCGTGTTTTAGAAAATTGGGAGCGCGATAAAATCTCTTAGGTGGCCGCACCGTGATGAAACTTTCACGAAAAATTCTCTCATAGATGCGACATCGAATTCTATGCCAAAAATGTTAATCCGATGAAAATTGAAAATTTGATAAAAAGTGCGCGTTTTTGCGTGTTTTAGAAAATTGGGAGCGCGATAAAATCTCTTAGGGTGGCCGCACCGTGATGAAACTTTCACGAAAAATTCTGTCATAGATGCGACATCGAATTCTAGGCCAAGAATGTCAATCCGATGAAAATTGAAAATTTGATAAAAAGTGCGCGTTTTTGCGTGTTTTAGAAAATTGGGAGCGCGATAAAATCTTTTAGGGTGGCCGCACCGTAATGAAACTTTCACAAAAAATCCTCTCATAGATGCGACAGTGAAAGCTAGCCAAAACATGTCAATCCGATGAAAATTGAAAAATTGATAGATGGTGCGCGTTTTTGCGTGGTTTAGAAAATTAGGAGCGCGATAAAATCTCTTAGGGTGGCCGCACCGTGATGAAACTTTTCCAAAAAATCCTCTCATAGATGCGACAGTGAAATCTAACCAAAACATGTCAATCCGATGAAAATTGAAAAATTGATAAATGGTGCGCGTTTTTCCGCGTTTTTGCGTGTTTTAGAAAAATAGGAGCGCGATAAAATCTCTTAAGGTGGCCGCACCGTGATGAAACTTTTACAAAAAATCGTCGAAAACTGCGTTACGTATTTTTTTTTGAACGGTCCTTTATCAAATGAAAAATTAATCTTCATAAACAATAATTTGGATTTAGTTTCACGAAAGCTTCATTCTGCTAATTGGCGTAAAGTTGTTGTCATAAATATTCGATACGCATAATACAGCTCTCTAAAATAACAAAATAGTTGTCTAACGAAATTTAGAAACTTTGAACTGATGCTTCTCCCCTTAGGTCGCTTGATGGATGTAGTCATTAAAATCCCACTTTCTACTCCCTACCGCAAGCAACTTCCAAATACCTGTAATTAATTTCTTCGACAGAAATCTTAATTCATACAAGAAAATTTCGGATGAAAATTTCAAGAAGGTATATAAATAATTTGAATTTATGATACGACATCCCATATAAATGGGAACCGTTATTGTATCAAGGAGCGTGCAAGAATAAAACAGTTCCTATACGTACAGTCAATTTTATTACGGAAAAAAGAACGCCTCCGAATGCTGGAAAACTTTCCAACACGTGAATGAGAAAATAAATTCGCCAGGGGTCAAGCCGATTCTGCCGGTCCAGCATTGTTACAGTCAGCAGATCCTGTTCGGAGTTTTTTATGATTTCCTGCGATATCTTCGCGAACATGTATCCGATGGAGGAGATCGTCGGGAAACGTCACATATTATTACTATTTGAATAAATCCCGATCTTATCACTTTCCATCATCTGGTTTTACGACATAGTCAGTAGAAAACGCGCGACTATAATTCAAGTGCTGCGCTGACTATATGAAATGAAAACGATCATTACAGCCACTGTCTACCGTCGTTGAATTTTCATTCGGTCCATTTCCTCGTATTTTTGACGGTAAGATGGTTTTATATCTCCTTTCGCATAAACAATAATACCGAAAACCTACTCAACTCTGAAATATTTCCACACAGACTGTCCCTAATTCTCTAATTTTTCATCATACTTCTTCAGTGATATAACAATGAATGCATCATGTTATAAACAACAAATGAAGCTGTTACACATTTTTAAAGCTGTCTGGTTTATGCCAATGCCTTTGGAACAATGAAACTTACAGATACAAAACAGAACCGAATATATAAAATTTATATAGGAGTTTTTTTTCTTCAATTTCTGTATATTGGTGTCTGCAATTATTTAAAAATGCAGCAGAATTTGGTGTCCACAAATCTCGAATTTTCCGTAGAAATTTTATTCGAATTTTGGATCATTCTTATTTTCGTTGTAAAAAATAACGGAAACTGAGAGAAATCGTAGTGATAAATTGGACCAGTTGTTTACACGTTCCAATATATCATTACAATTCGTAGAAATAAATTGTTACAATTTATCGTAGCGTGTAAACCCACTTCATTTAATTTAATGAAACTTCTGGAAAATGAACCATTTTCAAAGTTTGAATACATTTTTTGATACTATAAAAATAAATGAAAATACCTTTTTTGGTTTCGTTCTTTTAAATTTTCATAAAACTCAAAAGTTGCATTTTCATCCTATCCAGAGCTGAAAATCTATTCGGTTCAAACTTCGGCGAATTCCAACATTCAGACTACAAATAGTGCACATTTATTTTTCCAAAACAAAAATGCGACGTACTCGGTTTTGCTATTTTACTAGTGTAATAAAATATTTTTATCGATGTTTTGGTGAAACCTGGGAGAAGTTTTTCACATAAACTATTCTCCTCTCCTTATGCACATTTCGGTTCCCTAAAAACTTTGAACGTAGCAACGATTTATTGGAAATGGGTCGTAGAAACTTTTGTACAGGAAGCCACATCGAAAACAAGGATCATTAATATGTATGGAAAAATATTTATTTATTTCCGAACAGAATCCAATTATGGTAAAATCGTATTACTTGAGACGGTTCCGAACAAGGATTATATCCGAACGCGGGGGATTATAGAATGAATATCCGATTTGAGCGACTGTACAGCAATAAAGTTTCCTAAGAAACTCCTAAAGTTTTCTTTAACGGTTATAGGCTCAAAAATACGATATACGTTACCTTGTACACACGCGATGTGAGGACACTTCAAACGCGTTTCGAATGACACTCTCCAAATTGGTTTATGGATATCATTTGCAAAAAATATTGCTTACAATGTCCGTTAACTGCATTGGTTCGTTTTTTTTTTCAATTCAAAAATTGAACAGAAATCTTCCCCAAGTCAATTTTTACCTTCAAATAAAACTAAATGAATTTATAAGTACGTTTTTTATTGACGAATGCTCTCATTAGGTCGGGTTTTCAAGCATGAATTGAATGTTCAATCATAATCGCAATAAATTTTTCGATAGTTTAAATATTAGTTAATTCAATGTTCATTGATAATTGATGAGAGTAATGACGAATCTGTGATAAGCTTCATTCAGTAATTTCTGAGTTTTTGAGAGTGGAACAACCAACTATAAATAATACTAAACAAATGTACCAACAACTGACCCTAAACCAGGAATTTTGAGTCACAAGTCCAGAGAATCGTTTTTTGTATTCTAAATTGTTATTGCGAATTTCATTACTTATCACATATTGGAATTCCGATGAAAGAAAGATGTAAAATTTAAAATATACTCACCTAGAACAAAGAGAAAACTACTGAAATAATATTATAAATATGAGATCTATTTACCCACCCATACAGGCTTGCTGCTATTATTTTCCCAATAATCACAAAGTCAAAATTATTTTATGGCATGTCGATGATATTATTTTAAATTTATTCTTAGGAAAATGCCACGTTGACATGTATTCGCAATCCCAGCTTTAAAAATCTCCGAGACCGAAACATTTGATGGATGCGCCGGGGGCCAATTAGCTCTTGAGGAATAATTCATAATTCACCTGAATGTCTGAAAACCAATATCAATTTGTCTTAGAACTGTAGCGCTTTTTATTAGAATTCAAACTGATTCGAGCGTTTAAATTTCATTAATTTGTGTCTTCTACGACGCAGATTACTTTGAACAAATTAATATCGATTCGATGTTCTATTCGTTTCAGAAATTATTAACCGAGAATGTATAAGCCCTACCTTGACGTAAATGCTACAAACCGTTAGCATATTTTCAGCTTCTGTTACCGATAAATCATTCAGCCAACATAATGATAACGTAATTTTTTGTTCGAATTCCGCGAAGGGGCGTTAAACGCACGCGACTTTCGTTTCCTATCGAACAATCGGTCCATTATTCCGAGTTATTTTATGTGACAAATGGCATTATTTATGGACCTCTGTCGATTAATTATGAGAGGTTTATAGTGAGTAGAGTTCATTAAAAAATATATATTGAATCAATGTAAATTTGCGTTTCGGTTTTTTCTCTCAAATATAAAATTTACCTTTTCCAGGAACGAATGCATGTCGGTTAAGTATCTTTGACGTTAACTGATCAAAAATCTACACGCGATCTGTTAAGATCCGAAAGAATGCATTCACGAGGGCCACATAACTAACCACTAGCGAACTTGAACGTTTTATTCAAAGGGGGATTTCCATGTCAATTGTTATGAAGCAACCATTTCAATTTCCAATTATGTGAAATTAAAAAAGTAAACAGGAGGTTGAAAATTATTGGAAATTCGTAAGTAGTTTCAAGGGTTTATCCGACCACCCATAAGACATTTAATATCATGACATTATATCCAGTTTAGAGAGAGAAATCAGCCAACGTTTATTTCGCAATGAGAATTATCTATCGTTCCGTCGGATGGAATGACTTTCTGCTGATTCTATAAGAAAATAATTGGGGCGCACGTTACTGAAAGCCGTATAGCGAAGACGACACAAATCGTCTCCCCAGTTTCGACTTCCAGTGGAGAAACTACTATCACTTATTTATTCAAATTTTATTCCTGATCGGCAACTTAGTACCTAATAAGTCGAAAGTTGAATTAAAACATCAATTACGTAACGACTGCTTTATCACCGTGCTAATTTTACGGGACATAAATTCATTCAACTATTCTCCTTTAAAAGAATGTTTTTTTTTTGAAATTTTTGTCGTCCCTAAATTGTTTTTCAGACCTGCTTGCTTGAGTTCATTGCAAATTTATGATGTATGGAGTTTAAGTTTTTTATCCATATGATTTGTTCTTGATGGGCACAAAATAATCCCATTTTATGCTTCATAAAATAATGTGGATGTTGTTTTTCCTTTCGTTGGTCGGATCTTCCATCCTTTGTAATTCAAATAACTATGACTCAGACTCCGTACAAGATTCGATACACATTTATCAAATAACACTACATGCAGGGGCTCAGGATTTGGGGTATTGAAACCAAGGCGGATCCATTGTACTAAAACTTCCCTATGTTCACGCGATATGGCATTAAGCATATGTGTCGTCGGTTGATAGAGTACCGATCATTCTTCGCCGATTCCCTGCGGTCCAGAAAAATTTTCCTTTCATTCCCTCAAAATTTAGTTCTCAATATTCAGTGAATCGAAAATATGGCGAGCCTTGAGTGGTGGAAAAAGATATACGACAATTCCGATAATAGGTCCTCCCCCAAAACGTGCCGACTCACCATTTCGCATTATTGCCTCCGCGTATAAACGTGAATTATATCTGATATTGATGAAAGAACCTGATGCTGAATTCCCAATATTACAGTAACAGTTGATAGATTGATCGTGGTTTTCCCATAACAGCATCATATTTAGTGAATTGTTCTTTCCCCTTAGATTTTCCGGATACTGAACGACAAACACGTCATTCACGTGACGCGATTAGCATTTCAAAAAGTTTTTAATATCTTATATTGAAAATCCCGAACTTCCTCGAGCTGTCAAGAATCTTTTCTATTGTTTTTGCATATATAATTTGACATTTTACAGAAAATTTCCAGACCAGTAGAACGTTACAAGATATTGCAGGAAAATAGAAATAAGCTCAAAATTATTTGGTCGAGTCGCAAACCTCAGAAACCTATCGACTGTTCATAGAAGACACCCATTGGTAGCTCAACAGGTGTAGTACTGACCTACTACCTAGAAAAACCGGGTTCGAATCCCCGTTTTCCAATTTAATTTTGAGAATGCCATCGTGCTTCGGAGCCGTTGGTCCCGGCTGTATATTTACTATATAGTCGTTAGGTCATGCCAGAGGCACTTATGCGATCTGAAAAGTCTGGCACTTGAACCCAGATCAGTGGGTTATACGATCAAAAAAAAAAAGTAAGGCACGCCATTGTCCTTTATTTCTCAAATTTTTTAAATGTTTTCAGGAATTTCTAGTACAACACATTTTGTGAGGATTGATTCAAAATAGTTGAAAAACGTATACGAAATCAACATCAAATTCAGCTTACTATGAATCTTTGGAATAAGGAATATATTTATTGTAAGTCCGTGACTGTTTCGAGCGCCTTCGGAGCTTCTGACAATATTTTGATTTTCTCAGCAAGCACAGTGACATAAATGTTAAATAAAATACTTGTGAAGCCCAAATTTTTTTACAAAACCCATAGAACCCTTAAAAATTCTTCCGAGTCTCCTACGACCCCTTCACATTCGCCCAAATATCAAACTTTATAAAAAATGCTAAAACGATAAAATTTCAACATTTCGCAGGATTCATAATATATTTGATGAGTTATTCAAATTTTGCAGATTCCTTAATCGAATTTGGGCATCAAACTCTAAAAAAAACAAATTCCTCCAGATACTCCACAAAACGCATAAAACTCCTCAATTTCGATTCCTTCACAATATATAATAGTCCGTTAATCGATATATGATTTCAATTAAATAAATCCACATTAATATTTCAACGAGAACCACGAAACAGACGATCGATCGGTGGTCACATACAATATTTGACATATAAAGAAGCCAGGATGTTCGGAATGATCACTTAAAATGATTTAATAGAAAGGGTTGGATTCCTTAATTTCCGAAGTACTTCCAACAAATTGAACGCGGATAGAAAGCAATACTCCCAAAATAAAGGAGGGGTGCCAATTATATCGCATGACATAATCGCTCTCACAAAGGGAGGATTAGACACGAACTGCAGCACATTGGGACTGTAGGAATTGATGAAATCCCCCTACGTTGCCCGAGGGTCACTTGAATGAACATTTACTAATCACAAGGAGATATTGAGTGCGTATACCTCAAATCTGTTGTTAACTGTTACCTAGTTACTTAAGGCGGCATTCTGTCCCAAATGACTGATCGGGGTTATATGAATAGTGTTAATCATTCCGAAATACACCCATTTAAATTCAGAATATTCTCTCACGACAATATTGGGAAATCGAGTACGTGAAAGGCTTCGACGGAAATGTAATTATTTCGAAATCTCTATCTAAGAACATTTTTTATAAACTGAATCTGATAAGAATAATTGAATTCCGAAAACGTCATTATAATGTTCCAACAAAACGCCGCTAATTCTTTATAAGAAGTTACTTTAATGAAAACTAAATGACATCCACAAACCTGTTCTGGTTGTCTTCATCTTGAAAAAAATCGTAATCGTACCATCGGAACAGTTTTCTCATTAAAAAAACTGAATATCGAGGAGGATATCGGTGGGAGATCTGAAACAACCGATGAGGTGGGATGTTGGAAAATAATGAAAACTGTAAGCTATGGTTTTACTTTCCATCCACGGGAAGATTATGAATTATCATGTAATGGCTGGATTTCAACACACCGTAGTACATTCCCCTCGTGCCTCAAGATTCCCTTCGGGAAAATGCAGTTACCTTGGGGAAAACTTCACTAGTCACCATTCTCTCCCCACTGGAATATTATTAACAAGAGTCATTGTTTAGAGAGAAGGAAAAGGGCTACCCCAATCTCCACCCTATATTGAGAATGTCGAATACAAAAAGCATGGAGATTTTCTCAAGCCAACAGATTAATCGAATTTCGGAGCTATAAAAACACACGAGGGAAGTTCTGAAATGTAACACCACATTTCAGAAGAGATGAGCGTACGGGGGTGAATTACAATCAACTTTGTTCACTTCTTGAACTATGCATATACAAACAAATATTAGAGGATAAGGGAAAGGTTATTATATCCAAAATTAATTTAGTACTATTCGTTGCTTCGTTGCGACTCCTTGCAAAAAATATTCATCCTTATATCAACATCGGTAAAACCAAGGAATCCAAATCGTCATCGACACTCGTTTTTTTTGTCAGGTATTTTTGTCGTCAATAGTATTTACGTTCTTATTCGAATCATAAGAAATATGAATTACCACTAAAATTGAAAAAAAAATACCTGGCATCCTCGAAGTTGCGGTTGCTTACGATCAGGCATCCTGTACTTTTTATCTTTTTTTTACTTTTTTGAGACTTTTCGGCGTCATCGTAAACCACACGACGTTGTCCTTGTGTTCCTGATAAAATATATTATTTCATGAGATTAAAAAATATGCTATAAATGCAACACCAGAGAGATTTCTTTTTTTCTGTTTCGTGGTGGATCTTAAATGGCCGACAAAGAGAATTGCGAATCATTCCACATTCAACTTCATCACAGCGCTATCAATCTCATAATGAATGGGAGAACAAGTGACGAGTGTGGGAGCGACAAAATTACCGTCCCACATTTTGCATTGAACGGTATTTGAATCGAACGCAAAGCGGGCGCTGAGTTTAATCCAACGAATAGAGCTTCACCTCTTTTCACGTGGTGAAACAAACAGGACTGGATCGGGACATGTGAGTTAACAACGGTCTCCAGAAAATATGAATCTTTTTTAAAAAATTGGTCATGACAGGTAATCATAGGAAAAAATTATCAAAAAGGTGATACGAAAGTCGATGGTTGTTCTTTTGTCGACGACAATCGAAATGGTGGCACTTTTTCGAAACGGATCAAAATCTCGCCTGTGTGTTTACGCTTCTGTGGACAGTTACATAGAGTTCGTGACAATGATGGGTGAACATGAAAGCGCCGATCAGGGCCGATTGTGTGTAGGGGGCATAAGAGCAATAAATGATTTGAAGACTCGTTTGTGGTTCAATAACTAAATACTCTCCTGTCGATGATCCCCAAAACGTCTAGACTGGAACTGAACATTCTACATTTTCCCATTGTTTCCTCGAGTAGTCGTCGTTCATTTCTGAACCTTTCAATGAGAGCTATTGTGAACGGATAATTGAGATGTATTTATTGTTCCTAGAATACGAGATCGACATGACAAATATAATTTTGTAATTATCGAAATAAATCACGCGAGTGGACTGTAATTTTGTATGCAAGGATAATTCTAGGAGGAATCTTCGATACATTCTGTGAATGAAACAGTAGGGACGGATTTATTTCTCAGAAAAGATTTAGATCATCGTCAAAATACCAAACGAAAAATATGATCCGAACGATTCCTGATTGATTAAGGGATATTTGTAATATTTGCATATTTTTAAAAATCGCACTTGTTTCTTGGTGGGTGCGTTTGAGCACCAAGTATAAAATGAGCTTCATTTGAGGAAATTGGACTCCATTGTACATCTATCAACGTTAAATCCCTCTCCGTCCCTATTATCAACTCACGTTCTTATTTCATAGGAATTAAACCAACCAATTCAGAGTCAACGCCTACTTTTTCACTACCCTGTCAAGATATTAATTAATTTCCTTTGTATTTGAGTTCTACTTTTTGCTGTCGTTTCTGAACTCTTTAATTTACGCGAGAAAAAAGTTCATTAATTTTCCTTTTCCCGTGCCCAGCCGGTCCTCCGTTTGAAATGGAAATCATGACGAAAACGACTGCGGCTCAGTCGGTTGACTCTCAGACGCAAATAGATCCAATGGTGTCGGAAATTTCGATATAAATGACCTAGATACCTACATATTGGATATTGTGTCTCCGTAAATCGTAAATCGTAAATCGTAGCGCCACAAGAGAGGTTCACGACTGAAAAAAACAACATCAGGCGCTCTAGGAGTGCCGACAGAAGTGTATATATTTCTTTATCGACAGAAAAAATATGTACTTTAAATGACATGGAGGTAAATTTCCATTCATTATAATAAAGAACTTTTTAATATAATTTCAATACATTTTTTACATACTTTGCTAAATAAAGTAATTGAAATCAATATATTGACAGGTCGAACGAATTAAATGAACATAGAAATAACAATGATGTAATTATAAATACTATTCAACAACTCTCCCGAAAGTGAATGTCTGTTTTTATAGGAAACTTCAAAATCTTCATACAGAATAAATTATAATTGATTATAGTTGGTTCATTCGTTGTATAATCGCATCGAATACGAATTGTGACTCGACAAATTTTCGTTTCCCAAGTGGTAAATTGTGAGATACATCTCAACAAAATTTTCCATGAAGGACAGGGTATAATTAAAACAGACGTTTAACATACCAATGGGAAAAATGTAGGACTCCCTGTCTATATGGAAAATTTACCTCTGTCAATTGCACATTGAGCGTCGTTTTTTTTTTGTACAGTCGTAGATCAAATATCTTTTCCCTTTTCCGCCTAGTGAGCACGGTCTTTTGACGCTGTTTCACGGACCGAGAATCCCTCCATATTTTTCGGGCGGTGTTTGTGCTCATACTTATAAACTATTCATGATCCGATGACTGCCATTTGGTCACGAAAGAACGAGGGAATGTAACGGTATCAGAATTTTCTCAAACAACTTGCGTGCTCAGTTATCAGGTGCTCAGATATTCCACAAACAGCCGGTTCAGGACCTACTAAAGTATTAAAACGGGTGAACGGACAGCTTTTTAATCTTGTTAACTATTTTTATCGCCACCTTTCACTTGGACAAATTGTCAGTTTAACGGTTCGGAAAAAGTGCTCATTCTCTTCTTTTTTTTTTTTGTTCTTCCGTCATTTTGACATGCCCAAACGAAATAACACATCCGTATCCAGGAATTTGCTAGAATTGAATAAGAATAATCCGTAAATTATACAGTTACCAATAATTTCCACAGTTCTGATTCCGTTTCACAGTTAATCTTTTTAACAACCCAATAAATATTGTAATTAGCTGAGTTTTTCTTCATTATTCAAAAGGTATTCAGTAACTGTTATAAAAAAAGTCGTTCGAGACTCATCGGATTAGGATTAAAAAACAAACCATCAATATCCCGTTGTTTATTTTATCCACCTGCGTTTTAAATGTCTCAAAGATGACAGACAGACCTGCATCATATTCATGATTTATATTCGGGAATAATCAAAAGCGGTAATCTTTGTAGGGAATGAGTAATAAGAATATGCGGAAAGAATAAGCGGGTTTGATAGAAGATTAGTTTCGGGAGCTTTTTAGAAGCTTTTATATAGCACGATGAAATCCTCGATAACGATAAGACATAAATGAACAGTTCGGTTTTATGGTGTCTGCAGCACTGGAATTTGTTGTTCGTTCGACCGCTTTTGGAAAATTGAAGTTATATTCCTTGGAGTGTTTTCTGTATACTAAATATCAAAGTTTGATCTCCACTTTTCATTTTACAATAATCGTTTCCATTTTTTTCATCTTTGAAGATGAATTCATTTGTCTTCCAGGAAAATAAACCAAAACTATTGTAACTAGTACTACAATCTTTGTAAGATTAAAGTCAGCTTACATATCAACCAGAAATCACGGAGAAAAGTTTACAAATTTCGTATGAATCACTTGGATTTTCAAAATGTGTGCCTAATTAAAAATAGAGAATTAACGAAGGTTATAAAGTGTCGTCAACGAAATGAACAGTCATAATATTTTCTTATCGTTATTCTTAGCTTTTCCGCTGTTGTGCCAAATGCGCCTCCATAATGAAATGTTGAACGCATTTTCGTTATATTAGCTATTTTCAGGAGTAGGATATGGTTAATAAACAATTGAAGCTTAGTTTCCTTGAAGTGTTGAAAAATTTGTAAGAAAATGTTGGAAGTATAACCGAGTATTAATTTGTTTCTCATAACACGAAAAGTGACGAAAAAATTTGAAACTCAAAATTTTGTTATTTGTCCGAATTTTGGCTTTAAAATAGAACATTCTATCTTTTAAAAATCGACTTGACTTTGAAACTCTATCTGAAAGACAATTTCAAGGTCCAGCATCTTTAAAAATCCTTCAACTCTGGTTGTCGCAAATGTTTCAATTTAACGCTTCGTTTTTGAGTTTTTTATCTGATTACATACTTTTGCCACACTGTGATTTTGAGATATGTAAGAATTTTCTTGTGAGTTTTCCGCTCAATATAAAATGTTTACCTATGGTTTGTTTTTTCTTTCATTAACCAATAATTGTTTTTGTCATGCATATTCCAAGTTTTCCAAGTTGCATTTCATCCAGTCTAAACTTATTTATTTTATCATGCGATATATCCTGATATAGGTCTCCTTATATCTCAATGAAGCGTGCTCCAACTTTGTTTGGAATAGATGATGAATCGCCCGGAATCGGTGGAAAGTTTTGAAGTTCGTAGACCATCGGTCAAATCTGCGAAAAATAACTTTGTTTCTATATATTTCCAAGCCGGATGGGTTCTGCGTGAAAAATTCAGTTAATTTCGGATAGGTAAGGTGATTTTTGTAGGATGCAATGGTGCATTTTTTGTTGCTATATTTACGTTGAACAAAGATGAAACTACAATTACCAATTACATGTCATCGAAACGATGGTAACCGGGATATTAAGGAATGCAGAATCATCTGAGCGATAAGATTAATAAGTTGGAACCGCGTTCGCGCCCATCCTCTGATGTATCAAACGGTTATGAATAGCAATGAAGCATGGGGTAGGAAACCAGAGAAACGTGCGCCTGAGGGACAGCCCATAGCAAAATTTCCACTCATATTCATTATGATGCCAGGGGTGGGTTTGTTAAAAAAAGGTTTGAGAATGTTTACATATAAGGGTTATGCCATATCACATTAGAAACATACAATTCCATTATTTCTTAATCAGTTGCAGCTTTTTTTTTCCTTCAATACCACGATGGAATTTTCTTTTATCGTCTTTTTGTCCATTTTCTCTCATAATCATAATCGGCATCCATTGGTGCCAGTGAATGACAATTTTACTCAGAATTCATTCATTCATGCCAACAAAAATATGAATATGACCAAAATTTCAGCACCAACTAAAAATTACCGATTTCAAAATCGGTAATTTTTTTTTTCAAAATTTAGGTTTTTTTATTGATTCCATGAAATGAAAATTCAAAGCATGATTTTCTCAAAATTGCATTTACAATCAGACAGTTTTGATTCGTCGAAAAAAATGAGCCAAAATAAGGGTGCGATCATTTTTGTGGCCGATCCGTCAGGACGATATCAATGAAAAAGCCACCCTGAACGCTTTTTATTTTTTTTACCAAATTCTCCCTGACTTCAGATTCTGAATAATGCGAATTTTTCCATCTATTCCAACATCCCAAATCAAAATTGCAAATTTTTATCGATTGAAGCACAGGACCACGGGTTGGTGAAGTTAATTGACTGATTTACTCAACACATCTACATGCATTTTTATTTTTATGGACCGATTGATACGTTATATCCGGATCATCCATTCACCAATCCAACAAATTGTTTTATAGCGTTCAAACGACTATTAAAAAACATTCCTTTCTTTCCATCATCCGTCGTTATGACGAGGTACCATAAAATAAATATTGAATGTTGAGCGTATCCCATCTACATATAAAACGTCGGAAGAAAAGTATCCCGCCGACATTATAAATTACTTTGATTTATTCCAAGAATCCACGGTTCTTCGTTTATTCAAACGCAACGATTGTAAATAAATTTTACAATAAAGATGTGAGGGATACGAGCTAAATTGAGTTTCACCTCAATATATATAAATGATAAATACTCATCGCATTCTGGTTTGGCTTTAATGTGGAGTAATTTACACTGATAATCTAGCCATGTTGATGTTGTGCTATGTACACACAAGCGATTGTGAAGTATTTATTGCGATGACATTCTTCCGGATGAAATTGTTCGACTTGTTTTAAGAAAACCTGAATCGTTACAAAAATCATTATTGATATTTAATGGGTATTCACTTTTAACGAGTTATTGCCTTGAATTCTTTTTAGATTGTCTAAATTTGGATAATTTCATTTTGCAAATTGTAGCGGACATATATTGAAAAAATATTGAAGAAATACAAATAAACGGGAATGAGTTGTGTTACATTTATTTGTATTGCTTTAAATTGTGGATGCCGGTTAATCGGTTAACCGATTTTCTGATAAGACCGCTTTTTCTGAGAAGGAGTTAATTAACCGATTCCTAAAAAACTGATTAAACATTAACCAACTCTTTTCGAAGAACCGGGAAGCGCTGCCTAAATTATATTTTAATGTTGACGCGGCGCTTGTCCACCAAGCTACGGATCACTGAGCATCGACCCTTAATAAAGCAAATAATTGAACAAAGAGGCATTAGTCCGGTACGTGGCGTTCCGTTTATTTGTATTACTTCAATGTTATCCTAATTCGGACCACTGTCCGTCAACCTTTATCCCATCACCTTGAAAAGTGTTTTCCATCGAATAATCTCAGTAGAGTCAACTTCTCTTCGATCTCGTGTCTACAGGATGTATACAAAGTGAATAAATGAAATGACGGAAACGTTCAAGGAAACTGGAAAACATACATTTTCAACTATTTCTTTTTAATTTGGAAAATATATAAGGACTCAATTTAAACACCCTGTACTTCAATGTATTGAGGACATTGGAGAATCTAATTTTACAATGAATTAATAGCGGCCTGTTCCTGAATAATTTAAATGATGTGTCTGTCAAGAACAAAATTCCGCCCCGGTCCTTGGGTTGGTAGCATAGTCCGAGACGCACAATGAAAAGATCATATTTCACTTTGACCAGTGCGGCTGTCTTCGAATCCCACAAGAATCTGTTCAGTTGTCTTGTACATGCTTTCGAGGCATAAATTCTTGAAGGGCTCACCACTTTTGGAATTTCCGAAAAGCTCCACGGGATTACCAATGAAGACTGGGGACAATGTTGGATATTTGAATTTGTATTTGGCAGAAATTTCCAGATATTTCCGAATTTTATGCGAGATATTGTTATCCAATATATACCATTTTCCATCCTTTCTAATGGGCAGAAACTTATGAATATTTGAATGAATGAACAGTATTAATATTTCAAAACGTTCTACACACACTTGCACCGCAATGACAAATAGAAACAAAGAATGGATCCTAAACAAAATTCTCGAAAAATCGTTATCGCCGAATGCTGAGATATTTCCACAATGTACCCACGTAATTAACCGCGTTTAAAAAATATCAAATCATTCCAACGGAAAAGATCTCCAAGCAAAATGGCCTGGAAAGAACGATGTCTTCGGGGCCCATTAGTCGCGAAGGTTCCCGATCTGTCTACGTGGCATTCACATTGATCAATCGATAGATATGTATCCGACATGTAGCTGCCGCGGAATTTTTATGACAAGCATCGTAAACTCATGATATATGGTTATTTTAGTGGCATTTTGAAAGTAATTGAAGACATTTGGAGACTAATATCTTCTCGAATGCACTTTCCGAATGAAACTTGAACTACTATCGGCACATCTTTTCATTAAGTGGAATGATCACAAATGTCCTGTCCAAGAATGCATCCCAAATAAGTTTAAACTTCATTTATTACGCGCGCTTTTAAATTATACTTTTTTTTCATGTAATTGCTTCAAGGCGTCTAATGTTTCTCCATTACCTAACACGATGGGATATTCACCAGTGGACATGGGTTTGAAGAATTTATTGCCTGTCATGTGAGCAGTAGTTCTTTCGGTGAGTTCGTCTTTCGGTGGTAATTTTTGGTACCTCCTAGCCTTTCGTCGGCCACACTCTTTTTTGACTTCGTTGCACTCATAGCTTTCGAATCAATGATATCGCTGACCATTGCTTCCGCGTATTTGGATTTAGACTATTTATCCCACGTTGGCAATCTTGACACCATCTTCCCTCATCTGCGACTGTTGTCAAAAATGCTGCCATAACCTCACCAGCCATACTATGATTTATAAACTTCTGGAGAAATACTGTCTTGCTTACTTGCTTCATAAATCACTATCAATCTCTTCTATAACTTATAACTAGTTGCGAATTCAATAGGCATTGCTGACATCAGCACTGATCTCAAATCAGCAAAACGCCTAACGTCTCTAAGCCTGAAACGCTTCTTATTTAGTCTACCACGATGCGTTCTCATTTTTACGAATATTTCCAAATCTAATTCAAGTGAAAAACCATTCGAGATCAAAATGATACCGTTTATAGGACAATCCATTTCCGCAAGGGAATTCGTTCAGAATACTTGCCCATAAACAAAAGCGATAGAATACCGTAGAATGATGGTTCGATTGTGACCTGCGGTCATGCATTGCTGCAAATGTGTGAATACAGTGGAAATGGCCAGATTGCAATCGTACATTTTGTTGGATATGTACGCGCGAAAACACGTAATGCCCTTGTAGCACTTCCACATTTCGACTGGGTCGAGATTAATATTTTCCAGCTTGACGGACAAACAAATTTGGCATTTTAATTGTTTCGAACTCACCTACCCAAGTTCTATTCAACGAAAACTGTTTCTGCTTACCTGTAAAAGAGAAAAAGAATGACATTAGATGTTTTGCAAACCAGTAAATCAAAACTATTGAATAGTATATGTTTTTGTTTGTTTCAACACAATAGAAACCATATGAGTGCCTATTGTTCGGATGATTGATATCGTCGAATTTATTTATGTAATTGTTTCGCATTTTTATGTTTTCAGATTCGAATTCTACGATAATGGAGCCTGTCAAAAGAAATTTTGGCCGCAAGCAAAAGCACGGGGCTTTTATGAGGAAGATTATTTCAGGCGACCACCACATTTAGCTGAGAAATAAATGTATGCCCTCTCAGAAAGTGGTTCTTGCTGCGTCACTGTCATTACTGGCCGAAAGTGATAATCAGCCTTTAACGACAACGTAGATGAGTGCAATATTAACATAATCGTCGCTTATAGGGTTTATTTCTTATTTTCTTAATTCAGAGGCTTTCTATGGGAAACACTATTAAATGAAGAACCTGGAAATTTATGGAAATTTGATAGAATGTTCATTGAATGAATCAAATTGCCAACGAAATATTTTACCAATATAATTTTTCTGTGAAATTATCAATTAGGAATAATGCGTCAGGTATGGCTTTTGTAGTTCAATTATTAATGTAAATGATATGGTTAAAACCATAACCACAACTGTTGTTAACGAAATTATCAGATGGAATAAGTGGCATGAACTACATGACATCACCCTCGCTTGATATCTAGAATTAAGTGTTTTTCTCGTAATTGCTGACACTTTTGAAACTTTTTTCCGAACACGAAAATTATACTAATTTCACCCTTCCTTTCTATTGGGAACAAATATGCTACTTAAATGGACTATATCGTTGTTATTGACAATGATATAAATGGGTGAATTTTCGCACAATATATAAATTGACAAGAGCAAATTAATGTATATAAAAACTGGGGGTGTTGATTTTTTGATTCGTTCTGATTATTATTGATGGCATCTGCAGTTGATTAACAACGTGATCGTTCCATAAAAACACAGCAATTTTTGTTCTTTTCATTAGTCAAGCAAAAGCTGTCAAAAATTTTCGTTTGACAAGGGCTGTTTACTCTTCTTCAACCACTCTATCACGACTCACGATAATCTATAAAAAGAAAACGTAGCCTGGTAAGTCCAACACTTTGCTATCCTCAACCAAAGCACAAAAGGGTGTATACGCTACGAATTGCTGTTAAAATAGTGCGACAGTTCACTGCTCGTGCGGTCATGAACTAATAAATGCAGAGGATTTATTTTTCGTTAGCCCATTACTATGGCCTGATATGAATTTATTTAATCGTTGCTCATAAACTCTTAACGAGGTTAAAAAGTTTTTACTAATGATGCGACAGCTATTATCAGGAGGACATATTCAAGAATTCTCGCACAACTCATAGATTTCAAACTTGTTCGTATGCAACGGTGGTCATAATTTCTCAATGTCTCTATGGATCGCAGCATATAATTGCCCATATCGGTTGAATATTTCGAATGTCTCGTCTGAAACAAATTGTATATGGGAATATCGCCGTTCGAAAAGTACCGCGGAAACTGCGATAGAAGAACGATGAGCTCGAAATATCCCATCGCATTTGAATAAATATCGAATCGGGGGAATAATTCGGAGACAATAATCCGCATTTCCTCTAAAATATCGGTCCTGCACTTTATGTGCCGTGGCGAAACCAAATTGTGCTCCATCTCGATCGTATCAGCTTGTCGATCGTGAGCTTGGTATATTATATATTGTGAAATTAATTCGAAAATCTCAAGTAATACAGCGATTTATGTGTTTGGAGTACACGGTTTCACTTTTTTATGAAGCAACCTCCAGGACCTGATATCCAATTTGAACATTTCCTGGACCTTAATCAAGAATTTATGAGATGATAAAAGAGAAGATTAATTGACAAAAATTAAAATGTCTTTTGTAGTCACATCACTTGTTCTCATGACCTTTAATAATTTGGGTGCCTTTCATCCTCCTTCCTGTGGTTATTGGTACACATTTTGTTGTTTCTCATTTCGCAGAATATGCGTTTGACATATTCACCTAATGACATACCTTAGTACTTAGTACTTAGTACGGTACTTAGTCCACTCTTATTCAGATTTTGAGGTTTTTCCTATTAGAGAATGTCTATCTGCACTCGAGATTACATCTTCTTCGTTAAAGCCTCTTCTTTGGCATGGCTCTTCGTGCCATTTAGTTTTCCATTCCTTTGAATTCAATATAATGTTCGAATGGATAACTCCACGTTTCTTCTTAATAAGAAGGTGGGTTATTGCGGCAGACGCTAGGGGCACGAAGTCGACACAGCGACTAGTTTTTCTGGGTGATTCCAATTTGAATGAAAGCGACCTCTCTTTCGTCCCAGGTCACGCCAAAGTACGGCTTCGGTCGGTAATTGTTCGACGGAACAATCAGTGGATCTCTCGTCGCTCGATGCTATTACAATGTGTTTTTAAAGGTCTCATCGCTGTATAATGTTGGTGCGTTTCAATGTTCTTCGCAATTATCGATCGGGGATTATCCAGCTTGTGTAATTTATTGAATGGGTGGATCTTCCTTTCGCCGTCTTCATTGGTTCTTATTAATTTGTTTTTTTTCAACCACAGTCAGGTCCCACACCCAGTTTCAGGCGAACAAGTTAAATTATTTGCTTTTTTGTAATTTTACAATCACCGATATCATATAAAGGAGGTACATGAGGTCGTAAATCAATAAATTTCTGTCACATTAGTCAATTAATGTTCATTAAAGATGCATCTATGCAAAGTTAACCGCCTTAATGCCCTGGAGTCTCTGTAATTGTAATGTTTGTAGTAAGTGGAATCAATTAGAGATATTGCACTTTTATTTCTGGTTGGTCATTTGCTCAGAATCGATACACATATTTGACTGTCTATGAAAAATTGAAAAATTCACATTATTTATTTTCGTGAAATTATCAATTATTTCCTTAGTTCAGCAATTAAATCCTTCTGATGACGAATGTATTATCAAGAACAAGAGGTACGTTCAATTTCGAAAAGAGCGAAGAAAATAAATCCAGATTCAATTTTTTCGTTGTCAAACTGAATTTTAGAAATATTTTCAAATACTTGGAATGATAAAACCATTGGGCAGTGCACAAAGTGGACGGAATATCAGTTGACGCGTAGGTGGATTTCTATAAGAAGATTTATGATATCCCCATCCTAAGGCTACTACAATTTCTCTTGATGGATATTGAACATAATATGTCCGGTTCTTATTTACAGCGAAGGTGAAGTGATAAATTTTATTTCGAGATCATTTTATTGCCCCCTTATATTGCTTGATTTGTTGCCATACTAACCATATTTTCAGGTGTGTAACGTTTATGTTGGAAGTAATTAAATAGCCGTTGATGTCCCATGATTCACTATTTTAATTGTATTTTAATTGTTCTCATTTTAGAAACAATGAAGTGTTCTACGTTCAATGAATCTTGCGACATAATCTGAACGAAATGACTTCGGAGATAGGTCTGCAATCAGTTTAATTTCGTTGCATAAATGACTGCAATACATACAAAATCTCCGGCTTATTGCACGTTTTGCGAAACCGAAACAAACGGTTGTTCTAAAAACTTTATTACGTTCTATCGATCCAAAATAACTTCAACTTTGTAATTTTACGACTTCTATTAACAACTGACAACGACTTGGTGGTTCAATCTGTACATTTCAACACTTGTCAATGGGTTTTGAATTGTGCGATGATATTTTTTATAGAACTGAACGAATGCTTTTTTCATTTGTGAGAAATCCAATTGGCAAATTCTGATTGATTCGCATCATCACATAAGTACTTCACCAAACCGCACCAATCACTCTGATGTGTTTTCAAAAAAAATTTTTTTCTCAGAAACGGTTCATTTGAGACAAAATTATTTACCGAAGCGATTGCAGCCTTATTGAATGATGAAAAAACGGAACGCGATGTTAGTTTTAGACGTTGAGTTATATTAGAAAATGTTCAAAAATTTTTGGCATTTCCACAAAAAAATTCACGGAATCTGTATAATCTGCTAGTTCAAATTTTTTATTTCTATAATAATCAAACAGGCAATTACTTAAGAAGTAAACTCTTGTAGGAATATGCTACGAGTATAAAAATAAAGAGAAATGGTTAGTTGTAATCGGTAAATGAAATTGAATTTATATAAAATGAAAATATATAATGGATATGTGATGACAAAATGCAAATTGAATAGGCAATTTGAATTTCTAATGAAACAAGTAACCATTTGCGGATTTCCACAGTAAGTAAAATTGAAATATGTTATCTGAAGTTTTATAGAGAAACATTTAAAATTCATAAAAACGAAATATGAACTGTACATCGGGTCAGAGATGAAGACACCTCTGAACAGCAAATGGCCACCTTTACACACGAAGAACCACAATCATTTATTAAAGTGTTTCGGTTTTACTTCGTAAAATGAAAAAAGTGGATGTTGAATTAGCTATCATCATATAAACTAGGATAATGATTCATAAAATTCTCAATAGCTTCTAGATTATCTACATCACTCTTCGCATCCAGCAACGAATCGAAATTCCGGCATTTCCCGAGTGGATTCGGTTGAGCGAAAAGATACGTCTTTATTGAATCGCTTTCTTTATGTAAGTTTATACAGCAAAATTGAATTATATAAAAATCGAAAAGTATTCGAGAGTCTGCTGAAAGCTCGTGAGAAAACTGGTGTGTAGATTGCGTGTCAGTAACTTACGCTTCGGGTTAATAATTCAAATAAAAACATACGAAGGAACTTGGAGGTGTAGTAACGCAATTGCGTGAATACCCATCGTAACAATAACATTATATTTGCGACTGGAGCACCATCTTATTGTAAATAAACCTGCCAAAATAAAATGAAGATGCGAATGTTTACCAAAAGTTTGGGTTTGTACGTGTTTTTTTAATTGTCTTTCCAAAAGTGACTGCGGTTTACTACTTTTTTAGCAATGTAAAATCACGTTGAAATTTTAGGGATTTATTTCTATTGAAAGGAATGGCAGAAAATTTTCGTCTACCGTAAGTTTTTAATAATTCAAAATACAATTTATTCCCCAGACGAAATTAAAGTTCCCTTCTACAATTTTTTTCGATCAGCTTTTTTTCTTCTTTCGTGTTCAGCTGAGGAAGTTCCCCCAGTTTCATACCCTCCACACCCGTTATAATCGTCAACAATTCAAATTCGGATAACGTCGAAATATAGGGTGACATTCCTAACAACGACTGGGGGATTATCATTCCATTAAGGAAAGATAGCTAGGTAAACTGGTCCTCGGGACCCACAAAAAGACCTTGATTGATTCAGATGTTTCATTTCTCTTGGTTAGATCAACAAAAGTTCATTTCTCTTCTAGCTTCGAATTCTCAAAATATACGAACGGAACGTTTCTGTTATCTGTTGGGATCTACCCCATAAATCGATAACGTACCATCTCGAAAATTGTTTTAATCTCTTAGTGCAATTTACACACACTTACTCACCAATAATGAGGACGAACTCTATAGAAAGTTGTTATCCTTCCTCGATCCGCCTCGGTTGATTCATTAACTGATAAGCCGAGATATCATCGCTATTTATGGGGAAATATTGGGAATGAAATACAATTTTCGAACTGATCGAATCCGTTGTGGTTCATACTGACTCCCTGGTGTACCAACGGGAATTTCATGGTCCTAAATTTGGGTAATTTTTTGTTCGATTCGCGTTTTATAATGAAAAAGTGGGTTTCCATTGTGAACCGGATTGCAGGTGAGGATTGCATCCAGATTTGAGACTATTAAATATATTATATAATATAATAGGAGCAAAATTGTTTGGAAATTTCATTAATTAATGAAAAAAATTCTCTGCATTTGTTCAAAAGGAAAAAAATATTTACGAATTTCTATTTTTCTTGTGGATTCTACACAATTTCAAAATATTTATTTAGAAAAAGTAAAATTCAAAATGTTTTTAGAATGATTGGAATCATCAAATGATTTGCCAATACGAGGAAATCCTCAGAGACTTGAAAAATGTATAAAAATTTGTTTCATTTCCACTTGTTCGAATGTGATGAATGTATTCATTTTACGAACTCTCGTCTTCTAATGAAACAAATTTGCATTTCGAAATAGGGAACTGAATATAATATTTTGATATGGATGCTGAATTTTTCATTTTCATTTTCGGCACATGCCTTAAACAATATTCTCGGGCAGAATACCCCACATATTTCAGTTATTAAAGAACCTACCTACGATTCGAGAATGTTCTTACCTCAAATGAACAATTCAACAATTCACCAAGGAATGGAATAGCATCAAGATCGGTTAAGAGAAGAACGTGAATAAAGGAGGGTGAAAAATTTGTCGTTTAGTTTGAACAACATCGAACGGAGTCCGATATTTCGCAGAGGCTGTACGCGCGGTGAAATCGAATCGAACGACGAGGGCATCGTTCTGTAGAGCCGGGGACGGAGATATTACATTTTTTCCTTTGAACTCTCAAGGTAAATGTATCATGTTTGGGCTCCGTCTACACATTGCGGAACCTAATAAAGCTTCACCCAACTGTATAAATTCGATATGAACCAATATGTTCCCAGTGATGTCTACAATGATTCACTTAATTTAAAGTTGGTTTCAAAATATTCAAATGTACGAATAAGAATCGAGTGTATACAAATAAAACGGAAGTCGAGAACCCACACAGTAGATTCGAGAACTCGACCTTATGCCACAAGTGAAATGGAAAAAATTTCTCCAGCTACAATTTTTGAACCGATTTTATTCTATCACTTATGATGAAATAGAATTGAAACGAGGATTAGGGGCGGGTTGCATAAAACTTTTACCACGTTGTTAGACGTTAATCACGATGTCAACCATAAATTTTAGCCACGATGGCAAATTTTAACATCGATATCAACATTTAACAACGTGGTTATTTTAACGCGTTGTTAACTTTTATTTCCTTTGAAACTGGTTGCATTAAAAATATGGGATTTAACGGCGTTATCGAAAGAATTCGACCATGCTGTTACTTAATCAGTCGTTTGGTTTGTTAACTTGAGAGATTTTCTGAAGAACAAAATGTTGTTATCCGTCTTTCAGGATTATAAAAAGCTCATAATTCAGCCTACTATTATAATACTGCGAACGTCGCAAGTTGGAAATACTTCCTTTTCTGTTTAGACTTTATCCCAGTTCTGAAGAGGAAATTATCTAAAGAGTTTAGCGTCCAAAATTTTTTAGATCGTAGAATTCCTTACGAATTATACGATGATCATGAAATCAAACCACATTTTGGCTGAACCAAAATTGCATTTATAGGACTTATTCATTGTGTGAGGAATAAATTGAAATACGAACGAATAGAAATAAAACATTGGAGAAACACCTAGAGCTTTGGAGAAACAGTTAATATTCATAAATGAACAGTTCTTGGCTTTATTAACACCACTTCGCACAAAAATAATTTTGAATCAATATCAAAAAAAAACTCAAGAAAATTTCTGAAATCGAAAAGAGTACCTTTCTATTCATTCACAAATATTTTTTGATATCTAAGATCAGCCCATGATTCCAGAATAATTGTCTTTTCCTTATAATTAATAATGCATTATAATCTTAATCTTTGATTTGAATATTCAATATCAAAATTATCATTATCCAGATTTTTGGATGTATGTACTAGAAATAGCATTTACTTGTAAATGGATAAATAATAAGCTATTAGAATTATTGCACATTCTTTCATATTGCCCTTCCAGTTCATACAACAATCAATTTTATGAAGACCGGCGGTGTAATTTTGGGACCCCTGGTAAAATGATGACTTCGACTCCCAAAAGCACAAGTCATACTCGCCAATGACCGCGGTGAGTGTCCTTTCGGCGGTCCTGTGACTACTGGGGCTCCGAGGGTGCTGTGCCTTGAATATTTCTTATCCCTCTCAACCCTCCTCAAACCCACCCTGTCATTTCTTAGGCGAAGAAATAAGCAATCTAATGTATCGATACTCTAAGCTATGTAAGTTCGCTTAGTATATAATTTTTTACATAATGAAAAAATTTTTGAAAAATTGCACTAAAATTTTCAAACAACTTATGCGCAATAAATTTTTAATATATTTAATTTTATATTAACTACTATGATTGAAGGTCGTACCATGGTCGGATCTTCTTCTATTGGATTGCCAATGACTACTAGTCATCGTCGGCGATGATCGACGCAAATGGAGCCTCCACCCATTCGCTGTCGGCCCATAAGATATTTTACGGTTTCATTTTAATCAACTTAGCAAACATAATAAAACGTTTTTCTGATTCCATTTACGGTTTCATTCGAAGTAAGCCGAGGATACACATCCACAAATATTTTCGCGTTAAATGGGGTTGAAATTTCGCTAAAGAGTGGGCAAATTCTTCAATTGGGAAACTTTGCAACATAAATTTAATTAAAACGCATTTCTTCGGGAACAACGTCGACATGAACTTTTTTAATTAGCAAATATCTGATTGGCAATGAAGTGCGAAAGATTTTAATTGGAATTTATTTCATTTAGAGGCGGCGAATTTCGTGTTTGCCTACGATGCTGAAAGTTGAAGCGACATTATGATAATGATTTAAATCAGTAGCATATTTCTTTCTAATGGTTTTTTTAACAAAGGTGGCAAGTTCAACCCGACTTCGAAATGATTTTAGATTTCACGTAAAAATTAAAAGAGTTCATGCGAATAAAATCGCTTCATCAACATCAAATCAAAAAATTCCCACCACAAAGATAAGTCGAAAAAAGACAAGAAGAATGTCGCATCCATTCAAAGTCATTTAACAAGGATCCTATTAAAGCGAATCGCTACCAGGTCGTTGCACAGACGACGCGCCGCGCCGGTTTCCTTTATTGAGTTTTCTACGAAACGGACCTGAACATCAAGCCTACGTTACCCGAACAATTTCTGTGCATCTGAATAATGTGTCAACTTTTTCAACACATAAGAGGCTTCTTAAACCAATTGAATTTCATAAAGTCAACAATAAATGGAAATAATATACGTAGCTGTAGAAAGAACTATCTCTGAAACGATCCAGATACCGAGGATACGTCGCGATGATGAAATTTTCTGGACATTTTTTGACCAGATTCTAATCATTTGAAGCACAAGTAATGTCCGTTGTACGATCTGATATACCGAGTGTCTTTAATGTCTCGGAACCACAGTTCATCTCGGAAACAACGCCTCCTGTCAATGAACAAAAAAAAAGTAAAATATTTTTGGCTGAAAAATATTTCAGCTCTAATCATGAAGAATTAAGAAAATCCTTTTATATTCACATATGGAATTTTCGAAAAGTATTTGCCAATTTTTGTCATTTTTCTTCAAATCGTTCTGAGCTTTTTGTGTAAAACTTTTCAAATTTTTCAAATCTGTAAACATCTTTTTAGTGTTGTTCATTCATTTTACGAATATTCAAATTCGATAACTGTTTCTAAATTTGTTTCGAAAATTTTTTCAAACATGATGGTCATGATGGTGAAGACTTAAATAGATCACAATTTATAATTTTTCAGTTTCTCTCCTTTCAGAATATACTGGGCATAGCATTTGCTTGAAATAACTCAGTCAGAAGTCGAAAGGTATTCAAAGCAAGCACGCACACACAAACTTTCGTCATGTTCTGTACTCATATCACATGCAAAACTTTGTTCACCCTCGTTCAAAAGAACACACGTATATCATCCCAACGAGCAATCGTCCAAACTGTACTTCGCTTTAATTCGAATCCAGTAAATACAAGAGATTTGGATCTTATCTAAAAAATGATCTTAAAATCGTTCGGTTGTAATGTTATTCTTTTAGATTTAATCGATATAAATTCATGAGATACTTCACGATTCATCACGATCTTATACGCTGATAATTCTGAGGCATTCGTACCGGATCCCGGAGCACCTTCACGATCTTTACTTTCGAAATTGATCGCTTCTATAATATTCTTTTATTCATAACCGGCTATTAGATCTTGCAACGCCCGAAATTGATATTCGATCCCAATTCAAAATTCGAAACGAATGAAAGGTAGAACCAATCTTGAAACTATCGCAGACCCTGAATAAAAACGAATCGCCTTAAGAATTCAAAACGTCTATCGCAGATTTTGTGAGTTATATGTTTCCCTGTTCGAAATTTTTTTCTAATTACTAAAATTTTTCAACGTTTCCAAAATGCGCTTTCTGGAAGCTTTAATGTAACTTTTTAAACCTTGGAGTAACAATCGTCATTTGGTCTTGGAAGGGGGGTGTCTTGGGGGAGAGAACTGTCATATAATTTGACAAACAGTGAGATAAAAATATCAATGAAGGATAATAGACATATTGGCTGTAGAGCATAAGTTTGTTTTGCTCATTAAATTCAGTAGTCAACGTGCACTTGGTCATTTCTACAATCTACCTTTGATAATGCTACCAACTTTCTCACAATGGGTCGAGTACTTCGGTTCGGATGGTCCATTATTATTTTGGTTCGTTTCGGAGCGCTAACGAGCCACGATCCAACGCACCCTGAACCCTTATTAGCGGCTCGCTTACCGGCTGACTAATTGAAATTACAATTATTGTACAGGAGAACACGGGAACGGGGACTTGTTAACAAAGGCTTTTGATAACTCACTCCCGTTGTCGTAAACAATTAGATCCCGTTGCTCGTTTCAGGAAGAAGGAGGGGATGTTGAAGGATGTTTTCAAGAGAAAGTCGCGCTAGCAATTGGAAATAGGTTCGAAATCTACTATGGCGTGTACGTTGTGGTCTAAATCGATAGCGATTGGCGACTTTTTTTCCTTGGGTCGAAAACCGAAAATTCATCTCATGCGAAGTGATGTAGCATTCACAACATGTCAGGATTGTCAGTCTTGTATATAGCAAAAAGACGTATACGTGTACGCCATAAAGCGAATGTTTATTCAGCCCTTTGCATTCCACCAGGTTTTCATTCATTGTTTAATCCTGTCGGTCGACGGATGGACAGGTTTCCTCCAGCAGTGCACACGTGTTCTTCTGACACACTGCTCAGCCCAAAGATAGTCGAATTTTAACTCCTCTTCGGAATAAAACAGAACAGGCGAGAATTAGTTCCGCATCTTTGTATCAGTTCCTTTTCAAAATAACGACAGCAGTCGACAAAGTGAAAAAAGTTTGATGGTACGTGCCGTTCTCTAAAGAACGAAAACTTTAGACGACGACCTAGAATGTATTCAAAAATTCCTTTCGATAGCGACGGACGATCGAGTGGGGTTGAATAATTCAACTAAAAGACGCCCGCTGTCTTTTTCTTATATGCGTTTAAGTTTTAATGATGATTATGTCGACTACAAAATGCGCTTTGCATTCTCTTTCACCGCTATTAATGATTCCTTCTTATGAATGAAATGATGGGCGTTGAACCTCGCAAGAGAAGGCAGGAAGTAATCGACCAATACAGACTTTTATAAATTATAGTACCGAGAAAAATCGTCTTGGCCATTGTTCATTTTACCATTCAATCGGCTACGCCATTAAACGCCGTTTTATGGCATGATTTTTCCGGATGATAACGCGAAGAGCCCAATCGAACGCCGCCACATCATAAACAACTCGGAATTAGTTAAAATCTACCTCATGATTATGTATCCAGTTCTTCCAATTAACATGGACTACAGGAGGACCACTAGGAAAATGTGGGTAAAGGCTAGTTATTCGATAATTAATCGAGTTAGGGCGGTCTAATCAGTGAATTAATTAAGTGACTGGTTCATCAGTTGTTGGTTCACAAAAATTAGGTTCCCATAAATTTGAAATCGCTTTCTTCACGTTTCGATTTGTGACTAACCCGATTGCTTTCAGTTGGATGCATCGCAATTTTCATTCTATTTATTTGCAACCTTCATTACGCATCTGACTATTTCCAAGCGTATAGCTCCTGTTCTGGTATTAGCGGAGATAAAGTAATCTCTCTCTCTTTTCAATTGCAAGCGTATATCTCCAACGCCGATATCACAGTAAAACCGAAATATATTAATGCGGGTTTTGATGAAATAGGAAGTATATTAGTTTGCATAAAGTGATCTATCCGTTTAGAGTGATCTCTATATATTGATCTGGCAGATCGAAAGGGGGAGAAGGAGGCCGAGGGGTTCCCAGGGGGGTGTGAGCCCTAAGTGCGACCAGTGACCTCTAGCGGAATAAATAATTGGAAAGGAAGATTTCCTTGTACGCCATCTTGCTTTTTGCGCTGTGGACCGAAAATCCGGCTTGGCAAGCGACAGATTCATGTTCAACGGAATCGAATTAGTCTAAAACCGTCGGTTGCCAAAATGTCCACTTTTCAGAATTGTCTCCTAGACTATCTTATGATTCTTAATTTATGGGATAGCCTGAGTCACGAAATCCAGAAACGAAGCTCGCACTAAGCACTATGATATTTCTTGATTTCCGTTGATTCTTGTCGAGAATTCATGTTGACAGAGCAGCAAACGAGAACTTTCCAATTGTTCCACTGAAATAATTGATGCATAGATGAACCGGCCAAAAAAAGTATTGAATTAAGCGGAAAGCTGCGCAATAAATCAATAGCATTTGAATTTAAATTAAGAGAGAGACGTTGCCACGAAAATTAATCTGGACATTATCAAGAAATAATCAAGGAACGTGTTTCTTCCGCAGCAAATCTCGCGGGAAATTCAGCTGAAATTAGCACACTCGTAATCCCACCGAGTCAGACACGTGACAGTTTTCGTTTTGTTCCATTCGTGCTGCGGAATGGTTTCTGGTTCAATTCCAACTTCCCGAAATTGAGAGAGAACGAATGTAATAATAAAATGGTACCGCATCTTAATTTTTGATTAGGCTTTCGCCATTTGCCATTCCATCCGCCTGCGTTTCCGCATCGTCGAATCCAATTTTCCACGGAGTACTCAATGTGAAAACTGGTACGTAATTTGAATTTTCGATTCTGACCATAACATCGGCGACAAAGGGACGGGGAATTTTATGCCTCATTTGCGGACGTGATTTTTCACTAACGACGGGGAGGTTATAAATCACTGCAATACACCCTCCATTCAGGCACAGTGCGAATTTTCATTCAATAGCTCGAAGGTATGACAAAAAATAAAACTGTCTGTTCATGACCGACAATACGATGTCGAGCTTTGAACAACACAGAGAGAGCAATTCGTTGCATTAGGGATAATTCGAAATGAAAGAACTGAACGTGTTTGGATACGAAATAAGCGGCTTAGCGAGTTCGGAACATAGGAGAACGTAGAATTGCTTCAATTACACCGATGATATAAGCGACAAACAGAAAATCTTTCTGAATTCAAGTGACCCGAATCTCAGGCTCGAACAGCCACAAAGAGATATTCTCACCAGGAAATTACGAATTAATGATAAGAAATGGCATGATGGGTCGCGAGATTTGTAAGTAAGTGCCGAGTCTCGTTCTTCTATAAAAAGCTTTTTCTTTCCTAATTTCCATTATCATTTATCTTTCCCCCAAAATAAAAGACGTCGCATCCCTGTGAAGACAATGACGCGGTCGTCGAAGAAAAACCTACTAACACGCAGTGGCACTTCGTGGAAAGAATAGTCGTCGATTTGTTATCTTTAAAGACCTGACTTTTCGAGTTTCCGCTCCTTATAATTTATCTCCAGAAAACGAACGTCCGGGAAATTTCTACTAGAGTTTTTAGATGACAGCAAAATTAGCCTGTTGAACGATTCAGAGGTAACAACTCTGGAATCTTTGGCATTTATAGGTGTCTTATTGATTTCCAAGTGCTCTACTTGTGCAATAGAAGGATATTTACGAGTAGAATGGAGCCAGGAGACGAAATCGAACACAAATTGTTGACTTCCCCCTTTCGGAGCGGGACGCAGAGTTCAACATATCTCGTCTCGTATACACCGTAACGTGCCGGAAGTCCGGGATGCAATTTCCGGCTGGGGTACAATGACGAGCTCAAGGCCGATCCGACGGGATTCGTCAGTGAATCATGGAGTAAACAAGACGAAGGATCCTGGGGCAGGTTCTTCGAGATGAAGCGAGGGAAATGCAGGAGGAAGATCATAATTCGTCTTCACGTTGAAAGGCTTGACAAACAAATGGTGTAGATTTGAAAGCTGTGAGCTCATTTTGAAGGCACTCTTGAAAATCCTTTTGGTCTCAAAAATTTCTCAATTTGGTCCTTCGATCCTACGAAGTTAATCAGTTTCATGATGGAATCCACATGATAAATAACGAAAAATCTTTGCAAAATTTTTTCGTCTAAAGATGTCTTTCAGCCAAATGAAGAACAGAAATATTTAAGGAACCAGACAATTGTTTCAATTGTTCTTAAAATGGTACACTACAATGAAAAAAATATCTCCAACAACTGACGCAGCTAATAAACCGCATTGTTTCCGAGCAATTTCGAATAAGGATCGAAAAGAAGATAATTGCAACAGATTGGGGGGTTGAAAACGAACAGCGGAAGGAATAATTACAGGCGATTATCACATCTTCTAGGGAATTATTTGTTGCAGATGTGAGAAGCGGTTTTTGCGTGAAATACGTCTGCTTGTATTCAAAAAGTTGTTCAAATATTTAGTCCTACAAGTGTCTGACTCAGACAATTTGTATAACACTCGATATAAAGAGAACTTGAATACATATTCTCCTCAATTTAATGTTCTACACATGTCTAAAAACAATATTTTTGCTTTTTCTAGTTTATAACTTTCAAATTTAGTGTATGAACTAACTATTTGCAGAAGTTTTCGAATGATTTATAATTCTGACATTGGAAAATGCTGATTTTCTGTCTAATTCGCATCCTCGATTCGCCTCATGCGTATTGGTACTCAACTGGATACCCACTTTAGGGAACGTTACGGTATGCGTCATGTTTTTTGGTGCATGCTGCCGGTGTCATCGACAAGAGATCCTTGAATGGAAAAATTCAAGTGTCGATAACATGGATGTTTGTCTGATCTGCACTATGAAACTAATTTATCAGCATACGGGTGAATCGAATAGTAATCGATTGAATGAGAATGGAGAAACATCTAACCAAAGTTATGATTTGAATAATGGATATCACGCTCATCCGTATGACATTATCCCAGACATTCCGTGAATTATGTATGTTCCTATTTCATACATCCATATCTCACTTTTTTCTTACATTTTCTTTCAAAATTTAGAGTTGCTCTACGTTTCCTACGCATCACAATGTTTGAAATTTGTATTCCTTTTTGTCTCCCTGTAACTAATCTAGAGTTAAAGTCTAAATGTTTGAAAATAAATAAAATTATTATGGGGTGAAAGAATAGTTCGTTGTATGAAATAAGAACCCAGTGAAATATAAGAGATATAGGATTGACATTTGTCGTTAGGCTGGAAAATGTAAAAATTAACCAGGCCAACGTCACGTTAACGACTACAAAATACGGCTGCTTCTGGTCCTGGTTCCACGACTCCGAGGTGGTCGCGAGTAATGGCATCTTTAATGGAACATACTCCGATTGAGTTATCGACACCATTACAGAATTTACTACCTTCTTGAATTAGTTCGAAATTGATGTAAGAGATGATAATGGTCGAACGCCCGCATCCTTTTCATCACAAATCACGATGTCATATTGGTGCGGCTACCTTCATTATATTTTAGAGATGAGCGAGAAAAAAATGCTCGGAATTGTCTTGCTGTCGGAGCATTAAGGCGAAAGAGCCGCATTGACAATATTCGACCCCTGACATTTTCTGGTAGGCAAAGCCGATTATTTTGTTTGATTTCACCCTAACGCCAATGCTCCAAACCATCACCATTTCCGTTAGGGTTTAAAATACCGACCGTATATCGATATATCTCTTTTATTATTACGTAAATCATTCTCCCCTATCAATAGAGGTATGTTCGAACTAACAATATTCTTTACCTTCTTTAAAAAAAACAAAAATTGCAATCTCTAGCATTTTTGCAGGTTGTAAGGATGAAACACCATTAAGAATCGGACTTTTCCGATCTCAATTAAATTAGTGAACGAGGAGCCTTAGTCGGTAACAATGAAACCCTTTCAAGGAAATGTTGTGAAATCGCGTCGGAAGCAGGGAAAAAGAGAATCGCTTCGTCTAACATTCTTATCTACTAAACCGCTCTCATTTTGTTTGAATCGAAAGTGGTTTTCTGCGGTAGGATCATATCAACTCTAAGCGGGCTTTTACATTCGGTGAATGTGAACTTTTGTTTGACGTAAAATTTCGCAAAATTATACGAATAATAAGAATACATATTAAAGTGGTTATCAAGATAATTTTCGGGGAGTTTTATTCTCTGGGAATTTCAAATATGTCACAAACTGTACATATTCAAGTATTTCAGACAATCAACGATGTTCTGAAATTCTTCCGGAATATGATTTTTCATATCTTCAAATGAGGATTATAAGTTTTTCAGACTTATTTGCTTAACTAGTTTAGCTCTATTTAGTTGTAGTTCTGCTGAAAATTGTATTGGTGCTGTGCCAAACATCTTCTATATTTCGAGGTGCAATACGCGCCAAGTCTTGAGAATAAAATAAAATAGTACCACTTCTTTATGTTGAAAAATGGGGGATGAATCATTATAACTAGTAACACCCCAGAAATCTCCAGATCATTGGCTAAATTTTGCTGCATTGCCAATTGTAAACGCCTGTTAGCTAACAAGGCTGTCAAACAGCGACGTTGAGTTTCAAGCAACCGAATAAAATTTGACCCCGTTGTTAAATTTAACAAGTTGTTAATTGACAGCTAGTTAAATTGAGTTTTATGCAACCCGTCCTTAGTTTTTCATGTTTTTCAGGTTACAGCAACATCAGAAACATGATTATTTTCTTATTAGGGAATCTTGAAGCAATGAAAGAGAAAAAACTTATCTAGAGACTGGTTTTATCCGACACCCTAGCAACGTCGAATTTACAAATTAGCAGTCATCACTTCCGTTTGATCGAAAAACTTCCGAGTCTGATCTCGATTAGGAGAGTGTAGAATATCGACTTTTGCAATATTCCCGAGTTATTTAAATGCCTCCGAAATTACTTTCTCAAATAAAAAAATATCAACGTCGCTTTTCGCATCATCAAGAGGAAATTCATTTGAAATTCCGTTAGCAATATATCTAAAGAGGCTTGCGAATAATGTCGAAGCGAGACACTCGCTTCATGCATCTCTTGCGTACTCATTAATTCGAGGTTACCACCCGCGATGAGTTTGATTAGGTTTTACTTTTCTAATTACACTCTTGTTGTTGGCCAAGCCTAGCAAGTTTGAACAGGAGGCGTGATATCCGCCGGAGTCTGAGAGGCAGGAACGTGAATTCCGAACTCATCGCAATACCAAATGAACATATTCGATCACGATTCGCATCAACGGACATTTTGCACGACGAAAGGGCGAATGTTTCCAGATATTTCACTTTTAGAGCCGGCAATAAATTGAACATTTAGGGTTTCAAATGAAGGGAACATTGTGTTCGCAACGACTCGTATAAAAGGTCACCTCCATTCTCATTGTTTCAGTCAAAGGCATCAAACGGGTATAAAGCCCTATCCGTGGCGTTTTTTGCATCGGCTATAATAAAGTCACGACAAGTGAGGTGAATCGAACAACGGGAGACTCGATTCAATGCGTTACCGAACGAATGGGCGATGGAATGGTAAACGAAGAAAAAATTCGTGATAAACCTCGTTTAAAACGAGGTATACATCTCCATTCTTCAATGCGTACTCGAATAACATTTCGATAAGCATAGTTTATGGTGCTTTTGTATACAGGGTGCTTTAATGAAGAAGATATTTCTCATACTACATATAATGTCAAGACAAATTCAGACGAATTCCATCGATAATGTTCGGAGAGGGGAACATTTTGATAAATATTCTGAAAAATGCTACCTCTTACAAGGGAGCGCAATAACGCCAAAAACATAATGATGTCAAGTGACACTTCATTTTGAAGGTTTCTAAACTTTCTTTAAAATGAACGATGTTGAAAAAAAATGTTTTTTCACTGATATTGCGAATTTCATTCTATTGAAGAATACTTAAAAGGTTTTGTTTGAAATTTGGATTGAAAAGAGATTTGTTTTAATATAATGTTACAAAACTACCTTAACAATATTTTTCAATAATTTTGGAGCGGCACCTCCGCCTTTTAGTCAGATAGTATTCGATACGATTCAATTCCAATGAACGTTTGTCGATAAAAACACATATTCACTCTTGTCACAGTTATTGAATCATATTTACTTTTAGATCTTCTATTATTTCTATGTTCATTTAGTTTGTTCGACCCGACGAAACACCGACGCCATTTTTTTCTGTATTGGGACGGCAAAAAAAAAGAAGCATTTCAGAAAGTTTTATCTCGCCTAGAATGTCACTGAGATTGTATCCGCGAATGTTGCAATGCGAATAACCATCGATTTATTCTGAGTTAAACTTTTGAATTAGTTGTGTTAAGTAGAACGGAAACGATTAATGGAGCTTCACTATTATCTATCTCACCCAGGCTATTACGGCAGTCCCGCAAATGCTCAAAATAACCCCTTTAGTATGTGGAAAAAAGTGATTTCCGAAAATATTGTGCAGAGCTTGGCGAACCCGCGAAAAATGTTTCAGTGCCAGTGAAAAAAAACCAAAGTTTTCTCCAACTGCAGGTTAAGCACAAAATTGTCGTTTAATAATGCCTTTAAATTTATACTATCCAAACGAGCTTTCTGTGCCCAACTTAAAAGTAATTTCATGGCTATAGCGAAAGATTCTCAAGTGCCAATCATTAAAATTAATTTGAGAATCGTTCAAATATTGATAAATTAAAACGCACTCCTTGTTGGTAGGTAGTCCAAACTTTTCCATCGCCCTCAGAGTTAATTACATCGTTGTCAGTGATTTATTTCATTTTAAATTGTAATTGCGAATTTCGTTCACTTACCAAAATCCAAAATGACGGATGTGAAAAGGAGATGAACAACTAAGGCACTACTCACCTGAAACAAAGAGAAAACTAATTAGTTACGGTAATCCGAGAAGACCGAGATTTATTTCCTCATTAACGCTTGTAAATTTCCGAGAAGTCTTCGGCAACATTCAAAAATAACGCAAAGGGAGAAATCAATCGACTATGCTTGAGTGAAACGAGGTTGAGGAATAGCCAAGGCGAAACTCAATAGCCGTGCAGGAGTATCCCGTTTCGAGGTTTGGATATAATGTTTCCAGACAGCAGCGTGGGATAAATATTTGACTTAGTTGAGTTGAGATCATTAAAAAAAAGTGCTGTCTACCACAAGAGCTTGAAGTTGATTGAAATTGTCAAAACAGTGGTTGTTTTTTCTTCAATAGCAAACAATAAGAAACATATAAACGTGTGACAGTTCACGTCATTATAAATTAAACTCTGTGATTCAAAAGAATATTTCGTCGGTCCAATTTAACATACCGAAATATTTCCCACGAAAACCTTATTATAGCAATTTCATCATATCGAGAAAGGGTAAGTACTAAGTTTAGTATGGGTTTAACCCGAAAAGTAACTTGGATATCATGCAACTCCACAAATTTCCAAAAAACTCTTGTTACATCTTCTTAAAATCGGAGGAACATAAAATCATAATCCTTTAGGGGCGGTAAATATGCAGATTGCACTTTCTTTTCAAATTTTTAGATTCGGCTGTGGCTTCAGCACAGAGCGTTCAAAATTCAGGGTTGCAATAGATGCCTCATCTATGTGTGGACCTTTTGTCCACAAAAACAAGGGAGGAAAATATTTGGCGAATGGAGATAATGGGGTGCGGCAAAAATTTCCAGACCTTGGGCGGCAAAAATATTATACACCGAGACGATAAGATACCTAAAACCGTCCCTGTTTTGACAATCTTTTTGCACCGTGCATTCGTGAGGATTACCTCTAATATTCACAGATTAACTCGAGTAGATTTATCTCCGTGAGTAACAGCTATTCTGGCAACGAGGACGGACACGCCACTGTTGTTCAAAGGAGCCATAAAAGAATATTTGGTAACGAGACGCGGGAAGATTTAATCCGCAACGACTCGCCAATAATGTAGGACACTTTTCACATTCCGCCTATTTCCGATTATATTATTTATACCTTACATTGGGGTTCCATCATCTGACCGCGAGCGCAGAATTCATATAAACGTCTACTCTTTAATTTATGTCTTGAAAAGTGTACTTGATCATTCTTACTCAATAAAATATCATTAGATGGCGATGCTTCGCTCTTTTCTCTTGATCACTGTGTGTTTAGTGACCATCAGGAAGAAACATAAAATGGGCAATTCCACATGAAATAAATCAAGCAGAATAGAAGGATCATTCAGGGCGATTAGTTCTGTCGTCGCAAAATCTGTTTGTTACTATCTCTTCAGGTGGTTTGCTAGGCAGGTTAAATAATTCGTAGCACTCACAAGGAGAACTTAGCAATAGTTTTTTTAGAAAATTCACTGGTGGCCGCTGGTGCCACTACAATCTAAAATTTGATAGCTGAATTTGAGTGTCAATTCTTAAACGATAATTTTTGCTGTTACTCTAATTCCAGATTCCACAGATTTGTTCGAAGTTACTTCTTATGTTCTACCATTTCACTTATCAAAAACTGTATAATTATATAGACGCATATCGATCCAGTCAGAATTGGAGAGAACCGTTCATTTCTGGGGAGCCGCACATTTCGAGAGTGTCGTTCATTATGAAGGTGCCGCACGATCGGAATGAGCCCCTCTTTTCAAATGAGTCGCTCTTTTCAAGAAAGCGGCTCTACTCAAGTGAGTCGTACTTTCTGAAGAGTGAGCGGCACGTTACCGTTCACTCGAGTGTGCCGTTCAAACTGAACGATTCGTTATTGAGCGACCCAACACTAATTGGAATCAAACGCTTCGGACAATGTATGCACGAATCGAAGGAACGCTTGTACTAACCAAATCAATAAAAGATCAATAATAGATCAACGAGGACATTGTATAAGACGCAATTTTCGCCGGTGGTGAAGCGGCTCCAGATGATCTTCCACTAATCGAACCTTGCTCAAATATCCAATCCACAACTGCTTTATTTCATAAGTTTGGGGGCAAATACAGAGAACAGCGAGTCTCGAAAATACTGAAATACCGGTTCTCAAAATTTGACCGGTACTTGGAAACCCTGCTCGCAAAGCTCACATCGCCGACATCAACATTTGACCCGGTTGGATTTCAAGGTGAATGAATTCAAGTCTTACCGGAACAAGGATTCAGTTTCATATTTCATCTTACCGCGGTGCATCCGAAATCGTGGATGGGCCCCCATTTCATAAGTTCCAATTTATTCGCCTTACTCGAATTATCTCAATTTAGAAGTCCATAAATCCAAGTCAGCCGACAGGAGTTCCCCCACTCGATTCTCTTAAGTCTGTTATACACTTTTGAACGTGTTCAGCATCGAGAGAAAATGATGTTGGAGCTTTCATCTCTACGCGTGTTAGATATTAGTCATTGAAAATAGATGTGATGTGATCCTTCACAATATTGGCATTAGATGAAGGGACAGGGGATGATTAATGGACATATTTCGAGTTATCATTTTTTACTAGGAATTTTCGTTAAATTGATCCCGTCGAGTCTGATTTGCAAGAGTTATCACTATGATCTCTATCAGAACGTGATACGCTGGATAGAAAGGTGGGTCACGGATTCGTCACTTGCGGAATTATTTGTTTGCAAATTTCGACGATCCTTTAGTGACCCATATCTTGATATGGAAAGATATGAGTTGGGTTGCCGGAGTATAGCCAGGATGTGATATTATCAGAGGCAAGGCCGCGGGTGGAGCAGAGCGCAGATGTATCTGCACCTTAACAAACAAACACATAGCAATAATGAGACGTGTATGTCGGCTACCAGAGTTCAATCGGCACATGCTCTCTTATGTTATTATTCACTTCCTACTTGTCTACCCTTTAATGTCTTACTATTCTTTTGACCACTCTTGTTACTTTTCATGAGAGTTGTCCAAAGAGAGGGCTTTTGATTGTTACGTCCCCTATTTTTCATTTTCTGCGGGCGGCACATTTGTAACTGCAAGGCAACTTTTAATTGATGGAACACCTTGACATAAATTTTGTGTTACAATTGAACTAAAGGGAAAACTCGAATTTCTGGAAATAGTAATTCAGTGACATTCCTTTTAGATTTTTATGTCATAAAGTGTGGGTCAAACTGAAATATCGATTTAAAAAAAATTTCCTTCTCCTCGCCCCCTCTCTCAACGCTCAAAAAATAACTATTTCCATGTTTTTCTTCCGCTAAAATAAAAAATCAAGAAAAATAAAATCCAACCCCTCTCTCTACCTCACAATGCGTTACGTACTATTTGACAAATCATTGCAGTGAGCTAAAGGAATTCCTTTCATGTCTAATAGAATGTTAATGCTGAAACAATGATTAAGGGTTTCACGGTCAAAGGTTTGTTCTATGGGAAATCGTGAAATAACGTACAACGATTAATACTGCGTAAAATCCATTGGTTCTAGTTTTAATAAAATATCGGCTTTCTGATACTGGCATCTGAATTAATAATGGTTGAACGATTTCGTTTTGATATTAAATGTATTAACAAACGCAGAGAAAAGTTTTTTGGGCCATGAAAAACGGTATGCTTAAACGGGGCGGGATAATCCATAATCGATGAAATGTAAGGGTTGCCGGTCCAGACAGCTGCTTTGAGCTTTGAAACTACAGGGTGTGCATCATTTTTAATAGCTGCATCTTAGCCGTATCCAGTGATCCAGTGATAGTTATTCAGTATTCTTTGTGGTCGAAGAAAAGATCAATCTGTAATTTTGAGGCACCACTCAAGCGAAACACGATCGAACACGTTTCGCGTTCGAGGCCAAGAGGGCGGTATTGAAAAGTCTCTGTAATTGACGTTAGCCAAATAATTAATATAAACCGCAGAGTTGATATCGTTCAGTCTCGACGTTTACCCTTTTGAAAATGTTTTCAATGAACTTTGCCGACATGGCTGCGCCTTGTAATTGCCCAAGTTCTTGCTCAACTTTGTCAGGCAATGAACGTGTATACTTTTACGTTGTTCGCTGATATGAACCGTCTGCGTCGCGTCGTTCAAACTTTTGTGAGTTGAGTGTAGCAAGATAATTGAGTCATTAGGTACGCAAAGTTGACTTCGCAATGTGTATGATTAACGACGAAATCATTGTGACTTGTTTACATGATGAGGGGGTCTTAACGAAAGCGAAGTGAATCGTGTGAAGCTAACCAGGTTTAATTATTGTTTTCCCCCTAGGTCGGCTTCGATATCTAAATTGTCATTTTGCTATGTTGAACACTCAAACTTGGCGCCCGTTTTTCATGGCACATTACCCAAACACATTAGAGAACTACTCGAAGAACCACTGCACCAGTTAAATTGTTCGATTTCCTACTGGCCTAAAAATAGATAAAAAAATTACTTCAGTCAAGGAATTAAAGAAAAAGATAAGTCAGGTAGGTAGTCCAAGAATCAGGTATGGAAAATCCCATTGCCGAATACAATTGTAAGTACCTGGGCGACTGAGTGTCGCTCGTTTCTAATCTTCTGTCACCTACCATACATCTTTTGATATTTTGTACCTCTAGGATTGACTGGTGAAAGTCTATAAAAGATTGAATATAAAATACCTAATCTGTTTATCTGAAGGAATTCTAATATTTTACTGAACAGTTACACTTTCTGAATCCTCCGTGAAATCATGGAATTCCATGTTGCCCCTTTTTTATACTTCGTGCCTTCATTTCATGGCCTACTTCCTTAATCGCGAAGATCTTTGTTAAGAAGTCGAAAGGGCGTTCTATTGTACGTTCGAACGCGGATTTCTCAGGTAATAGGGTAAATACCTACGATTACCGCCCAGTTGCCTTTATCTGAAGGAATCTGAAAAAATTAGGGTAAATACCTGGGGTTACTGCCTACTCATTCTGAAAGTTCCAAATCATTTCACTAATTCATTGGGCGGACAAGAACGTGAAGATGTAACTGCTCCCCAGGGAGAGAATATTTATAATATAGTCTTGGTGGAATATGCACAAGGTGTGAGATAAAATGCATAAATAAGGACATCAAATTGTTTCAAAATGTGCAGAGTGACAATTGAACCTATTCACGTCCTTTGTGTACGTATTCATTTATACCAATCAGGGACTGACCAACTCAACTCAATACCATTTGATAGAGTGGTGAAATTGTGAATTTGTCAACATGATTGGTTCCTGTCATGGATGGAATAGTGTGCTGCGTGGTGGTTTATAGAAACAACCCAAATTGAAAATCTAACAAGTTCTGTCCAAACATCAAATGAACTGTGGACTCCTCCTGTATGTAATCCAATTATTGGACTTACGATAGACACGTATTACAATCTAGATATTAGTATTCATCCATCCGTCCCAAGTTGAATTGGCATTGAATCCGCAGTCGAGCAAGCTGTGCCGACGAATGGCACAAAGCAAAGCCCGACTTGAGTCTTCCATAATGGATAAAGTAATACAGGACCGATTCAATTGTATCCGCGAAATAGCTTTATTGTTGTACTCGGCTGATATTAAAATTATATCCTATTGCCGATGGGAGGCTGCGCCGGCTTCGGATACAGCCGAATCGAGATATTGCAAATAATTGTTTAATGTTGCATAATTAACAATGAAAATCTACGAACAAGTTGTACGAGTTGTGCGGCAACTTACAATACAGAACGTGTATCATTGGTGGTCTAACGGTCACCTTGTCGGACGCCAGCCTTAAACAAAATTGTGTGGTTGCCAATTAGCTGCAGCTTTGGTTTTCTAACGAATTCCCCTCCGATACTGCAGGGAATAAACACCGTTCTCGGGATTTCATTATCGGTAAATTAAACTATTTAGAAACAATAATTTCACACATTTCATCTCTTTCTAAGTTATGGCGTAAATATTCCATAAACGTGGAACGTTTTACGAGCAGATAAGGTTTCCAATTTCTTTGAATAGAAAACGCCGACTAGGAGCTGGGATGCATTTCTATCTAAATTCAACATTCGCGTTATCGTCTCCTAGATTACCGAGGTGGCGGTTTGTTTAGACGTTAATTCGCTATTTATCTCGAAGATGCGTGGATTACACTGACAGAAAATTCCTTCCTTTTCCCTGTTGAAATTGGCAATTAGCATAGGATTTTCTGTTTTGAAATGCTCCTCGAAGTAAGACAGCGATGTGATCAATTTCGAAACACGCAACTTCAGATTCTAATTAGGTTCAAAATTTACAAGAAACGAATTAAGGTAAATTCATGGAACGTTTCTCGTAGATTTCATCTTCAGTCAACCGGTTATCTTCTGTCAAACATCCAACATAACTGTAGCATTAATATATCATTTCGACTCGACAAATCGCATTATATTAGTCTCGCTTTATGAGATACTCATTCCACGAATGTTAAGAATAGAGTTTTCTCTTCCGATAATACATGCAGTAAAAAACTCATCAGTGTGATTCTGATTCGAGAACGAGAAGTTTTCGTATCGCACACTTTTAAAACACATGCTCTTTGATAAGAACCAACAGAGGTATGTCAGTTAATTCACTTAATCGACAATCCTAAAATAACCCTTTTGAGTGGCTGCTCAACGTAGGTTCGAATTGCAAAGCCGGTCTAGGAGGCAATAAACATATTTCCTGTATCGATACGGACTCGCATTGGACCTGTAAAATTGAAGCTAATGGGCTTTTAGAGTTCGACAGTCTCCTCGCTGCCATTGCGATTTGTTTTTGGCCCTTCGGGCAACAGGAGCCCAGTATTCGACGTACAGTTTTACTAGTTGGAACTTTTTTTTTGTCGGTTAAATGAAACTGACGCTGTCTAACCGTCGATTGACCGCTGCCACCCCACGAATATATTTCGGCTGGCAAGGTCTGCAAGTGACAAGATCGTTAATTACATTTCGTGTAAAATAATGGGAATTTCGAATTGAATACAAAACCACAAAGCCAACGTTTGGGCGACGACGAGGAAAATCGGGCAGGTCTGTTAACATTTTGATTATTATTCGGCTAGAACAATTCCATAATTTGTACCTAAAACAAGGGATTATTATTTATGGTAAATGTTATGTATTCTCATTTAATAGCTGAATAAAATTTCAGAAAATTCGGTATTTTGAATTTCGCTATTGAAAAAATAAATGTTGAACTAAGTATAAAAATTATAATTTGAAATTTTCTGAAAATAATGTGTTTTTAGCGAGTTACAGCTCCTCTACTGATTGTTTCACAGATTTCGGTCTTTAAATAAAGATTGCATTGCAATTTCATTTCTTTCACTACTACGCCCAACCGTTTTCGAGAAAATCGATGAGACACCTATGAACGACGATGTCACGTCAACATTTTGAACATTTTGAAATATTTTTTTTTGTAAATAATTGTTTCGATAATCTGAATGTATATAAAAGTATTTTACGTTAATTATTGAAAATTCGTTATTGCAAATGAATTAGCAAAAAGAAAGTAGCGATAGTTAAGACAAAAGAGATACAGACGTGAATGGGCTAGCAATATTCGAAAATGAAAGAAGAATTCGTAAATAATTTTGACTTTGTCCGTCGTTCGAAATTGTAGATCCAACTCTGCCCATAGTAATTATTTCTAGTTATCATCGAAACAAGAGAGAACAAATTAAGTCGACGATCCTGATTGCGCCACTGGCCATCAGCTTAAGGGTTTCACTGCGCTCGCATTGCCCGAAAGGGAAAATCTGCTTTTGGTATTCAAGAATTACTGACGCTCAAATTGTTATTGATTATTGTAAAACCCAAAGTGTGCAGACGTCTCAATGATATGAAAATCAAACTAAAAATGGATATTGAAAGACAAGTACTGAAATAAAACCCTGAATCACCTCATCGCAAATATTTTTCCTTCACACTTTTATCTACCAAATAAAATGTCGAAGATACATAATATTAAGTTTGCGATAGCGAAATAACATAGAACATCAACTCAAGGCGCTTTTGCTTATCGGAGCCTACGCAGCTCTTGTTCTTCCAATTTTTAACGAACTACCTTTCCATGTTTACATCAACACATTTCCGCCCTTTCGAAGACATTAACTGTCTGACAACGGTGTCGAATCCAACCAATAAAGACATAATTGGCATCAATTTATTATAGAGCAAGAAACGAAAGATCGCGTCGGTCGATATCAACACTGCCCACGCTTTATACAAAACTTGGGTGGCATTTCTTTTAAGGAACAAATATTAACGACCAATAACTATCCCTTTTGTTTCCCAGTTTTGACATCCCCGACAAGACCTGTTTTTAACTGTAATCTGGAATCGTTATGATGATTTGAAAATAATAAAACTTGGTCATTTGTTACAGCGACACTGATGAATCCAGATATGAATAATATTGATCGAGCTATTTTATCATAATACCTACGGACCGGATTATAAGCAATATGAAAAGCTTGAAAGAGACATGCACAAAGCATGCCTGAAATATGCAAGACTTATGTCAGAATATGAAACGTTAATAGTTTCATATTCTAAATGACCGACAATTAGTTAGATATTTAGGAGAAAGGCAGAGCCGGATCTATTTTAAAAAGAATTTACCGCCCCACAAAATTTTTTTCATTTCATCTACATCGATTTTTGCGATGATCCAAAACTTCAAATATGTCATAAGTCGGCGTAAAAAATTTGGGAACTGATCAATTTGAGATACTGAAAAATTCCTCGGGGTGATTTTAAAATTCAATAATTATTCTTAAAAAAATAAGGAAACCCTGGATAATATAAATTTAGGTATTTTAATTATTTTTAATATTTTTAATGTAATGTAGAATACATTTCAGCACCTCCATCATGTGCAGTTTGCGAAGCCCCCAGGGAAACGTGAATAAATAAAACATTCCATTCGTCCTTCGCCGTGGGGGCATTTATTTAAAATATCCAATTAACATGTCAGTTCGGTAGGTAACCCAGTTGGCGATCTCCGGAATCCTCTACAAGTCTACGCAACCGTTTATCTGTCGAAATCAATTGGTGGTTTCGTATGCCGCTTTCGGGACAACTCACCCCTAAAGAAGCCGATGAAAGATCGTTACGAGTTACGACTGATGCCAGAATGAATTGCTGACATATTTCAACCTATCCGATACACGGCCGCATTTTATGTTCGAAATTTCTGGGCGGGCTTCCTTTTCGTATTTGTTTGCGGACGAGCGATCGTTTCGCGACCGAGCATTATATACAGACGATTTATAGATGTCATTTCAATCCGGAATCGTCTTTAGAATAAAATATACAAGCGGAGAAGGAATCACTAGAGACTTTATTCCGCGGTCGTATGATAAATAAAGTTTCAATAAATACTTTGCAATCCGATTCAATCTATCCGCGAGGGCCAAATTTTAAATATGACAAAATTGTTGTCAGAATAATCCGAAAAACATAGCGTTCTATCTTTAAGGCAAATCAATGTCGTAGTTTACCTAAAGAACTCGGAATATCCAAAAAAAAGCTTTTTTTGGAGTGCAAAAATATTAAATTATAAAAATGCAGCAATTGAATTCACATGCATTGACGCAGAAGAAACTTGAAAAAAATCGTCATTTTTTAGTTATTCAATAACTTTCTTTCGTATCTAAATCACAAATACATCTTTGGAGTTATGGCTTCACAGTTCTTCAGTAGTGTTTTCAGCGAACAAACTAAGTTATCGATTCTTCGGGGAACCGATAAACAGTATAATTTCGACAATTAAATATAGCAGTGCGAAAAATTGTGCAATCGATCTCAATAACCACTATAGAGAGAGTTATTTCCAAACTATTTCTTTGATCTTTTCTCAAAAAGCCCTTCCGGCGATTTCCATTCCCCGAAATTCATTCCAGTGAAAATACGTTGCTGCCAACATTTTCTTAAAGGAATTTGTGGCGGCATCGGCAGTTCATTCAAATAGCTCCTTTGATATAAAGCAATTAACTTTCTTTCACTTACATTGCAGTAGCGGCTCTCGAGGCAATAAGGGTGAGTATTATGATGTTTCTACTGACGGTAACTACATCAACTGACAGTTGAAACTTTAGGTTTTACAAGTCGGTAGTGAAACAACCAGTTCAACTATCTCAGAACAAATTGCGGAAGGCCCTTTTCAATTTCCAAAAACCCTCTAAAATTCCTCGATATCGAGTTGGTATCAATCAATTATTGTTTTTATTTTATTTTTGCGTCTATTTCGACTAGCAGCGTTTTTCACTGGAGCGTATTGTTATTCTGTGTATCACGTTTCACATTTGGACCCACAAGAATTTCAACTGTAGTACCTACACGTAATATAATATTTATTACAGACTGAATCATCGAGGTATTCAATACAACGATGGGCTGAATCCTGTACGGCGCCAAAAATGGGATTATGGTGATTCTAAATTCAGTAATCAGAGTAGTTATTATTATTATTATTTTTTTTTTTTGGAATAAGAAACGACGACACCGATTTTTTGAGAAAATATTTATAAATCCAACAATGCACCAGGGGCAGTAAAACAAAATGATTTCAATTAAAAAAACCAAAAAAAATTTGGGGGACGATAATAATAATCCAGTCGAAATAATTTTTTGGGAGTTTTGTCATTTCATTGGGTAACTCAAATCTTTCTATTCCCCTCTAGGTACTTATTTTCCTAGCAACTGTTATATTATTGAGTCATTCTCATCGCTTATGAAAAAATGGATAACATTATGGTCTGTCCATTGCAGTAAGAGTGACTACAGGTCCAGACAAAATATATTATAGAGCTCGCGTACCCACATGAAACTTGACAAGCCACTGCGTGGGACACTCTGTATATTGCGAATGAATGCGAATTCTAAAAGAAAACATGGCGCGAAATAGTGCTTGTAATAAGTTCAAGAGAAAAAACTCACATTCTTTCGGCGTCCAATGGAATATTCTTCGGGAGTTGCGTGAATCCTCGATGAGAGCAATCCACGGTAGTTCCGATGCAAGTACATCCCGTGGGACATTTCGTCGTTACCGGCGACGGTAAATAACCCGTTCGCAATGTTAAGTCACCACCGCCACTAGACTCGCACTGACAGCACGCGAAAAAAAGAACCAACGCGTGCCAAAAGTACGCACGCATAGTTCCGACTTTCTTCTATCCGAAACACGAAATGAATATCGCGATTATTCCAAATCCAAAACTAAAGTTGAACGATGCCGCTTTTACTATCCGCCGCACAGAACGCCAGGATTTTGCCGTTTATCTGTAAAAGCAAAAGAACTCGATGACATGCTGCAATTAATAAGCAAAGAATATATGTCTTATTCCGAACCGAGTCGCAAATAATTATGGAGTCGTAATTAGATCTCTAGTACCTAATAAGACGCTGGATAATCCGAACGGTCTCGGCATAACTCACGAATCCCAGTCATAAATTTTGTTCCAGCTAATAACGTATATTCATTTAGTATTTATATCTTTACTCAATTTTATACGTAATTTTGATAGGAATGGCCTTAACGGTAATGTAAGGACTTGAATATGAAATATTTCCTTTGGGATTTAATAATCTAAAATATTTCGATCCTCTTTTCAGGAGAATATTACATCTTCGAATATTTTACACATGACTACTACTACTAAGTTAACTGAAATGTCAATGCTCCACATCGACCTAATACTAATACTAATACAGTTTCTTGCCAAAAATGTTTCAGATACAGTTCTCTAAACACACTCTTGTAGATTTTTGTTTCCTGGTGTACGCATTGAAAAACAAATACGATACTTAGATTGACATTACTTTATTTGACATTACTTATTCAATCGATTTTTTTCCATTTGTAATATTAAGTGAATGACAAGTTATTTGTGAGGGTCTGTATGATAATGCTCTGTTCAATGAATTATTGATGAATGATAATCTATACAACGTGAAACCCCCGTAAAGAATTGTGAGAAAAACTTCGTTTCAAGATTATAGTGTTAGGGCCATCAGGCTTACTGGGTGCATCGAATGATTTATCTTTTTATATTCTTTTGTTTCAAACCAATCAACATAATCTAGGCGCCAGGAGAGGAACCCTCTGTAGCTTGAAGTTATTATAAATTTTTGGTAGTCCTGAATCGCTTTTGCAAGCTTACTCGGCCAAATTCGGGCCAGTTTTTGCGTTATGACCAATTTTTAGTCAAAACCTACAGGTTTTCGGAGTTTTCTCTATATTTCTTGAATTTCATCAAACTATCTGGTTCTTCAGTTCTACAAGTTAAATAAATCATCAATTTATTGAATATCGGTTGTACAATTAATAGAAAACATCCAAATATAGTTTCAAGTTACCGAAATCACAAATTTCACGTAATTCTCCATCGGATTTAAGCATATTGACGTTAAGCTTGTCGGAATTTGTACGTTCATTGCTATTATCAAAGTTTTTTCTGAGTAACTAGTCAATTGACATTTGGATAACTGAACGTTAATCTTTTATGACTCACAAAATATGGAAATAATCAAAAATACTCGTCAAATTGATACCATGTTTATCTCCAAAGTAGAATAAACCATAAATTGCAATGATTTTAGTTGTATTAACATTACTTATAATCATTGTTTCAAGTAATTACTGTCTCGACTAATTAGAGAGCACCTTGTCTCATTTCTGAATAGATACATTGAGAAGGGTTTGCGATTAACGCAGGCAAAATAAATGAAATCCCAGAAATTGGAAAAGTCTCACTCGATATCTCAAGCAGTCCAAGTGGCTGCAAAATAAAATCTATCCACTTGGGCTCGGTCATTCATAGAATGTTCAAGACCGAAACGGATTTTATTGCACATTTTCAGTACTAATTTACGGCCCTGTGGATGAAATATTTTCTCTACTGTTGCACTGGACAGAAATGATCTATTATTGGCTGTTCGTCTCTTAGTTTTCACCGCCTGCAGAAAATCGCTTTTCACTTTCGTCCAGAGTCGAACCTGTTTTCAAACTGATCCATTGCTTGGTAAATACAAAGTACCTTCATTCTTCAAACCAAACCCAATAAACCCATTAAAATGCTATTGGCTCCCGTTCACTGGCGAGCGAGATCGAATTCACCCTTTCCTGTCAATAAGTAATTAAATTTTATCGGTAAAAACGTTCTTCATCTAAACAGGTGGAATTGGGTGGATTGGGTCGGGTGTATGTAGTTCAAAAGAATAGTAATTTTAGGGATGTTGGACTTCCAATTTCGATTTCGGTTCCGATAATTTCAAATCGGTTATAACGAAAGTGTGAGCAAAGCGAACATGTAGATCAACTTAGCAAAACAAGTACGGAAATTTTTGTTGAAATGTATCTCATAATTTGTTGCTAATTGTTAGTGAAAAAAGAAAATTTGTTGTTTCGGAATTTTTTTTCAAATCGATGTTTCGTTAAGTTGATGTCAACCTTGCGAAGCATCGATTTAGAAAAAACTATTGAAGCAACAGTTTTTTTTTTCAGAAATAATTAAGGAATAATTAGCAACAAATTACGAGATATATTTCAGCAAAAATTTTCATAGTTGTTTGGCAAAGTTGATATACATTGTATAATATGTGGACGACTGTAGTCAAAACAATCGCCGAGTTTATAATATTTGAACATAAAAAGTATTCTTTTATAATAAATAATAAATAATAAATGCTCCATCAAAAATTGCGTTGTTCTCTCAGAATAGGGTCACGAAATTCCGATAGTAATATATAGTTGTATCTAACCATCGAAAGGAGAAAGTGAATAAGTTCTACTTGGAGCTTTTGTTACAAATATTAGGTACATATTGTATCAACTTCTCCACAGACTTATTCTCAAAGATTCTTTGTTTGCTTTCGATATTCTTCCACCTACAACACTTACTGACGGTGATAGCAAACTATAGATCTGATGCCACGAAAAAAAACATCTTTGAATTCAAAAATGTAGTTTCAAAAGCTTATTTATTAATCTGAAGTACAATCACAAAAATTTATTGCGATAAAAAAAGCTGATTGAGGCAGAAGGGAAAAAACACAATGTCCTAAATCAACGAAAAAGTTTTGAATGACATCCTGCGTATCGAAAATGTCGCCCCAGTGCAAAGTTCCTAACTCACATCAACCCTTCCGAATGAAAGAAAAATTGAAGAAAACAAATTTTTATCGCTAATTCGCATTGGGATTACAGAATCTCACCTCACGTATCGTTCGAACTCATTTTCGATTCAAGTAATCCCATCTTCGTTCACAGTTACGAAAAAAAATCGCACTCGTTCAATGTGTAGCTTCTTTATCACAATATCAATGAATAATCGGTACAATATTTCACGTATAAACGCGCAACTTTGTCTGAACGACAAAACGTCTATCCCCCTACCCGAGGAGCGCGCGGTCTCGACTGAATTTGAAGCTGTAGGAAGAATTTTAGACGGTGAAGCGATGCGCCATCCAAAGCCCTATTCCTATTCCGGAATAGAGCCTGCGATGCGCGGCACCGACACGACAACTTGTTCGCGTTCAAGGTGGGGAGAATGTGCAGACTGCAGAGCCAACCTGTCTGGTCCAATCTGAAGGAATACCCACGACATTCGATATTAGATATAAAACTTGCGTTGTTAGCGCAATTTTCCTTGATCTATTCCAACGGAACGGTGCAACGGTGGATGCTATTAATTTTTTTCCTGGGTTTCTAGTGGAAGTGAATTTATTCACTACTACGCAGCAACTTAATTTTCTATCAAATTTTATGTACAAATACTTGACTGATTCTTGGTATAAAATTGAAAATGAATTTATAAAGTGAGTTCAAGAAAAATTGGCTGTGTGTAAAGTCGGTTGACGTGATAATGTCATGAAAAACATTGATGAAAAATTTTTACGTTGCCAGGTTCCGAAACGTTCGGAAAGAAAACTTCACGGAACCTATAGGCAGATGCGGTGAGCGATCTCCAGCTCTTCCACCTTTGATTTTCCTTATTAATGTTTGATTATTAAACGTTGTGCGTGTGAATTTTTTTATTTTTTTTAACTTACACAGCAACTCAGGCTTTTCGTCACGCTATATTTATATATCACATCGAATAAACAATTAGTCTTTTTTATAAAAGACTGCAATTTCTATAAAAGAGATGCAAGCAATGGCAGACATATATCACAACGTTGAATAAAAATTGCATGCATTTCTGGACTTACGATCCTCTTGATCATCCTGATCGTCAACTAAAATAGGTAACGACTCCAAAAAAAAGGTCCTCACTCTGTTGGGTGTACCTTTTTCGGAATTCAAACATTTCGGGTGGTGGGAGCGACCGATAGTGGGTCACTACAAGTAACTATTCCGTGGTTCGAATTCCATTTATGCGCAATATGTATGCCGGTCTTTTTTATTACTTTATAAACATACATTGGTAACATCAAAGCTCCTCAGTCCTATCTGATCTCAATATCCATTAGCATAGTTTCGAACATGTATCGTCCCTGCGGAATATGCGACAGCTCCATCTCCCGACGAATGGGCGTACTATTCGACTCAAGGCCGATATTTTAAAGAAAATGTCAACTGATTTTTATTCAACAGGTACTTGAAATTGAATTGTCTGCTGGAAGGATTTGGGTATCATAAGCATAACCTTTTGGGAAATACCAAAATAAAATTTGTCCATTTTATTTTTGGTTCACAGTTAATTCAGCGACCTGAGTTTATGTACGTTTTGAGAAAATTTTTCCATTGGTTTTATCTATTTCACTCAAAATGCAAAGTCACTGCTTAATTGACTGAACTAGTAACTAGTATTTCCATAAGACTATTACCAACATTACTAGAGAGATATTGCAAGTGTGAACATTAATAATGTAGACATTATGTTGACAGTTAAGCATGCGCAATATCGAAATAAAGTGTTAATGTGAAAAAGGAATATCTGTGATGCGTCAATATCTCCGGGTACTACTCGAAATGCAAATGCCAACGAAGTAGCTCTAAAACCTCAACGAGAATGAAATATTTCACCTACGCTATATTTACATTTTCATTTTAAAGAAAATAACCGCATACTTTTTGCGGTTGTTTTTTAATTTTCGCAAGTGATTTCTTCTTTGAAAACATGTGGCGTTGAGATAATAATCAGTCCGTTCGTGTTCGTCAAGTAATCAATAATGGAGGTCTCCAAGCTCGAAGGTGCCCTAACACTAGCAGAAGGATACCTGGAGAAACTTAATTTATTAAAGGATGGGGTGCATAACGCCAAAAATCAAGTGCAAACGTCTGCTAGCGATGCTCAGAAAGCTGTACTTCAACAATTTGAGGCAATCCGAAACATTGCCGACAGAATAATAACTGAAAGGCAAAATGAGCTAATTGAGAAAATTTTGAAGGTAAGAAATATGATTCACGAAGGTTAAATACTGATTTATGACGTTTCTGAATCAAGAGTGAGGTTGAAGGACTGGAGCCTCTAGCCAGTTGCGAATCATTTGTTGTAAAGAAGAATGATAAAGTCTTAGATTTAATAAAATCCATAAAGGAGGTGATGAGTAACGCCAGAGCTCCAGATCAAAAAACAATCAAAAAGCTAATTAACAGGGCAGAAGGGCTGGGACCCATCCCTGACCATCCAGCATTAAAAGAAGTGCCTTTCATCAGTTTCGAATATTATGGGAACATTGAATCTGAGTTGATAGAAGTATTCGCAGATTATGGTGTAGTTACAGCTATAGCTCCTGTTCAGGTCAGTGGAAATTAGATTCTATTGCAAAAATTGAATATTATTTTCAGATAAAGTCAGTATATGAAAAACCCGGTGCTATTTTAGTTGAATGGCATGTGGTAGATTTAGAAGAACGTTTTGTTGACATCCAAGAGTTTTGTTTGCAGAGCGCAGAGGGCGACTCTTCTTCCACTAAGTTGAATTTCAAAACTTGTTACCAAGGTAAACCATATGTTCACCAAATTCCTGTTTTAAGATGTACGAGTTCCTTATTATATTGATAATACTAATCTGGAAACAAAGATAACAGGTAATTTAACCTTTAATTGATAGAATGGTTCCATACTCATTAATTAACTCATGTTATCTGTGTATGACAATAGCTTAAACAGCAATATCCATGTTTCCATAATTCCTTCACGTCACGTCAATGATCATGAAGCACATATCTTATGTTCATATTTTCATACTATCATTTTGCAACACAACAGATGATTAAAACGACTCCAGTATTCAATTATTTCAAAAGGAACTTTTTACCAAAGAATGATTTTGTGTTTTGGTCATACAGAGAATATTAAAACCTTCAAATTCGTATCTTATTTGGGTGATTCTGGAATTTTTTTATTTCCATATTGAGTTATGCAAATTTTAATGTAATTTCCCTCAAATGTTTAGTTCTGCAGGGGCCAGTATGAAGTGCTGTGTAAAATGTGTATTTAAACGTGAGATTTTCACGCTGATTGAGGAATTTTAAATGTATGAGTGAATTAAAATTTTCAAGCGATTTTCATTCCAAATTTCTTTAGACTTAAGGAGATTCCAAAAGATTTCAGAATGTTAAACGAATATCTTTTATCATCGTTCAAAAGAAACTTCGAGATTTATATAGAGAAAAATTTCAAAAAGCGTTAACGTAAAGGGAGCGCTTAACAAAGTTGTAGAACTCAGATTTTAATGCATTTCGAATGGAATTTTTTTTCACACGGACTGCAACTTCGAGGAAATTCATGTAACGACATATTTAATCATGTATTAAATTATCATGTAATTTAAAACTATTCAAGACCCGTTATTGATGTGTTTTTTTCTGTTTTTTCTTTCAATATGTTTTCGTTTTCCAGACGTTTTAAATTTGTTTTTTTAATTGGTTGGAATAATTCTGTTTAATTTGCAGGTATGGAAACGAAGTTTCTTGTGAAAGACCTCAGTGTCGGTGAAAAATATTCATTCAGAGTAAGCGGCAGGTACGAAGGTAGTCAACAGTTGAGTCGCTGGTCAGTGCCACAAACTTGCGAAACAAATCTACAGCCATATAGTTGGAGGGAAAACGGATGCTTTGCAATGATTGATAATAACCGCATGGCTAAACCTCTAGTTTTTCCTGTAGCTCTCCTGTTTTCTGATGGTGCTCAAATCAAACCCGGTTACACTATGGAATTTACCGTAAGTTTACTCTTCTGGACTATTATAACAGAGTGTACCTTTTAAAAGGATTCCGTTAAAATTACCCAGAAAAAAAGCCGGGACACGCCGACTTGTATTTCAAGGGGAACAGATTTTTGTTTAAAGGGGAGAGAGCGTCGTGAGAAAGGTATTTTAATTCACTCATAATTTTACATCTAATTACAACAACAAAAAAATCGAGTTAGTGATAATAAAAGGGCAAACTTTGATATGCAATTGAAAACGCGTTTTTTCTAAAGTTTCTCAATATCCTTGCCATTTTAGTGGAATCCTTTCAAAACGTACACTCCGTATGTACTTACTTTATTAAGTTTAGGTCTTGGAGAAAGATGATAAACTGGCACATATGGGTTTAGTAACCACTGATGAAATAGAGTGTTTGACAGCTATTCCTTGCTCCCAAAGATGTATTGTTGTCAGTTCGAATGGTGATGTTAGGGTCGATGGAATAAAAAAGGCCACATATTTGCCAAAGGTCAATAAGGGATCAAAGGTAGGTGTTTATTATTAATACTGTTGAATACATTTTTTTTCTATTGCAGATTACCTTCAGCTGCGAATGGACTTGCAGTCGTATATTTGTGCACGTGGATTTGTGTGAGAAGAGAGTTTCTTATGAATGTGGGGCGGATCCCGATATTTCATTTTACTTTGTTGCCCAGTTGCCTACTATTCATTGGAAAGTAATGGTTGAATAAGTTTTCCCTTTTGGGTGACGAGATATTATTGAATTGTTTTTGAAATGGTTGTGAGCGTGAAAATGTATTATGGATTTTCATTTAAAATTTCCGTTGTATACCTATGTTACAGACTTTTTTGAATTAATTTTGTATCATTGATAAGTGTTTCATTACTCCCCTCATTTCGGAAAAATCTTATTTATGCTTGAAACAACGTAAAAGCTATACTGATTACACAATAACAAACAGATGATGTGTGGCAGGACATTGGATAGTAGAGTTGCTTATTTAAAGGGTTAACTGATATCTTACACAAAAAATGAAAAAAATTCTAAACTTATGGTGAAAATAAGAAATCACTCCGAAAATTCGATATGGCACCGTCTTAGAGAAATTAAAAAACCTTATATGTTTAAATCTTTATTTCTGAAAAATAGAAGGTACTATTGCTAGTGACAAAAGCTTTTTCAAGAAAAATAAGAGTCCTAATACAACGTCTTCATGTGTAAATAAAGCCGAACTTTTGCTATTTGCAGTTGAAAAGATGACACCAACGTGAAAATCTGCAAAAAAAATTCTTAATAAAATATCCACAATATTTTGTATTGACCAACTTTCCTGTTTTCTCATTAAGCCTGTTACTCTAATTATGAATGCATCCTTTATTGCGGGAGGTTTTCCTCTCAGCAGTTTGAAATAACATAAAAAGAGGAAAAGACTTCTATCGCTACCTACAAACCCATTGCTGCTTTAATGTCATCCTATTATAATTTCTTTGAGCACGGTGCATCGAAATCAGAACCAAATATTTAATCTACTGGCAGGATTCTATTACATAAAATTCTTTTAAATAAATTATACATGTCAGGAATTAGAGGTGTTGCTCGCTCCTGGCTAGAGAGTTATTTGCAGCATAGATTGCAGTATATTTCAGTTAATAGAGTTAGCGCATCTTCCGGGCTGCTGAAAACTAATGTAGGGTGCCACAGGGATTTGTGTTATAGTTTATATCAATGAAAATTCCCAATGTGTGATTCTATGTATGCGGATGATGTCGACTGTATTTTGGCAGCTTGATCCGGTGAAAATTTATTCTTTTTCAGCCCCAAAAAGAACTAGTACGTAAGGTTCCATAATAGACAGAATAGAAAGGATTTTAATGTGTAACTCGCTTCGCAATCCGAATACAGCTGTGTGGAGATCGCGCTCTTCGATTTATGCTAATACGTCGATGTTTTTTGCTGAACTGCTGGTGCAATTTTTGAGCGACATATACGATGATGCGGCCTTAATATTCTACCTCTATTTTGTTCCGAACTGAAACTTTTTGCTGTGAATAATTTAGGGGCTATGCAAAATTAGGCTGAAGTTGGGATTTTGTCGCGTTCTTCTTCCTGCTGCCAAAGAAATTATCGGCAAACGTTTATTACTCGGTTAACTCATTAGTATGGCAATTAAAAGTAGAATTTGTGTGGTGTGTAATAAATCCATCGGAAAAAGCGGCTCTGAAATTTAATATACATGAGGTTGCAAAAGATGGACTTATTTTTCGTAACTAATAATGGGGTGAGAAATTAAATAAATCTCATCTGGAGTTGTCGGCAATGTAAGCACAAAACTGAATCTGGGAATGAGACCCGAGATTTACAGGGTGTTTCGGAAAGTTTTAAATAGAGAAGTCAGAGTTTTAAGTCTTCTAGTACTAAAAACATGTTTAAACAACTCCTGAAAAAAGAATAGGAAGTCTAAAAACCTCAAACGCTAAGGTTCTCAAGAATTTTCTTGAGGAAATGAAAAGAGAAAAAGCCGAAATAGAGCTTGCAAGGAACTTGTATCTAACTTTGAAAATTATTTTCGCCTATGATAGAACTATTTGAAGGACTTTCTATTTGATATTGTTATACCTTATGATCCATCCACACATTGGCCCAATACGATTTTGAACTAGCATTGGCATGTCCCATATGAAAGGGAAATAAAATATTTATTTATTGCGAAAACACTTCATTAAAAATTATTTTCAATTTTCTTCATATATTTCAAAGGAATAATGTCCTGAACTGAATTCTTGATAGAATAAAAGACCCGAGGAAGATTTGAAATTGAATTTCGAAAACCTGTAAATCAATCAAAGCTATTGCGTACCGTTTGGATCTTTTCCAACAACGTTGTTTACGACGAATCCTCAACATTTCATTTCATGATCCGCATCATCGACGAACAAATTCATGGGTCCTTGAACAAACATTCTCTCAATAATTATCCGAGATAGTAGCAGAACGGCGTATTCGCTTCGCGGATCATATTTTACCCTTAGCAATTAACCGTCCCGCTCGGGATTGCGATGAAATAGTTACCTAATCAAGAAAGACGTCGACGTGGAAGACCACGCATGACGTGGGAAGAACATAAGAGAAGGATTTGAATGCAATGTAATTAGATGAACGTGATACAGAACAGATCGGCACTGATCGTAGAAGTTACAAACGAAATTGGTTTAAGGCCGATAATTTTACGCGATAACGTTATAAGAAAGCTTTAATGAAAATTGCATATTTTTATGAATTGAATTGAAATATTATGATTGAATTATTATTTTTCTTTATAACACAATTAACAGTTTACTTACATTTTACACTGTTCATTAAATATGTACTTTTTAAAAAAAATTTGAGTTTTTATAGGAACGTTTATATGCTTCATAGAGAAAGAAGATAAGAATCTTTTAGTGGAAATCCTGGAGTTTAGGGGATCATGCTGCTCGTGAAGTTGTGAATTTTTGAGATTTCAAATTTTTTTCTCGAAATTTGTGCATCCCAAGTTTTAATATTTTCTTTGTGATGAAAAAGTTTCGTGTCGCTATCAACAACATTTTTCAAGCAAGACGCTGTCACGCCAAAAATTTTAAATTTAGTAAATTCATTGACAGCTCTGCTCCCAGCGCAGACTATCTGACAGGCAGAATTGTTCTTTATGTTCAATATACAGTCTGTATTGCTATTTTCAGTCTTAGTATGTTAATTGTATTACCCTCATAGCTCATATCTATAGTTTGCTTAATTGACCGTTGTAATGGTAGGTTGTCGACAATATTAAAACCGGAAGGAAATGGAAAAAAGTAGTTGCCAGAAGAATTTTTTGTTGCAATCGCTTTGAAACGGGAAAAGGGGAACTGCGAGGACGAAATAAAGTTTTGTGTACGACAACGATAGAAAGGAACCTTATTTATGTCTTTTGTTTCGATGATTCATTACCATACTCGTAGGGCTGCGTTCGTTCGTGAAATAATTATATCTGGATTTGGATGAACAAAAGAATCGAAAAGGGTACAGCGGCGTAGCTGTAGTCTAAGTGCCCCAACCCATGCGAGGTAAGCACCCCCACAAATTCAGCCTTAGATTGGAAATTTTTGTTATGATTGTATTTAGTCGTGGATTGCAAATTTTGGGAATAAAGGGAACGTATGGCAGTCGACTTTTCTTTATTTGCCACCAAACTTCTGTAAGACAGAGAATCTTGTCGATTTCTTAACAAAGATTTTCGCTATGGCGGAAGGAGATTATATTTTAGGGCTCTACTCGGAGAATAATGATTAGGACGTTCCCTAAATATTTTATCGTTTCTGATTCGCATCCTTTTTGCTCTTTAAGCTGAAATACGTTTCAGCTAACGACGATGAATTTATTAACACGTTGGTAAGATTATTCCGCTCTTCCTCCATGAACGTGGATGTTCCGTTTCTATTTCTTTATTCTTTATTTTCCTCGTTACTCATTCGAACTTTATAAAATGTGCTCCTTAAAACATATAACTTCTACGTCCTTTATGACAGTGTTTTTGTTGAACGTATACGTGAACGGGCTAAATCATGAGGTTGTGACACTATAATAAAGAGGGTAGAAGTGGTATAAACAACACATTTTATGAAGTTCGAGTGAGAAAAGGAGAACTGAAGGAAAAAAGGAACAGGGATGGAATCGTCTAAGATAAAACACGACTTTAATTGATCAGTCAGAGGCATTTAATTTTATCTCGCAAACATTCCAATTCTTTCCAGCAGATCATAAATTTTTCGCAACAAATCTTTCTCCAATACAGTTTTCACATTTGATAAAAGATGATTTAGTTCCTCACAAGTGTCGGTTGGGGTTGCAGGACGCCTATCACTTTTTTCGTGTTAAGTCAAACGTGTAACCTGTTATGCGAGGTACAACGCCACTGAGCGCCTCGACGCTTCCTTCCTTTTAAATTCTGTTCACTGGGTCGCTTAAATCAACGCCTTCAAATAAAAATGCCAGCAGGAAAATTTCCTAACAAGCCGGAAGGGTTCTCCATTGATCAATAAGTTTTACACGCCGACCGTCGGTTTTTATACGGTCTATAACCGTGGGCCTTTTCCCATCGTGCTGTATATACATACATATGTGTGTAGTTTTGTTTTTATCTATATGACATATGTCGAAAAAAGTCATTTCTTGTAACGTATATCCCTTTCTTCAAACTTGTGACATCTTTGAACACAATCGGATTCATAAATAATATTTTTTAGTTTTATTCTGGAAAAATTGTTATCCAATAACGGTGGCGAATCTGAAGTTGTGTAAATATAATTCCTTGATTTAAATTAGATATACATATCTAACGAACCAGACAGTTTGAAGAGTTCGTCCGAGAGCGACTTTCCATTTCTGCACATCGGGAAATTTTTTTTCAATGTCGTTCTAAAAAGGAAGTATTGATTAAATTGGTGATTTTGCAAATTTATCATCCTGTATATCTCCATATACTTTCAAAGACTTCCATTTACTCTACCAAGTCGTAAAATATTACAGATATTCTCTCAACGGTACTCATCTTATCGGAAGGAAACTGCGGAAATGTGTGTAAAAAGCGGTCCGCTCAAAGTGCTCAAACAATTGCAAGCAACGTTTGCGGCACGATTGTAAGCGGAAATGCTTTCTACTGAAACATTGGCAGAGTTATTAAGGCATATTGATCAAAGTGCTACATACAGGATGTCCATTATTAATTGCTAAATATGAAAAAGTTTAAAATATTTCTCGTTGTCTTGCATATTTTTCACCATCGCACTCACTCTAAGTTTCATCGGAGTTGTTGCGATACGTATATAATGATCGGGCTGGCGACAAAGGCGCGGCCGAAAATTTCAAATGTTTTCGTAATTCTCTCATAATTCATTAATTTTGTCAATTTCGTTCTGTCGTTTAATCCCACAGATACAGCCCTGATAACAAAAAGCAGTGAGCATTGTTGAAATATCTACTCGAAAATAATTACGAACTATGCCACTATTGGAATATTCTGGATTTATAGCTCTCCGCTGGACTATAGGGAACATGAACTTCACCGAACGGATCCCCTTGACTACATCATAAATCACACCCCCAGATAGAAGGCAAACCTGACGGTATTAATAAGTTTTACAAAAATTTATATTCATTTATTGATATATTTATCGAGTTGTCAATTTATTTATGGAGACTAAAATGGCTTTTTTGTAGATATGCATAATTGTAAAAGTTAAATTCTCATAATGGAAAAGCTCGCTTGATATTATTGTTTCATATACACTACATATTTCATTATTAACATTATGTTTTGAGAATGGAACAGCGCTTTCATTTTCATTCTTCATTACTTCAGAATCACCTTATCAGAAATTCAGTTAAATGGATCGCATCTTCCTCCTCCTTTATCACATAAAGAAAACGCTCAAGCGTCAGTTTCAGTTCACTTCTTGGATTGTTTAATTTATTTTCGCTTTATTACTCACCACATCTCTCCCCGCTGTTGTAAATAATCCTGATACAACGAGAAAAACATTCCCAAGTATATTCCCGGGCACATCCCGCCCGACCCGCATAAATTTTAACTTGTTGAATATGGCGAGGAACTGGAGAAGAATTGAAACTCCCCTAAGAGGGAAAATTGAAAATTTTTACATTGGGAGGACATAAATGCAAATTTTTCCCCAACTCCGTATTTTTCGCATGTTTAAAAAAACATACTCGCAAGTTGTAGATATATACTAGCTGAAACCAGAAGTGACATATTTTAAGTTTTTCATAATTCTTATACAATTATGAGTCAAGAATTTTATAAGTAAATATGAAATATCTCAAAAACAATTGCAAATTCCCCACAAAAAATAATTCTTCATTCTCTTTCAAAAAGAACACAGCTTTTCTAGGATTCATTGAAATTATTCGCCAAAACGGTCGAATAAGTAAAAAGTGAGTATTTTTCAACTGTCTAGTTGCAGTCCTCATCTTGTTTCATATAAGCTAAGTGATTTCTTCCGAGCCCACATTTAACACTTCACATACTGGTTGTGAAGGATGGAGGTTGTGAGGTGGGTGGAGGTGACTAGTCCTTTAGTTATGATATTGCTTACTTCATTTAAATCAGTGGCTGTGGAAAAAATATGACGCAGCTTTTTGGTACAGCTCTAGTTAAAACGTACCTTTTAATTGAAGTTACCACTTTTTTCGCAATTGATGGACGGATCATCTGGCAAATTCAATTATTATAATTATTGAAATTAAAATTGAAAAAATTCATACATCAAGAGTACTTATGATATCATCATTTCAACTGTATTAAGTATACACTCAATAATAAAAAAAATAAAGAATGAAGATGCATAATTGTTTCACTCGTGGAAGAGCTATTATTCCACACATAGGCAAAGTATTTATCCGAACCCCGCTTCGCATCGTTTGTCTAACTGCTTTCGCGTGCGGGAAAACATTACTTTGTGCACTGGTTAGAAAAACCCTCCTCGTTACGATGCACAGTTTACCCAGGAATTGCAAAAACAGTTTTCAGCCCTCCCCATTCCATTCCAGATAACAGTTGTCGATTCGATTTCCTGTTTGTGAACTGAACAGCTCATTGGACAATATGCCGGTTACAGATACCGAATTTTTCTCTTGTCTAATGGTCGCTTCGACTCCTATCCAAAAGAAAACGGTCATTTATTTTGGTGACGATCATCAGTAATGTTTTTAACACGCGCTAGTGATCACAGTTGCCAATTTGATGAAAGCGTTCTCAAAAAGTTGATTTGTTACAAACTAACGATCTGTACCTACCCATTGCAAGATATGGAGTGAATTCTAAAATAATGTCAAAGAGAATTATATTACAAAAAATGCGCTGTGGCTCTTCATATGATGATTCCAGGCGCTGTCAGGCATTATTGTCAAGTTGAATGTTCCCAGATATGACCTTGTGAGGTTATGGACATAACTTGCGGCTTTTAAATGATTGAACTGTCGTAAAAGTATGGAACACAGTAAATAAGAAATTTATGCCATATTTTTATTGGATTCTACAAGGTGTAGCAGTTGTAAACGGCGTAATTGGGTTATTTGGATAGAAGAAACAATTTTTCATTAATAATTTGAAATTGGGATAGACCTTAGATGCAGTATCTTAAGCACTTATGTTTTGCAGATGACGTGCGATACGCCATCAGTCCCTTACTGATGAATTTGAGTACAATTTCAACTTCGTAATTTTTATTATAATTTCAATTTGTCACTTTTTTCAATTGCAAGCGTATATCTCCAATTCAATAAGAATTCAAAGGACTCTATAACAAATGGGATTTTTGAAAGCAAACAACCGGCCTCGTTTGAACTGGTACAGGGAAATGGCGCTATCTCTTCTGCGGTTAACGTATGGAGCCTACACAAAATACAAATATTGATACACCATCCTTCACGTCTGTCACTCCCATAAAGGATCGTTTTTCGTTTCTGGCCCTCATTATATCAATGAAAACTTGATTTTGGATGGCTTTTGTCAATTTTTCTGCAATTTCTAACCGTTTTGGCATTTGAGTCAACTGAAAAGAGATGGTCGCATGCATTTGTCGAAAAATGCTCATTTGGACGGTTAGTACAAAATAACTTCCGTCGCCCTCCCAAGAAAAATCAACGTGTCCGAGCATTTGTCCATAAAGATCTACCGAGAAAATAGCTCTGTTTTGTTTTGAATGGCGAACTCGGTAAAATGGATTTTAGGTGAATTTAAGGAAAAAATTCCTAAAACATCACTTGAAACCTCTTTCAAAAACATCTTTGCTATTTGAGTTTATTGGGGTAGTTCTCCTTTTTGTGAGGAGGATAAAAAACCTTCTCCCTCCCAAAGACATTGAAAGGTTCGAGCATTTCTGCATAATGTCTTGATTTATTGAAAAAATAGCTCTATTTCGTTTTAGTCGACCCACCGTGAATATAACAATTCGTTTACATTTTATATATACCTTTTTGCCGCCGCATAAATTCAATTCCGACGCGGTTCGCACAAATTCTTTGATAACATTCTTGGTCCTCCTGTTGTAAAAGGTTGCCGACCCCTGTCCCAATGGCAAGAATATTTTGCGGTGAAAGAATTTCTACTGTTTCAATCAACGTCCCAAGGTCTTCCGCCAAATAACAAATATTTTTTCATTGTCGTCTTGATTTTTACGGACAGAAGATGATTTTTTTTCAATCACACTAAGTCTTCTTTCGAGATCCCCTTCACTGTCAACGCGTTGCTGTCTTGATTCCTTCCGTCGGCGTCGCATCGTAACTCAGCTACCGTATCTCTTGATTATTGACAATTTTGTCGAGGGAGAACCGAATTCAATCCACCGACAAGGAAAAAGGGAAACCATTCTGGCACAGGCAAAAACAAAATAACCGATGAATTGAAGTTACGAGGCTCTTTCGCATTGGGTTCCTGAATTTTCATTTTCCAGACAATTTGGTGCGACTTTAATTCGCGACGATTGCGGATGTAATAGACGCCAAATCCCGAGTGTGAAATGGATCTTGTACAGAGAAGCGACGCAAATTTCCTTTTATGATTGATTTCCGAAACGAAGGCGTTTCAGCAAATTACAGAATAAATTTGCCGCCGGCTCAACGTGAGCCACCGGAAAACTTCCCATTGAACAGGTCATATAACCGTGTCCGAAGGCGCAAGCGCCTCTCGGGGGTACATGCATGTTCAACAGAGCTTTCCCTTAGTCCTGCCATCCTGCGAATAGTTGGTTTTCTACTACAGAAGATTTTGCACGCGTTTTCCAGTCATTCGGGTCTCGTGGAGTGGAGTGAACAACAGATCGGTGACGGAATTAACGTGTATCGTGTGTTACAAAAATTGTGTATAACAATTCCAATTGGGTATGAGATTTTATCAATATGACTTTGTTGCTCTGTTTTTTTCTTCACTATGTAAAGAACAATAACGTATTCATTTTTGAAAATAAAAATTTAATACCGGTATCCAACTATAAATGAAACAACTAAAAGGTGAAACCATCCCTGCAAGGCACATTAAATCACGTTGAAACTTTTTACATTAGAACTGGGTGCTATAAAAAATGACGAAAATTTGGAAACGTAAACGTGATGCATATTAAAGCAGCTGCAACGTGGGAGGAATCAAAATTTAGACCAAGATGATATCGGTGATCAATCTTCAAAGAACACATGAATCTCGTATGCATACATGAAACGACGGTAACTAACTTTGAGGTAGCGTCTGATTTTCTATACTTTCAAGCAAAATTATTCCAAGTTTATTGTAGAAACAGAATCAACACTGAACCATGAGGCAATATTTCCCTTTGTTCAGGTTCACATTTCCGGGTCCCTAGGTTGAAATAATATTAAAATATTTAATGGGTGTTCTGTTCGCTTAATGAAATTAGTTCCACAACCTCATAATGTCGGCCTTAGAAATGATCACTTTTTTGGGGCATTGTTGAATATATCGAAGTCGCGAGCTTGGAAAAGCTTTAAATTAAAAATGAAATATAGTGACACAATGAAATATGTTAAAGCCAACAAGAAAAACAGAGAAAAAAATGTTGCCATAACTATAAAATTATTCATTGATAAATTAGACCGGTCGCTAAAATGAGTTCATTGGCGGGTTCTATTCATTATATTGACATAGTGTCTGTAGGCTTAAGAACTCATTCATTGAAGCAATGACACAGATTCCTTCATGTAAACATAGTTGATTGCTTGGATGAATGGGATTTCACGAAGGTAATAAGCAATGTTCATTATGCCAATGGATCAGAAGTATGTCCCTTTCACCTTGAGAGCTTTCACGTTTCTCCCTATTTTTCATTCCTGACTCTACGCCGTCGTTTCGAGCTACATGCTTCGGTCGTCCGACGCAAACTTCGAGAACAGATGATTGAGAATATTTTGGGTTTCATCCCGTAAACCTGAAACCGAATAGAGCAACGAGTCTTTGCCAAGCTTTTGGAAGAAATTTGACTGGATGAAAGTTCATCAACAGCGGCGAAACTAGGTCAAATGTTGAAGTCGGTGATAGCAGCTTTGCGAGGCCCTTTTCATTTCCTAGTCAGTAAGAGCACGTTAACTTCAATCAGACCGATCTACGGGGTGCATTTCTAAAAACTTGCCCACGGCTAGAGGGACGCCAGCATTATCCCTTTATACAGGCCCACAAATTCGAGTGATGAAAAGCGGTTTTTTTTTCGACGGATCATCAATATTTAAAAACTTTAGGAGCGTCAGGCAGCTGCCAAGTGGCCGACAAATTCGTAACCGCTGCTCAAAATTTCAGATGCAGGTGCGGTCCGAAACTTTGGAAAATTTGCCAAAGTTTTTAAACTTTTTAAGGAAATTAAAAAACGAAATTTCCCAATTTATCCGACAAAGTTGAAAATCGTAATTGCTTTTAGCAAATTTTCTCTTATTATCATCAAACTTCATGCAGCTTCGGAGGCGAATTTTTCAGATACAAATGTTTTTATAATACGAAATACATCTGGCTCGACAACGAAAATATTTAAACACTAATATTTTTTCCTAATCTTGAATAAGCAACCCGTCGATAACAGACTCTGATACGTAACAGTGTTGAAATTGATGTGACAAGTCTTAATGCTTGCGAATTGAGTTTTGATTGCAATTTCGAAACTATGAAACTATTCCTCGATCACGATCCGTTCATCAAAGATTCGATTAATCTGAACTCTTGTAACATCATCCGATTTTTGGTTTTCCATTATTACTATATTTCGGAAGGAGAAGTTTGCGACCATTTTTTGGGATTCATTGTCGTAAAGAAGACAAAAAAGTTCGTTATTTCCCTAATTACTATTTACCAACCAGGATTCCAACAACTCGATACGTTTTTCAGTGCAGTATGTTTTCTCCAAAACTTTCGTTTACGAGACAAGCAGAATTCTCTACAACATGGCAACGATTTTTCTTTAGTTTTCCCCGTAGTCCTTAACGCGAATTTGAACGTAGCAAAAGACATTTCTTTTATCCCAGAGGTAAAGTAAAGTCCCGTTTACATAGACTATGGTAGTGGTATGGTAATAGGTGTATTGTAACCCCATGTAAGCGCGAGGCAAGCTCATAAATATGTCAACGGTTTTTCATTTTCGCCGTCGCGACATTAGTTCGACATGTATTTATAAAGGGCCACTTACGCGATGAACAGGCCGCGCTACTGTTCATCATTTTGACAGAAATCTAATTTTTTTTTATTTTTCTTCAATTTCCGTCGATGATTTTTAAAGCGAAAAATCATATATCGTATTCTGTGTAGTCCGAAGAGAGAACGACACCCCAAACGCCTCCACTTTGCTATCAATACATCTCCGACCGTAGAAAACTTTTTGCGAATTTTAGTTGGAAATTACAAACTTGGATAATTTCCGGGGACTTATCCAATGAAATTTTTTTTGGAAAGCAATCATCGTGTCGTCGGCAAACAGATTCAGAAAGACGCAAGAGATGTCATTTATGTAGAGTAAGAAAAGAATAATGATTTTCTGTTCACGCTTAAAATCGATGGACAAAACTACCAACTCGTTAATTACCGAGAGGATAACGTAACCGTCGTAAAAGATGGCGTGAGTTATTAAGCGCGGGAGAAGTGCTAGTTACGCGATTTAATAACAGGTCAAGCTTTGAAATCAATCGCCCAATTAGAATTCCATGTGAGAGGAGCTGAAACTCGACAGGTAATCAACACGTCGTGCCTCTGCAATCTTTGTTGTGTGTATCCGGTCTGAATTACGAACACTATATGCCATTGGCCTTACAAGAGTTGTAATTTGCCTATGAACTGTAGGAGGAATTATCGGGACGTTTTACTCAATATACGTTTTAATAAAGTAACATTGGAAATTCGATTTGCAATCGTATCTGTGTGGTACAAATAACACTAATGGAATTTTCCTCTTTCAGCTTCGACAACAATATGGAAGCATCGGAGTACACGCAGCTAGCAGTCTTGTTACTGGCGCAAATGACTTGAGCCATTATGAGAACATAGAAAGTTATATGTCTGGGGTGGAACGTAACGATAACTATATATAAATATATTTATACTGTATGGAGAGAATTATAGGCCAATCCAACAATCAGAACACAAGCACCGATACATTCTTGAGAAACGATAACGATCGATTCAAGGTGGAAAATCAGTGTGAGAGAACGGCGAATTGGTGGCAGCCTGCAGAGATCAGGAGGATGCGTAACTGTGCTAAAGAAGAAATGTTTATACCTTCGAACAACCTATACAACGATTCGTACAGAGAGCAAAATGTCTTATTGAACAGATCGTTCACGTCGCTGCCAAAATTAGAAAGAACAAATCTGAGTGAATTCAGCCTCGATCGTAGAGCTGCAAAGTATACCACGAGTGGAAAGCATGTTCACGCAAAGAGTTCCGATTATCAGCAACATAACGACCAGAAGCGGTTTATGGATAGAAGTGTGGCAACGATGAGAAAATTTCGATCTCCCGAAATTACAGATATGCACGGAGGCAGATTATTGATTCCCATGGCTTACGATGGATGCAACAGTAGTGAACATTGTTCAATAACATCGTGTCCACTCGAAAAGGATTTTCCACGTGATGATTACGGCTATGATAAACAGAACCTTTTTCGGCTGCCGTCCAGGCAAGTATCGTGTGATTTTTGAAGTTTGATGCCTCTATTTTTTCTCGTTTATCCACTGCGGGGTCTATAATGTAGAAATATGGACAAACCTTTAGTAAGCTAGAATGTATAGTTGCATGTCCGTGTTCTTTGTACGCCATTTTATATTCACTAATAGTAAGTGAACGTGGGCTATAAGAGATGGTCGCTTGTGCCTTTTTTTTGTAGCGAAGAGGTGGTCAGCTAAACGCTGTAATGAAGAGATTCTGTTTTTTTTTCTACATGGAACGCACAACATTTTTAGCCTTCGTCAGTAGAGTTCACTGTCACCATTCGTTATTTGAAGTCTTCATCGGCGATCCAAAGGTGTGTCACCGAAGTTAATTGACATTTCCCAATTTCTTTGAAAAAATGGAATATTCCATTTATATTTCCTTTGAATTCCAGATTCACCTTAAATTTCGAAGTATTTTTCAGATTCTGAGGTCATTGATGAAGAAGTCACATAGACATTTCTGGAGTTTTCCAGATGGGGTGTGGAGATGAAAAAATGTTCTGGACTTAACAGAAAATATAAATATTTGCTTGAAACAAAAAATACACACTTGTCATTCTTTAAACTATCAAACAGTGATACCTATCGCATTATTCTAACCCCTTCCCTTCATCCTCTTTTCTGAGACCGCCTCCCCCCAAATATCGTTACGTAATATTTGAGCAACCCCTTGTAAAGGAGCTATCTTACTTACCTCGTGACACCTCCACACATAGGGACCCGCGATATAAAAGCATTACATATATGGAAGCAGAATCCCCGAATCCCGACAAGTGCCAGCGGTTTATTAAATCACACGCCACGATTAGATGCACTTTATCTGAAGAAAGTATTTACAGTTGAAATATTAGCTTTTATAAGCTTGGCGGCAATGATGTATAGGTGCAGCCGAAAGCACAAAAAGATATCACGAAGAAAAAGATCAGTCAGTTCATGGCGAAAGATTGTTCGTTCGAGTGCGTTGGCGTGAAATTGAACTGAAAGCCCCCGCACCATTGAACCGAACCAGTTTCACCACCTCGATTCTGTGGTATTGTTGGAAAGAGACCTTGCTGTCTTCCCATCATATCACTTTGCTGAGCTGGGAATAACTCACTATTTGAAGAAATGTTGAATGCAGTAATAAGGAATTATAAAGTAGAAGGGATTTTTCTGTTTCGAAAAGAATTTTCACAGTTTTTCCTTTCTGGAATGGATATTTCCTATTTCACCGTATCCGTAATACCCTCCAGATCTGTTAGTTCAACACACCGTGTATTATGATGGTGGTCGCGGTTAGTTCGAGCTTAAAGCTATTTATCTACGCTCAACGAGACATGATGGGAATGCTTACACTCATCATCAATCATAGACGATCAAAAATGTTTGTATAGTGCCATCGTATCGACAATCGCCCATGATGACCTGTAGTCGAGGGCAATCCGAACGGTGTCGGATTGTCGACACAGATCAATGAGATTCGTGCAGAAATATTCCTGTTGCGCGCCATGTGCATATGGATTGGACTCGCACTTGAATAGTCACGGCGCGCTGTCTTCAGACTTCTCTTGGCTCGGCTTTGTTTTCACCACGTGATTTTCACCGATACAGTAACGCTGTACACGATTTATTAGGGCATTTAACCACTCTTATATTACTTATTATTGCTCGACCGCGCTCTACGACCAACGATTGATTCGAGAAAATGAAGGAAAATCGACTTTCACAATTTATTACGTTCGTGCTTTTCCACGAAACGCAGTAAGGTTTCTCCGTGACTCTCGTCTCTTTCGTGTTGAAAAAATATCGGAGTTTCGAAGCACAGAAAGATTGGAAATGTACGTGTTTTTTTGACATCTGTGATTAGGTTTCCTATTTCTGATATCTGCTGAGTAGCTATGACCCTTGGTAAAATGAAATATAGTTTCAATTCTCATAAATAAAGTTTTATATGAAAATAAAGTACATTTGTATACAAAATTATATATATTTTTGAATATTGATAATTTTGTTAACTCCTTCCTTTAGTCCACTGCTGCATGATTAACGGTCCGGTGGCGCGACCAGATTTCGGTTGCGGTGATTATAACGATTCAAAACCCGGATGACAATTAGGAACCCTACCGGATGGGGCTGAGAATGAGGGAAAATGACCGCAATACGAGGAAAGATACGACGAAGTAATTTTGCGACACGTAAATGCTGAACTATATGTTGCCTAGTTGGTCACAACATATCTTGGAACTCTCCTGACCCTTGCATTCTATAGCCGAGCTATCGCACCTTTCGACGACCTATTGTTCTCGTCTTTGAGAAAGTTCCGTGAAAATCAACGTTTTCGCCCTTTTGATGAAGATTAATTCATGTAACCAACTGAATTTCTTAAATCTTTTTCACAATAAATTATTGAAAATATACAATTTCCAAAATATTCGTAACAATAGTAGAAAATGGACAGAATATTTTCTTAAAATTTTCATAAAACTCTGATTAATTTAAGAACTTCAAGAAGTACGCCCGTCAGTTTGTTTGGAGCAAGGCTGGAGAGTTCGGACAGGATTGAGTGAATGAAATAGGTAAATTCCAACTTAATTTGAGAATGCCGTCGTGCTTCCGAAGGCACGTAAAGCAGTTGGTCCCGGCTATATATTTAATATATAGTCGTTAGGTCATGCCGGGGGAACCTATGCGATCTGAAAACGCCTGGCACTTGAACCCAGGTCAGCGGGTTAAACGATCAGAGAATAATACATGTTTTGGAAGTGAGCTTTTCAATTCGCAACCTTACTTCTAAGTCTTCGTTTTTTATGTATATGTTGCTAAAATAAAAATGTATTCTCATAAAATATGCATATTAATATTTTTGTCATGATTACATTTCCTGGTAATTGACGCATGCATTGTTAGTACAACCCTTTCGAAATCAATTTTCAATTGTCCGAGTGAAGCAAGTTATTGGAACTTTTCAGGTCTGACTTGACTCAATTAAATCACATGAGACCTCCTCCAGATGAGGGCATTGTCCAAGTAATAAACGAACCGGAGCACATTATGTACATGACCAAGCAGCTATCCGACTGTCATTGTTCATGTGACCCAATGATATATGCTTCTGGCTTCAGTGCCTGTTTGCAGGTGAGTAAAAAATTCAAGATCCCAAAATGTGATGGGAATCACTAAGTAGCCGACCTGGCCGAGATTCGAACTGCCAGCGATGCGCATTTTATAGATCGTGTCGATGTCCCTGCACGGTGTTGCAAATATTTTGTCTTGAAAGTTTGAATCCGTGTTGTTAGAAAAAATTTTCTTTCATATTCGAAATTGTAGATAAATGCCTGAATATCATCTTGATATAACCCGCTGACTTATGAAATTCTCAAACTGATGTTCAGACTACTTGCAACTAATTTCATTTGCGTTTTTATTTTGATTTCATTATAATACCTTGGAAACGAAACACATTAGGTAATATACCAATAAACTCATCACAGCCACCGTGGACCGACCGACCGTAGAATGGATCAAGTCACTCAAATTACGAATATTTGTAATCGGTTTGAAAAATAAAGAAAACATAGAAAATTGGTCGAGTCGCATTGAGAAGTCCTTGTTACAAATGAAACCCTTAGTCTCCTAGTACATATCAGTCACCCCTAGTGGGTACTCCGATTACCCTCAGTCACCCCCTGGCGGTACCGCGATCACTATATACTCATAAGTACAAAATACTTTCCATGCCACTGTAATAATCATCACAAGAAAACAACTTTTCAAAGCCAAAATTTTATCTTTTTCAGTAAGTACTACAAAAACTCGATTATGATAAATGCCCGTGTGCCCCACCCCCTGGTTGCACCTATGTACGCGGACAATTGACTTTGTTTTATAATAAGCAGAAATAGGAAGATCGATATTTCTGTTTTTGTTTCAGGACGAAAATGCATTTCCGCCTGCCCCAGATGTAACCATGCGTATAGAAACTCCAATCTCGTTCGGGAAATTTGATTCTGGAGCTTCACCACCTTACTTCAGAACCGTTTCCTCCATCTCTACCTCGAATTCGACTAGTGAGTTTCAGTGATCTGGTTTCATATTGTCTCAGTCGCGGTGGTGTTTAGAGATATAACTCGGAAAAAAATGTACATGTGGAAAACAACAGACAGAAACGAGTATATTACAAAAAACAAACAAGTAATCAACGAAAAATCAGACATCTTATTATTGATCATTCAAATAACTTCTTCATAAATACCATTAATTTTTGTCATTCACGACAAATATTATTTAGACTCGCATATTTTTAGATATTTTAGTAATATAATAAAAAAGTTCTTATCTTTTATAGTTCCAGAAGAACGCTAACGCATAAACGTTGATCCAAATTGAATACAAATGTTTAAATAAATCAATCTTATATTTATCGCCGAAAACCGAAAAATTACATATAAAACTACATGTATATGTAGTTTTTCAACGATGTAGATGAGAATTATTCAATTATTGACGGTTAAACGTTACTCTCAATTAAAGTGTTGGAATTTCAGAAGGATTCGAGTTTTCACTCATTTCTCAACTTTGGACCGGATGTGTTGATAAGTGATTACGAATACCCAATTATTGAGAACGTCGAGCAATGTATCAGGGGGGAAATTTAACGATTTCCCTAACGATGTATTCATATTGCAATTTTACGTTCAAATTGGGAAAGTTATTGCAATTTTAATGATGAAAAATTGAAAACACGGAAAAAATTTTAAGGGCTTAACGAAAGGGATTTTTAGCCGGGTGAAAGGAAATCCTATGAGACAAATAAGTTTTTAGATCGACCCTTAGGAGGATGAATAACGATTCTCAGAAATTTCGGTGTAATAAAAACATGACAAGATTAATCGTCAGCAGAAATCATCATAAACTTAAAAATGTGGATTAAAAACAACCATATAAGGTGTTGGGAGTTCTCCCTCTTCTCCAGACAACGCGACGTCTTTTTCGGAATAACATTCAGGCACTAAATCTTTTTCATTATCCGAAAATAATTCGATGGATCTCTTCTACATCCCAATATTTCCATTGTTTAGAAGTTAAACAGCTAATAAAATAAATGCATTTTCTTTACACTATTCCACTGTACTAAATAAGCAAAGAAAATTCTTTACAGAAATTGAACTGTCCACCCGACACTGGTATATCATAGCGATAGTGTTCCTGTTAGCTGCAGCTGTAGGTGTCGGGGTTCCAATAGCCTTAAAAATCAACTCAGGTGCCTCGTATGACGAACGACTGGAATTCGCGACGAGGGTTCTCCAAGAAGTGCCACTGATCGACGGTCACAATGACCTTCCGTGGAATATACGAAAATTCTTGCACAACAAATTGCGCAATTTCAAGTTCAGCGAGGACCTGCGGCAAGTGTCACCTTGGTCAAATAGTCCCTGGAGCCATACCGATCTCCTTAGGTTAGAGCATGGACATGTTGCCGCCCAGGTGAGTTAATATTGTGCTATTTGTCGAAAAATTCATTGCTTACATCAATCCTCTCCATTGGTTGAAAGTAAACTGTACGGCACTTTATGGTTCATGGGATACTGAATAGGACCATCATTTTATGTAAACCTTAATAGGGCTTATTACTGGAAAACCGTTAACCATTGAGGTAAAATTGTTTCTCTTTTAAGATTTTCGAGATGACGTTATTTGCCGTGGTCGATGTGACGTGGCTCGGATTGCGGAGTGGGTGACGTGTCTGTTGATTTTATGAGTTCGATAAGGGATGTAATTCAACACACACCAACCGATACCTTAATGAAAGTTCGCATCATCATCCATCTCAAATTAACTCCGTAGTCCTCAGATCTATTCTATTAACAGACGAAGAAAACAGATCTACTGAACGTAGTTTGATAACAGACAGAAATCACATCAGGTGGCCACACGAAATTGTCTCGATTCTAGAATAAAACACTCCAACACAAGAGACACAGATTCAAACGAACCCAAAGCTATCCTTCCCTGTATCAAGGAGTAACTGACATTCCATGGAATTCGAAAATACAAAAACCATACTACCAGGGTTCCCTGCTCGCAGAATTAGAGAAGCAATAGAAGTCGAAAGACGACCTAATTGTCTCAACCACGGTGATGACTGCATCAAGATACTTCTGACATCGCGATCCCTTATCGAACCCATAAAATCAGCAGGCACGCCACCCACACCTCAATCCGAACCACGTCACCCCGAAAATCCTATAAGAGAGGACCGACCCATCTCTCACTCGTATTCCTTGAGAAATCTCAGTGCGACGAATACGCAAAAGTTTCCCTGAAGATGACTGTAGAGCGAGAGTCTAAACGTCGAAAAGACCAAAATATTCCAAAAGTTTTATTTCCAATTCACACATTGTCGAATTAGAGTATCATAACAAAGCAAAGTTGGTCACATTTGTAATTATGAATAATGTTGTGAATTCAAACTTCACTTATTTGTAAATTCGAATGTGAATAAATTCACGTTCATAAATGTAAATTACTTCATGTTCGCAACTCTAAATGCGAATGAACTCACATTCACAAATTTTTCTGTAAATTGAAAAAATTGTGAATAATTCACAAAATATGTAAATAATCAAAACAAACTGTGGATTTTTTTCAAATCACAAATAATTTGTGAACTTTTCAAATTCACAACGAAATAAGTGATTTTTTTAAATTCCCAAATATGAATTCTTTGCAATTTACGGCGAATTAAAATCAAACTCGCAGTAGATTCATTTCTCACGACCAACTGAACATTAAATCAGATTTCCTCAGAGTGTTACAAATTTACTGTTCAGTGGGCCCGCGAGAAATGAAACTATGGCGAATTAATTCGTCGCGAATTAAAAAAAAATCCAAGCTCATTTCCGAATTTTAAAAAATTCCCAGGCTCTTTTTGTAATTATTCACATTTTTGTAAATTATTCACAAATTTTTTATGAATTTTATTTAATTTACAGTGAAGTTATGAACGTGGATTCATTCAGATTTACAGTTGTGAAGTTGAATTATGTCACATTCAGAAGTAGTTGATGTATGAGTCAATTCATATTCACATTCACACTAATTCTGTAACTCTGTAACAAGGAATGAATGAAATGTTAACAAATGCATAACCATAACATAAATCTCAAAAGAACGCTATAAAAAAAATTACCTAACTTCAGAATTTTCTTCCCTAAATATCCATTAAAATCAACAGAGTACTTTATATTAACTAATCAGTAACTTAATAATACAAGCTATATGTTCGTCCAAATAATAATAGTTCACTAAAAGTTTCAATCCATCAAACATATTTCCAAGTTTCATTTTCTACAGATGTGCTATTTTGCATACCAGTGACAACTATAAAGATTTCACAATTTTCAACAATAAAATGAAATACTCAGTAATGATTCGGTAGATTGATAGGTTTGCAGTTCACAGAAATTGAACCATTATTATTTCACATCTCACAATCGTAAGAAACGGAACAAAGTGTATTTATTAATGATCCCATACAAAATTCATCTCTTTTTTTTAAATTTTATTCGTTGTAAGAACTCATCAGCTAATTTCCTTTCAATTGCTGTTATATTGACTCTCAGTTCCTTTATTGATCCTTCTAGGGTCAGTCGCTTTCTACTTGAAATCAATTTCAACTTCTTCTGAACTTCCTCAACATTAATTCTAGTAATATTCACAACTGGTTGCTTCAATATTGTTTCATTCAATCCTTTGTGTTTTGGGCATGATCGATTAATATACCATTCATATTTTTCTATCCTACGTAGTTTCAATTCCTCTGATAATATACTAATATCGTTTCTTTTTCTCAAACGAGATATAATTGAAAAACTCCCATTGTTTTGGACTTTTGTACTATGAGAAAATGTAGAGAGATTTTTATCCTCACTTCTCTTAAGGCAAAAATAAGACAAAAAATCAGATTTTGATAATAATCTTTGTTCAGGTGGAATTCTATTTACTACAACAGCCGACGCATTATCTGATTTTGATCTACAGTTCAAAATATTGACTAGTTTAACATATGGCACACTCCTAAGCTTGTTATCATTTTTGTTTAAGTTGATATGCTTTTGATTAACAGACGCTAATTCTTTGCGATTATCCGTTTTCTTCAACTTACAAACATTCTTTACGGTCAGATATCTCGATTTCTTTCTTTTTCTGGAAGCACTTCTCAATCTAACAGACTTTAGCTCAGATTTACCTTTCAAAACATTTTTTGTTGTCAATTTTTGTTGCGTTTTTTCTTGGTTGATGAATTTCAAGCGCGATGACTTTTCAATTTGCGGCTGGTTGTGGCGGTTAATCGTAACACTTCTTCGGTTTTTGGAAGACACGTTACGAACGCTCATAGTTTCGAATCCATTCAGGGCTTTGGGAACATGCACACTTTCGGATTCATTCTGTTCTTGGCGAACATTCACTTTCATAAACATCGAAAATAAATTTGACACCTGATAAATCAAATTTGAAATATCTATCATCATTTTTTGTTAGTTAACAAAACAAACGGGTTCTAAATTGAAACGAAAACGGAAGATCGATGTAGGTTAAAATAGTGTGACATGGAGCACAGAAACATGCTAGTTCGCATTTTGCCCGCTACTGACATTCCACATGCCAGGATTCTGAATATTACCCGGGAATAGAGTGGACATGCTGCCACCTGCGGATTTGTTAACGGCCTTTTGTAGAACGAAAACAGCCACAGTTCACTCTTCACGTAGTTTATTTCTATTTTGAGGTCAACAGTTAAAGGTAATATGATAAACGAATCATCAGGATTCATGCAAATAATATGTCGAACAAGTGTGCATTTCAAGTATGAATACGATTCCGACCGCAGATAAAAGCGTCGGTAAGCTCACGTGCTATGGAAGGAAACTATGGATCGGCGAGTTCAGTTACCGGTTGAACAGTTCTCTGCTTACCGACACTACTTAGCGCATACGGGCCACATTTCCGCATATTCTCAATAATGATGTAGCGAATATTCTCACATTTTTTGACATTCGCATTCTTTATTCGTAAGAATAACCAATGCGAATGCGAATGTTTGACGAACCAAAGGCAAATTGTGTATGGATGTTTAATAATAATTCTACTGATAAGATTTAACTAAATCGAAACGAATATTTTTTAAAGTACTCATCGGCAAATTCCACTATTTCAATATTGGATCTTATAATAATGAATTAAAAATTTTGTATGCTGGGCCAAAAATTTTTATTTTTGGACTGGCAACATATGACATTGGATATTTCGAATATAAGTCTAAATCTTTTTTCTGAAAATTGGCAATGTTTTACTGACAAGATTGAAGTAGTCGAATCATGGTTTGAAAGCTATTACTGATATAATGAATATTATGATCTTAAAGTCGTAAACACACAACTTCGAAAGGTTGAATGAAAACTTCGATCGTTGAAGCGTAAACTTAGAATATCGGTTTGAAAACTTTGAATATCAGACCCGAAACATGGTATTTTGAATGCTAAAATAGAAGCCGGCAATTGGAAACTTGCAATGTTGCATTGAAAGATCTACGATGCCCAATATTTTCTATGTTCAAATGAAAATAAAATTTTGAATGATCGATTGAAAACCTAAACTTTCGGAATGAAATTTCATTATGGGATTGAAAGATATGTAGGTTGCACTGAATACTTCGAATTCACATTCTTGGGCAAAAACCATGAACTGTGAACATTTAATGTAGGGCTAAAAGTTTTTAATTTCTGACTGAACATTCAGTCTGAGATAAAGCAAAAAATCTTGAAAGCAAAATCGTGCATTCTAATATTGAATTCGAAATTAAAATAGAAGAGTGATTGAAAAATTATTTTCGGCTTTTTAAATTATAATTTATTATTTTATTTCACTCTAGTTGCTTTTCACTTGGTTTACAGTTTTGGGCGGCTTACGTTCCATGTGATTCGCAATACAAGGACGCCGTACAACTAACGCTTGAACAAATTGACATCATCAGAAGAATGACTGATTTATATTATCCGCGGTTGACACTGTGTACGTCTGCAGATGGTAAGTCTAAAATCTGCAGTGCATTATAAGGGTAGATTAGGTCGCACCTATGCAGAAATGACGATCTCGAAAATTTGTTAAATTGAAAATCTGTCGAAGGAAATTAAGAAATTTATGAATACTACAGTGTTAAGTGAATGTTCAAAACATTGTGGGTGTTAAAAAAATTATTTGACATGATTTTGAAAATAGTTTGACTCTTGATTAAGTAGTTTTGAACCTAATTTGATTTTTTTCCGAAGATATTACGACCGCATTCAAAAATCATCAACTGTGTTCTTTGATTGGAGTAGAAGGCGGCCACTCTTTGGCCAGCAGCCTGGCTGTTTTAAGGACGCTGTACCATGTGGGAGTTCGATATTTGACATTGACATCGACATGTAACACTCCATGGTAAGTAGCACTAATATATGCTTTATCTCCTATACAACTGGAGTTGCGAATGCACTGTAGATCAACTGTGTCTTTGAAATTTTAGGGCTGACTGTTCATACGACGATATGATAGGCAGAAAACCGGAACATGGAGGCCTGACCGTCTTCGGAAAGGTAGGTGTCGAAACAAAAATTACTTGCCATCCTTTTTGCACATTGAATCACAATCAAATTGTGATTGGTTGTTCTTTTGAAACGATCCAAGTTTAGCCTCTCTGCGGAGGCTAAATCCTTTTGACGGTTTGATAACGCCTCGAAGCGAGGGAGGATTGGTTCATTCGTTTTTTGAAATGCTGCAAGTTATAGGAGCCTGACAGAAAAGAATTCCACATTTGGCGTACTCTGTACAAATACGACTTTTTATATAGAAATCTGCGCGAGTGATTACCTGATGGATGGGAAAATGGTGGTAGTTATCAGTCTGTCTAGTTTTGCGATTCATAAGGATATAATGCCCGCAAGAGAGCAAAACTTCGAGCTGACTTGAAACACTAACATAATCTATTTTTTTTATTTTCGATAAATACAAAATAAAAGACAGGTATTACATAATTATACTATTTGACCCATTGAATATTCGGATATTTTAAAAATCATTCCCTGAGGAAGACTTCGGTAATTAATATTGTTTTTTCTGCAGACGATTATCAAAGAAATGAACCGTTTGGGTATGATTGTTGATTTATCGCACGTCTCCCTGGGAACGATGAAGGATGCCTTAGATGTTTCTAAAGCACCGGTTATCTTCAGTCACTCATCCGCTCAAGCACTATGCAACTCAACACGGAATGTGCCAGATGAGACATTACGTAGGATAGCTCTGAATAAAGGTCTAGTTATGGTTAACTTCTACTCGCAATTTTTGACTTGTGATGATACTTCTACTATAGATGATGCTATCGGTAAGTTTTCTCTTCGCCTTTTGGATAGATTTCAGTTTTCGACGAGATGAACGAAAGAAAAACTGCGAGGTGGATGATTTTTTACTCAAAAAAGTGTGCTCTACATCGAACAACTTATTTGGAACTTATTAGGAACCGATGATGAAAATCCTAACGTATATGATTTTTTCAGCTCACATCAATCATATTCGTGAAGTGGCCGGAGTTGATAATGTCGGCTTGGGAGCGGGATATGATGGAATAAATAAGTAAGTTACTTCATCGTTCGGATTTTTTTATTGAAAGCATTTTAAATGATGTAAGTCGTTATGATAGCCAGACACCATTAAGTGGTTCGTCCGTCCATTCAGAAAACTATTCGGATTACATATTTCAAAATTAGCGATATGACAAAATGCGCCGACTGACAAAAAACACGTCAATCGGCTTGTAAATACACTTAGTGTGTCAATCAATGCTAGCAGATTAGCACCCCAAAACGAAAAAGAAAAATTCGTTGTCTCAGTAGGACGACTTAATGACTCATAAACACCAATTCTCACTTAGGCCAGGCAGAAGAAAAAAGAACCTAAAGTTTAAATTATGTCTTTTAAAACTAGGTTTAAACAAGAAGCACATAAATCATTTCTATTTTTAGTTACAAACGTTATTGCATCAGAAAGAAGATGTGAAAACGCAATATTTGGATAGAGTAGCAATTGGAAAATCGCGTGACCAAAGGGAAGAGTTTTATATATTTACCGAATTTGCGGAACAAATGATTCAGAAAGAAAATAAGAGAAATGAACTGATAGGCAAGCCTACAGCAATTCGTTATAATCACATGTCAGTCGTAGATCAGTCAAAATCTTAATTATCACCTGAAAGAAAAAACCCTAGATGATAAAAATGGTTCATTCGTGTGGATAACGTTATTGAATGGTTGAAGTAATTTTTCGATTGGAAATTTACTTTACTGCAATATAATCATAGAACTCCTACTGGAAATTGCAAAACAATGAGAAAAAGCTTATGCCAAATGTGTTACCTGCCAGAAAAATATGGAAAAGATGAGAAAGGAAAGCAGATGAGGAAAATATGGCGGGGAGAGACTTTCCATATTTTTGGTAGAGAATTTGTTTCAGAAACTATCATAATTTAAATGTGCATTTTTGATGTTTTGTGGAATAAAGTGTAAAATTATATATTTTTTTAATTTTCACTAACTCAAGCATTGCGTCATCGCTTCTTTGAGAAAAGAGGTAGGCTAGGACTTAAAATTAAAAATTCAATTTTCGCCTGGCAGTGAACGCGTTGATCTATATTGTTTAAAAATGTCCAACTTACGTGTCACTAACTGATTTTTTTATCACAGCGTGCCACAAGGACTTGAAGACGTTTCTTCATATCCAAACCTGTTCGCAGAGCTCATTGCCACTGGAAAATGGAACGTGGATGATTTGAAAAAGCTGGCAGGTCTTAATTTCCTCCGTGTGTTTAGGGAGGTCGAAAATGTTAGAGAAGAGTTTCGAAAGGCCAACGTTCCTCCCTATGAAGACGTTATGCAGCCAAGCTTGAAGGAAAATAACAACTGCACATCTGAAGACCACTTTTGATTCTTGCATTTTGTATTATTTCCAATGATCGTACTTCTGTTATCCAGATTGAGGTCATTTCCCCAGAATGTTACTTTAAATCGAATCAAATTTTTGTTGTCATTTTATTTATATCCATCTGACGTATATAAAACTCGTATCACGAAGACCCAGAAAAGTACCTGTTTACAAAATTTTGCCCCAATACCCAACGTTTTGTTATAATTTTCATCATAGACAACGTTGAAAACTCAGAAAATCGTTTACATCCATAAGGATGCATTGCCACTAGTGTGCATTTTCGATGCTAATATTCCCAAAAAGTAAGGAAAAAGCGAGTTATTTTAATGAAAACATTGAGAAAAAATGTATTGAATTCGGAGTGAGAATGGTGTAATTATTTGACCCTGTTACCCTGCAACCTGGCATGCATATATAGGCGAAAATGAATCGCATAAAGTGAGATAGTTAAATTCATAAAAATATAGATAAATTTAATTCCTGTGATGTTCAAAATTACTGAATGCTAATTTTCATGATTCATTGAAATTAGCTTTTCAGAATTGAACTAGACCAATTTGTATTGTTTCCCAGAAGGTAAAGAAAAAAAATGTGACTATGTATAAGTATTCCGAACGTTTCATATCATATGAAGTAAATAGAGATAGAATATTTGTACATGGATATAATTGTGTATCTGAAGTTAATAAATTTTATATAAGGAATAATTCATTTTAGACGGAAATAGTAAGCGAGACTTTTTGGTATTTGTAGGATTTGATTTTTTGCTCAAAAAGACTTGGCTCTTCTGCCGGGGCAGAGAATTATAGCCTGATGTGAAAACTTGTACATCTAGGCTGTTCGAATATTTGTTGTTGTTGACCTGACAAAATCGGTCAGGTTCCGAAATGTTCTCGAAAAGAACTTCACGGAACCTATACAAGATGCGGTTGCATCTCCCCGGGGCGAGCGATCTTCAGATCTACAGAATGCAAGTAAAAAAGAAAGAAAACAAAAATCGCAATTGAAGATTTATTTCCAAAAAAAGAATAACATGAACTGTGAACAGGTTCGTCGTTAATTCTTATCTATTATATATATAAAACTGAACACAAACCACGATTAACGAAAGTTGCAATTGAAAACAATCTTTAATGTATTCATCAATTGAGCGAGTCTCATTTAATTGAACCAATGGTTGGCCATGCAGTCTCTTGTCCACTTATTTTTACAAAACCAACACCAATGAGTATCACACGTTACACAATGCATATGCATGCAGCCTCCTGGAAAAACAAACGTTAGAAGCACATCTAATTCTGAAAGATATCCACCGTTTCTTTCCGTAGGTGTGTTGCATTTCGGGCACGGAATCGAAATACGTTGTATTTCTTTCCTTGATGCTTCGTCCCATCTTGCCCTGTTAGCTCTATCACGATCAACAGTATACGAATCTTCTACAACATTTGCTAATCCATCGTTTGCCTCACAAGCACCTGTGTGAAACGGTCTGCGACAGTCCCGACAGAATACGTGCTGAAGAAATACTTTTTTGGAGAAGAAAATTTCAGAGAACGAACACATACTCCACATCCCCATATGCAGGCAACTCTTCTACAGCCACTGTCAACTAATATACCCATGCCACAGTCACGCTGGGGGCATAACAGTCCACCAGCTTTCAATACGAACTCTTCAGTCGCAAACTTATGATACCGCTCATACTGAAAATCATTGAAATTACAATAAAATCAAGTAGAGCATCTTAAGCTGTGGAAAATGAATTATTCTCTTTCAAGTTTCCAGCCAACTGTTATCTGATTAATACTGTCCATTTGTCCGGATAAAACGCAGGTCTCTTTAAAAGAAATAAGTGTGGAAAAATACATCGCGAAAGATACATCCGAAAAGGTAAAACAATTTTCGTCAAGCATAAACCGCATCCTGCACGGAATGATAATGACGAATGATCATCATTCATGACGGAATAATCATAATCACATTACTTAATTGAATAATTTATATTTAAATATTTGATTTTAAATAAGGTACATAAAATTAATCACGCAACGAAATTGAATGGCAAGAAACAATGTCAATAATTTACGCTCCTACCTGAGCTTCATCCAAAAGTCTAAAGTGATGATTTTCCTTAATGAAGGAGTCTGCACAGCCAGCTGGACATGATAAAGTATAGCCGAATTGAGGATGTTCAATGAACTGTCGTTCACTTAGCCTAACGTTGCAGTATCGAATGAAGCATTCTAGACAAACGACATGGCCCTCTTCGCATGGAAAAACGAGCACTGGATTACTGAAATTATTGATAAGTTTATCCTGATACAAAACAAAAAACCATCTACCCGATCTCTCCACAACTGAGACAAGAAATATTTCTGGAATTATTTTTTATTAAATCCAATGGTACAGCTTCATCCTGTTCCCCAAGGGAAATATGTGACGCACATTTGAAGAAAAACTGTGCATAATTAAGCTTCGCCTGAAGAAGAGCAATAGAAATTCAACATTTTTTTATTTTTATACACACGTTTTTAGCAGGACATGACTCGTTTTCGCATAGACCTGGAACCCGTTTTGGATCTAACACGTCTTTCCATTCTTGAGGGTCACGAAGAACAGTAAATGCGCCGCTTTTACAAACTTCACAGTGCACGCGGAGTTTACCGGTACGTAGACCTTTGCAACTTGAGCAATAAACGTAGAAGCACATTTTTTCAGATAATGTCTCTGCCTCTGAAGTATAGGTGAAAATTACTTGAAAGTTACGATACATTTTTCAGTAAAATCCTACGTTCTGTGACATTTTTGTCAGCTTCATTATAGAAATCCATGGCTTGTAATATTTCACACAAAGGTTTCGAAGTGGAACTGGCTGCTTCATTCTCTTCTTGTTCTTTTGAGTTATTAATTGAATGTGTAAGAGTGATTGCATGGATAATTGTTTTTTCTCCAAGATCGCATTCCTAGCAAAGAAATGTAAATAATAATCTCAGACGTTAATCTCAGGCGTTAAAACGAGAAGAAAAAAGCGAATGTGCATTAAACCACATAAGTGAAGTAAAATTCGTTTAGCTCCATCTATGTGTATCTATATGTACCATACACAGGGTGTTTCATCTTAGACGAGCCATCCTGTATTTTTTTTATCCCATAGTGATTAGAAAAATTCACAAAACAGTCAAATTATTTTGTTTGGGGACATCTTTTGACGTATATTTCAAGCTTGAACGAGTTTCAGAGACTTTTTTCATTGCTTGAGGTAGATGCATTTTGTTTATTATTCACTCTAGTTTTAATTTATCGTGTTTACCAATAGTTGTCCATCTTTACACGCGAAATTAGTATTGAGATCTGCTAAAATTAGTGACAAGATATGATAGTTTTTTGCAAACTTAGCATCTGTAAATCATAAGTTTTTCATACAAAAATTTATGTTGCGCGTCTCGCATTGGTATTTTATGTTTCACCTTTAGGTTGACATGATGTAAAGTCTATATTAACCATCAACTGGGTCATCTCTTTAACACATAAAGATATAACTATTTCATTGATTGTAGAAAGATGATTTCTCTAATATGCAACTAGAAGGAACATACCGATACTGCTGTTGTGTCCATTAATTCTTTCCCAGCAAAAATAATCTTTATTTCCTCGGGTTGAAGACCTAGTTTTGTAGCGATTACATTTTTTATTTCCTTGACATTCCAATCGGGAGCTAAATTAATGGGAAGAGTGCTTCCCGTGTTGGTTTTTACGAAAATATTGAAACCTGTATCAACAGATATTTGACCAATTCCCAACATCTTCAATATTGGCTTAAGGACATTTTTTGGCAACTACAATTCAAGTAATTAGTAATTATCAATTTTGATTTATTGTAGGAAAATGAATTACATTTCACTTCAAGGTTATTTCATAGAGATCAAACGTCAAAACTATTGAGTTGTAAACAAGTTACTTTGTTTATTTTTGAAGTTACTCAATCGTGCTTAGTACAAAGGTGATGGTTAGATGGCGTTTTAGGTGAAATGTGTTAATTCAAAAATTTTAGTAAAGCTGAAGATACACACGCGGGCAGCATTCGGTTGCTGTCTTCCTAGTGTTAAAATTTTTCTTCTTAACGAAATTGAGCAGTATTTAGCGCAAAACTTAAGAAGTACATCCGCCTTCCCATTGGTCAAGCGACCAATCTTTGGCTTCATAATATCAAAGAATGGCCATTTCTAGTGGGTTTGCCTATCGCAGAACGGGGCCATTTTTGGGCCAGATTTTTAAAAATAGATAAGAACAAAGGAAAAGTCATAGCCATTTTGATAGTTCGAAGATATTTCTTTCACTTCAAACAACCGTCAGATTTACCAGAAGATTCAAAAAGATTTTTACTCCATATACGCATTGCAGTTTTTTATCAAAATATTAGCAACGCGAAATCGCAATTCACTTTCGTAAGTAGTTTCACGTTTATATAACTTTCAGTTTAATTTCTACATAACGAAAGGCAGAATCCGCAAAATGTTTGCGTTATAAAAAAACAATCTTTCCTCAAATTTTAGCTGTCTCATATACAATGACAGACATATTCGAAAAAACAGATGCTAATTTGCTTCTATAAAAGGTACCGAAACAAATAAAAAAACTGTTTACTGGAAAAATAAAAAATCTTCCGGAATTACATGAAAATTAAGGGATTCCTAATGTCACTTGTTGAATCAAGGATTAACGCTACTATTAGGATTGAAAAAATAAAAAGCAACGCGTTTCAAAAATTATCAATGCAACAACAAATCACAGAAAAAATGAAAAGGATACCCAAGAGAGCTGGATTTTCGATATGTAAATAAGACATGACACATGTCATAAATCAAATAGTAAAATTGGCTGTCGTATAATCATATCCCGCGTGTTTCTAAATTTTTTTGAAAATGGGAGGAAAATGGAGGAGAAGACAAAAACAATTGAAAATCGAAAAAAACACCTTTCTAGTCGAAATGAAAAAAACTCCAGAAAAACTAACAGCTCTACTAACAGACGAAGTAATCCCAGAAGATAAAGTGGAGGACCGTTTTGCATTATCCCAAAGGTATCCAAAGAATCCAAAACAATTTCACAAAGCCGTACAAAAATTGGGGGAAATTCTGCAAATTCCTGCTTCCTTAGAAAATCAATTGGAATGTCCTATTGATATAGATATTCTCGAAATGGACTTCAATAAAATCTGAAACAGTTATCTTTATTGACAAATTATGCTGAAAATTTCATCTTTACAAATGTCCTGAATTTCGATTTCAAAAACTTTTTAACAATAATAACATTGTAGTAATCAAACATGATCAATCGTGGTTCTCAAACAATAAATTAAATATGGGTATAAATATATTGTTTACATATTCATCGAGAAATATCTCACGATCTCAAAAATATACCAATGTCCATAAGATCAGTAATCAATTCACTAAGCGAAACATCGTTTTTCTTCGTCACAAACTGCGTTTCAAATTATGTTCACTTAAATCAGTTCATACCTAAACGAAAATCTTTCGAGAATCTGATACACAGAAATGGCTTAGTCCTATCTACATACAATTTCAAGTGGCAACTACCTAATTTGAAGTTCAAAACTCCTGTTAGGAAGATTATATATTCAGATATAAAAATATCGATAATTAGGCATATTAAAACATATGTACAAGAAATAATGACTTGTGTATCGATTCCCAAATTTTTGAATTAAATCTCCATAAAAATAGACGACGCGACGATTCTATCCACCAGTATGTTTTCTGTCCAAGAATCCGTTGGTCTAACTTAATATTACAAACATTATTGCGTAAACGATTAATTAATACTACTTAACCGGCAATTTCAAGCTACTTGTATATTTTCAAATGTAATTATAAAACATCATTAATATCGCTCAAATAGTGGTGAAGAGAAAACACAATTATGACCTAAGGCATCCCATAATCATGTACAACTCCTCGTAAAACTGCTGTAAATCTGTCTTTGAACTACAATATACAGGAATTTTCAATCAGCTTCATCGAACGAGCTGTTCATCTACGATAAATCTGAAACGAAACGATACATTTGACAATTTTTATATTTCAGATTTTCCTAAAATTCTACGAATACTCACAACTGGGGGGTGCTCCAGTGTAATTCCTATGAAGCTGGTCTGAAGTAAATCTAGAAAAGGACTCGTATTGTTCAGCTAATTTAGCGGACAGCACCAAGTCGTATTCGTGCCGAATCTCCGCCTCTTTTTCTCTCAACATTCTTTCACAAATCATAACAACCTGCAATCGTAAAAAATTACAGGAAAACATTCGAACAATGTCCTATCGAATATTACCTGCTTAAATGTAAAAAGTGGTCGATCTGACTGTGACGATTCCCCATCCAAACTCTCAACATTACCTACTCCACATCTGAATTCCCGTCGTCTCTGCATTCTTTTCATTTCTTCTTTGATGCTGTCAGCCATATTTTCTGAAGACAAGAAAAAAAAACAATCCGATTATGCCAAAAACGTAGATTTTGGTAAAGTTATTAATCTCGTTTTTAGTTTTGTATTCTTTCTTGCTTTCCTTATAAAACTTCACTTCAAGACGGATGGAATAAGCCGTAACAATGAAATTTTTCGATCGAAAAAAAATTTCTTTCAGATATCTCGAAACACATTCAATTTTTTAGAAGTTCCGCTGAATTTGTTCAAACTATATTTAATTCCAAATTTTGCATGTATTGGAAATTTTTCTATAACAAAAACCGGAAAATCGATCATTTTATCAATATCTCGTAAAATTTTAGATTTGAGTTGTTGATTATCTACAACTTTGATTAGTATTGATTAGTTTGTTTCTTTAATTGCTTCATATTTTAGGTACCCAGAAAGATTTCATGAGGGAGTCATGCATGTCACTAGCTTTGTACAGAAATGACTATTTTAAGAAAGTTGACCGAGATGTTGTCAGATGGACGATTTATTTCTGCAGTTGACACCTCCGCAACACAATACGAATAGTGTCAACGGTGGTATTGGTCAAAGAATGCCAATGGTGAAGTCTTTCAAGATGATCTGTGAGCTGAGGAGGATTCCAAAGAAGAGCAGTATTCAAGATTAGAGCTTTGTTCCAATCGACCAGCAAAATACTTCCGAATCAGTCAGACATTTTTGGTTCTATTGAAATTACAAGAATAAGCAATTTTCGCCCATGTCTTGAAGTATGCAACTGAGTCTGACGAAAATTATTTGACTTATTCAATTTGAAAAAAATTTATTTGTGAAAGAAAATATACTCCCGATCCTTCTCGAAACGAAGACCTAAAGGGTTTGTTAGGTACATTTTTTACCAAGTTTCCCTTAAAATTATCCAATTACTGAACTGAAGCACCAATAAATATTTACAAAAAAAAAGGAAAAATGACAGACGAAACCTCCCCAAGAATCTTACCATCAACATTCTTTACACTTAATTAATATACGATGACGTAATCTAACACCGAATCGTAATTTCTATGATTCTATGAGACACCAATTTCTATGGTAACGAATAGATTTGACGTTCATATTTTCATATTCAGTTTGTGGATACATATTACCAAAATGGAAAAGTGCGGGCAAAACATAATTCGCAATAATTCTGAGCCACCAATGAATGTATTAATAACGGGAGTGATAATATCGAAGGAAAACCCAAAACTGTATGATAATACAGGTAACAGCGAAGACAACGGCGCAGTTATATATTTTACTTTGAAGTACTCCCCGCATCGCCTCATCACAATGGCGTATTTCGGTGAGCCGGATAAAATCTACGAAATCAACGAACGGATTCACGTCGGTCACAACGTTGAAATAAGAAAAATGCAAGTATGCATTCAGTATAGAAACCCCGCAGATCCATTCGGAATAGCCGAGCCCTATCGACTATTAAAAGAAATAACCTTAATACGTCATTATCGAGAAAAGGGAACGGATAAGTATTTGAGTATTTTTCGGACGTTGGACAAGCCAGTGGTTTTCTTTCCCATCCTGAACATTCTTAAAGGTGGATTTTTCGAGCCATCAGTTTACGAAAACATTTTGGGAGCCGTCAAACGGATTACTCCCATTGGAGAGCATAACGTCAGCAATATTCCTGCTATTGAATTAATTATTTTCGATCAAACTAACCCCGAGTTTAAAATACTCATACTGAATCGCGAACATAGAGAACAGTCTTTAAAATGGATCCCCTTAAAAACTATTCTATTCATAAGCAAAGTGAAAATCAGTTGGTCCGATTCACATAGGTCCGTCGTCGGCCAGTTTACTGATCACTCGATTGTAATAGAGAATCCCGAATGGGACGAAGCGCAGAATTTAGCACGTTTTGTTTCTGATGCGCCAATTATAGTAGAACAATTGTACATACATGTCTCGCACATCGAAACCAGCAACGGGAGGATGTCGGTTCAACAGGTTCTCAACAAGATAAAACTGATAAAATCGTTTGATCAATCAGACGAATTCAATGCTTCAATATCTGGTTTCGTTACGAACTTCAAGTTGTGCACGTTCGTTGAAAAATTCGGCAACATAATTTCGTTTGAAAAAAATGAGGAATGCGAACGCGCGACTAATCCACGTGTGGAGGACGGGTTGACTTTCGACATTCGCATTACCGTTTCTGATCCCACGGGGGAGCTGCCGAATTGTCGATTGACCGGCGTTACAGCCGAGAGAATCTTTTGTTGTTCTGTTCAACGTTTTTTACAGAAATCGCAAAGTGAGCAAAACAACCTGGCAAAAGACATATTACTGGGAAATTGCTTCGTGCAAATTGCTGTTTGCTGTTTGAAAAATGCTGCACCGATTATATCCATTCGGGATTATGCTAAACGCCTAGACTTGTTGGCGTAAGATGTTTACCGGAGAAACGTTGTCCAGCGGTAAATTTTACATTATTGCTTGTTTTCAAACTACCAGTTGTGATATTTTTATGACTTTTTCTATGTAATCGTTAATGTGATGTTGGTACTCATCGTTCTAGTTTATTCTTGTGTCTGAATAAAATAAATAAAGATCGATTCATTGATCAGGGTTACAGTAGTTACGAAGGTCATACCAGACAGCGCCAGTAAACATCGAGAAATTGCCAATAATTTTTGAGTCGATCCAAAATTCAAGCATTTCTTGAGGGCTATAGCTTTTCGTTTCTTGAATCTGATTGGAATTATAAACAGATAACTCCAATGTAAGATATTAAAATATTTTACAAGCTCAGAGTTTAAGTCAACACTAACAGTAATGAATTACTGAATAAACCTTCCTTGTTGCAGAAAAAAATTAGCTACATATATGAAGAAGATAAGTGAGAAAAAAAAACATTCGAATGGTGAGTAGTAATCTAATAAATATTATACCCCCAGAAAAAAATTATTTTTTTTTAAACTACTCCATCAAACACTCCATTACATATATAATTAATAACAGTAATGTCAAGGGTGGCAAATATTCTAATTATTAATCTCTAGAAACCAAAGAAGTAAATAACTTAAAATTCCAGAACAATATCAGTTTTTTGAAATGTGTAACGTACTTAGCAACACGAATACACATACAATGAATTTCGTTCAAAAACGGCATATGCATCTAGATCCGACATAACCTCAAAAACCTGGGATTATTTCTCATGAGGCATTTATCATCAGCTGATGTCAAACGTCATTCTATCGATATTCATAGAAATTATGAGGAAATGTTCGCATACAGATCCAACAACGAAAAAAAAAAGGGTAAAGAGTATTTTCCGTTCGTCATCAACATAGAAAAACGTTATGAAATTGATTATTACCTAGTGTCAATATTCTGCCCATGACTTCTGGAAAAGCCGAATTTTGTCTGGGTGACGATGTAGATGAATTACCGGCCAGATTGGTATGCGAAGGGCTTGTGCACAATGGGGCACAACGTCTTCTTTTACTCGAAACCGGCTCCCAATCCAAATCCAATGATCGCTTCATTGTTGCACACGCCATATTTTTTTATATCTGTGGATACTGGCCCAAACAAATGACAATCTATGCAATAGTTTCTTGAACTGACGTCCGCGTTGAAAATAATAACACTAGATGACAATATATGCACTTGGTTATTTCCTCGTGAACTCGAAAGGAATGTATCTTAGTTTCCGTTGATTTAGTCAGATTTCGAAGCCGTTATTCAACCAACATGGCGCTACGAACTACAAAGACTGCCGATTATTTTGTTTTGCTCGGGAACCGACATAGTGAACTGCGCAGGTGCGGCCCCCTTCGTACGTGTTTGCTCTACAACGAATAAACGCCGCACGATCGCGTTCGCGAATTATGGCACCGCGCCGTCGCTATCGGCTTGACCTCGATTTTGTGCGTCAAATTTAAAAGAACGAAATGTTATCGATCACAGGCGATAAGTTTACATTGAATTTACCGATTTCTGACGATAAATTCATTATTTCTCAAACAGTTTAAGCAATATTATTCTAGTGTGATGATGTTGGAATAATTGTCACCAGTGGGTTCTAGGATACAAACCAAAAATTCTAACCTCGCCAACGTAGTGGGTTAAGAAAGTATTAATTATAAGTTTACAAGTGACTATTTTAGTATTATCATCAGATCATTGCTCATGTTTGAAATTAAACCATGATATGCCAAGGAAATTCTGCAAAAAAAAATATCAAATGATGTATTCTAGAGGTTGAATGGAATAATCGAGACATTCAGCAAGAGATTTATTTACACATCTTGAAATGTACCCGACTGATGATGTTCGAATGGAGTATGAAGGTTAGTATTCATCTTTCTTTTAAACTTTAAGAAATTTCATGCAATTCGTGGGAGTGTTAATAATAAACCAGACCAGAGCCTATTCTCGATCATTTGTCTGGTACTTCTTATAAAGTGTTAAAAAATAGTGAAATTGATATGATTAAGACAATAATAATCTTTTTTTGAAATATTGAATTCTCAGCTACCCACACACAAGTGCACAATGCCACTGGAACACGCATTGTTTCGTTAAAAAAAATTAAGTAAATTAGCGATTTCTGGATGAGAACTGGCAAAACTTCAGTTTTTGAACGTTTTAGACAACACGGAAAAAAGAATTTTTATCAAAATAGGTTGTATAAGGAATATATGGGTGAATTTTTTTTGTACAGATTTTAGAAACTAAGAAAGTCGATTCAGAAACATGCAGGCAGAGTTGTGTGGACACCATTCTTAATTATTGTGGAGAGACGAGAAGAGATAATTTATCCTCGTACTGAAGTTGTCACCAATCAAATTTAACGTCCATCAGATATTTGGTCACAGTTTGACAAAATTGACTAGCTCTATTATTGTACATTTTTATTGGTAGTACAGTCAGTGGATAGTTGAAATACATAACAATTCAAATCTATATGATTCAGTTTGTATCGACAAGCGTCAAAATATTTATATAAAATAAAAACAGTTGTTCATTATAATCTGTTCAATTATTGTATAATCGCATCAAATGATACTTGAGCAATCGAATATAACTGGTATCTCGACGTAATCCGTAAAAAAACCAGATTACGCAGATTACGTCTTGTGAAAATATCGCGCAGAGCTGATAGCGACCCGGCGACTCTAGTGCCAATAAAAAAAATTCTATTTTGTCTTACTTCCTCGTGGAATTTCGAACCAAATTTAAACCCTTTCAAGGCCGATTAGTGGAGTAAAGTAAAATTTTTAGCGAAAATATTGCGCAGAGCTTAGCAAACAATGTTGGATCTGTTTTAAATGAATTCATGATTTTTCACCTTACTTCTCAGCTTTATGTATACACTGTTAATGAGGATGCTCACCGTGCGAACGTGAACTGAAATTATCATGGGAGGCTCCGTGAGTCAAGTATTTCAATCGGGAAGTGCACTACTAACCAATGGTCATGGGCACCGAGTATCCGATTCAACAAGACAAAAAGTGCAGACAATCTTCGATGCACTTAGAGCAAATCCCAAAGTTGGGGTTCAGAGACTTGAGGGTCTGCTGCAGCAAATATCTAAAGTCAGTGTTAATCGCGTATGGTGCGATTTAAACTCATAGTATCAATTTCAGAACGAGAATATTCTAACAATATATGACGAGACTGGATACAATTTGCTTCAAAAATGTGTAGGTGCCAATAATATCGAGTTGGTAAGATGGCTATTGGCCAGACATACCGCGGCGGATGTGAATCGTTTCCCTTGCAGTCTTCCTTTACATATAGCATGTTTCAAAGGGTGAGAGTATTTGACTGAGGGTCGGTTCTACAATGGCAGTGTGAACATAGTTTTGAAACATCGTAGAACCGCTCCCGAGTAAATATGGTTTTCTTTTTTTTTGGACACAAAATCATTTCATTCAAAGGGATTTCGGCCACTAATAATTTCGTTTACAGCCATGATGCCTGTGTAGAATTATTATTAAAACACGGGGCGAAAATAGATGTCGAAGCGAGGATGTGTTGGCCAGGGCCCCACAGTAATAACTGCGAAGAAAGAGGAAGAAACAGTGAGAGAAATGTCGCATGATCGATGCGGTATTTGTCGATTTCATTTCGTAGACCCCGCCATCGTTCAACAAGAAGAAGCTTGCGTTGAACGTGATTCCAGAGACAGGACGCCGATAGGCAAACTCCAGTCAGCCATTTATTATGCTCTTGATGGCGATCAGGTCGATGTATTGAATGTTTTGTCTCAGCGATCCGAGGATCCGTGGGTAAGTTTTTGTTCTTCCAGATTTCTACTGATTGCGTGGGTCAGTCGACACATAAGAACGATTCTATTTTTTTTTATACATTGTGAGTGAAATGAAACCGGGTTAAATAAAATAAAATTCGCTACAAATGATATCTCATTCGAAGCATTTTCTTATTGAATACTCAACTGGCTTTCAAATTCATTTTTCAGCTTTTCTCGACATCTAGCAAATCTTAAATTTCAGTTTTTTTAGATTTTTGCTTTTTAGCTTCGAATTAGAGTTAAACTTGAAAATTGAATTTTCATTTTTTTGGGTCTTCGCTTCTCAACTATTAAGGCTCGGAATTTTGGTTTTTGCGTTTGGATTTTAGTTTTATAGATTGGATGCAGATTGTTATAAACGAGCCATAACTAGCCCACCTCCGTTCAGATAAGGCTGTCCTAGTTTCTTCTAAATTGGAAGTCTTACGAAATATAACTTGTCGACATCTCGCGCAGTCCCTGTTGGCGTTGGCTCTAATTTTTTCACAAAGTTTCTACTATTTCAAAAAAATGCTATAATATGCTTAGTTTGCATTATTATTTCTAGAATGGTATATTTAGAACGAGGAAACCGTTGCTGCATGCTGCCTGCGAGAGGGGAGCATGGCGATGCACTCAATTACTCGTAACTGAACGTAGCGACGAAATACATCTACTCAAAGACGAATATTATCCAATCCATTATGCAGTATTACACGATGTCAAATTTCTAGAATTGCTTATAAACGCAGGAGCCGACACGACCGTTCGCACCTGCACCCAACAAATGACTCTCTTGCACGTTGGTAAAGCGACAAAATGTTTTCGATTTGTGGGCAACCCGCTAATATTTTTACGATATTCTTCCATTTTCAGTTTTGTTAGTGGCACACAAGTCAGCCGAAGATACCTTAGCTACCGTTCGATTGTTACTTGATCATGGATGTAAGGACCTTATAAATGCTCCTGATAGCCTCGGTAACACGCCGTTGCATGCCCTAATCGTGCGATACGCACTCGAAGATTCTCAGTACGGATACGATCGCTGGAATAAATGGGACGTATTGCATCTTGTACGTTATTTCATACAAGCTGGAGCTAAACAGTCGATCAATCACACCGGAAATTCGGCGGTCGCATGTGTACTTAGACATGTCCGACATGACTGGGATGTCTGCTATGAATTGCTTACGATGCTGCTCAACGAAGGAGGTAATAAACTGTAAATTTCATGACGAAGGGTGACGATTTGTCGTGATTTTATAACCGAAATGAAAGAATGATTTAATATAGAATAGCTTGGAACAGCGTTTTCTGAACGAGCTCTCGACTCGAGTTATTATCGTTTAACTGTTCAGTGCCCGTCGGTGCAAACGCTGTTACAATAATTAATAACAGGAAGTTTGTAGATAAAAAACTTTTACTATTTAGACATGTAAGAAAGGATTTGATACTTTTTTACCATTAGGAAACCCAAACATGGGAGGACGAGATGGTTCTGATCCATTAATGGTTTGCCTAATTCCTCTAATCAACAAAGATCCCCTACATCATTTCACTCACAACATGAAAGTAAGAATTTTCATTCCATTGACATTCAAATCAAATTTGCAATTTTCAAGGTGTGTTACCTGAACTGTATAAGAATCCTACTGAAAGGAGGTGCTAATCCAAACTGTAGCTACCGCGGCAATTTGACGCCACTTCATGTGCTCGTGTTCACCGTTTCTGAAAACATAACACTGAACTGCGACGATCAGAAAGAACTGAATTTCGAATTCATCAAGAACCTATTGATTTTATTGTTGACGCACGGTTTGAATCCGAATATTAGGGTGAATCGGAGAACTCAACATATTTTCCAGTCCTGTATGGATATGATACAGAACGTCAGAGAATGCAAAGATATCCTATACTTGTATGACGTTACGTTGACTTTACTACAATACGGAGCTAATCCCGATTTAAGCCTAGATATTTCTGAGATGATTAGAAATCATCCAATGCACTTGCAATCAAAATGGAAAACAAAAAATTATATTCTTTACTATTACGTAATGATGATATCGAAGAAAGAGAATCTTATTGTTGATCCGAAAATGACGTTTTCCAAAATAATATATTTGTTTTATTATGTGATGAGTCACAGGCCATTGTTTGAATGTTTGAAGATTTTATATACGCAACAGTTAAGTCTTGTTCCGGGCAAAACTACCGAACCTCTAACGAACGTGATAAGAGAGTTGTACAGACAACCGAGAAGCTTGAAGCAGATATGTCGCGTTCAAATATTAATTTCCTTAAACAGGAGACCAGGACTCCATATAAATAAGCTTAATTTACCAAATCAACTAAAAGATTATATTTTAAACTGCGAACCATGAAGATTATTGGTGTGTTTATATGAAATTATAATAGCATGATGTTTTTATTTTTTCTGGTGGGTTATTTTCATCATCTATATTATTTGCTAATATACATTGTCCCAAGCAATCACTAATAGATTTGTTGAAAAAAAAATGTATCTTATTTTAAATCTTTTCAATTTTTTGTTCTTGACACACACATACACATGTCAGTGAAATATAGCCAAACGACTAGTAATAGAAATGCGCCATGAACAAGTTCAGCATAATCACTAGGTAGTTTTTTATTTTTGGGTTGTATATTTTTGCAATGTAATCGGCAAAGGACCTCACATTGAATTACACAAAAATGAAACTTTGATGTTAATTAATGTGGAGCCGTTTTTCGAACATTTTGTGTAAGGAAATCATATTGTTTCGTTTTTCGTTAACTCTCTCATTTGGGCTCTGCTTCATACAATTGACTCAACAACACAAGTGGTTTGTTTCGTAAAAAGGATATTTCTCCGTTTGTTAGATGTGCTTATCTCATCGAATTGTAACCCGAGCTATATAATTATCATTCCACCTTTATTATTTTAATGAAGAATTGTTCATTTTCCAGTTGGTCTTGAAGAAGGTCCGAATTTAGAACGGAATCGTCGTCAAAATAAAAAGACTAATAAAATTGCTGGCCTTTTCTTGAAACCGTATAACCCTTCCTTTCAAATATAATTTTAAAAAAACATATAGCTCTTCTGGTTCCATTACAACCTCTTCCTTACTACTCCAGAACAAATAAAATAATGAATAAAAATAGATGAATGAATTCTTTTGACTAAAAATGAGATAAATGAGAAACTTTCATAAAAGATAGCCAAATTAAATAGACTAAAAAATTATCATTTGCATAAAAGAACGCGTTCAGCAAAGTTCAAAGAGTAATAATACCGCGTAAACAGTTTAAATGGGTGTATTGTTTTGATCTTGATGAAATTACGTTGGTGCTAAGCATATTTTGTTTAGTATTAGGATAGAAAACGCGGTGGCCCTCCAAGATCGTTGGCCCAGGCCCGAGCCACCCCTCCCTCCACTAATGTTTACCCATAGACAAATAACGAAAACATTTATCTACATTACAACAGACGCTTTCTGCTCCATCTGGTGGACGCTTTGCATTTCTTGTTCTCCTCATAGGCGCCGCCACTATTGCCATCTCTGGGGCGATAACGAAGATTACTACAAATTTTAGCTCTATGTTTCTGCATAGCCTTGTGGCTTTTATTGGTCAATGATTAGGTCATAAATAATTCGACTAATTATGGAACATTTAAAAAGTTACAATACTTTTTTCATTTTATTGAAATGAAAATGAAAATAAAACCACATATTGAATTCCAAATTAATTAAAATTCCCGATGTCTACATATTTTGAATTCATTATAATTCGCGCGCATCTTAGCGATGTTGATAGTTGGGTCAGTGAAGTATCGTGATTTCTGAATAATTCAAACTAGGAGAATTCGGAAATTTCATTTTCACAGCTTACTAGTTTGATTGATTTTTTGGACTAAGAACATTATGCATCGGTCAATTTTTTCAATTACCGCAGAAAACACGATAGTCACATAGAAGTCATTTGTATTTCTAGTGTCGTGGAGAGTATAACATCCCGTGCAAATCTTGGATCTTTTTCGATTTAATGTGGAATCTTGGGTTATTCGGCCTTTTGGAGATCTATAGGGTGTCTCGGCAAATTTAATTCATTTTACTTCAACAGAATCGGATGTGAGTTAAGAGAATTATTTCAAGGTTATAATAGTGACAAATTCTTGGACTTCTTTATTTCTAGAGCTGCCAGATTGTCACATCGATGTGTGTCTCGATGCTGTGTAAGGAGGACTTGTTGTTATGGTTTAAGGACTTAGATAGCGACAAGCGGGTAGATATATTATACAGTTTGTTACATATGTGTATACCGTTTGAGCTTCGGTTCCTTGGCAACTGCCTGGAGGAAATGGGCAAGCCAAATTATCTTGAACTAAGAGGTCCAGCGCTTGCAGCAAACGATTATGAAAAACTCTTAAAGGACACCACCTTGTGTCCCAATCTCTTATTAGAGAGCATCAGACATAGATTATTAGTATGCCTGTCTCTCTTATCAAGCAGGAACTATAAAGTTGCCAACTTGTTGTACCGGAAATGCTTGAAAACAGAGTGCATCGATGAGTTAATCCAAAAAAATAGTATTAATGCCGAAGGAATGTTGATGAAGGAGTTTATGTTATTGTACACTATGGCAATTCATCATCCTGCATTCTCATTTGACCATAAAATGTTCTTTCAAAGCGTACTTATTAAACTTGTCAACTACAAAGAACAGTGCAGGAGGAGTGCAGCTTCACAGAAGCCACCATCTTGTGCATTTCCACCAGGGTTTGGCTATGCTGTTTACAAACCACCACAGGTGAGGTGTTATTTTAATTTGATTGAAATGTGTGTTGACAATGTTTCAATGTATTTGCGAATTAAAAATTGATTATGTAATTAATTTGTTCAGAACGTGCCAGACAACATGCTGGTTTCGCTCAAGCATAACTTAACCGTTCCGTATTCGGATTTGCCAAAGGGGCCCTTGCCTAATCTTCACCCCATGGGGCAATCGTCCGTCGATTTTACGACAGCCATTTGGAACCGACCGGGATCTGGAATTCATTGTGGTGCTCCTGAGGTAATATATTTGAAATTTATCTTTCGTCAAGGAAATAAGGAAAAAAATAGTTCGTTTGGTCTGATGCGCGATGCACAAATGGAGCTGCGTTTTGTGCTCTTACTTGCTTAATAAAACTTTTAACAATGAATATAACTCAAATTTTAAAAATGTTTTAGGAAAATCTATTCAAAGAATATAAAAAATGTCGAGATTTGTCAATCCCAACGTAAACAAAAATTAGTCATTCCTTGTACAACATTTTTCCTACTTTTCTTTTAAAAAATAAATATCAAAATTTTTCTCTACGTTTTTTTGTATAAAAACCTATTTGACATGCAATTTTCAGTGAATTAATATGACGGATTAGTAAATATCCAAAATTTCGTCAGGGAAACAATTCAAGCGTTGTAAACAAAAGCAAATGACAACAGATTTAGATCTTGTTGAAAAAAAAAATTTGTTGCATCCATCTGTTTGCCAATGAAAATATCGTTAGGAATTATAGTCATGTCGTAAAATTCACAACAACGCGAATGTATTTGAGATTTGCAAGACAGTTCTTATCTGGAATGCGCCTATTGTATTACGAACTTATCTAATTACTAACAGTGCAAATTCTTTTAATGAAACCTTGAATACAATTAAAGATTATCCAATTTATCGAAATATGAATTACTAGATAGAACAGTCGAAATAGAACTCCAAGCTAGAATTCGAATATTCAAATGAATTCTTTCCTAAATAATAATTTCAAATGAGACGATCAACAATTCTATATACTTTTTTTTGTATGCAAAATTTTCATGATGATTTTCAACAAAATTGCGGACACAGTTATCCAAATTGAAAATATAATAATACAGGCTGTAAACATTAAGGATGGGCCACCGGCCAGGGATCGATTCTACAACTTCTTTCTAGTTACAAAATATCTTGTTGAAAAATAAGTGTCATAACCAATGTTTTCGTTTCTGTCAATAGTTTCTATAAATTGTGTTTCACATAAACAGAAGAAAATCGTCAGATTGTTCTAGCCTTGAAATTATATTTTATTTGAACGTTTTAGGTACCGCCCTTTTCAACGTCTCTATCGCCGCTAGTCAGCCAGTCAGGCACCCCGACTCACAACAGAAGTGACTCGCCACCTCGGACTGGTCCTGGTAACCTTAGACTGCCGTTGAATAACCGGCCACCTCCAATAGAAAGCATAACCCCAGTCCAAATCAATTCGTTGGATCCGTTAGCCCATTCTAGTCTACCAAACTTGTTTGGAAATTCCAATGATTTAAAACGTCTGGATGACGAGGTGAAGACCATGTTTCTTCTTTGCTTCCACTAATAGAATTTTATTATTCATTTGTTAATCTCATAGAGACTCATACTGAAAATTGCAATTCAATTAAGTTCCATCCCTTTAAGAACCTCCTTTCTAAGATCTCATTAAGTTGGACGTATCAAGTTTAATGTTAATTTTTATTACAGTTAATAAACCCACAAGAAGGTTCGCGACCACCGCTGCGCAATCTTCTCAATGACAACTTGAAACCTTCCAATGGGATTGTCTACCAGCAATACACCCACAAACTGCCGGTGCACCCGCCGCCTGTTCCTTACCTCACTGATGCATTGCAGTTGCTTAACCTGGATGGCGATAATTCGCCTCATGGATGCAACTCTTCATCATCAGACAGCAGTTTAAATCAATCACCACCCGATACACCAATTGTTGTTACTCCCGACGGCTCCGGCAGGACTGATAAACCGCGCACTAATGGTTTGCCGCAGCAGCAATCATCCGCAACGAACTTCATAAACAATATGCCGCCCTTGTGTGATACCACTCCACCCCCTCCGCCTCCCTTAACTGCCTCCGCGTTCAATAACTGTTCAGTGCCTTACACTAATTATCCCGCGTCCTTCAACCAAATTCCTCCAAACAGATCGTTATTTCAATATAACCATCCTCAAGCATATTGCAGGTCACAGTTTAGTCCTTTTCCTAGTTATCAGAACCCAGATAACACAATTCCTTATACAATTCCCTACGTTTCTATTCTGTATTCTACTCCTCCGTATCCGCCAAGGCCTCCAACTGGTTGCTATAACTGCGGTTCAGCAAACCATGTAGGTGTTGATTGCCTGGCTCAAACTATAGATGAGATCACTGAAAAAAAGTCTTATACATTGGATTTTAACGATTCATCAAATGATGCAGACAACTAACTTTATCAAGTAGAGAAATAAGTATATTGGTGAATTTTTTATGTTTTTTCTATTCAAAATACGAATTGTTGTTATTTTTTTGAAAATTCATCACGTTTTGTACTTAGACATTTATGAAACTCATATGTTCTGATATTTTTTCCCAATGAAATTGATTTGTATGAGCCATATAGAACATCGTGATTTTACATTAATTTTTTTTTATTATATTGTCTGTTGTTTATGATTATTTTCATGGAAAATATATCGTTTTGTAAAGAAACCTTTATATTTGTGTACATACGCAATTGGTAGATATATAATTGATAACTATTATCAATACATATATCGATATATTTCTAATACGATTAGTGTATAAATGAAAGTTTTACTTGATTTAATGTGAAATAAACATTTTCTAATAGCTTCAAACATTTGTGCATTTTCAAAGGCAGGTAACAGAAACAGACCTACAATAATGAAGTTCAAACAGTTCGTGAGACTATATTAAAGTGAGCCTCAAAGCTATTCATTTTTCTCAGAAATAGATTCATATAGAGTTTTTGATTTCTGGAGTGGGGTTGAAGGGGAATTGCCTGAAATCGAAAAGAGATTCATTTCAACTACTATTTGCATGCAAATATTGGGAATTTTAAACGGAGAAATCGTTATTTTCTGATTATTCACAAATGATGCGAAATTCTACTGAAATCTTTCACCGATTTTTAATCTACCGAAACAAATTTTGGTCCAAAATCTACTGAATCAGTAGATTTCTATTAAATACTCTGACTACACCACTGGAAGAATGCACGCAAAGCTTTTGCGTTGTTGCCAGTTGAGGTCATCTTTATATGTTCATCTTTGTCTTACACATTAGAAAAACATTGCTAAGTTGCTTCAAAACCAATCACGATTTATGAATGGAATGCTTGTTAGTCTGAGGTTGAAACGTTTCCAACCTTTCTTGCCGGCTAGCCAGTTCGCTGGTACCCGGACAAACCCGCAAAGACCCAGACACTCCTACGAGTTCGACCAAGTCCATCCACCAAATCTAGTGATGCAAGAAGATTAACGCTCCCCAGGTTCGAATTGAAAGCAATGGCCTTGTGATCGTCAAAACAAACCTACCTACGTTGTGAGCTTTCAATTTTAGGATACGCAATTCAGGAGTTTCTATTTGGGAAAATCAGGTCAAGGAAAAATGCACCTAAAACAGAGCAATTTAACACATTGCCGCTCTGAAATGAAAGTGATTAGAAGCCAACGCTTTCAGGAAAATGATACTTCAAGATTTGTCGAGAGCTCGTTTATTCGAAGGAAAAGCTCAGTTATACATTTGGTCGCGACCTGAAAACCCCTTTCCGGTGACGAGAAAATCCCTGTTTGAGTGTAGTGTTACGATGGTTCCGGAAAAACTGACTCAACCAGAAACAATGATTGTGGCTTCCAATGCCGTTTGTTGAACGAAAGGCTTCGCATCAGCATTTCAATGTTTATTGTTTTAGGTAGGTGGGCCGATGGCGAGAACAAGTGGAGAAAATATCTGGAGCTTTGTGTTCGGAGGCCAAAAGGCATGGTTGGCTCAACGCTTGTCTCGTGATGATGAAGAAGAGTTTTAAATGTTGATGCGAGCACGTGTTTTCATATTTTGAAGAAAATCATTGGTTCGCAGCGAGACTCTAATTTTGCGGGAACGTACAAAGTGTTGTTGTAGTGTATAAAAGAGGTGACGTTATGTCCGCGGGGTGTGCTGAGAAAATCCCTGTTTGATTGTAGCATTACGATGGTTCCGGAAAAACTGACTCAACCAGAAACAATGATTGTGGCTTCCAATGCCGTTTGTTGAACGAAAGGCTTCGCATCAGCATTTCAATGTTTATTGTTTTAGTTAGGTGGGCCGATGGCGAGAACAAGCGGAGAAAATATCTGGAGCTTTGTGTTCGGAGGACAAAAAGGCATGGTTGGCTCAACGCTTGTCTCGTGATGATGAAAAAGAGTTTTAAATGTTGATGCGAGCACGTGTTTTTCATATTTTGAGGAAAATCATTGGTTCGCAGCGAGACTCTAATTTTGCGGGAACGTAAAATAGTGTTGTTGTAGTGTGTAAATGAGGTGACGCTATGTCCGCGTGGTGTGATGTGATTTCCGATGGAAATGTGAAAATACGTATTCCAATAGACAGCAAAACCCCTTCGGGTAACAATAAAATACAAAACTCCTACCTTATAAAGAGGATTCCTCAAATATTAATGGATCTCTTAAATCGCTTTACCAAACACACTTCTTTTACTTAAGCACGCTTTTCTTGATACGTCCGTTCCGTTCGACGGTTGGAGAATCAAGTGCCGATGCAAGTTGCTGCTCACTCGGTCATGCGCCGTGTTCCGACGCAAATCTCTGTGGATCGCGCCTGGCGACCTCTATCGGGTCCGTTCGGTCACAAGGTTAAAGCAAATTGAAGAGATATTCTGTGAATGGTCATCGAAATAGTAAATTATTTATGTTATGACGTTTATTTATTTATTTAATGTTCTATGACTTACACGAAATTAACCAAATTTAAAATATGATCATTTCAAAAAGCAATAATGAGAAAGTTCAAACAATTAATACTTTTGCTATTTTCTCTGATCAGTTTAACGTTATTTTTGGTATACCGTCATGAGTATAATAGACTGCACCATGTGTTGGAAGTGTTCAATTTTTTTGGGACTCCATGCAATTTTAGTGACGCTTTAACAAATGAGAACATTCTAAACCATTACGATTGGGGCGAAGTTCCCTTGTGGCAAAAACATGACTTTTATTACACATATTCGGGTTTTGTGAACCAAAGTGATGCACAAGTGATTGCATACAATTCCAGAAAAAAGAGCCCTAGAACTTGTTACCTCTGGAGAGAAGATGACGATGTGGAAGTAGGACAAGTGACTTCTGTTGAAATTGGACAAAATAGCTTCATATACAATTGTAGGTTTAAAAAAGAAAACATTCCATATGCAGTTTCTTTCAATACTAGGTTGGATAAGAAAATAATTCTTACAAAATTAGAAATTCAGACAATTTCGATTCCACTGGCAGTTTGTGTTCCTTTGTTAGATTTTAATAAGAAATATCTAATCGAATTCATTAGCTTTCATAAGTTAATAGGTATAAAACATTTTTTGATATACCAAACTGATGTGCCAAATATATTAAAGAAATACCTTGCCAACTTATCACGTGAACTAGATATTCATGTGACTTTTTTACCTTGGAATTTTCCAAGTGATGGTGCAAATGTTTCAAATTATGATATTATTCAGGAAGATTGCTATAGAAGAACTAGTAAGAAAAGCAAGATGTCGATACTTCTACATATTAATGAATATCTCATTCCAATTAATTTTGACAATCTTTACCTACTTTATGAAAATCTTCCAATTAGGGATACACATATTGCTATGAAAAAAATTTGTATCACATCAAAAAACCGTTTTAAACCATTGGCTCTTGAAAATACAAAAGTAAGTGATGTTGACATTAAAACCAGGGTGCTTCATTTAAATGTTTTGAATAATAATAAGACGTCCGACCATTTTCAAATGGCAATTTTCTTTTTTGATCATTGTAGTAATGTGGGCGACATAAATGATTATAGTTTAAGAAAATTTTCTACAGATTTTATTAGATCAACTCTTGTTCAATTATTCATACACAGTCAAATATAATTTTATATCGTTTACTGTAAGAAATGAATAAACAATTGTAAAAGTAGATGTTTATTAAAGAATAGTGAAAAATTAACCTGAGGCTTCTGCAACTTCCGAAGATTCTAGATCAGATTTTCGTTTTGAATAAAATGAATTGAAATCTAACCTGTAACAACAACAATTTGGTGCAAAAAAATAACACATTTCGATAGTAGTACCTGTAGAGGAGATTGAGAATTCTATCATGCTCTCTTGTGTCCTGATTCAGCTCGTTAATCTGTTCCAACAGCGTTAATAGGGTCGATGTGAAATTCTTATTGAATTCCGATATTTTTTCTTTGAAACTAGGCGCATGGTCACCATTAATTTGATTACTAACCACTTCCACCTAAAAGCAGAAGGAAATCTGAGAATATGTATTGTATATCAATGTCACTCCTTTGTGACACTAAAAGACGGCAGGCAAAAGCGATTAAAAAGGACTCTCGCAAAACACGCTGGAAATTGTTTAAAAATGGTTCGGCAGTACCTGTGCATGGAACGACTCGTACATTGAGTTCGGCAAGCATCCCAGCTCTGCTTCCACAAAATAGCGTTGAGTCCTCTACGAGTATGCGTTCACAAAATATCAACATATGAAATATGTATTCAAAATCATGGATAACAATTTATTCTGATTCAACTTGAACATTTTGAATCGCCATGTGCACGTATATGCATGTATGCTAGGGGGCGGGGGGCGCACTGCTTTGTATTTCAAAATTTGTCTCTGAACATTTTTGAAATTTTTAAGTCATTGTATTATGAACATGAACGTGAAAAGTGAGAATTGTATCAAACTTTTGAAAAAGAGGACGATTAACGTTCATCAATCTCTCAAAAAATCAATGGGCATTATATTAATTTTCTTCTTATTTTTTTCACTTACTTATTTTAAGAAGTAGGCCATAGAAATCAATTGTAGCGAAATTTGCCCTGTTCACGTGCACACAGCTCGTCATTGTGTAATTAGTATGATATACGATATAATACACTACCTGTAAGAATTGGCAAAATTCAATGCAGATCCCAAGTATTTTAGTAAGCGTAGCAAGGATGTGCGGTATAGTCAGCATACAGTCTTTCAAACAGTTGTCTAGAAACTCAGAATGGCACCATAGGACGTCGTCTACGTTACTCGCCTGTAAAGAATAAAGAAAGGTTAATCCATTGTAGCGAATTGTAGACAATATTCAACAAAAAACAACAAAAACGCTAGTTGACCCGACTGCTTATAGCATACAAACCTTTGCAATTCTTTCAAGGAATGTGTTCCAATGTGGCTCGATTACTTCAATCGTCATGTGGTACTCCAGATTTTGAACGCAGTTCAGCATTTTCTGTCTGAGAGCAAACGCCGCTCTATATTGTTGTGCATTTTCGAACGCAAACTTTTTCGCCACCTTATTCGATCGCCAGACTTGACAGAGAGTTAGATCGACGTGCTTACAATAAAAAAGATGTCTGAAAATCATTTGATAACAGGTAAGTGATTTTCGGTTGAAGATCAACGACAGCGGCCAGTGAACCTTGTAGGAGAAAGCGAAAGATTCAACAATTTTCAAATTTTTCTGACTTCCCAATTTTGCCCTGGCCACTCTGTAATCGTCCTCGGCTGAAGTCTGGATACTCAGAATTTTCAGCATCTGAAATTGGAGACCGTACGGCAGCAGTTCGGTACATAATTCATCCTTGTATGGGTCAGTGTTGGCACTTGAAAGTCGTAATGACAGGTCTAGCAAGGCTTCTAGACGGCCATAAATCACGTCACCCATATGTCTATTCATCTCTTTTTGCGTTAAACTCATAAATAATAGGATGAAATCTCCCTTCTCGAGAAGGAAATAATTCTTGACTGATTTCAAACGCCCCATTAAATCCTCTTCGATCATTACAAGATCAAGAAGAGTTTGACTTGCTATGCAGTAGGCCGTTTCAATTGAATCCACGTAATTCCTTCCTTGAGTTTTATATTCGATTTTTTGAAGAGTCATTTCGTTTGGTTTTCCTGAAATTATTAACAAAAAATTAATTCAATAACGAAATTTTTTCTGCAAACATTGAATTTTAGAATTTTGAAACTATTTCAGTATTGAAATAAGATTCATTTTAAAGCATCGAATTCAGTTATTTAAGGTAAATTAAAACTAACCGCATTGTCGGATAACATTCAAATATTTCCCAGTTTTCAATATTTTATCTGCTAGTGGCTGCAGAAATGTGGGTATTCGTTCACGACGTATCGAGTACTTCCTTGCCCAATAATCCGATGAGTAATCTAGTGGCATGTCCTCCTTTTGCACCACCTCATTATCCTCTATCAAAAACTGGAATGAAAAAATAGAAGAAATTTCATTTAACAACAACCATTTTTACCTCATTTTTAGGATCGTCGATTATTCCAGAGTAAATCCACATGCTCAGCATTTTCATATAAGGCACGCATGTACCTTCCATCAATTTGACAGACATATTTTGGATTTTATCATCACTGATCGAAGTAACAATTTGATCATGAAGTAAACTCAGAACGCGACCACCTTTAGCGTTGGACTAAAATTTTGCCATCATAATTCGTTCAAAAGAATTTTGATATTTCACCTTGCTAATAATCGACGCAATATTAGCGGCAACACCAATAGTTTGCATATTTCTTTGTACAAAAAACCACAACCGCTGCAAATCTAAAATTTTTTGTCTGGATTCTGTTTCTAATTGAACGATAAAAAACTGAAAAAAAAATCAGTTGACATATTACACATAACTTGGGTATCACGTTTAATTTAAATTAAATCGAAAAGTAATTGGACATGTTATATATGCATATGAGATACGCAACTAAGTGATTTATTCACATTTTTCGTTTATTTGCTAAAGGATTAAAAACTTTTGTACAACTTTTATATTTACCCTGTACTCCTTTATAATTTCCATCATCTGTTCAGCCAAAGCATTATTCACTCTTCCAAATTCAATTCGAATTTTTTCTTCAATGAATCTTTGTATTATTGAATGATAACAGGCAAGTTGAAGTATTTGTTTAACTAATTCTTTCATATAAGTAGGAACAACATCACTTATTTTAAATGTTCTTTGACTAAACTCTCCTATATAATTTTCTGGCTCAATGTATAAACCCGGAAGGCCTGTAATATTGATGTCAAATAGGTAAAATATTTATGCCCACCTTACCTATGAGTACATTCAATAATTCATCAATTAGTAAATTTTCTACAGAAACACCAGGTATAGTACTTTTGTGCGGCCCCCAATCAAAATGTGGAAAATCCCAAGATATATTCGACTTGTTTTCACATCTACTGCGGGCAGAAGAATCTTTTATTGTAACCAAACTCATTGGTGGAAGATCATCTATAATCTTTGGCTTAGTTATTGCTTTTTTCAATCTTGATCTCACCTAAAAGTAACATTTTAAATGAGGAAATAATTTAATATAGAAGTTGATTTACTTCAGGCAAATCAGCTTTTGTAAAAGCCAAACCAAAACTTGCATACACCTCTCGTTTTGCAACATCACTTAAGAAAGTTTTCAATTTAACATTCAACGATATAAGTAACAACAATCGTAAAAATTGTGGCAAACATTCAACACTGAAAAAAATCGTTGAAAATTTTAAACATAAATATTGTGTTCCAACTTTTTCTGTTCCAAATCTTCAAGCATCTTGTAAAATTCACGAGAATTTTCTACCTGTTTGGCGATTTTATGAACAATTTTGCGTGAATCGGAACGTGAACTGCTAGGAACACTATGTGCCCTTTTATCATTGTATTTTTGTAAAATTTCAACTGCCTTCACCGGCGGTTTCTTCGAACTGCAAGAAAGTTTTCAATAATATTTCAAAATCAATTAAAGCACGACAAATTTCACCCTAAAATTTCGAACAAATCTGAAATTAAAAACTGCATTGTAAATTCACTCATTTCAAAAATAAATAGGCTTCGCCGCAAACTTTAAAAAACGTATAATTTTTGTTGTTAAAAAATCTTTGTATATTAGTTAATCCAAAAACGATATAACGTAAATAAACTTTTAAACTACATAGAATTGCGCCTATTTTATTCAAGTTCTATGCATCTCCTGAAATGTCAAGCGACTACCTAGATGCGATCTTTTCTGTTGGTATCATCGGAACTTGGTCGAATGCAATGTTCCTCGAAAAATTATATGCATAATAAGCATAATAATTTGACAATTGACCCAAAAAACGTTGAAATCGAACCTAAAATACTAAAAACCTACACCTATGAGATTTAAACTTAAGATTCGGAAATACGGAAAAATTTAACCTGAATTTCAACATAAAATCTGAAATCGGATCAGAGAAACTTGAAACTATTGAAAAGTAAAATTCGAAAAAAAATCCTTGAGCAATGAAATTTCAAATTTGAAAACCGAAAGAAAACGAATTTTCGAAACTGAAACAATAATGTGCGAAACTCGGACAATCTAAATTTCGTACTTAAAAAAATCAAAATGCATAATAAAAATCGAAACAACTCAAAATAGAATTGAAAAGCCTCAAAATTCTAACTTGAGCTTTTTAAAGGGTTGACATTCTAGTGTTTTCGGTTTTAATTCGAATTGTATGTTTTAGGTAGTTACTTTTCACTTTCGAACTGTAGATTTTATGTTCAAGATGTGCCTTTTTGTATAAAACATTAACGTAACTCCCCTATTAATACAGAGACTCCTGCGACTCTTGCACACGGCTCATAGTCTGTGGTCCTGGCGAATCCAGGAAACTTCCTAAGCGTTCTTTTAGGTCACCGAAAATACTCCTTTCTACTGGAATAGTTCGTATGACGTGTTCAATTCGAACTATCTTATAATTTTGTAATGGAACTGTTGTTTTGATGTGGTTAAATGAAGTTGTGTTTACTTAAAAATGGATACAAATAGCTTTGACCATTTGATAAAAGACTTGGAGCAACAAGAATTAGAAGTGAGTATTAAGTTATTGTTTCCTCCTCTAAACAGTTTGAAAATTTCAGGTAACTAATGGGGTGGTTTCTGCACAAACTTACGAAAAACTATTAGCGCTGTATTTGTATAAAAATGATCTGTAAGTACTGGTTAATGTAATGTTTCCCGAATTGAACATATATTTCAAGTTGCAATGCCAAATTTTTATGGAAACGTATTCCCGCATCTGTAAAATCCAGTAATCCAGAATTAGGACAAATTTGGTCGGTAGGGCAACATATGTGGAAGAAAGATTATCCAGCAATTTACAAAGTTTTAACTACTGCATCATGGTCTGATTGTGTGGCAGATATAATGCTCAAAGTACAAGGTTAGTCTCAATTTCTTTGCGTATTCATAATTCTAAAATCTGAAATATGCATGCACTCTCTCTCTGAGATTAGTGCTTATTATTTATAATGTGCTGTATACTTGTATTCACTAGAAATATCACAAAAGCATTGAATAATAAGCACAGCCAGGAGTCACATATTCTGTGAATTTGTTGATGTAAGCAATAAAGTAAAAAAATGTTTAAAACTCTTAATGTAGGTGGTGAATATTGGAATTTGATTATTTTTCAGATGCTGTAAGAAACCATATGGCTGATTTAATAGCCCAGGCGTATTCATCTATCACCTTGGAAAATTTATGTGCCATGACAGGTTTAACAGCAGAGGCTTGTATTAAAGCATGTGTTGAGAAAAAATGGTATTTTGAAGCTGACACTAAAATAGTCCACCCAGTACGTTCAAAAGTTGACACCAATACACAAATCAATAGTGAAGATCTGCTTTGCAAGCTGACAACTTTAGTCTCGTTTTTGGAAAATTGATATTGTAATGAATGAATACCGTATATTGAACCAAAAATGTTATAATTTAAATATATTACATTTGCAAAATATTTTAATGCTGACATTGTTTTTCAATGACTAGTAGACCACACAGATAAAGTAATGTCACTTTATCTATGAATTGAGGTCAATTCACATTTATTTTATTATTATTTTTCAATAAAAAACTTTTTACATATATCTGTCATCAGATTTAGATTTTGGAGGCTACATAATCGGGAAAAATGACGACCTAACATTTTTATAATCATTTCATATGAATAAATGTCATATACTCTGGTGAATTTTTTCAAAAATTTAAAATCATTCTTCATTTGTTAACATTTGAGGAAATTCAAAATATCATAGGAGAACAGAGAAAAAAAATCTTGCATGGATAATAAGATAATGCATTTTACAAATATTCGAAAATTCGTGTTTACTCTGTACAAAGAGAGAAAAATTATTATCATTTGCTGCGACCTTTAAAAATGTTCATTTTTGCCCAAATTATGATTTGATAGTAAAGAACATTTTCTTCAAATTTTCATTGCGCTATCTGGCCTAAATCTCCAGGTTATGCATTTTTGACATTTTCGAACTGTCCCAACCGAAATTTGGGCGCAACAATGAAAAAACTCGCATCTTCACGTACAGACAAGGGCGTAATTTGCTCGTAATATGTATTGCTGGTTGCGTATATTTTACGCACGTGAACAACACAACGAAAGTTGTGCGGATTATTGTTCTATGTTTATGGTGTATATGTGTTAGGTTAGCATTTACATATAAATTGCATTTAAAATAACATTGCAATTTTGGACTTCCGTGTGACTGAATAAAATTGGAATAACTGAAAATGTTCTGTCTTAAAAAATCATTAGGAATGCGGACAATTTATCTTTGTCATCACAATTTTAATGTTGAAAAAAATGTATCAGGTAATGTTTTAAATGATTCTTATCGCATTCAAAAAGAAGTTTATGATGCTTTATGCCAAAGGTGATATTGTTGAGGTAATCAGATCCAAGCTTGCAAAAAGAAATCCTGAAAAAGTTGAAATGTGTATAAAAACCCTAAAAGAACTAGGATTTAGTGATGGAGATATTCTGCAGAATTATATGATATGTACATCTCTTCATACAAAAATAGAACAACATTTTCATATTTTGAGGGAAGCTGGCTTCAGGATAGTAGATATAAGAAGAATTAGAGAGTAAGGTTAGGTCATAAATATTTCAATTGCTATTTAAATTTCAATTTTTAGCTTCCAGCGGCTATACTTGAAAACCGTATTAGATCTGAAGAAGGTGGGTTATATCCCAGAAACAATAAATGTTGCACAATCTTTTGGTAGTTATTTTAATCCACAACCAGATGATGGAATTGTGGATTATAAACAATTCGACAATGATGAAGGGGTGCTCAAAGATATACATTCGGTTTTAGTTAAAAAATATATAGGTGAGTATCATCTGTCAGAAAAATTTATATAAAAATTTTTGCTTTTTTTGTCATTTTTTCTAATTCTGATTTTGTTTAGGTTGGAGACTTGAAACAACGCCCGAAATAGTTGATATTTTACTTCGTACACATCCAGGTGTTCGATACAAAAACATTCAGGCAGTTTGCCAAAACATTAATTTAGCACTAGAAATTGGCCTGTCAAAAGAAAAAATATTGAGAAGTGGATATATCTTACATACATACCCGAAATATACACAGGAAGTACTACGAGACTTGAATAATCTAGCGGGTGGTGATTTAAAGAAGGCTATGTACCACTTTCCCAAGTTAATGATGGTTTCCCCAAATAATTATCGCAAAACGTACGATATTCTAAAGGTAAATATTTATTTGAAACCGAAGTCTATAAACGATCGATATTTTAATAATTTCTAGGAGAAAAACACGGTTTCTTCTTTGTTGCTAAGGAATTTCGAAATTTGATATACAATATGATATATTGTAACTGTTGTTATATTGTCAGAATAATTCCAAGAATATTTAGTAATTATAAGAAACAATTCGCGAATTACTAAATACAAAATAATCATGTAATTTGAAAAAGAAAAATGAATTACTGTTGCAATTGGTATATTATCAAAAATTACATTTCACATTATTAAATCATTCGTTACTTAGTATTGCGAAAACCAGTATGCTCATATAACATCTGGCCTAGTATTTTATACAGACACAAAGTATTACAGGATACTAATTTCTTATTTGTACTTTTCTAGGAACATGATGTGCAAGATGACACAATAAGAAATAATCCGGACATATTTCAACTGTCCCCAAAAACAATAAAAACAAGGCTAGAAGAAATCGAACAAAACAATGATTTGAAATTTTTGAAAATGCATAAACGATTTTTAAAATTGGTCGTATATTATGAGAGAGTCAAGTCAAGAGTATGCTATTTGAATGAGTTGCACGTGAAATGCAGACCATTGGGAACTTTGGGTGAGGACAATGTTTTTATAAGCTAATTGAAATCTTTTTACACCTCAAACGTATATTTTACACTATTATTCATATCACTTATTAAAAAGGAATAGTTTGACGTATAAAATTAGACAGAAAAATGAATTTGGAGTATTTTTAACTTTAATCTTTTAAATAATAGCTAATTTCAAGGATATCGACCAATCTCTCAAGAAAGGCCGAGATGAGAATATTATGCAGGATTTGTTGTGGTATCTAAAAAAATTGTTGAGATGCGACATTGAAGAAATTCGTAAAGTGATGAAACCTCATCCGCATTTTCTGAAAGTGCCTTTGGCACAAATCTGGCAGACTTTCCAATTCTTGTTGGATGGACAATTTAAAATCGAATCCATAAGGAAAGCACCAATTATTCTTTTATATCCCAAGTAAGACCCCGAATTTTTTTGTTCGTGACTTTAATGAAAGTGTTATTTTTAGAGAAATCATCGATTCGACTTATCAGAACTTGAAGAAATGTGACAAGTATGATTTTAAGATATTAGATCAATGTAAGACATTGAATCTCATTATCTATCACATGGAAAAAGAACATCATTTCACTGGGAATGGAGTTTGGAAACCTTCAAGGGAAGAACTAACAGACTGAATAAATGCTTGAAGAATGCGTAATATGTAAATGTTATTTTATTTCCTTGACAATCATCACATTATTGATTGGTTTAGGCTTTTCCAGATGTGAAGACCATTGTATGTGGGAGCTTTTAACATTCAGTGAATAGATACTTCAAAGATGATTTTGTGATAATAACTTGATGGATGATGGATAGGTAGGTGATATTCATTTTTAAAATCTCTGACGAAACTACGTATTTTGATGTAGTGGGATGTTAGAGAGAAATGACCAGTTTATAAATCATTGATTATGGTGGTTTATGTGGCTTTTTACGTAAGATATGTATAAAAACATATGGAACATATCTTGTTGTAGCCAGTAGCCCTTTTCTCACCAGTCACTGTTTTATTACCATAAATTTTTTCCATAGCTTATTCCGTGTATTTAATGAAAATATACTTGGGAATTTCCCTGAATTTTAAATATCAAATTGAATGCTATGCAAAAAAAAGAATATAGCCAAATCGCTATGGGCGTACAGTTTGCAGACAAAATATATATAATTTTCATACTGAATCATGGAATGGTTACTAAACTATTATGATATAAAGTTGTAAATCTTTAGTTCAAACATTTGTTATAATCAAGAAAAAACATTTTTTTAAATATTTGCTAAGGAGAAAGCATTTCACCTAGGAAGATTATGTAATAATTGATAAGTTTATTTTGATTATTCAAAATAATTATTGAACCTATTGTCGCGCCATTTGTCAATTATTTTTATTTTAATTTTTTTATGATCGGTTTGCTAATTCTCCCATATTTGTATTATAAATATTGATAACAGGATGTCCCCGACGCTATCCGTATATCCTGATTTATGTTTGTTTATTATTGTATGTCAATCCAACTCTGGTATACTGCTGTAGGTAAGTAGTCCCGCCCTCTACATTTCAATAGCTAATTTAATCGAAGTTAGTATAAGCACTAATAGAGGGCGACATTACACCGTTGCATTGATGTGCGAAGCAGCACTATTCAGCTTGCTTCAGATTTGTGGGTATTGCTTTAATAGCGTAAGCACTAATAAAATAAAAAATTGATATTGTGATATTCTGGAATTTAGTTTCCAGCACTGACAAAAACCAGAGACTTTGTTAGTGCGATTATCACTATCAGATGCACATTACCGGCAGTAATAATAATATAATTTCTTTCTTCACGGTGAGTATAACATCCATTTCCTTAAATATATAGTCCCGTTTAAATGAGAGTAAAACTAAGGCAAGGTTAAACAACGATGTGTTTCTTTAGTGCTTTCACCTGCTCTTCCTGCAGATTCAAAAGGAGCATCCTTGTTTTGAAACAATTCACTGCCCTTTTCGATAACCGAGATTGTTTAGATGCTATGGCACAGATATTGGCCAATGTGCAGCATCATTGGATGATAAGAAGTCTAACTAAGAATTCTTGAATTCATTCGTTTTGTTGTCCTGTATTTCAGTAGGTATCAATCACGCCGCAGTTTTGTGAATATTGCATTCAGTAGACTTTTCATCGATGTTTGCTCTCTCGATATCAATAATTTGTATATTAGATACCGACTCGAGAGTTTGATTAATTTCTTCGGGAACAACACTTTTCTTCTCTTCAGATTTCGAAAGGCATTTTGATAAGTATCCAGCAAGCGATTTTGCTTCTTCAGTCTTCGTTTTTAAGCTTACTTTTATTTCAATTAAAAATAATGAAATAAATAAGAAAATTTCTTAAAGGTTAGCTAAATTAAATAGACTAAACAATTGTCATCTGCATGAAACAAACAGTTTTTTATGTGTTGGAATAAAGAACATATCTTGAAATTATCCCATTTCTTTCTGAATTTTAACAACTCTAAAATGCAGCTCTTGCATTCTACAAATGCACCTCTTATTGTTATTGTCGTAAATTAAAGAAGAATTACTTACTTTTTCCAAATGCTCGAAAATGCACTAATTCAACTGTGAACTCATTTATTTTTATACCGCAATAAAAATCAAAAACCCTATTACACTTTTCAATAGAATTACTTTGAACGGATAAGATCGCGTTTATTACTTTAAACTTAAAAAAAATTCAATGTCGTAGTGCGCTCAAAAATCTCAGACAGAATTACTAGAAATCCGATTTATTCCTGCTACATGTAGGTATTATCAAAGTACGAAGAACTCCTTTGATTCATCGCGAAATTTCTCAGGACAGCAAAATATTATAATTCCCCCATGAAATCAAGAACAGAAACTGTTTAATATATCTTCTTAGCTGACGATAATAATGTTGCCATAGCCAGGTTTCTTCTCTATATATCAACTCCTCATTAAGTCGAGTGTTTCACGAAATCGCTTCCTCCCCTCAGGCTTGCATAACACAATATTTCATTTAGACAAAAAAACTACTGCGACGTGTCCATTGAGGTTCTTTGGGAAATTATTCATTTTCAAATGGATAACGTGAAAATCCGGTGGAATCAAGCTCCGAGTTAATACAATTAAACCGAAGGCAGGTGAGAAATCCGGTTAAATCCCACGAATGCAAATTTCAAGAAGCCGATTCGGAATTCATTCGAGGATTAATTTTCAAAGATTTTAGCGAGTTTGTACAACCCATTCAATATAATTTATTATTGTGAATGAGGATAGAGAACGTATTGGCCGAATTCGTTAGAGAATTAAAACAATTATCGGTTATCAAACGAAAATCCAGGAACTTGGATTTCTATATTTTTTGTTTCTTTCGCGAACTTTGTTGAATTGATTGTAAATAAAATTCCTTGAGCTTCTGAACAATTTGAAACAATTTTAGTTCGACTTCATATCGTTGAGAAAAATGTGCAAAATTTGCTCAATGTCATTCATTATTGGATATTCATCCAATGCCGGATGTTGGTGAAATGCCTTTTACCTTCCATTTGCCTACATGGAAGAAATCATAGAGGTTTAGTAATGTCCATAACCACTTAGAACTATTATCCTATGTTTCAATGGGTGAAGGTAAAGACATTAACGTCGTCGATACAGGCGTAAACCTGTGAATGAAGATTATTCAAAAATGGTAAGTAGAAGCTGTCCGTTAAATAGAGGGACATGTCTTTGTCCAACAGGACATTTCATTTTCCAATGGGCAACCCTATATTATTTTCACAGAATCTTGGAGGTCTTCAAAAAATAGATAGCTTTTATCTGAACATTTGTTTTTATCAGACTTTGTGCTGCAAAGTTATTATAGATTATTTTCAGTTTTTGAGATTTTATAAATAATTGTATTTTTTTACGAAAGTTGTCTTTTTAATGAAAACTCTTCTATTCAATCAGAAAAAAAAAGTCCAGGAAGAAAAGAAAAATCAAACGATTTTGATGGTGTCCCTTGTTTTGTAATGGTGGATGTCTTCTGCACCTTCCCTTGGTAGAACCTGTTTATCTTTCTCTGCGTGCCTTTTTCCAAATGGACTTAAAATCAGTCTCCATAAAAAGGAGACAGAACATCTGTAGGTAGTTATAAGTTGTGTTGTACTCTGTTTTTTGCCAAAGTAGTGTTGAGTAAAAATTGAAATTCATTTTTTTAACTTTGTAAGAAGGGTTTCATGGAAATGAACTTGTACATTGTAGAAAAAACCAAAATAGTCAAGGTGGCTATTCAGCTAAAAAATTGATTTTTGGCAACAACCTTTTTCATGTACCTACCATTGTAAAGAGGTTTTCAAAACCACTCTTAGGGGGTTGCTTGTTCAAGCCTTAAATATACATCAAAAGTTGTCCCCAAACAAAATCATTCGACGTGTTTTGGAAAATTTTGCCATTCATTGTGGGATTAGAAATATACGGGGTGGCTCATCTGAGATGGAAGAACACTCTGTATTTGTTCCTTGGATAGATCAAATTTTGAAAGAAATTGGGATGTCGTAATATACCAGAGAGGATCTGTTTTTATATTTTATTGCGGCGGGTTGAATTATCTTGGCCCCAAATTTTTCAACGTACTAAGTGTGGACGTTAAAGAAGAAAAAAGTACAAATGTTTTTAAGACAAAATTGACGAAGTTTTTGATAGGGGATTGTATTTTTAGCACTAATCATCTTTGTAGGTTATAGATAGGGGCTATAAAAATTTTAGATTGTATGATATTTGTTTTGTTTTATTTTTTCATTTTTTTTCTTCATATTCTAAAAAGCATACTGATGTTTTCGTGAGAAAATAAAGCTCTATTTATTGATTGATTGATCGTCTACATGACGATGGTTTGAAAAATTAGGGGTTGTACTAGTCATTCGCAGTGAGTCAAGGTTTTTTTACTACGAAGAACGCCAAGTTATAATTTGAATTAATTTATATTATTTTATGAATATGTATAGTGACCAAAATAATGATTTTGTTTCATTTGACTGACAAGTAAGTTTTCCTCCATAATTAAATATTTAAGACTGAACAAGGATTATTAGCGAAGTGTCTATCGATTGTTTTGATGGGGAAAGCGATCAATGCCAATTTGAATTTGTACGTAGTTAAAGTTGAATAAAGAGAACAAGATTGTTTTCCGAAAGGTGATAATTAGCTATAACGTAACAGGGTTGATTCAAGGCATGTTACTGTTTCGTGTCCGAGTAAGGAAACGTAAAGTGGCCTGTATTCCGGAAAATGGCTCAGGAATGCCGCCATCGGTTGTGTTTTACGTCGGCCGTACTCCACTTCCGCAGACAGTTCATTTCCGGCTTTCCCGTTTCATGAGATTTTGCCACGACACGAAGATTAACTAGAAATTATCGCGGGAAAGGCATTTGTTATTTTTATCGAGGAAAAAATTTCCACTTTCCTGAAGACCGTTGTTTTTTTCCAATTTTATTTCCATTAGTCGCGAGTATGGATCGCTGAATGCATATTTCTGAATATTTCGGATTGTTACATAAAGGAATAACGTTTTTCCCGACAATAAAAGGAAAATATTCAATTACTCACCTCGTCCCATCTATTACATAAAAGTAAGTATATTATACGGTCCAAACAAAACGAGAGCGGAAAAGAGTGGAAAGCTCACATTCTGAGGGTCGCATGAAGTATGCATGAGCCCGCTAAAACAATGAAAACGCGGGGTGGTGTGGGGTTTTTCAAATAAATGGAGGATTTCAATCAAACGAGATGAACTCATGACTTTATGCAAGAGGTGGGTGAATCCCGACCGTTTCTTATTGACTGGGAGTTGTCGAGTTGAAGAGCAGGAGACTAAGTTGATTCTTATCTCCACACAGCACCCCCGATTCACCCCCGGCCCTCGTCGCTGAATGCCGAACGAGCATTAAGGCATCTGAGCCAAAAATGCGAAGCACCTGTTTGCCGATGAAAAACAGCCATTGATGAAAGTGCCTATCAAGTTTTTTTTTCTTGAACTAGGTGTTTGCTATCCCATCTCAAAATGTTTTCATATGACGACTGTTTCAATGTTTGAGGAATGGAACTTATTTGGAAATGGTTGTGATGGATAATGCTGAAATTACGTATTAAAATAGTTTTGAAACTTTTAACGCATTTTTCATTCTTTGCATTAATACAAAATGGGCAAAAGTTTCTCCAAAATTAGTATCAATTTCAACAATCGATATTCCTTTTGGTCCTTTGCAAAATTTAATAATAATTTTTAATTTTCTGCGAAAATCTATTAAGGTTAAAAATTTTTTGGAATCTTTTGGGGATTTCATTTAATTTATTCATGATTACGAAAGGGATTCCACTAGAATCCGAAGTCTTCACAATCGAGAAGCAGAATATCTTTGAATTCTGAATTTTTTTTTAAATGGATGAACTCTAGTCTTCAAACTTTTTACACAATTCTGATTTTTCTGCTGTTCAACACATTGGCTTTTTTTGCGATCATTCTCAGAATTCAGTTGCTTCATGTGTTAAAAATATGAAAAATGTTTTTCAAAAGTGTCCAAAAATGAACTGTTGCTATTTCCATATTATTTTTGATGAACGCATTCAATATATTAACATAAAGTTAAAAAGTATTCACAAGTTGCAGTACTCATAGGTCTTACTTAATGAATGGCTCTGAGGTATACTAGAACACAATTGAGGCTTTTATGGAGAGAGAGAGCAATTGTGATGATTCTTGTACAGATGATGAACTAGAAGAAAAGGACGCTGCGAGTCCGATTTCGTGTTGATCGGTTTTCGAGATGGAGTAAAGACGAATCTAGAAATACGTTTCGTTTGAGTATTACAAACTAGAAACTGTTATCAAAGTTTTTTGCATTATGCATTTCCGTTACATATTTTTTTCTCAACGTGCTTCCCGTTGTTTTCAACTTCATGACAAATCAGGTTATAAATCCACAAGAAATATTTGGTCCCTGATCTATGCGTTTTGATCGGTTCAAATTCAACAGTCAGTTTAGCCAACCTCGTGAAACTGCTGATGGATCAACCTAAACCTAAAGTTCTTTTGGATAACTTTCAGTTGACGTTCTCTTTATAATACCGGACCTTATTATACCACCATGATGAGAACAAAATTGACCGACCGTTATAGGTTATCTGTAAGGTAGCAGATTTACCTGGACATGGATAAACCGACCGTAGAGCTAAGTAGGCCGAGTCCGTTTTTGAAATATTGAAGCGAAGTATAAAATAAACCAATTTTTTTCATTCATCCTGTTGAGTGATATCTATGAAAAAACCTTATACGATTGTTTCAGCTATCAGTTGTCCAATTTCACTTTTCACCCATCGATAAAGAACAGTTTTGAAATCCTGTATATATCAAAAGAGAGCGCAACCCATCAAAAACGTAATTTGCATGTTTGAAGCAATACCGAATATTGGCGCTTCGACGGCATCTCTCAAGAGGATGTTTGAGGAAAACAATTCAAAAGCGAGCGGTCAGTAAACGGCCTCTTCACCCCTGAAAACCCGTGAAAGATATGTAGATGAAACGCGTCAAGATGACCGCTAGGTAATAAACCTTCATGTCTCTATTGGGACTTGAAATTGAATAATACACTTATGCAGCATAGCATTTCGATTTGTAGATTACATGGAGAATTATGCAAAGAGCTATTTTCGTTTATATTATTTTCGGACTATATCGAACTGTTTTAGACGATTAGGTTTTTTCCCCCCTATTTGTACCGGTCACATAAAACTGGAGGCTTTCGTTTCATTAACGCGAATTTCTCCGCTTCTCTTGGATAACGAAACAAACATTCACGGCACGATAACGTTTTTATTTTGCCTGCAGTGGTTATTTGTTGCAATTCTGGCAACATTTATACGAATTAACGCCAGCCGCTTATTCCGTCTCGCCTTTTTCTGTTTTATAGCTTAATAACTTATTTTCTCGGCTCAAAGTAACATTAATCTCATTTTGCAATTCAATAAAATACCTCTGCAACGACTAGGATAAATTTATAATCTATTTACCCCCTCGCAATGAGAACCAACATATGAATTACTGAATTATGCGAAATCGCGAAAATATTTTGCCAGTATTTAACCGACCATGAATAAACGGTTGATTTCCTGGGCCCACCCATCTGAAATATCAAACAACCCCGGGCGTCCTGGGTTCAATCCAAAATCGCTGTGCAAAGGGCTGCATGTGCACGTTTTATTTTTCTCACGGCGAAACATCGAGCAATGTAACTTCGGCAGAAGTTCTAATATCCCTGGAAATTTGTCCGACCGATCGCCGGAAACCCCAGCCGGAACTTTAGACTGCAATAAATAAAAAGGCTGTTTTTCATGCGGCCAGAAGGCGTGCATTTTTATTGCCTGAAAACTGGACGTTTAAATTAAATGCAAAGATAGCGGGTGAGTCAGGCAAAGGAACACGGTCGTGTATTCACTGAGGATTTGGCACCGCATACTCTCTACTATTTGATAAAATTAAATTAAACTGATATAGTTGAAATTTATAATTTGAGCGATAAAAAGGGGTTTTATTCACTATACTGCCTGTTAAAATGGAAAATATGTATCTTTTCACGAATTTCAGTAAACGTGCTGAAATATCAACAGAGGAATCATTCATTGTCGAATTCTCATTGGCTTGGTTTTATTTCGATATTTTGTGAACGAGTTTATAGAAAATTTAGAGTCAGGAGAAAAGATCATCCCGGATTCACTGCTACGGAAAAGGGGTGAAAATTTAACGCAATAATATTTAAAATTTCTCTGGAGATGATATTTGACTAACCAGTATTATGTTCCACAAACACAACACGCAAGATTGTAGAAAAACTAAAAACTGGAAATGATATAAATATTCTTGTTCCCCCTTACGTTGAAATTTGATATTTTATTTCTATATTATAAACTCAAAAGCATTAGATGAACTTGTGAAGAATCTGCATTGAAATTCGCTAGAAAAAATATCATAAACACTGACAAATCAGTAAAGCGACATCTGAAAATCCACAAGGAAAATTTCTGAAGAATCTCAAGAATACGAATGAGTTTTTGTGCTCCTCTGTGAGATTTTTGGGAATTAGAGCTAGACCTAGGGGGCGTCAATATTTAGGACTGGAGAAATCGTTTTACAGTTTCAATCTATTTTCATAGATTATAATCTTCTAGAGGAAAATTGAAATGTCTGTTTTCTATATTGGTATACAAATTTCTTAAAGGTTTTCAATTTACTAAGTAAGAATAGAACTAACTTTGTAGTCAGATATTTTGAAATTTTTGAATAGCTTGCAGCCTTACACCATTTACTGCAATACAAGAATATGCTACTCTTTCTTTTCATCGCAATCATATTATATTCACTTTTGTTTTGCTTTTAGGTATTTATTAATCTTTTCACATCAAAACAGTTGGTCGTAATTAAAAACAGTGAGAAAAGAAATTGTTTATGAAATTGCAGTGGAACTAGGAAATGTTTTCACGGTTCATTTTGGACGGACACAGTAAGCAAAGCAATTGTAGCTTTATTCAACAGCAAGTGAATGGCAAAAAATCGAAAGTGGATAATTTGCATGAGTGAATGTTTAGAAATCTTTGATCTCCTTGGGTTTTGATTTGTTTCTGTTCAAAAACGGCGATTCATGGCACTTTCGTCGGAAGAAAATGAGAATCTTTTAGTGGAACTATGGGAGTGTTAACTGTTCCAAGTTATCTGTGAAATATTCACAGAAATCGTGAATTTTTCAGGTTTCGAATTTTTTCTCAAAATTTATTGATTCCACATTTTGGTTATTCACACAAAAAATGTTAACTAAAAATAATAGAAAATAAAAACGAGTTGAATTTTTTTTCACCATTTTGATGAAATCATAACCAACTTAAAGAGTATATTAGTATGCGAAATCTTGAATTCTCACCTGTGAGAATTCAATGGAATTCAGATGGAATCATATCTTCAACATAGTTCTTCATGTCATCCCTTGCAATTGAAGTCGCTAGAAAATCTTCCTGAACTGTAGCAAATTATCCGATGAAAAGCGGTGCTCATCAGATGACGAAATGAACGACAAGTTGCTCCTTTCCAAGAGCAATTAAACCATACCTCCAACCAAGATCCAAAAATTTCGAAAGGATTTGCTGGCGTTTTATTCAATGAAATATCAAGAAAAATATGTGTTCGGGATTCTACTATAAGTTCTTTCCTCTTTCTACCAAGTCAATTTTCGAAGATTCCAAATCAAAAATATTTTGTTTAATCCGTCATTTTATTGCAATGTTCTGAATGAAAATTTTGAACTTATGAAAGTCGTATTGCGTATTTTTGTATTGAATGGCATTATCGTTTTTCATAAGTCGAAATTATTCTTATTTCTTCTTTTTATAATCTGCTGTATCTAGAATTATAGTTTTTGGATATTTACTAATTTTATGCCACATCCATGCTTGAAACTATGCTCTGATTGAAGGTTTTTCCATATAAATCAAAAAAAAATCTCAGCCATCTTGTGTCTATAGTAGTCACAACTAACACATTTCTGGTTTACTTTGTTTGAAAAACGAATTCATTGGATGCTCATCATGATGAGGACAGTGTCATCTCAAGCAATAGATGTTCCTGTTGCCACATGAAGTATAAGTACTTCAAATAAAAATCTGATGAAACCACACAAGCTGTTTCACTACTGGATCACTACATAATAGACTATGCTAAAAGCTGTTGACTCAATAATCGATTTATTTTGACGAAATTAATTCATGGAAGCATCACTTTATGATTAAACATGAAAGAATTCCTCCATTTTTTTACTGAACGTGGTAAATGAATTGTGCAACATATCGGAGACACCTTGGGAAAGCTTTTCAAGATTAAACATCCAAGTTTTTCGTTCAAAGCTCCATGATGGCTGGGGTGCCATTAACAAAAAGGTGTTACATTGAGAAATTGCACAAATTGCTTAATTTCAGGTGAACAGTACGAGTTTCACTTCTATCTTCATCAAAATGTTTTCTAGATTAATGAATTAAGTTTAAATTGAAATTAATATGAAATAAGACCCACGTAAGTAGCTTTCATATAAATTCGGTCCAAGGTATCGTTTAGACAGAGAAATTTTGAAGAAAATTTTTTAGAAGAAATAAGTCTTTAGGTGCACTAAAAACCGATCCTTCGACTAAGAATCATGGTATCGTGTAAAAGAAACTTCAGATTACGAACAATTTGTTGCAGGCAAAAATTATGTCGAAACATTTTGTTTTCTGAGGACTTTTATCAACCAGAAAAAAAAGCTGTTATAAAGTCTTTCGTCCTGGAGGTATGTCAAGCATGAGTGTTTCAGTTTCACTGAAACGTTTGATATGAAAAACTTCTTATTTCTTAGGTCAATTGATGTCAATAAATGCCTTTTTAGAGATTGCTCCAAAATTTTAGACTGATCAGATATTACACATTCGGTTTCTTCTGAAAGTGAATAATCTATGATTATGTCTCAAGAATTTTGCAAACACTGTTTCTTCATTTAACAAATTCAGAATAACCGCGTTTTATTATTCAAAAACCTATTTAATTTGAGGTTCGACAGATCTCCAGCAATATGGATCGTATCAAAAAGGTTTTAGGAGAGAAATTTTGAATTCAACATTTCCGAAGCGAAATTGGATGAAAGAGAAACCGTGGATATCGCCAACATAACTCTTGAAGCTTCCCCAGCAAAGGCTCGCATTAATATTGATGAAAACATCCAATTTTTTTAATTACCCAAGTTTCCTAGGAGGTTTTTGGGACACGACTGGCGAATTCGAGTCTGAAAGGCGGTGATGTAAGAAAAGCGCGCCGGAAAATCCCTCTAAGCTCCGCCTCAACGAATTTCCCTATCCAATGATCTTCCCGTTGCGAAACCGAGGTCTGGTCACTTTTCTCAACTGACCAATGGCGCATTTTTCCATTACCAATACGTTGAATAATTTCGAAATAATTTATTTATTTGTTTCTTTATCTTAAGATAAAGATGAAACTGCGCCAATTGTCCACATACACACTTTTCTGTCAGGAAATGTCAACGTTAAATGATCGATGAAAACTCGAGGAGGATACAGGGTTTCATTTGGGCTTTTTAAGTTTAATTATCTCAAGAAATTCTTGCCAAAAAAAATATATATCTATATAAACATCTGAAAAGGATGACCTGTACAACAATATTTTATCATGGTCGGGAAAACACCAATGCCAACATGTATAAATGTACCTCGACGTATAATTCACTCCCCTAAGGATAAAATAAATGGATATAACCTCTGCCACAGAGAGGGTCTACCCACAATTCGGTCAGTTTTCGCAACCCCAGAAATTCCCTCGGAACTCTTGACGGTTTCCCAGATACTGATTCGAACGCGGAATGAAAAACGATCCGCTTTAAATGAAACCAAAACAATTTCATGCCCTAAAAAGGAATTCCCGATTTGATTCCTCCTCTGATTCGGGTCTACCTCATACCCAGGAGTGAAATAATTAATTTTCGAAGTATTTTCTCTTGTACGTACCCTCTTTATTGAATCGCAGTCATCGGCGAAAGCTGAGAGCAGAATCAGACAATGGATAATCATTATAAGGCGCGCTTCTCGCAAATATTTAACCGATGAATATGCATGACTTGAAGTACACCGGCTGTTTTTCTGGCCGCCTCAAATCGACGACAACGGTCCGCGATTTCCATCCCACCAACCCCAACTGTTCGCACCCCTATCAGAGAGATGAAAGGATTGTCGGTTTAACCCAAAACAACTTTAAATTTTGGAAGGAGTTTTCGTTTTACAATCCTGATGGATTCCGGGTGAAAAATATTTCATCTACGACTGCAGTCACTCTTAAGTGTGCCAATCATTCTTTCTTAGGAAAATCTAACAGCCGGTTTATCCGTTAGACAGGCTACCTTACAGATAGCCTTTAACCGTCGGTCAATCAATAAAATAACTACCAGATTAAACGAATTGAAAATTTTCAAATTAAACCGAAGTCTTCCGATCGAATCGGTGTTCTGTAACTCGAAAACCGAAATCTCAAATCAAAAGTCATGGTTTGAAGTCAAAATGTTACTCGACATGCTTAGAGTTGTAATCGCTATTGAGAAGGTTTGCACATGCGTGGTGACACATTTTTTCTTCATGGGAATATTTATGTATGTTAACTTTTTTTCGGCGGAAAATTACAAAGTGCAATTGCATAGAACTAGGATGACAATTATGCAATTTGGAACGTCAGCAGTTTAGGGATATGAGCGATCCTTTCGACATTCCTGAAGAATTTTTCAAGAAATTCTATTGTTTCCCGAAATTGCTAACTAACGATTCATTGATGAAATGTCTTCATTCATTTTCCCTGCATTTTTAATATGATGTTTACAATTTATCTTCATTCCGCATTTTTTCTCCATAAAAAAGTTCTCTAAAAAAACACAATGTACAACCAAAGATCTCTAACCAGTTTTTTCATTTATTCGATGATCCTTTCCGGTATTTGGTGGCTTGCCATTTTTCCAAATATTTCAATTTTTCGAAACTATTATTTGAAATCATCTTTTTGGATGGAAAAGTTGAAGATTCAAAAACGAAACAATTTCAAATATTTTACGGATTTTCATTGCAGTATTTTGCTGGTTCTTATTTGAGACCTGAATGTCAGTTGAAATCATCAATCTTTCTCCGTAGCGTTGGATGTAGAGTGATTCTTCTGTATGTTCCCCTGTAGAGTGGTGGCAATTTTTATGCGTTCTCCATCCGATGTCATTGAAGTTCAGCACCCTGACTCGGTCCACTAATGGCGTACTTTTATGCCAGATTAATTTTGAGCACTTATAATTCTCGTATTTTGCTTGTAAATTGTCTCTACATCCGGGATTGATATGCAAATGTCTTGTAACTTCTAGGGCTTCGATCGTGAACAGCACGTGTGTCGAGGAGGCGTTCGTTTTGGATTTCCCCGCTTTCATCCCCGTTAATTGGGAACAAAAATGAATATATGCTGGCGATTTTCTTGATACCGACGGAGGTAGGTAAGTGGAGTGGATCGTTTGATTTTGCACTTCGTTTGTCTGAAGCTTTCCACTCCCCGTTAAAAATGCAAAACCCGATAAAAACAGAAGATTTGCATAATGCAATTAAAAGTCTTCTCAATCAAGGGAAAGAAGTGGGTTGATTTTGTGTCTTTGCAATCAGCGGGAATCTTTCAGCTTTCTCTGCGGCGGTGAGACAGTCAAAACAAACTTGATGAACCTAAATCCATTACTTTCCTCCTTACTCCCCTTTTCGCTCGTCTAATTTTTTAATTCAACGGGCTTTATTTTCGACCCTCCAGAAAACTGTCTTTGCGAACGAAATTTCCATATCGCGCGTTCTTTCGGCCAAAACGAAAAATTTCAATCAATCATTTGTATTATGAAACATTCATTCGATATCTTGAATAAGCGAATACCGAATCCGATACCGGCTTAATTAACAATATACACATTTTCCAGCAGGATTGTTAGCCTGCGGACCGTTCCGGATTTCGGAACAACTTGTTCCCATTTACATTTTAATGACACCGTCATACGAGCCCGCTATCCCGCGCCTTAGCCCCGTCATGTAATCGACATAAAATGATTATCAATTTTATGCCAATTTGATCAGATTGTTGTCCCGTTTTGCATTTGATATACGATGGGAACGTTTACACTCGTTACGTTTTCGAATTTTCAAAAGATTAATCGTTTTCGGCGATTGTCAATTATTCAAAAAGGGGTTGTTTCCCCACTGCGACATGAAAATTTAAATAATTGAGATATATTTATCCGGGACCCAGACATCTGAAGAATTTCGGATTGTAATCGTCCTAACTGTACGAGATAAAGTGAAAGTACAGAGCGCCCTTAGTTAACATGCAAATCGGAACCTTCTTGCAACATTCACACGGGGATTTCCTGTAGGAACTCCTCGTGAGATTGCGTTACACGAAGATCCTCATCCGCATTACATCGGTAATTACAAGATGGTGCATGTTCGCGATTGGTGCTCATTTTGCAGGATGACATTACATGGCTCTAGCGGTATTGGTCAAAAATGCTATTCAAACAGAAACCTTACTAGAAATACAGGATCTTCAATGATAGACACTTATTGTTTCCGAAATAGAAGTAGAGATTCGAGAAGTTTGAACAATTTTTTCAGTGTTTGGCCGCTGCCTTTCGGAAGTCGGACTCAGTTGCATCGGACGGCGACGGAGTGTAAGAGAGATAGATGCGTCACAATATCCAAACACGATCGTCCAATGGTCGATCGTGCCTCTCTATTGGTTGTTCCGCGCTCTCGCTTAGCGGAATGTGTCATTCATCAATTTATGACCTGAAAAGGTACCATTCTTACGAAATCGATTTGAAAATTTTGAATAACTTAATTAGTGCAAAAGTATCATGTTCACAAATTTTTTTATTTGTGAAAGAAAAAAACAATATGAAAAATTCTTTGAAAAGAAGCTGGCACTTATCTTACCTAGAATGTACAAAATATTAATAATCACCTACCTTACATACATACCTCATGCTACTTTTGCAGTCTGTGTGCTTTAATCGAATTAATAGCTCGACACACCTAACGACACGTCAGTTATTTCAATTCAATCATCACGTTCTTTATTCCACATACTATTGTTGCGATAAAATGAATATTTTAATGTCTTTAGACGTATCAATCGAATAATGAAAGGTGAAGTATCCTCTGGTTTCTAGTTGAAAAAAACCAATCGAACAACCAAAGGGAATTCGTTCTCCTGATACCCGTGTTACCCCAAAATAGAGTTTGCCAACACTCCTCCTTCCTTTGATCTCAGTCCTTGATTGCGTACTGCTTATAAACATCACCGATATGAGAAAGTTACCGTATGCATTCTCATTGCGATCCTTATTGGATGCTTGTCTCCACCCCAACCTCCGATCCACCCCCTTTCGATATCAGCAGCCAGTGTTCCTCGCCTTAAAACATCAAAAGAACACGGATGCTGTCGCTACTTCCCAATTTTCATCGGCTCCGATAAACACATCAGGAATGAGAACCGGAAAGGCGGAAGGAAATATTCAAATCGACAGTAAATTTGAATTTGAAGAGAACTAAATGAAAATTCAGAATTTTTGGCCACGACACGAAAAAGGTTTTTAATCTTGCAGGGTAGTTCAGTATGGGGAGAGACCTAAGAAGTCTAAACCGCACTGTTGATTCTGTCAATCTCCAGACTAATTTTGCCACAGTACAAAAACTAAAGGGTTGCCTCAAAGAGATGCAGATCCGAAAGACCACACCCCTATTTCCATTCCATCCCTCAAGCAATCTCGAGGACCTTAAGTGAAGTGACAAAGTCAAAGTTGTTTTATATGTGGACAAAAAAGAATCAGAAAGGTTCATTATATTTGGCTTAAATTACTTCGTCATCAATGAAGGATAGAAGTACATATAGTCTAGTCGAAATATGTGATGAGCAACAAAATAATTCGTTAGAAAAATCTGACACTGGGATATTGTTGATGTAGCTGGACGATATTCATTCGTTTTGTGTGGATGACTCATTAAATATTGTGTACGCCATTGTCCCAATTGTAGCCTTAAAAAACTCTAATGTGCGATTGTAAATATCCCACTTGCCCTCAAAACAACGACGCATATACATCATTGTTCGTCATGAAATTTTAATCTTTTAATTGAATACATCTTGGTATATGTATTTTATGGTAATAGCGTAGCTAGAAGACTAGCTAACGCTCGGAAGAAAGTCATTAGTTCGTAGCTGATTCTAGAGGGTGACAAATTTTAGGGGATTTGGGAGTGATTTTTCTAAAAGTTGATTAGCGGTAAATATATATCGGACAAGTAATTTTCCAGTCAACCCCAGCTAGTTTATTACAATTTCAGGCTGTGTAAAGCCGCATTGACTAAATGATGTTGCACTGTTAGACCATATGGCACCTTCCAACATACACTTCGCAGGACCACACGTTCGAATTTACGATTGCGTACGTTTATGATACATACGTTCACAATTGTATGTCGGTTTTCCATTATTTTATCGTACGATTTTCATTTTTTTTTATCAAAAAGGGCATATTCAAATGGGATATTCGAGTTTTTGAATTTTTCCATTAAGGACCGGAGCTAATGGATGACTCGGAGATTGTTTGTGAGGGTTGCCTTCAAACGAAGTTAATCTGGTGTACAGATGAAGGAGAAACGATTTGTCACACTCACTTTGGCAATCTGTCGTCATTTTGTCGTTGATAATGCGGGGTTAAATTGGGAAATGCACCCACGAGTATACGTATAAGTTAAACTGCTGCGATTCATTAACCGTAATGGTGCTTGTCTGCTAACCTGATTTATATTGCCTTCCCGAAACTTCATTACACAAATGAAACGATTTGCGGACAAATTTCTCTTTATTGATAAAAATTTGGTTGTCTCTAAAGTCAGTTTAAGGACGATTATTTCACATCGATGAATAATGTTTGTAAGTTCACTTCTAGATTCAATCGCTGTAATCTATGATATTTGAAACCTTTCCTCCTTTTTCACGTAGTCGTCGAAATTATTGCAGAGTTTTCTATTCAATACAATTTATCAGTTAGTAACCGCGCAACATAAGAAAATTTTGCAATATGACCAAATTTAAGAAAAATATTAGTGTAACTCCCCCAATCGTCGAGGATGTTTCTTGAAAGCCAAATCGAAATGCTAATCGCTCACTGAAACTTTCCAGACTGGAAAACTCCGGGAGACAAGCCAATATCCCATATTGCAGAAGCGGGGGGTTAATAAAAGTACCGTAGACAGGACGCTTAATGCCAATGAAAAGATAAAACAATCCCATTACCGGGAAAATGTTTACACTGGATCTGGCGTTGCCGCAGTTCCACTCCGGCAAATATTTATTACCTCCCGAATAAATTTATTTCTATTTTCGACTGTGAACTACTGCGAGGATTTGTCGGGGATAAAAAAGAAATATGGCGAGTTTGGACGGATTTATTAACTCGCAAGTTAGGCGCGTTCGGAAGGAGAAAGATTGTATAGATCCTGGATCAGACAATGGCTAGGGTCAAATGGTACCCATTATGCAGGGTATAGATTGATCTGTTTTAAATCTGTTGGGCAACAAAGGAAGGCTTTGCTTCATGTAGTGAATCGAATGAATAGTTTGAATGAGCCCCGAAAAGATTCCTATCGACGAAATATTGTAATAATTCCTCCACCCAAAGGGTTGCCCTGATACGAAATAGATATGAGTTAGGGGCGATCCGTCTTAATTAAATCGCCATCAAAACCCCTGCCGCCAACACTGCAATCATTCTTCGTTTCAACGAATACATTTTCGTCACTAAGGATATAGGGATCGTTTTCAGGTCTTGAGGGTGAAAAAAATATTCCAATATTCAATTTCGATCTTTATTTTTCACGGTTTACACGCTAGAATATAGAACCCCTTTCCGATATTTCAAATATGTCTCCTCATTTTAACCAGTAAGACATCTGGCTCCGCATTCATTATAAAACGTAATATCCTTAAACCAGATACTGCTGTATTCTTCTTTGTCGCATCTTGTTATTCGCCATTCCCTTAGCCGCCTTTTCCTGGAAATTTTCATCGCCATCTCCCCCACACTTTTCCGCCATGGAAATTTTAATAATGGCGCCTTAATTAAGTTGAAGATGTTTTTAATTGCGGACTCGAAGCCGTTGTATCTTCATTTCTAAGGCTTACCGATTTTCATTACAGTCTACACCTCGTAAAACAGGATGATATTAGATTAGTTTTCGAAATGAATCAGCAGAGGTTAATGATGAAAGTTTGTGCCACTCCTGATGGAAAAGAGTTGGTTATTCAGAGGTCTCCAAACAATAATCGCATTCTTTGCAATATGATACTTATTTTCATGAAAATCTTATATTTTACAAACTTTAATATGCAATGAAATACATTCTTGATCATTTTTTTGTGCTTATACTTTTGTATTGATCTTTATTCGCCGAGCTTCAGAAAAGCGGGCGTAAGTGATTTTAATTCGTTTACGCACAACCACCAATTTGCCATCAAGATTATTTAATAGATGAATAGATGATGCTAATACAAATATATTTTGTGTGCCCCGGTGATAGAATAAATATCAGGTTGGAATGTCGAAGAGGGAGAGAAATTTTAATTTGATTGGTAAACCCTTATATGAGTAATCTTATACAACTCTCAATAAACTCTAATGAATAAAGATTTTTTCAAAGGAAACTTTTATATTTTCAACATGGAACTTTTTGTCAGATAATAGTATTGCTAGAATTTTTACGTGTCTTGGACAACAACTCTCTACATGTCACGCATTATTAGGTTCAATTTAAGCTGTTCTCAGTGGTTGGTAAAATAATCCTTTTCAAACTCAAAATTCTATGACCTTTCTAAATCTTAGGTCGAAAATAGGGAATTTTATCAAAATAACCAACTTACCTTGAAATGACCTTAAAGATTTACCTTAAGGTCATTTGGAAGATCATCTCGTACACCTTTAAAAATTATTTAAGTTTGTTGCCCAAAAATTTTTCGACTTGAGAAGAGAGCTGTATATTTTTGAGTTGTTCCCCAACACCCTCTTCTTGGAAAGAAGGGCAATGTTGCAAACATTTTCAAAAATTGTTTTTCACAACCTAAAAAGATTTTATTTTTTTGACCGAAAGAGTTGTCTGTATTCCTTAAAATCGCTGTCTATAGTCATTTTTCACTACAACGAATGTAATGCACTTAAATTGAAGATAGCTAAAAATTCAAAGTTTCCTTTTTTTTTGAAAAACAAAAGGAGCTATGCATTCAGTTTAAAGACGACAAAATTGCGGATGCGCTGTAACTCGCCGGATTGTCCTATGTTTCAAGATGTATTTACGAATTAAAAATTATTTTCTATGCAGGAACTGCTTAATCGAAGAGCATTTTACGAAAACTGATAAATTTTAGGGAAAAATTTGAAGCGTGTTTTTTTTTATAGATATCTAGATAAAACATTTTACAATCTTTCGTGAATTGATATTTACTGCGAACACTCTACGACTACCGTTAAATGTCGACACAAATAAACATTAGCTATAAAGGTATCCAGACACGTCGTGGTGTTGATGGGCCATCCTACAATATATCTCTAGAAATACGTGTTAGATTAAACTTATCAACGAACTCAGCCGAAAATTTATCAAAACCAACATTTTCACGAAGTTTCCTCGGAACTAATCGAGTCCGGCGGCATTTATCGTGCGACAAAGAGTGAATAAAAAATTCAAAGAAAATTTGTATCTTTTGTTTCTACCTGTAAAAAAATTCCTTTTTTACCAAATCATGATTTTGCGGTATGACAATTGTTTTCTTGAAGTTTTCATTGAATTATCTTGCGCAGATGTCGAGATAATGAATTGTTGACATTTTCGAAAATTGATGTTTCTGCTGAAACCGTTGATCCGATTTCAGTGTCCAACGAAATCATCAAAGGCCTTTCATAGTTCTACGACCTTACGAAATTTCAATGAAATCAAAGAAGTTTTACGGCAGTTATCGTGGATTATAGTAAAGTGTATAAATATTTACCAATTAAAATTCGCTAAAAAAAAAAGAATTCAAACTCTCTTGCATTCAAAGAATATGCAAAAAATGTTGGACATTTAAATGAACGTATCGAGTCAGATTTTAGCCCCCTTGCTCCACATTTAAGAGAAAAAAACCAGGAAAAAAGATAGATATTCTCGTCGATATGTCGCAGACCCCCTTACCGTTGCTTTCAAAATCGAGCTTCATCTTACTTGTGATTTCAATCGAAGCGCTTCTGCTATGTCCAAAATACTTCGGCCGTGAAAAATGGAATAAATCGTCGGGTAACGGTAACGTTAATACGCAAACACATCGGTGTAAAACTGTTGTAAAACGGTATAATCGTCGAAAAAAAAGTCATTTTTGGGACTCAAGGAACCAATACGAATAAAATTACAAAACGGGAGCATTTTACCTACCTCTCAGGAATATTGTGTAAATTGAATGATTAAAAATGTGCAATCGACGCTTTCTTTTCCAAGTACGTTGTAGAAATGGTATCGATTGAAATAAGTTATGATTAATTCAAGCGACATGAATCGACGGAAACTTCATTCTGGAATTCTTTTTTCATCTCGCCAAAGAAAAATACGGTATCACACGCACGGTGACGCGCTGCTAAACTTGCACAAAGTCCAGTTTTTATTCTCGAGGTGCAAAAATAATAAAGTTTCTGGGATGGGGACCAATAGAATCGTCGATGCCGGATCGTAAACTCCTTTGTCTTATTGCATGAACCGACAATCTCTTGCGATTGGATGTGAGCCAGACCTCCTACGGTCTTCGTTTTGTTAAAGAAAAAGCTAGAATTACGTCCTATTCGCTTTTTGAGTAGCACCCGTCCTTGCTACCCGATGGTTAACCTATACGTAGTTCACATCATTACGTAATTTGGTTCGGAGAAGTCGGAAACCCGTTCTGAAATTGAACCCCCCTGTTATGCTTTCGAGAGAAGGATTTTAATTGTTATCGTTTTCTGAGAGGATCCTTCGAATTGAACATCTATTTTTTTCCTCGTTCATTAAATCCAATTTAAATAGCGATGGTGGATTAAAGCAGACGTGTGAGAAACGAAGAAGCAGAAAAATCGTTCGTTCCCAAAAAGGAATGTTCAAAAGATTCAATCCTTTCCGCTCCATTTGTCAACTCAATAGTCGCTGAATAATTAACACACATAAGCCTCGTGTTTGAACTGAGATGGAAACTACGATTATTTCTTTATTACTTCTGCTTTGCATTTTTATTTCACATTTCGCTCACTTGTACGCTGTTACTTGCCGCCGTTTAAAATGAAATACTAACACGACATTTCGTTATTTAAAAAGTCGCAAACTTATCTTGTAGATCTTTCAATAAATCAAATCGACGATAATAAATTGGATGTGATTCGCACTAGATTACGATGGAAAAAGTTAATCTGGCAGATTTATGTCAGTATACTATTTCGAATCATTTACTGTGCCAGTTGACACTGGAAGAGTTGAACGAAATTTGGATATTTTCGATTGAGACGAGCATTCATCGACGAATGTTGTCGTGATTTCAATGGGAACCCGCTGTCTGAGCGGAAAAGATGCGATGTGGAGAAAACGTACAGCTGATGTTGTCAGAAGCATGATTTGCTCAGAGAAGCGCGAAGGAATTAAAATACAATAGCTCGATTCTTCTCCACGCTATTGTGGATAAACGATTATAAATACAGATTATCTGCTTTTCGGGTAACCGAAATTATATTCGAAAAAATCTGTGTATTGTGTTTCATAATCGTTATTTTGCGAAGAAGTACGGGAAATATAAAAGGAACAATAAGATCATCAAATTAGGATAAGTATGTCATATATGTCATTCGGAAGTGACATAAAGGAGTGAACTGGCTCGAGTTAAATGGAACGAAATGAGCTGAATGTTTCACTTCAAAATTCAAGTTCGATAATGTCCCATTGTGAGAAAAGGTTTGGGAAAAAATGACTCATTAACCGACAAGGTGAATCGCATTATGGTCCGGTTGATTGGTATACAGCTTGTAAATTGTATTAGTACACAAATATATTGGGCGATAGCGAGCTGAATGCTGATCAACCACCGTGGGACACCCGAACAGTTAGGAGACAAAATACAACTTGTTCTGCTTCTACTTTAGTCTGTTAGGAATGCAAACAAATGGTAATTTATTGCCCATTCGAAAGAGTGACTACGCTAAGTGAATATATAAACACCCTCACAACGTGTTCGCATCTACAGGCTGCCTCGATTTGATGATATGAATTAGCGAATAATACCGTAAAGGACTACAAGATTCGCGGAGTCAGGGCGATAAGTTGTCATATGGTAAATAAAATACTAACCCCTGAAACAGTTGGGGTTATACGGTTGGCAGTTGTGGGGGTGTGGTAGCAACTTTGATAAATGGTCGACGCAAATAGGGTATACTTTGTACCATTATATCGACCCCGTAAAACCATAAATTTTCGCTCATTACTACTAATGCTCGCACATGTCAATTTTTTTTAACTCTCGGAGAAATCAAAATCTATGAAAACTTATCACTTATTAATATGTAACTTTTCCATGGATTCTATACGACGGATGGAACATATATACATTTATATTTATTTGATGACGTATTATTTTCTACATTGAATTCAAATTTTTCTGCAGATATAGTTTATTATATATTAGAATGTAATGGAATATATTTTTTCAACAAGACTCGTCGTTTTATTTTGTTTGGTTTGCGCACTATTCCGAAAATTTATATAAGGCATCTAGGAACACATATAATTTTAAATAAAAAATCAAGAATCAGAAATTTCCTAGGATTCTCCGAATTTTGCGTATTAAGATGATCAATAAGTTTTCCTTGTGGTTTTTTGGTATCCATACCAGAAAAACCAAGAACAGTCACAAATAAAAAAATTGATAGGTTTTATAAATCACATTGAAAATGTTTCTCCAGATTAAAAGAAAAATCAAAAGGGGAGTTAAAAATCACCTTGGAAACATTGAAGCAGAGTTTAAAAAATAATTCAAAGATGGTTATCCAAAATTGAAAATTTCCCTAGAATACCTTTGAACCTTATGTATTAAGAAATTTGCTAAGTTGATTGGACATTTTATTCCATTGAGCTTTGTTTTACTTGAATCTTTGAAGAAATGTTTTGAGAATTTTGATGAGATAGCCACGGAAAGAACGAAAAATGCAAAAAGTACTGGAGACATTTTTCAAAATTTTCCGAAATTTTGAATAGAGATATATTTTCTGCGTGATGATTACTTTTTCTCCGTTTTTTGTTCTCGATTCGGTTTTTGGGAGATTTTCAGAGGAATTTCAACGAAAGCAAAATAAAATTGCATAAGCACAGATCAGAACACTCAAGTTTTTGAAAATCACGTCCGAAACTTTGGAAATCTCATAAAATGTTTGAAAAAATCGAGAAGTCTCTTAAAATCTTTGTTTCTTTCCTCAATGTTCTATTATTTCCTTGGAAGTTCGAGTACTCGAAATACAGGATTGAAATGACCAAGAAATCAATGAACAGTTTTGGTATTTCTATGATTTATAACTGAAAGTCCTGGAAATTGACTCAAAAAATACATATTATAAAAAAATGTTGGTTAATTCAGAGAAAATTCCTGGCAGTAGAAAAGTTCCTCTCGATTCTCTTCAAATATTCAATTGATTTGTGTAATGTTTTATACAAATTTCAAATTTTCTGAAGTTTCTTTCATAAAATATTCAGTTTTTCGTTGAAAATATATCAAAACATGTATACGGGATATTATATTCTCCAAAACGTTCAATAGGACAACCTATAAACATTTCTTCCAATAGTAACTTTATGAAATCGAACAATAAATTATTCAAGTATTTCAGTGGTACACAACCCGAGTGTGTTTTGAATTAAATGAGTGTACATAGGCGCACACGCGCTAAATTATTCTTTTCTTCCGGATGACAAATTCGAACATTGAACAAGTTTTCAACACGTCGCCGAGAAGAAATCATAATACAAACTGATTCGCTCTCATGAATATAAAGGATCAATAGAAAGCATCCATTTAGATATTTTAGTATCGGTGCTCGATAAACATTTTGTCCGATATCTCTGAAGGGCAGCATCGTTTTAAGTATTTGATAAAGTAATTCGTCTTCGAGTTGACAGTTTTCAGCGTTTGCATGCGTGGATGTGTGCCGTGTAATCCCGACATTTGCGTATGAATGCGGCCGCATTGTGTCCGGGACGCAGGGGGCGCATTGTCCGGGCCCACGTTTTGACACCGTCATTTTCTGCTTGACTGATCTCCGCGATCTTATCGCATTTGCGTGGAGGAGGCGACCGCATTCTAAATTTACCCCGTCGACCGCCGACGGTGCAGGGGGGATGGGGATGAGGATAATAAGGTCGCACAAGTGTTGCTTCCGATGAATTCCCGGCTACGACGTGTGAAAAGCGTTATTGGAATTGAATTGTTGAGTTGAAATGACAGATCAAATTGTTCGCAACAGTTAATACAGCCTTTTTAAGTTTGAGTTTTTCCAAGTCTTAAGTAGTTCCAATTCAAATTGTTCCTTTCTTCTTTTTTATATCAAATATTAGAAAATCTTTCTGGTAGTTTCAATTTCGTGTGCGTTGATTGAGTTCATAATTTTTATGAATATACATAATTCGAAAACGAGAATGTTTCATTTTTATTTGAATGAATACACGAACTGACTTGGTTGGATAGGATCAATTGAGCTTGGATAATTAATCAATTTTCAGAAATTCATTACTTTTTCAATGAATGATAAAGGATATTCAAGAACTGCGATATATAATACTTGATCACTCTGTAGATTTGATCAAAATAACGTATTACCACCTTTTTCGAACATTCATCAAGAATCAAACAAATGGACGGATTGTTCAATTCGTGAAAATTCGTGGGTTTCAGTAAATGAGAAGGATATTAAATAATTAAATCTCATATTTTAAGCATGTATTTGTAAACTGATTTGCACTTTAAGACACGATTTGATATTTTGCCAATGATTACTACTGACCTATTACCCAAAAATCCCGGGTTCGAATCCCGGTAATTTGAGATTGCCATCATGCTTCAGAAGGCACATAAAGCTGTTGGTCTCGGTTATATATTCAATATATGGTTATTAGATCATGTCAGGGTCACTTCTGCGTTCTGAAAACGCCTGGCACTTGAACCCAGGTCAGTAGGTTGAACGATAAAAAAAACCTCAAAAACGACAATATTTTAATTTTCAGTGTTTGTGGTTTAAATTTTATCCTCCTATTCTTCAATTTATGATTTATGCTGTTGAGTAGTATAATTCTTGATCAAATAAATGAATAAATATATAACCACATTCCTGCATTCAACAGAATTCATCATAAAAGTGAAATTTGTTGCAAACATATTTTTTTCTTTCAATGACTGCCAACTCGAAAATTAAAATATTGGTATCCTACCGATTTGACTGTAGAACTCAGATGAACCTCACAAACTTTGCCGTCCCCCCCTTTGGCCACATCCAAAATGATGTCACGTTGCTACAGAACCGACTGAGTGTAGAAATGGAAATGTCAAAAACCGGATACAGACTCGTGTCTTCATTGGAGAAACATTCTTTATCCTATTAAATTTTGGAATTACGAGGGTCTTGAATTAACTCAATGACGGATACACAAAAATCTATGAGAATTTGTTCAACCATTCAGGATGTGATTAGAAAGATACATAAACATAAGAAATTCATATGGGAATACAATAATAAAATTGAAGTGAAAAGACGCAGTGTACAAAAAATGGAAACGAAAGAGGAACTGAAAATTTAGGTTTAAACTTTTTTCCAATATATTCTGTGACAATCTGGTCCATCGTTAGTATAATATTCACAGATCATCAGAGTTCAAATAATTGGTTTTCAAAAAAGCCACGAAGATTGACTTCAACCTATTGCACAATTGGTGGACGTGAAGGAATTGAAAATAAGTGATCGTGTAGTATTGTCATACTTGCAATTATTTTATGATTCCTGGGAATGACAAAACGAAAAGCGCATTGTAATCCTGACTGGTATGGTTGGTTGCTGAATATCCAACTTACGCAACTCACCAGACAAGCACTTCAAATAACCATTAATAACCGAAGAGGGGGAGTTATTTAAAAATTTCACTATTCACCCTTTGAAATGATGGAATCGATCACAATTATTCACGATATTACATAAATATAAAATCACAAACTGTTGAGCGAACGTAACCTCACTTTATAACCTAGAGCCAAGCAAGTTCTTGGAAGAGCGTCGGGGAAGACGTCGCAGCGTCAAGATGCTCGGCGTCACGCCCGAAATCAAAATGTTCCATCACAGACACCCTCCCGAATTTTATACAAACCCCGTCGTCATCAGTTCGAGCCACAAAGAGGGGGCAAAACACTTTTTATTCCATCCGTGGCTCATCTGCAAGTCCGATAACACACCTAATTATCAAGTTAATATGGCCATTCTGTATGGCGAACGTCGAAAAGAGGCCCGGAAAGAGAGAGCGACGCCAGGCGTCGCGGGCTACAGACGAAGACGACGCATCGCATTGATATTATAAGTAAGTTCAATAGCTGTATTCATTTGTAAACTAAGGCCAGCATATTATTCAGAAGGGGGCAGAACTCATGTATGTTTCATACAATTTAAAGTAACGCCGCCGCTGCCGACGACGTCGCTATATTCCGACGTTGCGACGCTTCGACGAATAGAATTTTCACCACAGAATCCCCACAATATTTATAAAACCTTTCTTCCTGGAATTGTCTGTGTATTGTTTAGGTGTGAAACATTGATATTTTACACCTAATACGAAGATGTTTCATTATTTAGGAAATGGGAAATAGAGATTTTGCAACGTTGTCCTAAAAAAATCTGAATATGGATGCATAATTCAACATGGAAATTAGAATTAAATTAAATATGAAAATTAGGAACGGGAAGAGTGTAGAAAAAGGGGCTTATTGATTATGTATGCAGCGAAGAAAAATTAAACCCCTAATGAAGAAATACGTCTTCCAGGAGGCACGCGAGAAAACACGGGGAAAGTTACGCGTTTTCTCGGTATAACGTAGCAGGTGGTTGCCGCCAGCTATTCCTTTTAGGGGTCACCTTTTATGGTGAAGTTTTCCAGCTTTTTTTCATTTACATATTAGATGCCTCAAGTTTTGTAATTACAATTACAAGGGAGCATTAACGGAACTCCACTCAGAAATTTGCCCCACTCAAATGGAGCTAAGAATGAGATAAAAATATGATACGTTGCTGTGCTTTCCAAAAACGACGTGAAAAGCCCATTCGGAGGGCTGTGTTTCCGAACGGGCTTTCCTCTTGACTGGTCTTCGCGTCTCTTGGTTTTTATTATCTTTACCAACGTTAAATTAATGCCGATGATGTCTGAACCGTATATTATTCTTCTACTTGAACGAGTGCTGCTGACGCGTTACACTTTTTATGTCGCAGCGTAAAAGATGCCCCCAAACGTTGCGAAATGTGTCCGCTCCGTTTCCAGCCATATTTCATAGCGTCTATCGGAAGAGCAGCGGAACATTCAGTCTCAGATGGTCTTCAGAAGTTGAAGTGCCTGGGGGAGGAGATGTGGGAACCAGGGCCATCCATATCACCCGCACTTTCGAGACTTTCGAGAAATTGGCCATTTTGTTTGACTGAAGTGTTGAATGAAAATTTTCGAATGATAGAAGTAGGGTTCCCTGGAGTTATCTTTGTTTCTAATTATGGTTTTGGTTTGATTACAGTAAATCAGTTGGGCTGCTACAGTTGGGTCAATTACGCAACTTAACTCAAATATTTCATTTCATGTCAATATTTCAAGTTTAAGCGCAGCAGATTTGAAGACTATTGACATGATTACACTCATCCGACCTGTCCAAAATGAACCGCTTCTAAAAAAAATTTAGAAACCTGAAAACACCGTTTTTTTGATAAATGATGACTTATTCGGCTGCTAGTAATTCCATCGCTTCCGGTTTTTCAAAAAACATTGCATCGTTTGTTTCGTAAACAATTGCTCCTTTCACTACTTCTATTTTTGAGAAAATCGGTAAGATACGTAAAAATGACCGATTCGGTGCATTTAACTTGTGGATAAGATGTATTCACGACCTCGAACGCAACGTATTCGAAAACTAAAAAGAATTGTTAAAAATCGAACTATCAATTTTTGGTCGGAATGAACGTTACATTTCAGTTACTTCTTAAGTTTTTTGAGTTGACACGTTTTGCAAAAATTGCAAACATTTTTAAAAATAAACTTTTAGAACCTACACTTCTTTCGGTTTTTCACCATACAATTGTTATCAAATATGACTACAATCGTTTCGATTACTATTTCTTCCTACAATGAACCGTTTCTTGAATATTTCTTTCAGACGTAGGATTTTTATGATTTATTCAGAGAATAGGCACATCAAGAACTTTGTTAGAAGATTCTTTGTAGATTTCGATAGCAGAACTTCTTTTGTTCTTGTGACTTCATTCAAATGTTCAATGGCAAATAAAATGAGCGCTTTTCACTTACCAAAACGTGAGACTGATTTATGACATTGGTTCAACAAAGTGAAATAGTTTGCCTCTTTTGGTCACGTGTTATGAAACTATATTCTGTTTCCAATTCAATTATCAATCTTATCAAAATGACTTTAATAGAAAACCGACCAAAAGTGGCTGAATATCTTCCCAACTCCCTAGGTATATAAAAATATCGCCTTGCATTTGGATTCTGTTATAACTTGTCGATAACCAAACTTTGGTGTTTATCAGTTTGTTGCTAATGCAGAAAAGTATGCAGATTATCCTTGAGAACACGGAGCCGATGGGTTGGAAGAAAAAGGAATTCGATATCTCAACATCAGCCGACTGTGCACGCAGTATTGAGTGAAAATACGCTGTAAAAATAGAGAGAAGCCAGCGAAAAGCTAACCCCAGATAAGCTCCCCATTCACATGTATGAAATTCAGCACATCAGGCTAAAGTATCGTCGTATAAAATATGTAGTTATCATAAGTTCGAGAAAGAACGGCGTGCATTCGAGTAGTCGGACACAGTTGAATCGGGTGCAGAGAAATGGTCGACTCTTTTGTTTCCAGAGGATTTTGATACCAAAAAAAAAAACTATAAAATTTAGATCGTTTTAAGGCTGATTCGACATAGACAATATGAAAATAACAGATATTTGTTATTCCCAAGAGTGAAGTAAACGTTATGAAATACCTGGGCAGATTAGACATCTCCCAACTTTTGGTTTTAGTTTCATCAGTTCAATAATTGGGACAGGCGCGGCGCTCCTCAGCATTGGGCAGAACGAAAAATGCGTCAAGACTGTTTGACTTGATTTAAATTGTAAATATCAACAACAGCATCAAGGTATATAGGCAGTGCATGTCCCTTTAAGCCGAGGGGGCTCAAGAAAGAAAGCGGAACGATGGAGCTTTGGATTATGCAGATTCGCGAAAAGTTTTCTTTTAATGCTTTGCATCTGAAGTGCTCCCGAAATTTCGCGCGGCTCTCTGCCGAATCCAAGAAAATCAGTTTTGCGTATTTTGGAAACGGTGCCGTCATGAAATTTTCGTTCAGCCTAAAAGTTCTTCTCACAATAAACGCGTTTCCACCCCAACACAGAATACCATTTTTGATTCACGCGGCGTCCAAATATGTATCTTCTCAGAAAGCGGGGTTTATTTTTTATCGGGGATGAACATAGCAGCCGGTTGTAATTCAATCGCAGGGTAAGTTTGATACTTTCTGTCTCATAACAGAGCTGCCCAATGAAGTTTTGTGGAATTTACAGTCTGGTAAATCCAAGGGACGGTTATGAAGTCGGCTGTCGTATAATAAACACATAAAATCGCCAGAAATAAGGATATATCGAGTGAGAAGAACCACGAACTGCGGAGAACTTGCAGGACCGAACGCAATTGCTTTCCGTGGTCACCTATTCGAAATTGAATACAGAAATAGTCGGACAATGGATTTATGGGTAGAGCGTCTATCCAATGTTTAAAACTAATTTTTCCAATTACATTCCAACGACTAAACAAAAGGAATATATCCTCCTAAGACGGTCCTTCCGCTAGAGCGGGCAACAAAATATTTCATATTTCCCATATAGTATATATCTTTACGATCTCCCACGGACCAAAATACGCGGCCAAACGTCAGAAATATACAGATAGAAGTTCTTCCCGTCGAAATTTCGTCGAGTAATTGAAATATCCGCCATGAAATATAGATCCCATAAACGAATGCCCCTTGTCATGTTAAACCGAATTGATGAAGTTTTTCCACTTTCTTTCTGTGTTCACGAGCCGGAAATGAATTTTCATCCAGAAAAAAAATTATTTCGATGTAGTTGTCGCACAAAAGATAATTTCAAACAATCCTTCACTATATTCGAATAAAATGAGTAATGTTAAAAATTGAAAAACAGTAAGAATTTCATGAATTATTTTTGTAATATAACTTAATTGATACAGTCGATCAATTGAAGATTATGAATTATGCAATGAGATTTTTGTTACTCTAGGAAAGAGTCCCAAAACGATACAAATTGCTGAATATAAGCAAACATACCAAATTGATTAACATATTTCCAAATGCGGTAAATACAATAGGGTGGTTTTTTGCAATTTCTGTCTAAAGAGTGCATTGTATTACATTGAACTTCACTTCTAAATTTCTTGAGAAAAAAGTGAAATTCTGTTTGTCGTTTTTCTGCTTTGATACTCAAGTGACACCTAAAGATGCTCTTTGGGGCGAAATCTTAACATCAATTACTCTTGAAACTTTTTCTGTTATGAAGAACTGTTGCTTGTTACCAGAAATTCCAAAAATGAACGTCAGACCTTCTGGCGCAAGTGTCATCAGCGTGTAAGGCATGCTGTGATTAAATGGAGTGGGGAAAATCAGCAGTATACAACAGAAGGGGTCCTAGAACAGACCTATGCGGAACACCACTCAATACTGGTCTGTAGGAAGTTGATTGGTCCCTACCACGAACACGAAAACTTCTCTTTGACAGAAAATCGATCAACTCAAGTAGGTATCCTTAATGCCAAAATGATCCAGTTGATCCCTTACACACTCGGTCAAACGCTTTGGCAGAATCAAGGTAAACTACGTCTAGTGGGCATTTTTTATCCAAGGCTTACACACCATAACATCTAAGTCATGCTTGACTTTCCTTTGACAAATCCATGTTGTTGGACTGGAATAATGTTTGGGGAGAGACAAAATTTTGAAATATTTTTGCACATTATTGACTCCATAAGTTTACTAATGACATACGTCAGTGAAATTGGGCGATGGATCTTGCTTATTACCTTCTTTGAAAATCGTTGTAATGACAGCAATCTTCCAAAAATCCGGTAAAATATGAGCACTGAACGAAGCAGACGTAATTCTGGAGAGGGTACTGGCCAAGGCATCGCAACATTTTATTAATAGTACAGGAGATAATGAAGCACGACTTGGAGATGATTGAAGCTTTAATTTTCTGATTTTATTTTTGACACTGTCTGGTGTGAAAGCGAATTACCTGATTTTGGAGCTGGAATTTCTGGAAGTCGACTCAAATAAAAGTTGGAAGAATAAGATGGCAAATACTGCCATCTTGTGTCTTTAAAAGAGGTACTGATACTTTGGAGAACAGGGAAGACCAAATATATTTGAAAAGTTTCTTGTTATTATTGCTAGTCACAACGGATGGTTCGTTTGTTTATCTAGCTTTGGTTATAGCTGTCTTCACCTTTCTTGCATATCTCTTATGAGCTTGAAGGTCTTGAGCACTATTGGTACGCTTGTACTTACGCCATAACTTCTTTTTATGTTTTATGATAATTATTAATTTACCAATTATCCAGGGTTTCAAAAAGTTTTTTATATGTCTTTGACTGTAGTGTTGTTACTTATGCATCTCATCCCAATTTATCTCAAGCATTCGGTTGTTTAAATTGTTATAATCATTCATTTCGATTGTCGTGCTTTTAATTTTATTATTTGATGTTACGTTTTATTGAAGCTGAGTATTTATCAGAGCATGATCGGAGTTGCCAATTGGTTCGGTTAATAGGTTAACATTATTTGTTAAAACCAAATCAAGAACAGAAGAATGGATTTGATGGGTAGGAAAACGAAACTTTGCGTAGAGTGGAATGAGAGCATCCCAAAATGTTCCAATAACAAGCATTTAGCTTCTTCGACATAAGTCGTTTACAATAATCATCTGCAATGTTACCATGACGGGAAGCACAGAAATGTGTCCGTGTGTGTGGGTAATGTAACGCTCATTATTGTCGACAGATAATGAAGATAATTCAGCGTGGTCGTAATTAACGGCCGGAAGGAAACACGAGTAAAAACTACACGGCAGATTCATCTCACCGATACATTTCATTTGAATAACTTTGCATATTTTAAAAAACGGTCGCAGACTGTTCCTAATGTGGAACGCGGCTGACCAATGTATCTTGGGCGGCTTTTTTCGGCCGGAATTATCGGACCGGCAATTAATTAAAAGGCTCCAACTTGTCTGCTTTAATTTGTTACCAGTTGGAATAATTTAAGGGTGTATTCAGCATCGATATTCTTCACGTTGCTCCATCGAATAGCCCCGGGAACAATCATCCTGTCTTGCGGCGGTAACATTTTCCAAACACCCCGTGTCGAGGTTGAGACAGACCACGTTTTCACGCTGCTACCAGAACGAATTATTCGGGTAATTTCTACAGCGTTTTACCGTTCGTTTTGGTTACTACACATCGCGAAATTTATACAGAAAGAAAGCGAGACATCATTCCGATCGTCAAGATATCAAAGTCTAACGTTCTCCCAATTTATTTTAACAAGGGGCGATCGAAAACTAACAACCACCGACAAAGGCTCCTTCCACTCTTCTCGAGCCTCATTGCTGAAGTCATCAGTATCCATAAGTGATGAGCTCCGAGATAGTGACAGAACCGGCATAGCCCTCACACGATGGAATTCTACACGCGTTGCACGCAGAAAATATGAAATTTCGACATTTAATATTGTCGCATTCGCGTTCCACGATCATCGTAAATATTCATATCATTGTTTCCAGCAGAAGCCGTCCTGACAAATGAACTTCAATCAAACCTGCATAAATAATTCTCGAATCATAAATTTATTACATAATCACATAACATTGGAATCAGTTACCACGTTGTTATCAATTTTTCCATTCGTTTTCCTGCAAAATCTTCCACCTAGGAAATGAATCTGATTTGAACCGTTATCTTGTCTATTAATTGGATATAAATGAGTATGACAAAGTTCATTAAAGGAAAAAAAGATCGCCTTGGTGCACGATTTTATTGACAGTGAAATATGCAAGTGTAGCCTAATTACGGTCAATCTTTCGCATTTAATTTACCTGTTGATTAGCGCTAGGTTTGTATCGTATCCCGACCGGTTATTTTCATGAAAAAAGGATATTATTCAGAAACGGCTTGACGTTTGTTATTGAGCAAGTGCCGTGTGTATTTTTCGGAATATATTTTCAGACATGGACAGTCGGGATATCGTTTACAATTTGTCGTATCCGGAAGGGAATGGGGATTGCGACAACTATTCGAACTTTGTTTTTCCAACGGAAGACGACACGAAACCGATTATTGTTTTGTTCGGTTGGGCAGGAGCGCAAGATAAATATTTGAGCGTTTACTCAAAGATATACGAAGTTGGAGGGTAAATATTGTGAATCCTGACCACTACATCATCCATAACCCTTCATTTTCAGTTTGATCACACTACGATGTATCATTCCCGTTCGAACCATGTTTTTCAAGTCGCGATTGATGCCGCGTATCGGCAAGAAGATCGTCGATATTTTGCACGAAGTTAAGTGCGAAAATCGACCGATTTTCGTTCATTGTTTTTCAAATGGTGGGTCATTCACTTACCAGTATTTCTTCAGAGCGCTCAAAGAAATTGATAAACATTCGCAGGTAAGTTCTGTTATTTTAAATTCTTTTCTTTTCTTCCAGTTTGTAGATTAAAGGAGTAATTTTCGATTCAGCACCCGGGAGTACCCAATTCCGATCGTTTTTTAAAGCAGTCCAACCAATTGTAGGAGGATGGAAATTATTGAACCCTTTTCTGACCTTCTTCGTTGTAGTGATGTTTCAAATTATGTGGAGTTTTTCGGTAATATAATTTTTTTTTTGTGACATATGATTTGAGGGAATGAACATAGTTTTCGATTTGATTTTGAACCGATAAGTCCTTTATTTTTGTTTGATGAGGATTACCTCACCTTATATCAATCGCATCATGAGTCTGGGTGGAAATTCGATGTATTTCAGTAGGTATGTTTGATTCCACCCTTCGTTTATATGCTTCTGGATTGAAAACGGGCATCAAGATTCCGTTTCAGTAAAAATGGAATTCACAAAAATGTGAAATGATTTTAGATGAAACTTCCTCATCTAAAACCGATAAACACTTTGTACAATCGACCGGACAAAATGTTATATTAGTTCAAATTAAATCATATTAAAACAGTGCCAAGAAAAACAATTACATGACAAATGAGAATTTAATGATAAGGGTAGGGTTGGCCCACCCAAATGACCTAGCGGCCCACTTTTGTAGTTTATCATAATACCGCTGGTCGCATATTTCCAATTTTTATATATTGAGTTACCAAGGCACTGGAAGTAAAAAAAATCGCCCACTTTTGTTACCTATTTTTGTTAATTACCTATTAACAATTGGAAATGCGCTGATTTATTCGAATTTTGTTCTGTTAATTAAGTTCCTCAAAAGTCTCATTCCTAATTCTTAATTATTCATACCTATAATACAAAGGAACGATTTTTTTATTGAACGCGGACAATTTCGGCAGATTTAATGGAAAATGCAAGCATATCTGACGACTTTTCCTGTGAATGGGAAAAAAACAATGGAGAGACAAAGTGTTTCCTCAGCATATTACAACTGGAAAAAAACTTGGTGTAATGAAATTTCAACAAAAAATGCCAATTCAATTCAATTATCTCAAATTATTTGTCGCAATTTAATATGAAGATTATAATTTTATGTCCATGACTATTTCAAAGTAGGTACTCTCTTGTTTTTTATTCAACTTCTCACAACTATTCATTCGGAATCGTTTTAGCAATAAATTTCGACAACAAAAATAGCAGGATGTATCTGTTATAATGTTATATTAAATTGAAAATTACACATTTTTTCAAATACAATTGAATGACTTCATTAGAAAAAATAAAAAGTCAACGGCGGTATAAAACGATTCAAATTTCCTTAAAATCTGAAAGAAAATTAAAGAAAATCTTCGAATCGATTGGATTTGAAATAAAATTCAAAATTTCCATCCGAATAGAATTTGAATCTTTATTCTAAGAAATAGAGGACGCAGTATTCGAGGGATCTCAAGGGAAAACGTCCTTCAGATTTTGATAGGATCAGGGATATAATTTAAATTGATTCATCAAAATTTATTCTTCACCTTATTTTTTTCAGGAGATCTGGTCGAAATTATTGAAAAATGAGAACATAAAATTTGAACCATTGGTACAATTAAGCGACGACGAAAATAAATGTCCTCAACTATTCATTTATTCTACATCTGATGCCATAATTTCCTATAAGGTGAATTCAATAAATTTTCATATCCCATGACACAACTGTTTTTTGTAGGACATTGAAAAATTTGCAAATTACCGGAGAACAATTGGAGTCGACGTAACTATGAAATGTTTTGAGAATACGGAGCATGTGAAGCATTATCGTGACCATAAATCCGAGTATACGCAATGTCTGTCCGACTTCATCAGTAGATGCATGGCATTACATGTGGTTTAAATAAAAAATTTCCTTAACCCCAGAAGAAATATTTTCTAACGAAATATTCAGACAAATGTGAGTCTCAGTGAGTCGAGGATATGGCCGAATTTAGCATAATCTAAAAGCACATTTTTCTTCCCTGGAGCAAAGACGAACAATGTGTCGAGACGGCGAACCAAAAACATAAAGCAGAGGGTGGAAAACAAAAATAAGACCCTCGACGCCCCGTCAGATTTCTTCAGGCAAATTTATGACAGCCAACTCATCAATCTTTTCCATCTCACGCGACGGCCCGTGAAAATTATCCAGCGTCGGAATGATTACTCTGCTGCGGCTTTATCGACTGTCTGCAAAGTGAAGACGTTCCCAATGTTGGTTTCGCTTTCGCCGGATGGCGATTCCGTTACGTCCAGAGGTTACGCAACCAGATACCAAGCGCGGGGCGATCCCAACGATAACATGTAAATCACCACGACGGCGGTTTTCTATAAATATTCATTTCTGCGACAGATGCCCCGTCCAGAACGCCTGACCGGAACGCAAGTTCCGTCGAGGAACCCGCCAAAAATGTTACGCTTCCGTTCGAACCCCCCACACTCGCGTCAATTTATCGTCCACCCTCCGACAAGCGATTGTAAAGAAACTTTTTTCACCTCAAACTACGTTACGTTGAAAAAAACCCTAGACGTAAAAATGCTTTTTATTCGAATCATTATTCTTACTCTAATTCACCTATTGAATAAATTTAATTATCAAAAACCGAAAAAGAAATCCTCCTGCTTTACAAGGTTCGGATGTAACTTGACATGGATTACAGCGCTCATCTTTTCAGGCTGACTCTTGGAAGATTTAATTATTCGGTGATCATGTTCACATATCACGAATGACATGATCCACCGTGACTCACTTGTGGGTATTCTTCTCAGAAACCTCCAAGATTCATCTGTTTGTTGCCATCTTACCAGAACTAAAAAACTGTTTCTTTAAAACTTAAACGTCTTCAATCAATTTGCAAGGCATGTCAATTGAAGTCTATTATGATTTGATGCCCAAAATGGTCCAAGTGGACCTCTTCCATGGAAGGTTCCTCGAGGTTTTATCTGACAAAATGAGGGTTCACAATTCGTAAGTGAGGCTTGACTTCAGCTATCATGTGCGTAGATAAGATTTAAAATAGATGAGCGGGTCTTACTTGCATGAACTAAAAACTTCTGCTTTCAAAGTTGTCACAGTTAAAACGCACTGTTATTCAGACTTGCCTGCAGAATACCTTCTGATCAAATTTGAGAATATTCTGACGTTGAAAACACCACCATGGCTTATAAATCCATTTGAAGAAATGGAGTGGAGAATGTGATAAGAGTAGTCACTCGAGTTCAGCACTAATGAGGAGATATCGAGGCCAAAAAATGTTGAGACCAGATGAGACAGGTCTCGAGTCACACGGCATCACTAACGATAAAAAAATAGTTATAAGTTTTTTTTGTTAGAAGGTTTATAATGACTTTTTTCAACAGTGTGTTAAGAAGAAAAGGCTGTCAAAAGTGTTCTTTTTGCAATTTCCCACAGTCCGGAGTAGTTTTTGATACCTATTTCTGGCTGCACCAAGATGTTTGATTCCCTCTTTTATATCCCACTGTCAATTCCTTTATTAGTGCTAAACTCGAGTGGCCGATTTATCTAAATGAGAGTCTCGTCGAGACCATAATACATACAAGAAATGAAAATTTGAATATTCAAAAAAAAATACATCAGCTGCAAATATTTTCGACAACTTGGAACAAAGCTGATAATTGAAGACATGATTCCTGCTGAACTTTTGTATCCTACTCACAAATAGACTAAGGGTACCAGGAAGGAAAAGAGTGAAGATAATAGTTTAAAGGTATTAATTTTGATAGGAAATAATCAATTCAATAAAGAGCAGACTCGTCATGAAAGACAAAGTAATAAAAATGCGATGAACTAGTTCAGTAATTTCAAAAGTGATGGAAGAGGATAAAAAAATTCAGGTTGTGACAATTGTATACCAGATGGCATCACTTGAAGTTCTCTATCACTGAAGTTCTTATCTTTTTCCTTACATCGTGTTCGAATGTAGAGAGAATGAAATTAAATGAATTAAAATTAAATAGATTTCAGTAGGTACAAAAAAAAAAGATTTTCCTCTATTGATTCCTAATGTTAGATTGAGTTTAGAATACTAATCTCAAACTGACTGAATTTGGTAGTTCTATTTTGTTTGGAAATAAGTTTGAAAAACTAAAAACTGAAAAAATAAGTTTAATAACCGCCGCATATTTGAATAGTTTAATGAAAAATATCGAATAACGTTATTTCAATTTATTATTCTTAAATGCATGTGTCTGTTATGGCATAGACTAAAAAAATGATATCTACCTACTCAAGCTTTATTTATTTTAATTTTTTTATAAACCACACAAAAACGTTATTATTGTTTTTAGTGATAGTTTAATTTTAAAAGAAAATCGTAAGTGTAGTAGGTATTCAATTTTATGCTCTACCAACTTAACTACCTATAAACCCCAATTTCAGTCTATACCTATGTCTATCCATACCTACCTATAATTTGGGAAACAACAAAAAGGTTTAATGTTCTCTCGAGTACATATATCAAATAAATAAATATTTTAAAGTATTGTCACCAATATTCAATACATAATTATGAATGATGATTGAAAACATTGCTGCATTACAAATTGAATCGGTATTTGCTATGACTAATAAAAAAATTGCAGGAATAACAAACGCCTATCCTAGGGATATCGTCGTTCTAATGTAAACAGATATCAGACGTAAAACACAAATTTCTAATACAAAGCGATCTGAAAACAAATGACGTAGGTATTCGGTGAAAAAGTGCAAATCGTCCCGACAAAACGGCAGTAAAAATCGCGAATACACAGAAACATAAATCAATATCGAAGCACGGTTAACAATTTTAACAGGAGCTTTACCATAACGATGTGTTTATTACCCCCTTTCTATCCTTTCATCGCTGCTTACTATCAGAAATCCCTGCAAAATGTGTTCGCAGGGGTATTCCTCTCCTCTTCCGGATGCGGGTGGGAGATCCGAAGCGGGGAAGAAGGAAAGTGGAGGTGGATGAATCGTGGGTGGAGCGATGGGTTGAGCCAATAAACGCGAGACTCAATCTGACAGAGCATCTATCGAAAGAGAGAGGAACAAAATGGTTCTTGTAAAATCCTCGACTTCTATCATAGATGGAGCTATCTGCACCAGTTGCGTCTTATCACGAAAAATCTATTTTCTATGAAATATGTATCGTTGTCAACGAAAGTGTCGTATTAACATTCTGCTCTGTAGTAACCAAAACCGAAGGTGCCTAACAATAATTTAATACCAATATTGGCATTCCAACCTACCTCATTTGGTTTGCTTATTACCTATCAACCAATTTGAAATTGTAATTGAGTAGGTGAACAATTATGATGAGTTGAATTAGGTCAAGGCTGAAGAGGTCGCAACGTTTCCTGCTTCATTATTTTCCATTTTTCCTTCGATTCAACGAAGAATATAATGAATTTATAGACTGGCTGAGGCTACGACGTCGTTCCTGCGCTAGAACTCCTACCAATTTTCTACGTTTCCTTCGTTACATGAAATATTTAACGTCCTCCGAAATTGAACGAACGCCGCCATCGTATAATCATCATACAGTCATCGTCTTCGTCGGATCGGTTTCAGGCGCGTTCTGTTGTGGCCTGTGAACCCGACATCGATTGTTTTCCTCAGCTGAGCTATGCAAATCAGCCAGAGCCTTGCTCCGGATTTTATGCACCGCATTTCCATACTATGATGGCTTATAGCGTATATTCCGGGCCAACTCACAACATGCCCAATCATCGCCATTGTGTCCCGGACCGGCGTTCAGCCGACAACGAATCAACCAGATTCCATCAATTCGTATATAGACGGGAAGAACGCGACCGCTTTCGGAAATTTATAATTGAATTGATAATACCTTCTAGTACCATAGAACAACACTTGGGATTAAAAACGAATTGTTTTAGACGAATGTTAACATCGTGAATTGGCAAGTGAGGAATTTGATTCAGATATTTTATTGCGTTATTGTTGAAACAATGGAAGGTAATTATAATAATGGAAGTTTGCTGAAAATAGTGCTGATTTATTCAAGAATATTCAATATATTTGCACGAAGTGAGTACCTATAGTTCTTGTCTGTGTACATTTTAAAAAAAGATAAAGTATATAATATAGTACATAATGGTACTTATGTTTTGAACTATTGTACGGGATTCAGTTTTTTCGTAACGAGTGTGGAAAATTAATGTTTGACGAACAAAACGAAGCGAGGCGAAGCCGAGTGTAGCTATCTACGAGCAATGAATGACAATTATCAGGCGACCACAAAGATGGAATTATACTAAAATTAAGTACTTACTTATCATCAAAGTGAAACGGAATATTTCCATCTTCATCTACTAAATGACATGCAATTTCATTTTTTCATCTTGTGGGAATATTTAAACTCACTTATGTCTTCAAAAATGTCGGAAAATTGATAAAATGCAAACCAAAGTATTCCAATAAAAAATCAACATAGCATAAAGTATCTTTTTTTTTGTTTTTTCAATCCAAGAATTTTCGATGTCATTTTGTACATTTCTTCCGCATTTGTGTGCATGCACTAATTCTCATCTGAGTGGGTATATCCCATGTAGAAAGTTTGCCGAAGGCTTATCACCGGGCTCGAGTTGGGCCAACTCCGGGCCAATTCCGGTATTCGACGGTCGTCTCGCAGTACCGTGCCATAAAATAGATTTTGCACATCTATACTATAACAGTTTCCAAAGATCATCTCTACTAGATATGTTTGTAAGTTCACGCTTCCAGCTTTATTTTGAGATGGAATTTATAAGCGGTTGATGATATTAGGAATAATTAAGAATTTTGACTCCGAAAATGTGAAAGAATAAATTTGATTTTCCTGCATATTGTTTTGATAACTCGGATCATGGATAAATAGAAGCAGCGTAGTATCACGTATCAAAATTTTGAATCGGTTAATTTCATTATTTATTCGCGAATTTCAGGATAAAGAAATTCGGAATAGTGGATGTGTTATATTTGTTCCGTTTGAGGATAGTCTAGGCTATTTTCAAGACTTTCCATAATATCCTCAACATCCGCAAGGTCATTGAAATAGATTTCGTGCAAATAGTTTCATTACTATATATGCCTACACAGGAAGTCGAAAAGAGTTGCGTGATATAACTGGAATCTATCTACTCTTGAAAGATCCGAGGAAGTTAGGTCTATAAAATCGGGTATCAGTGAACAGAGCGACATTTCGAGCCATTTGCGATCCACGGAAATCATAGATGGGTAGTATTTCATCTTCGACTCTCGCGTGCCTGTTTACGAGCATTTTACGTCCGAAAAATAAGAAGAGAATAAGAAGAGGAAGCGACGTTCCTGCTGTTGTGAGAAACTCGACGGTTCGGAGTAATGGACCGTGATATTTTCACGAAAATTGAAACGTAAATAAAGTTTTACGACTTCGGCGCCAGGAAGGAAAACTTGGGTTCAGTTTTCCTTTTTTGGACTCGTCGAGATTTTATTCGTTCATTCGCAACGGGACAACTTTGATGTTCTCCATTTTTTTTTTACTTTTTCAATTTAATGGTGCAAACATACGTACTTGCACTCGCTGGGTAACCACTCTCCTTGATTATCAATAAATAAATGAATGAATGTTGTTGTTGGTTCAGTTTACCTCACATTATTTTGAATTGCTCCGATAATAAGCGAAAAAAATCGTTTTTGATTTTGAATGAACAAAAAATTAATATAATAATACGCAGTTCTCTCTACGTTACGTATATTATGTTGTTATTAAATACATCAAAATATCAAATAACAATCCGCCTTATTGTTTCCTTAGACTCTTCTAGACATGCGGGAAGTTTGATTTTTTTAACGAATTCGTCCATCTCATTCACTCGTTTTAACTGATTTGTTCGACTCATTCTTAAGTGATTCATTTCGAACAATTGTCCCGCTTTCTTTCGAGTGAATCGTTTCAAAATCCTGAAAAGTCAATTTTTCACCATAGAACTTTCCGGACATTTTATGAATTTTCATGAAAAATCCAAGATTCTATATTGCATTTTGCAAAAATTCCTTGAATATTTATGACAGGTCAAAACGATTAGGGAGAAAAATTAGAAGCCACCGAAAGAATTCCGGAACAGAAACTTTGAAACACCCAGAGAAGAAAAATTTTGAGCTTGTTAGGAAAAAAAGTTCATCAAAAACTGAGAACAAAAAAAAAACGAAAAAACTGAAAAAAATCTTAAGTGACCAATAAAGATATGATATTATGAAGTGGGTTTCTTGTTGTTTTAATACGTTTTAAGAACTGAAAATGAATGTATAATTATCTCAAAGGTATTTGTCGCTATAGATTCTTTAAATTTTTATGAATATGTCAGATTATTCATTTTGGTAGGAATCTCTAAAAATTGCATTTTTCTATTAAACATTTCATTGTATTAAATAACTTCAAAAATGTACCATTAGAAGTTGAAGTTTTAGAATATTAAATCGTGGAACCAGAAAATTGAGTGAAAATTTTAGTTGTGGTAATAAAAATAAAAATTCTATTTATTTTAAGTGAAATTACAGCCTTAATCCGAATTGAAATATGATCTCCAATTTAAAATTGGAAACATGGCGTCGTTTGGAAAAAACAAAACTGGATTTAAGTGAAAGGTATTTTCCTCCATAAGCAAGAGCAAACAATTGCTTCACTTCTAATCATGATAAAGATTTTGTTGACAAACAGAATTTCTAAATATGACTCTATGATAAATGGATCGTTTCGAGCTTTTTTTCGGAAAGTAAGAATCCGTTTGGGAATCATCGATGTGGGATAGTTTTAAATATGTATGTCTGCACTTTTTCGCGCCAACATGTCTCAGCGATGATCCCTTTGATCCAGCTCCTTCATATCTTGTTAGTGCTTCCGCTGCATCGGCCTCTGCTCTCGCTTATGTTCAGATATAATTCACATGCAGAGCTCGTGGCCCGCTGCCTCCGCCTTATGCATTTTACATGAGGTAGAACACGGAGACACTGGACATAACCTTCCCTAACTTGGTCTTGGCATAACCCTTCCCACCGAGCTACTTAATATTCACTTTCTCTTCCATCTGTCTGAGAAATAACCCCAGATAAAAACCGATGCATTCATAGAACATTTGAAAGTGAAAATGTCATCCTCAGGGATTCCGGGATCCGGAAACCGAAGAAGAGGAACAGGAATTGGTTCAATTCAATCTCTTGAAAAATTTATTTAATCTCTATTTCAGACATAGCTAACATTCATTATATTATCATTAATCTATGAACTTTTGAAATATTCATTGCCAGTATCGAATAACATGCATCAACCTGCTTGCCATTTTATAAAGTTTGATATCTTATACTACAAGGAGTTTCTAGATGCAACTCATACAACACATTGTTAAGTTCAATTTTTAAATTACAAATAGTTTACACTGACTAGGAACAATAATTCCATATACAGAACAGCATCTGAATGATGACGAACGCTGTTGCTAAATCCTTTCAGAGCCTTTGGTTCGTCTGAAACAATAGGAAAGTTTCAATTTCAATCTGAGGATATTTTTTTATATCAAACATTATGCATTAAGAATAATTTTTTTAGGTAGAACAAATCTGATAAAACAAATCGCCCGAATGTTGAGATACATCCATAATGATATCGAAACGTATTAAAAGGGGCATAAGATGGCGTACATCAAAAATCGACAATAGACACGATCTGCAGAAGAGTGCTGCACGTGCACCAAGAGTCGACGCAAGCGTCGTCTCCATAGCAACGACGACAACTCCGTCGGGAGCGTCGATATGGCTGGCCGTAGAACTTCCGAAGGATACTTAGGGGAGCCGGGAGTGGGCCGGAGAAAGACAAAAATCGGTATGAAAGAGAGAATAAACGGCAGAATCTGCTTATAATCCGAAATATAGAAAATCGTTCATTAAAAATACAAGGAACATCTTGAACGCAGACTACTTACGATTTATACCCCGATAAAAAAATATTCATTGAACCGCTGCCGTTGCGGTGTTGACGGTTCCTTGAGTCAATTTTCACGCATGTCCTCCCTCGAGCCCCATTAAAATCTTTGTGATATTGAAATCATCTGACATTTCATTAATTCCACCCCCAAAACCTTCAGATCTGATATTTCCCAAGTTATCTCTGATTTATCAGGAGGCGGCTGAAGGGAAAACTTCGATCGCTTTCGCCTCTCGAAAAACGCTCGATGTTAATTACCTAACACAATCGTCGGCCATTTTGAAGGGAAAATTAATGGCATCTTGAGTTCTATGCGGTTTGTTTTGGGAACTGAAATGCAGATAGTTTTAAGAGTTCAATCCTCAATCTAAGCAGGGAAATTAGCGCTAAAATGTATGTGGAAAGTTGTTGATCCCAATATGTAAATCGTCGTACATTTTGGATGGCTTTGGTAGTCGTGAGGGTGATAATGTGTGATAATATCGTTTCGAGTCGTTATTTGCGGATCCTTTGACGCGTCGACAGAACCACTCACCCTTGCCGCTTCCCTGTGCCTCTGCCATTTGCGGCTGCATGGTATAATTAAACTCACGACTGAACTTCGACATGTACCCTAATTCATCGTTAATGCACCTTATGTAAACATAGAAGGGTGTCTACGAATCGCTACCTAATCCTGCTCTAGCTTCTTTTATCCAAATGTAGAAAATTCTCGGAATCCGCGCATCCACCGCACTGTCATAAATTGTTCATCAAGAGCTGGGGGTGTTAAGGGCGCAGGGTACATCGCTCCAATACACTTAATTTTTAGCAAGCCGTGAAACCCTACTCGGGATGTTCGTCATTCGGTGTTATTGTTATTCAAATTTATAATTCAATTTGGGGTAATATATTTACATAAAGACGAGTCGAACGGGGGTGGATGGTCGAAGGGTATCTTACATGTCGACGGAGATTTGTGTGCTGAAATCGTACCATTATGAACCGACCCTTGAATACATTCACAAAACGCGAATCTCTTTCTTTTTGATCATGTGATCGTCAATACGAAAAAATCAAGACCCATATTTGGGATTAATTGAAAATGGGACGCTTAAAAAGAGCCTTTCTCTGTGACCCTTTAAAAAAAAATGACGCGACTCTATAAACAAATTTTACTTCTTGTCCTAAAACTGAAACTTGATGTTTCAGTTAATTATGAACAAAAATGAACATGTGATACATTTTTTTGGAATAAAATTCGGTTTTTTCATTAATTCTGTTACATTCCGAGGTACCACGATTTCTAAGTGGCTCTCGATTGATAGAAATCGATGGAGTGTCTAGAAAAATTGTCATCGCTAATTGTAGTTATCTAACGTTCAGTGTGAATCTTATGAAGCATATTTTGATTGTCCGGTTCGGATTTACGACCAACATTTCGATTAAAGCTGGAGCTTCTATTGGTGCTCAAATGAGACGAATTTTCGTTGATACATTTCCAAAGTTGTTCGTACTCAAAAGGCAGTTTGAGAGAGATTCAAAAAGGTGGATCCCGGATTTCCAAAGAACGATGCTAGAAACTACAGTTCAAGACTAGGGGATGCAGGATGTCATCAAAAGTACATCTCGATGGTGAAAGTGTAAAGATCCTTAAGGCTGGCGTCCGCTCACGTGATTGTTAGACTACCCTTGATACACGTTCTGTATTGTAAGTTGCGTACAACTCGAAGGAAAGTCGAAATTATGAGTTTTTAGGTAGTCAAAGATTGATGCCTGAATAAAAATGGACATTCGTTATGTCTACGGCAGTAAACATTCCAAAAGGAATAGTTTCTTTTTCTTTGATGGTAGATCATAGTATTTTGTCTATGTTTATTTCATATATTGGCATCTCGATTGATTGAATAATGAATTTCAGGTTTTCTTGAATTTTAATCAACAGGAACATTAAAAAGTCTTTTGATGACCGATATTCGGTCATAAACTTGTGTTTTTTTAAGTCAAAAACTTTGATACAGCAGATGGCTTGTGGTTGTGTGTAGACTCAGCCTGCTGTGTGCAACAACTTTCAAATTGAAAAAATTGCATTTCTTCCAATTTGAATTTTTAACAGAGCAAAGAAATTCCACTATAACAACACGTTTTAGAACCCCTGAATCCACTTTGAAGTAATTTCAATGAAACTTTGTAGGACCGTAGAACTATGAAACATCTTGTGGAGAGTGGAACCAGATCAAAGATCCCAGCGGAGGTGCCAATTTTCTAAAATTTCATGAAGAGAAATGAAAGATAGATGAGATAGAAGTGGTTTTTCCTTTTTGGTGGTCCAGCGGTAGATCGATTCACTGTGATTCGACAAAAGAAAAATAATAGGAGAAAATTCTGTGTTCAACCTTGGAATTAGACGTGAATCAATGCAGTTCTTGCATATGAATAACTTTGAAATTCAATAGCGATTTAACATGATAATCGTAAACATTTAATTTGCATGTCTCGAAAGTTCGGTGCGCTTTCCGCAATAATGACCAAAACCGTAAAGTACGACTTGTCCTCACACCACAACACAACAAATAAAATATTTATGGCGTGGCCGGGGCGTGCCACCCTATGGAAGCATTAAATTATATTTAACTTATTGCCAGATATTTCGTCACGTAAATGATCTTAATCGCGGACATATTTCTCGAATTTCTAGACGAGAAATATTATCCCAGATAGGTTGGAAAAACGCGAACGTTGCCACGATAAACGATGCAGATATCCGTGGCGTATTCGCAAAATGGGGAAAAAACTCAAATCGCACTTAGAACAAATCCACGTTCAAACGAGCGAAACAAATCCGGCCACAAACAATTCGTTGAAGATTTGCACCCATAGCGCGCTGTCTGTCCTAGGTAAACGCTTCCGAACGCTCTTCACTGTTTACAAACAGAAGCCAGTCAGCTGTGAGTGCCGTGCTGAATTAATGTTGCATACATTTAAATATATTTACCCCAGTGGTGTCTGTTCGTGTGATATCCGTCAGTAGGCGCTCTGATCTCCTACAATGGCGCCATCTGTAACAACATCCTCCGTTTCTGAAGATTGGACTAACGAGAAAACAATCCCCACTGGCCATTCAACTATACGTAACAACTTAACAACAAAACTGACTGATCGGAAAACAAAAACACATTCTTGCGTCAACTACTTTTTCACCACAGAAACTGTCGAAAATTACAAATATTTTTCGACATTCCTGATGCGAAAATTGTTATTTCAATATTTTTTTACGCTCCAAAGTTCTCATTTTTGTGATCTCAAAACTACGTTACTCGGAAGAACACCAACCTTTTTATATCTAATAAATAATTCGCGTTCTTGAGTAGAATAATTTGATATCCTAATGAACATGAATATTATTTAAATTTAATAGTTGACTATTACGATTTTATTACAGAAGAGTGAATGAAAATATATATTACACACGTTACTACTGCAATTACAATCAATATTAAGCGGATGTTTCCGTCAACTGAAGAATCCGCTGTTTTGATAAATGTCAAAGTTTTTCGACGCGACACAAATTAAAAGATGTTTAAAGATAATCGGATTTGTCTTTGCATTCTGAATATTACTCACATTACCCAGTACATTATACATTCATATTTGCTTTCGTGAAATTGGAGCATCTTCAACTTGTGTCAAACCCGTTATGCAAAAATGTTCAACAGTAAACAATTAATAGTAGTTTATCACGATGGTTCCAATGAATTTTACAGAATCACATCATATCGTCACAGATAATTAAAAAAAAAGATATTTCAATATTTTCAGATTGCACTGCGAAATCCAAAATTTTTAATCTCAAATTGAAAGTTACAGTCAAAAATTTGGAATCTCCAATTCAATATTTAAAGGTCAAAGTGTCGCTATAGAATTTTCACTTTATCCCCAAAACTTGAATTCAAAATTCACAGTTTTCTGGCCGAAAATCTGAATTTGCATTCCAAAATTCAAAGCATCTAGTGCAAATTACAAATTTTGCAGTTCCACGATGAAATTTCAGTTTAACATTTTTGATTTACAGAGATAATTGGTTCGCGTTCTCACATATGAAATTTTCATAGCAACTTCATGCTTTTCATTCGAAATATGTAATATCAACTTTCAGTACAACATTACAAGTTTCATATTCAATTATGTCCAAAAATTTTCGTTTAAAATTTCTTGTTTTGAGTCTGATCCTCAAAATGTCCAATTCTTCCCCGTAATCAACCTCTTGTATTGATATTAAGTTGGCAACACTTAGTATATGGATCGACTATATCTGCCTCCGAGAGAGGTGGTTCGGTCGAACACTGTATTCTAGTTTTCATCCAAATTCATAACATATTGACCAAAGCAAAGAAACTAAAAATATGCTTGCACCACGATATCTTATTCAACTCAGTCAATGGAGCTTGCAGTTGATTTGTAAGAGTATGGAAATGAAATTCAGAGGAACATTTTTCTAAAAAAAGCTACATGCCTAAATATTTGCCAAGTATTTCTAGGAAGAAAATATCTAATGGAGCGGCGAGTGTATAGGTAGTGTAAAAAGAAATTAATCAAATTTGCATAGTGAATATAAAACACAAACTGCATACGAAGTGAAAACGAGATGATTGCATTTAAATATTCAACATAAAAAGAATAATTGGAGAACGTTTTTCAATTCAGTGAATATCCATTGAATTTCCATGTTAGAAGAACGGGAATTTCCTTATTTCGATAAATCTTTCCGAAGGACGGATTAAAACTGGTTTTGTTTGTGGTGGAAGCATATTATGTTGGTAAGATTCATGATGGATTTCGAGTAAATAGACGAGTGTTTGTCTAGAAAATATTATTTTAAAAGAGATATAGATTTTGGGAATGGTGGAATAGCAAGAGAGGTTCGTGAACGCATCGCAACGGTTGAAAATTACAAATCGGCAAGCATAAGTGGAATGGTGGTAGTGTCAGGAACACGGTCTCGTTTATCAACTGCAAAATACCTATGCACACACTTCCTCGTTATCTACTAGACATCCTATCAACCCTTGGGCTGTCTGCATCGTGCCATATCCCAATGTAATCCTGCCAACAGCGGGAGCGTTATGATGCAGGCCGCGTAGTAATCCGTCGCGGCGTCGCCGCCACCGACCCGCCATGCTGATTTGCATGCGACGCCGAAGGGGCGGCTAGGGAACGAAACGTGGGGGCGGCACTCGTAGACACACACACGTAGAGAAAGTAATCGATATGTTGTATGAGGGATGCACATTAACAAATCTGCAGTGCACACGGACACGGCTCATCACGCGTGGAAAAACGATACCTACTTATAATAGGAAATTTGAAATTGAGTCAATTCGCGCAGTTCGCACCCCCTCGCCAACCAACAAGTTTTACACGTAGAGTTACGGACGTGGCTCCCCAGGAGATTCGCGGCATCAAAAGGCCTCTTTCCGTCTGTCATTACGGTCCGACGCCTCGAGTCCTCTCGCCCCTTTGAAGTCGAAAGCCCCCGGGTTCGACTAAAGTTTCGCGGTCGCGCCTCAAAGCGCATCAACTGAAAGATGACACCTCTTTAATTCCCTGTGAAAATTACTTTTTAATTTTGATACATGATGAAGTAACGACGCATAACTTTGTCAACAAGAAACATCCATTCCGGACCCGGAAAACTTATCAATCGCGAATCTGGCTCGTTTTTTCGACGCTATGACAGATGGAAAATTGGACGGGTGCGAAATCTATTGAATGATACTCCGAACGACGCTACCTAGATAGAAATCGGCCGTCCGTCTGCTAAGCCGATTATACAGAAATGAGGGTGAGCGTGAATCGCTTCTGGTTTGGCATATGTGACCGCTTTTTATTTCGCATCGTGTCACGTTCAAATAGAGAGGAGATATGTCGTGAGGATCCCATGAGAATCAAAATCATGATTCCCTACAAAACTAAACTATATACATACCACTCTCATTTTTTTTTCAAATTATTTCATTCATATTTGACCAACTAAACAATAACTGTATCAAACTCTTCTTTTTTTGTTGAAGTAATTTTCCCCAATGGATATATATGCCTCAAATTGATGTTTGATATGCCTTTCATACGCCGTCAACAGTCTATGAAAACTTATTATATTCGGTACATTCTGGAATTAGATTTGAAATTTACGTGTAATTTTGAATGATTCGCAATCAATTAAAAAAAAACAGATTTTTATGTTACGAATCGTTGCCTTTTAAACGAAAGATGAAACTACAGGGTGGCAAGACTTCTTAGGTGGAACATCCTAATTTTGACATACAACATTCCAGTTGGTTTAATAGTTTTGCTATAAGTCTTGCAATCTTTCATAATTATATATAGTTAATTTAAATACTCCTCTGTGATTTAAAGTTGAGAAAAATGCAATCTGAAATTTATTCTCGAGATTTCTCTAAAATTCAATGAATCCATTCGTTTTATGCCATTTTTGACCTGGAAACTTCTTTATGCGCGTTTTGGCACCATTGACTCAGCGACACTACGAGATCTTCATCGACACTTGCTTACTGCGCATGTGCATGTGGCGGGAGGAAGGATATCGAAAGCGGAGAATTAACATACAAATGAATTGTTGTAATTGTGGACGGAAATTCATTAGTAGGCACCTTCTGAAGTCGCAACACCACCTACGCTATTATTCGATTTCTCTTTCGATTTTCAATCTAGCGATTCCATGTCGATTTCTGTCAATATTACTCATACTGGAATTTCTGTCATTGTTATTATGCATCGCGCATTTCTGATCCTTACATATTCTGGAAATTTTGACTGTAGAAGATTGACTTTCCGTCTGTTGTAATAATTTGCTCCCTGATTTTCCTCAATGTGCGCACTTTATTTTTAAAGACTCCTTCAAATCAATCAATTTCAGAAAACCACTTGAATCACTATAAGATAGAAAAATAATTCTTTTCACGAAAGTAACATACATATTCTAATTTTTATGCGCTTATCCCTTTGTTTTTTGTTCAAGGTTTCGTAGGAGAGCCTTGGAAATTTTTTGTCGTTTTTGAACATCCATCACGTGTTCCCCTTACACTTTCTTGAAGTTTTCGTAATCCAGATCTTGCTCCAAGAGAATATATCCATGAAGAAATTCACAAAATTCCAAACTTGGTTCAATTCGCCAGAGAATGTATGGATTATCCGATTGATATACCTAAGATATATTTGAGGGGACAATTTGTGTACGAGGCAGTACGAAAACAACAAACAAGTGTTTTTTTGTTTCTTATTTTTTGTATTGTAGATTCAGAAATAGGATGTAGGCGAATACGGGGTGTATTAAAGTCCCCGGGTTCCGATACCAGGTTCATTTATCAGGGAGCCCTTTTTCAACCGTTTCTCCCCTACACCCTGCCACAGACGACGGTTGCGACAGCGTCGTCGTTATTTATGTATTTTAACGCCGTCGTTCGGCCATTATGGCTGGATTTGTCTTTTCATACCAGTCGCATCGTCACGTTACACTGTTTGCAAACACCGATAAATTGGGGAGGATTTTTTTCGGTGCGTAAAAGTTTTTTTTGAGAAAAAAATCGGTCGCGTAGCGTAATTTCAACCCCAGCGTCGCGCATTTATCGACGACCGAGTCTGTTCTGTTGCTATAGCGAATCCGGAACAATGTCACCGGAGTTGGGAGCAGGACGTGCCCGGACTCCTAATTAGGCACGCGGTCGCCGAATCGATACGAGTCCGGACTGGAGACAGACTTCCTTGCTGAAACGGAAAAATCCCAGGTCGATGCGTGGAGAGTTTCCTTACGCCGCGACAGACTTTCTCAAAAGCATTAATTACCAGATGGAACGATGTTTTGGTCGTGATTTAAGCCGGCGTGTCGTCTCAACTGAAGTTGTATCAATCAGTTGTCGGTACGGTGGACGATTCTCTCCCTCCTACGGCGAACCTTTAATTAGGATTTACATTACTCCCGGATCGTCACTCAGCCTCCACAGACGACTGCTGGATGGATGGGACTCTGCTCTAAGAATGAGCCCGATTGAGTCATTGACTTTGTTCTTGTTAAGTAACAACTGAAGATTCGTCCGAAATTCCGGACGTACCTCGGGATTAATTTGAAGGGGAAATTTCTGTGAAACGCTCTTTACCAGCTATAGTAACTCGGTTAGAGAATCCGACATGCAAATGAGCACCTCAATTTGTCTTAATTGGTGCGCAAATTCTCACCCCACGTCCGTGACTAATAAAATGGTCTTGGGACATCCAATAAGGCCGACACTATTGCCTGCACGTTCTTCGATTTCAAACTTACAATTTCATTCAGTTGTCATCGGTTTAGGTTTAGTTTTTTTCTGATACTTCTAGCGTGTCAATAAATTCGACTATTATTTTCAAAAAAAAAAAATTCCAAACAATAACAGAGTTCTAGGGGTCCGCTTGATTACTCCTGCAATCGTAAAAAAATCCTGTGATAAAATAGTAACCGAATTACTATACATTGTCTGGGTTGGCAATTTGAAGATATTCGATACTTGAATAGGGAAACTTCGTTTTAAACAACTCAATGATGAATTTCGATTCTGATTGAATTTCATAAAAATACCGTTTTCCAAAGAAGAATCTTCAAAACCAATGGGAATTGATATATGAGTTGGAAATCCCATGATAATAGATGATTTTTTCTTCAGCAAGAAAAATTCAGAAAAATCATGTGCAAAGAGGAAGATGAACGGACATACAGTGACTTTGCCTTGCACCAATGTTGTTTTCATTTTCTAAATATTGGTTTCCCATTCTGGTCGATTAAACAAAAAAGTTTTCACTATGCAACGATGCGTAGGAATGCTGAAGTGTAAGTGACAACAGCTCTCCTTATTCTAAAGAAATCCAGGAACAATTCCGTGGAAAGGGGTTTTTGATTTTGGGAAGTAAACTAAATCGGCTCATTCTTTCAAGTATTATAGAGTTATAGCTTGAGGTTCCCGAATATTGGCTGCTTTTTGACCCAGCCCCCTTATGGATCAAATGAATAAAACTCAGAAACGATTAATAATGAGCCAATTTTTTCAACATAGTGAAGGGTATTGAAAGAGCTTTCGAATGAAGTATTGAATATACCTATTTGAACTATTAAAAAAAGGAAAAATTTTTTTTTTAACATTTTAAAGGTTCGCGCAATAGCTTTCTTCAAGAAAGTTTTTGTGCTGTTGCGTGCGTTGCGCAAATCTTTAAAAAAGTAAAAACTTTATGTTTTATTTTTCCCAGGTTTTTGATTGGTCCACATCTCAACAAAATGGATAAAATATATACATTTAATACATCAATTGAAAGATGTTTTGGTGCCCATCAATTTCAATAAAATGGATCATTATCTGGAACTGCTTTTGAGGTGAGCTCAAAAAACCATTCTTGATTTGACTCCCTCCCCCTTTCCCCTTTCTCCCTTTCGGACTATAATACCAGAAAAAATGAACTGATTTTTGAAATTTTTGGATCAAATTCTCGAAGAAATCCACCGTCTATGTGTTGGCAGCTGCTTGGCCACTCAAGGCTCAAATAAGGCGTATTATTCAAATCCAATCAGTGAAAATGGGGGTACAAAGAACCCACGGTACACTTAACCGTGCCTTGTCGGGCAACCCGCGGCGCAAATTAGCCATATCGCAAAGGGAACCCCCGCCAGCGGCCCGGGGGCACATGACACCTCGTCTATTAACTGTTTTATTGTTACGTTTCAATCCCTCGATATAGGGGTGGGTGCCGCCTCTGGACAATCGTCGGGGTGAAACTGCGGACGCATTTATGTGTTTTTCGGAGTAATGACGCGAATACGACAATCCAGTATCGGACCGAGTGTCAGCCCACTTCCAATCTCCGATAAAATCTCGGATATTGAGCGTGATAAGAGATACGTCTCTGGCCATGACGACCCCATTCATTTTTCTATGTACTAATGATTTTAGATATGAGAACGTTATTGTAGCGTATTTCCTGGTGTTCTTCTCAGATTGCCAAAAATAGGGGAGAAAACGATGATTTATCGGAATAGGACCCGAAAATGCACCTTTGATTCGGCGTCTTACGCGAAGCATTTCAGTGATTCAGCTGCCGCAAACCCATTTCAATTTAATTGGCACGCAATGGAACTACTCAACAACATCCGGCTGTCAGTGGACCAACAAACCAACACACACAACAACGGTCAAACCTCTCCGAACACGTTCAGCCCGAATTCGAACTTCGCGGTATTTCGTTTTTTTTTCCTTCCTCCGACGAGGCATTGTCCCGGATGATTTGTGACATTTTGAATAAGTCCCTTTTCTATTTCGCGACGTTTCGTTCCTTTTTCTGGTCTTTCTTTCTCCTTGGCCCAACGCAATACTATAAATCAACGGCGGACGGCATACGTTATGCGCTCCATACGTCATTCGCGGAAAAACGTCGCAAAAAGTGTTTTCATTATGCGAAGGATAGCAGTGAAGAGACAGGGTGAGGCGTATTGATTTCGGAAGGAATTTATGCACGTCGAACTGGTCCTGTTTTTTCCTCAACTCTCGGATTCGGCTTGTCCGAGAGGCTCGATACTCAAACCTTTCTCTCTATTTTATATTTTCCTCGCGTTTTTTCACTGGTCTAATCAACGAATTCAAGAAGCACGTTTTTTCTCAAGTGTGGGTTCAACAATACTCCTAGTAGTGAATTTATAAATTCTGTAAAACCACGCTCTGAAACATGTATGAACATTCATTATTTTCCTTGAGATTGGAGATTATAAATCGATTTTCGGAAAAAAAGATTTTCATCTCATTCGTTTTATTAAATTGGATTCCACCTTATGAATTCAGATTGTAAGGATATTAAAAACATTTTGAATCTTTTTTCCAGAACTACATTCTATATAAACAATACGATATATTGTGTAATGTAATGAAAATTTTGAACTTTATTGAAGATCATATACAATACGACGCGTTCCCGAAATGATTTTCTATACATGTCAAAATTTATTTTATTTAAAAATTATATTATTTCATGTAAACTCCGAGCACATTAGTAGTACTTGAATAGTATTTCCCATTCAAAATAGATCCGTTTCTGAAAATCATTGTCATCGAGAAACCAATTAAATTGTGGATAATCGAAATCCACAAATATCCAAGCTGATTTAACAAAAACATCCAATTTCGTAACTTCAAAGAGTATCGTTACTGTAAATAACACGAAAATTGATCCGAGTCGTAACGCGAAGAAAAAAGGGAAAGTCCCAACTACCCCCAATTCTATCGGACTCATGAATATGTATCGGTCGGAAAGTGCGGCTTTCGGGGTGAGTCAGCTACCCATCTGGTGACGGATTTCGCCGAAATATTGCTGACCTTAGTCCGCCCGGAAAAATGGAATTGAATAAATAAATGAATTAAGAATGATAAATTATAAGTTGCGATATATTTGTTGACTCCGGGCAGTCTTCGCGAGGTTGTCCATTGTGGCTGTCGTTTAAGAAGTCGAAAAAAGTCGTCTGTCGATATTGGCGTTGGATGTGGTCCTCATAAAACAACGTTTGAGGTCCGCAGAACCGCTATTTCTCGAGTCAAGTACTACGTTCGTGATTAACAGACTTGAATAGTTTTTTTTCTCTTTGGGATCGAGATTTAGTTGCTAACTGGCGATAATATATTTAATGGTTAACTGATTCGAAATGTTCTATGTGAAATTTAAACGCTGATTTCCAATTAGTTGTTGTCATGAAAATATGCTAGGACTTGAAATTTTCAATTTATTCACAACATTATTTCTAACAAATTGTTGAATTACATTAACACATTCTTGATGAATGTAGGTTTTCACACTTCTGCAATATGTTAACCCAGTTTGGGTTTTATAAAATACTTGGCGATGTCTCTTGTAATTGAATCAGATGTGAATCGGTACTGATGACGCTTAACGTTTTCGCGCCCCGGGTAGCCTCGGGTCCATACAGTTTGGAACAAAAAATCGAAAAACTCTGAAAATTGAACTTCAAAATGTAAAAATCGAACTTGAAAGCATGAAATTCAAATTTGACTTTTTTAGGCTTGACATTTAAGTATTTCGGTTCAGGTTTTGATTTAAGGCTATAAATTTTAAATTTCAAAATTTCAGTTAGGATTTATGTTTGATTTCTACGTTTGAAACATCCTTTTTTGAGTTTGAAACCCAAAAAACACTAAATATTTAACGTGATCCTGAAAATCCGACCTGAAATCATGAAGTTCAAAATGAAAAATCGAAAAGACCCTAAAATGTGAGCACTACCTTCAAACACAATCTGAAATTAGAATGAGAAAGTCAAATTTTTCAATCTCAAAAATTGAAAAACGTAAATTAAAATCGAAATTTCGAGTTTCTGAAACCTACAGACTGAAGAACGATCCAAAAACTACAGAAAACCTTAAATTCGACTCAGGAAATTGAGGAAAAAAAATGCAATACTGAGAACTTCAATTCAGAATTCAGAATATAAAAAAAAACTTGAGAACCAGAGAGCCTGAAATTTGAATTCAAAAGCCGAAAAAGTAAAAGTAAAAGAATTAAAATCTGATTCCTGACTTTTGGAGAATGGAAAAGACAATGGGAAATCACTAGTAGACAATATAGCCAATGTACAAAACACAAATGAATACAATCATTCATATTGCGAAAGACATATTGAATACTGAGCGCAATATTTATTTATAATTCAATGCTAGAAACCTCAATTATTCTATCAATTTGTGTAAATTTCAAGTTGGATGCGAAGTCAGCAAGGAACATCCCCGACGCATCCGCCAAAAACACTTCGCGGACGTTATCCTAATAACTGCCACCATGATGAACTGTATTCATTTTAATATTCTGTTTTCATATATGCACGTTATTTTCATAGGTGAAAACTCCTCAACAACAAAAGAGTGCAAAAAAATTAAACAAACAGAGTTTTTAATTTTATTATGTCCAAAGATCATCATCGAATAGCATATTTGTTTTAATCATTCTGACAATATTATAGTGCTTTGATTCTTTAGTGAATCATTACGTTAAGACATTTGATGATAAAATATCGCAGTAATTCCAAAATCCTATTTGTGTCGATAGGAACATCAATAATACAATGCAATTATTTTGTCGATTGCACGAAAAAACTCCGAAACTTTTTAGCATCTTCTGGATTGTGGAGTACCGGCCGCAAACGGATGATTATTCTTCCTTAAAATCCTTTTCGCACCCTAGGAGTGAGGACACTTATTCTTATGAATTACATAAACTTAAAAAATTTGCGTTCCGAAATGAAGGTTCCAGAAAGTGAAGTGTTCAAAATTGAAAATATATCTATGTTTCTTCTCACTTGAAGATTTGAAGACATTCCTCTTGTAGGCAGAAGTTCTAGAATCTAAATGCCATGATCATTTATTTACTCTTCAACTCCAAATGGAATTCCAGTTTGATTTTTGGTCGTATATTTTTCTATTCATTCTATTCTTAGATCAGATCAATAATTTACGTAGCATGTTCTGGTGTTATTCCTAGCTGCCATTTATTTCATAGCAAATCTTACACCTGACACATTCGAAGAAATTTGTGGGTGAAATATGATTCAAATCCTGTTTTCAGAAAGCCGAATGCCTCCTGGAACTCTAAATGAAAGAAGAAGACATGGAAACTCATGAGAACGTTTTTCTGTATGAAATTTCTCGATACTGAACTTAAAATGATACGAATAGGTAACCAAATCCACCCAAGTAATCCGTTGAACTTGTTAACGACAATTCAAGTGGTCGATTCGTCCAAAAACCGTTGTCAGTAAAACAGATTTAACCGCGACTAGAACAGTCCTCATTTTCATTTAACCCACATGTCTCTATGTTGAGGAAAAGTTCATTCCACTTTCCCCCTATTGAATTATTCATATTATCGATCTGCCCCAGTCTGACCTTTCTCATGCCAGCCTCATATTAAACAGCAAGACCGAAATTTTCCACATTCTCAAGGCCACTAAGATATCTTATCGAAACAGCTTTTTCAGAACGATAAATTTTTATCAATCCTAGGATATATTTCATTCTAGCTGTCCTCCATTAGGAAAATATCAAAGGGGTGGTGGCAAATGCACAAGAGAAGGCGAGGGTGGCCCGATCCACGAATAACGATCCGGGATTCCGCTGTCCCGGTGGACAACGAGCGCAGACGCCTGCCGGCTGTCAGGTGACGTGGCAGGTGAAGGCGCAGGCGTGAATGGCGTCATACCGGCCTTGGCTCCGCGGTGCATTGTCCTATCTGCCTTGCAAATGAGCCCACCGCTAATTTATGGAATCTCTGAACTTTGAGCGCAACGTGACGGCCGATGAGGTAAGGTGAAAGTTTCATCACTTATTCTTAACTGACATTCAAAACATTGGCAAATGTCGAAGTGATCAATACCAATAATTGCCACTAGCCAACATTCCTCACTAGCCATATTCGCTATTCCCTTTCCACCCCGTTTGAGAAAAATTTAACGCGATTACGAATTTTATCGCTAACGTGACAGCTGTCAGCCACAATGTAGTGGTTTCGAGTCAAAAATCCCCTAGCAATTTATAATTCCCCATTGTGAAGTTGGGGAGGTGAAGCCTCGAGGCGATGAGCAACGCGTTTTCACCCCTTCGGCTTTTGCTAGCGATGATTTGAAGATATGCGAAATATAAGTGACTGATTGTTTAATCAAGGATGAATAAAGGCTGAATTTGGAAATATTAGCGATTGGCTATTCATATTATTCTTGATACTTCGCTCACCCCTCAGACATTCCAAACCAAATTATAATCATTGTATAATTAATAATGACAATTTTGTGGTATTCGTTCATATCTAGAGCGGAAATTACACCAAACGAAAATACACTTTGAATTTTCAAGGCGAGATGAGCCCAGCCATTTTTTATGCTCGATAACATTTTTAACTGTCGTTACTTGTCATGTCAGATATCAATCATTGCAAAGGTTTGGTTTCATTGAATAGTGATGGTTAAATAAAACTACTACTAACATGATTTATTCATTGAAACGGTGGGAAATCAAGCTCAATAGCTAATAAATTAGATTTTCATTTGTTGGGATAGTTCTGCTGCATAATTTGTTATTTCATGGAGACTCCGAGGGGATAATGGAAAAATTTCGCATTGGATTTCGAAGGTAAATTAAATTGCTGCTAGGTCGAATAGCAGTACGCAAGACTAATTCGGCCTATCCTTTTTTTCTTGTTCGTTCTGCTGACTACGATGCCTAAATAGAAGTGCCGCAAGACGTGTTTCTGCAATCAATAACTACGGAGGTGAAGATGCCGCCTGAATACGAAATAAACGCAAGGCGGCAAACCCCCGATGTCCAGACTCAGTAACCCTGGTGCCTCCGGCAGTTTTCCCGTCGAGGTCGACTTTAATACCTTGTTCTACTATAATTCCGAAGATATGCCAGCATCTGGATCGATCCAACTCCTTAATGAACATCTGAAAAGGGAATGATATCTCTTTGGTCTATTGTGAACTCTTAAACGCTCGGATTAGGTATTAGTTAAAGTTTTAAGACTGGGAATTGCTCAAGGGTCGTTGTTACATCTCTGACAACGACTGCAAAAGGTCGTTATTTGAATATCTTCACTTCAGCGTCCTATTCAATTCAGTCGTTCACGGAACGAACCGCTATGCTATAAGAGATATGAAATATCAGCAGAATAGGATTATCTCTGACTGGCATCATTTTTAATTGATGCATTCTGGTGGCTAGTAGAATCCAAAAATGAAGATGAACTGAATGAGTCGAATGGATATCTTTGTATTATCATTATTCCATTCAACGGAACTAACAATTCCCTCACATTTTATATTTTTAATTAATAGAAGAATATATGAGATTATACAATTTATAAGAATAGCAATTGAGAATTTTCCGTTGTCACCACGCACAAAACTACTCTCATGCTTCAGCGGCTCGAACGAACTTGATGAACACAAAAATAACAATAAATGTAACATAAAAAAATATTGAACAAGTGTCACAGAAGTGAAAAAGGGTTTTTGTCGACAAACGTCGAATTATTCATATACAATAAAAATCACAATTCATTTTAATTGGTTCATTCTTTGTACAATTGTAATGAATACGAATAACGATTATTTTTCACTCGCCACACGACGTACTATATAAAAAACATGATTCGGTTATTTTTTATGCTCTTGTGATATTACTAGTGATTATATCGTCAACCAGCTTCTTAAAATGCAAGAACTAATTAGCTTTTTGTCGCGATTGTTGTTGTTAATAACAAAATACTACTGTCGTGTTCTGCCGCTGCTTCTAGGAAGTAGGACTGGAATGCATCAGCCGGCGATAGAAAGATAGAGGCGTCACAGTAGCCAAACATGAGCGCGCCTCTCTAGCGCTTATTTCGCGCTCTAGCTCTGCGGTACCTTATGGAATTAGTATTTCATCCATTTATAAGACGTTGTCACGTCAAAAAAGTATTGCTTATCTTTTTTTTTGTATGATCAACTCAAACGACATGGAATAAATTTTAGAACAAGAAACAGAGTCGTATTATGAGTTGTCATTACTGGATGAGATTGTAAAGAGTGAAGGAATAATTTTTGGCTATACGGTGTAAGGTTTTCCACCCCATACTGACAGATAGCTACATGCTGAGTCAAATTACCATCCTGTTAAAAGTATCCTCAACCAATGACCACATGGAATATATGAGCCGCATATCATCGCGATAATACACATAATACACAAAAATAGACAGAAGTGAAGCAAACCCGTATATTCCAGACCTCATTAACACATGCAAGGGACGAAGGAAACCCTGCATTATCACATTACAATCTGTCGGATCTTTTCCTCAGAATTTTTTTTGTCTTCTTTATATAAACTATCTTGTGATTATTTAGATAATTAAAAAGTGCTTTACTATCTGAATTTTTCTTCTTTTTGTCATTTGCTACTTTAGGGTGTACCTCAAGGTTCGATTTTGGGTCCCTTTTTTATGAAATTTGATGTGAGTTCTATACCTATTTGGTTATCAGTGTGTCAATGACAGAGTTTATTGTCATAAACATGTTGAATATTTCAATTTATAATTTCATCATCAGTAAACTCCGAGCATTCGTTCAGTTCCATCGGCCATCAGAGCTTAAAAGCGTTGGAAAAAAAACGTAGAATAACATAGATATAACCTAACACTTGGTTAAACTTGCAATGTTGCCACATGTCAAGTGTTGGTCTTGATACTTAATGAGGTCGCTAAGAATAAAGTTATGCAATCAATTCAATTCCAATCATGTTTCTGAATTCAACCCTCTATTATTTGACAACATGAATTTTATGCTACCACGCCTAAAAGTGGTAATTATCAGTGTAATTTATTCTTAATGAACCAATTTAGTCACGGAAGTAAGAGGAATCGATATTAACGTTTATTTCAAGACTGAGACGTGAGTTGACATATATACTAATACCTCATTAAAAAATCAGTTTGGCAACCCTGTATTTTAAACAAGTTGCTAATATTAACCTGTTGGCGTCTTGTTGCGTGCTTGTTTCTGCCATGCATAGGGGAAGTTCATAATTTGAAGAATAATAAAATTAAATCACTCGCTTAAAATTTTTTAAATCCTTCGAAAAAATGTTGTCGTTTATATTCCGCCAAAAGGTTTTGAATTGTATGAAAGCATTCCTCATGTCTTCAATTATAACAAACATAATATCCATTCTAGCATTTCGTGCGATAGTTACATTTCAACTGTGTTGAAAAATTTTGGGCTCTACGCGTCCGTTACTACGCAGTTCAATTTTCGCATCGTACTCGTTTTCAAATAGCTATTGATTAAGCGGGATTGTCTGCGAATAAAACTCACGTACAATTATTCCTGAAAAATATTCTCACATCGGTATACTACACTCGAAAGTGTCTTCCACTTCCTTCTGGGTCAGTTCGGAATACGACAGGAATTCCACATCGTTATGTCATCTTTCGCGCACTGCCTCTTTTCACGTCACTATTGTCCTATTACAGTTTTTGCCTATTTTGTCGTGGTTTTTGAGTGAAAATGTCGACTTTACAGAACGGCAGACTTGAGAACACTGGATATATGGTAACTACAATGATTTCCCCTGGCCCCGCGACTCCCTGAATTCCTCTCACAACGAGGCACGGGACAGAGTTTCCATGTTAACGTTCCTATTCCATCCTTGTTTGTCAGCTCCAGCCGAGGTAATACACCTCTCGCTCGTCCATACGAAATGACTACTTTCTATGCAAAAGTATGAATGAGATACGCGTCACGGGTACATATATAGACGCTTCGTGTTTTGTCTATGTAGAAAATATACAAACTCGTTCGTTTTGATTGGGAGATTTTGTGGTTCGAATCTCTGATGTTTAAATGCCCCATTTAGTGTTCGGCGAAACGACTAATAGATACATTGTCTATCGGCTTTGTGACCACAATCGAACCCCACATTCACCCCATCGACGCCGCCTACTCAAAATTAAAATTAAACGAAATTATAAGGTTCAAAGGCAAACCGACCGCCCTTGATTGCGTATTGTGATACGTTTGACAGTGACGCGTCCCTATAATCACAGTCAATGCGGAGTATTTAACAAAAACTAACCCTCTCTATTCTTTTTTTTTTGGCAAGCGAATGCACTGTTTTATTAACGGAAACATTGTCTCATAACGAGATTGCAATATCAAGGATAAGGTATGTCGACGGTAATGTAATTTTGTCGTACACATTTCATTTCAATGAAATTTTAACAGATATGACCTAAAAATTGATATCGATTGAAACAAATTTAGCCGCGCGTAATACCGATTGAACGTGTGAACGTCTCACATTAGGAAATAAAATACAGAAATCATTCGGTCTACATATCGTTCCCGTCAAAATTATAGAACAAATTCATTTCGGTTACAATCGTTTCGATTACTATTTCTGTCTGCAATGAACCGTTTCTGAGAAAAAAAATTTTGAAAACTTCTGAAAATAACGTGTTTTCGATGAGTTACTCGGCTACTTATAGTTCCACCGCTTTCGGTTTTTCAACAAACAATGCATTGCAATTTCATAAACAATTGCTTTTCTCACTGATTTTAGCTACGGCTCACCATTTAGTTCTTTTGTCAATTGCAAGCGGATATTTCCAATTCAATATGATTTCAATCATATCATGAAAAAAATCCAAATACATCGGTTCGCGTTTTGATAAAAAAATAAATGAGCATGAAGTGATCTATTCTTTCAGAGCGATCTGGCCGATTCAATTTATTTAATTATCACATAATAATATTAAATTCATTTACAAAAGAATATTGACTTTTGTTAGTCTCATACCAGATGCAATTTGAATATGGAAAAATACAAAACATTTCATTTGACAGAATCATTTTATTGAAATTTTTAGTCAAGTTCATTTCACAAAATTTTTTATTGAAGTCATACATTGCATTACGGAACGAACTCAAAAAAATATCGTCACTAGAGTGAAAGAAATGCAGAAAAAGAATGTTGGTTTAACATGAGACAATAATGGCTCACCATCCTGAGGGTGTTATTTCTCACTTACCAAGTGCCAACCGTCAAATGTGATCGGATCAAAGCGCTTCAACCCCTATTCAAAATAATTCACCCCTGTTTTGCTATCTGTATATGCACAGAGCTAATCAGCTCTCGAAATAAGAAAGTAATCCCGCTTTTGGATTTGAATGGAAGTGCAGTTGAAACAAGATATTGGATGAAATATGATGTAGATATTCTTCAAATATGTTTCACAGAACAGTTGCGTATCAAGATTTCCTTCATTGATCAACACGAATTTGCCATCACGATTTCAAAATCGAGTACATTATCCAAACTGTTGTGCCTTATACATGAGGGAGTTTTGGGTGACCGCTGTTTTGCATCAATAATACCTATGGGAATACTTACTTTTCTCCGTCGTTCACCCTTCTCGATAAATGTAGTTTTAGTGTAGCTATTTGCCACATTGAATGTATGCATGTTCAAGTTAATTCACCATCATTTCTCTTCTAATTGAATATAGGGATAGATAAACGGGCAACGGAAATGGTTGGTATATAGATTTGAAAGTATTGTTAAATGGATTCTCGTTACTATGTCAAAAAGTCCCATAATGCATATCCAGACACAATATCTCCATAGCAATTCGTAACCTTTACAAGGCCCCGTTCCTATAAAAACCATAGCGATATCGTGCTGTTTTATACAATAAAAACGTATTCAAATTTTCTCACCATTCTCGTCCCCTTTTCCCCAAAAAAAAATTACACGTCATGATTTAACTTCAAGAATCTTTCCTTATAATTAACGCAGCGGCATTTTTGCGAACTTGAGCCGATGACAAGTCTTTCTTCCCCCCTCAGTGTTGGGACATAATTAAACAGCTCTTGAAGCCTTTATTCCGGGTTTATTTGGTAGTCAATAGGAAAGAGCCTTGGATTTTATTATACCTTCGAATGACGAACCGCATTCCTGTGCGGTATGGAAGGGTTGCTTGGCATTTTTGTAATTAGATGTTGGCATATTACTTCATCAACTGACGGAACATAATTATTAAGAATTCCGAACTTGCGGGATCATCATTTAGTCCTCAATAATTCTTTTTGGTCTTTGCTTACCAGTTTCGTTCCCTAAGCATGATAACTGTTGAATCCTTTCATTTTTTTCTTAGATTGGAATGATCGGAAATTCATCTTCAATCTGCCACAATCTTCGATACAAATGAGGCAGTTGGCTTTCCATACATTGATGGATCATCAATTTTGAATGTAAAGAAGAATACATGGTTTCAACTTAAGCGTTCGCATTTAATTAATTAATCAGAATGCAGAAGAGTTCTCCAGCCATATTTCTGGGGTTCACCAAAATGATATATCAAAATTCGTTCCTTCAACCGTATACTGCTATAACAACATTTGTAGTTGACGGGTCTGGCCGCAACAACTCCACAATATGATGTGGCGGCGGCGGCGGTGGCGGCGATGCGACGCCCCAACCCTTGTATATTTCCACGTATGTCGAGGTTTGGCAACAGCTGGTCGAACACGGAACCCTGAGGTGGAAGAATCGAAAAATCCGAGCAACTATTCCATTCCCAGTGTTGTGTTCCTTGCCAAAGGACGATTCATCGAAATCTTTCCTCTTCGTGAATTTTAATTTGATCTTGAAAAATCAAACAATCCTTCTGCAATGTGGTAGACACAAAAACTCTTCGGATCGTGACATCGGCGCTCATCGAACGGGTTAAAATGTGTTTCATAGATAAAATGATGCAAAACTTAGATTATACGAACGTGCTCCGAATTCTAATAAGCAGCTTCGTGATCAACCGATCGTTTATGAAGTCTGCAACCTTTTTGGGGTCGATACGAACACAGTCGGGTTTTTCAGCTGGAATATTGATTATACATAAGTTAGAAAAAGCAGTACTCACTTGGTGGGCAAATACTCGCCATCCAGGCGTTTTGAATAAAAAAAATTATTGAATCGATATAATCAGAATCGGCATTTGCAGGTTTTAGTAGTTGGGTTGGAAAGATTCTGAAACTGGGAACGTACGTTATATACCGTTAGTATAAATCATTTCATTTGCATGCAATTCTGTGCAACACTTTGGCGATGGGGGAAAATTTTTCTTCGCGTCTGCTTTATCGTGATATATTCTGAAATAGAATTCCCAGGCATTTCATGATTTTGGGTTCCAGAAACATAGACAGTTCTTTTTGATTTCTAGTCATCACGATCACCCTAAATGCAAGTGAAAACTTTCGAAAAAAAAATTTTAAGTGTGTTTGGCAAATTGCTAATAAGTGATAGAATATAAAAATATAAAAATCTTAAATTTGAATATACACTTCCACTGGGAATCGATTGCGGAATTGTCGATTCTGATACACTTATGTCAACAATAATTGCCTACCCAACGCAAACCATTGCGGTTTGTTAGCGGAAATTGACCCAATAGCGGGATCAGAAGCACTGCGTGTCGGTTTCGTATTAACATAGATCTGCGTATTTTTAAACCGCAGTTACACAGCCCGGATCTGCCTGCTTGTGTTTTCAGGTAGTCCCTATTGTTAATATTGCATAATTATCATGAAAATATTCTTTCAAAAATGGAGGGAATTAGAAATTTTATAGTTTGTTTTTATACAACGTTCGCATAATAGAAATTGGTCAAGGACTCTTTTAATTGAGCCTTCACAGTATTCCGGAATATTTTTTCAGGCTTCTTCAATTTGAAAGTGAAAGTGCAAATCTCAATTAAATGAATATTTCTTTTCAAATTTCGATGGCAAAAAAAACGATCCAGTTCACATGTTTTATGTAATATTTTCAAATGCGTTCGGAAACTGTTTTAAAAACGGAAATTGTCAATTGATAATATTTAAATTTATTTTGTGAGAACAGAACGATAATTTCACTTATTCTTCGTATCGTCAAATACATTGAATAGCGATAAAATATAAAATTCAAATCCTCGATTTCCTCTATTTCAGAGCTTAAGATTTTTTGTTCCAAAACAAAAATTGACAGTACCAGATATTCAAGATGGATCGTTCGACATAGAAGAAAAAAGTTAGCTCCATTTATGAAATGGATAAATTGATTGTTTATGTTCCTCCAAAATCCAAAAATTAAGAGGTAACTAAATTTTATGTCACCTTTGTTTTCCGGATAACCAATTATTCATAGAGCCAGCGTAACTTCATTGAATATCAATCACTAAATTGCTCGAAGGTGTTCGTGAGGACCTTGGCTTAGACCCAGAGTTTATTGCGATGGCGATAATGCAGAAGCGAACGTATCTCGTGCGTTCTGCTTTCAACCTTGAAGCAAAGGCTTTCCTGATCACATTCATCTTCTTGTTACAATCTTATCTCATTCATTAGAGATTCGATTTTTCGATGAGACACAGTCGAATAAATTAACATCTACGGCTGTTCTCATAATTATTAATCGGTATTCTAGTTTGCATGCGGATTTATCGGTTTGCGATATATGCATTGTTAACCGGCTCCACGCACAGGGGTTCCCTCATTGTCGAGTCAATCGTAAAAAAATTATTGGGACTCCCTATCCCATTATTTTCAATTCCAGAGGGTTTCTGAGAAAGCCGCTTATCGGGTCGATTTTTCACCTCAATTTGTCGCTGGAACCCATGTATGGACACGGTCCACTAAGTCACCCTATTAGACTAATAGTTTGGGGAGACTCAACTTTAAAATATTCGTTTTCCGTCTCCGAATTCTTCGGATACCGGACACGGATTTGGGGAAATTCGACGTAGAGAATCTTTAATTCGAAGCCGTTCATTTAAAATGCTATTTTCCGGTCACTTTGTCACCCTCCTTCCAACCGAAACACCCCTTAGTGTCATAGAAACGGACTACGGAAATCCCTCTACTATTTCGGTGGTCGACGAAGAAAGTGGTTGTGAAACGGAGAACGTTTTCCAATTATTGAAGAAAAATTGTGTTCGAAAATTAGCATTCGACTGGAAGGAATTTCAGTCGGTTGAAGCAGAAGAAAAATTCGGGACTACTGAAATTGAACCATCGCGAGGGTACGCGGCCTACATCTAAACTACCCCATTAATTGGAAAAAGCATCGTATGTAAAATAAAACTGCAACGGGACTTCGGAGATCGGTTAACTCGGCAGAAAAACAAATTAAAGAAAGAGAAGCAGCGAGAGTAAGTGCGGATCCCACGGGATTTCTGTAAGCGGAGACGGAATTGATACCCCTATATAAGTTAATAGCCAGAGACAAGATTGTCCTGATTAGTCTTTCAGACTTTCTTTTACTGCCTTCGTGCCTGTTTCCTCCTAAGACATAGTTTCAACGCGTCTTCCCCATCCGAGACGCCCTTCGCATCTTATTAATCTTCTCCGTTGCGACTTCGAAAATTTCAGCGACACATCAGAATATTTCACCGATTTAATGACGACTCCATCGCATGCAGTTCTTGTATTTTAAAACGTGCCGAACTGAAATTTTTATTACCATGCGTCAACAAGGCATAAATCAATAAATTAAAATCTCGAATTCCAACAAATGAATTATATCTGGCATTCAATCAGCGGCGAAAGTGAGAGTGGTAAATTGAACGTTATGATATACATTGTAGCAGTTAAGTATTTCATTAATAGGCGTCCAAATAAGGCAATAAAAATGCTTCCTATGCAGAATCAGTTCTAACTTATCTTAATGATATTGTTTCGTACAACGACATTTTTATTGGAGTTTACTCCTTTTCACATGTAGCTCGCGGTATGGAAATTTTACGACGAGTTAACTCGAGCGTTAACTAAAATTGACCCTGCGCACCTCCCTATAACGCACAAAATAAGCAAGGTTCAATACTCAAAACAAGATTTATAATATTAAAAAAACAGTGGAAAACTGCTAACTATTATATTGTTTTTTATTTTATTAAAATTTATTTTTGAAGTGAAAACTTCGTTAACAAATTTAACCGACGGTAAGGCGCTTGATTAACCAGCAGTTAATCCGACAATGTTTTTAAACCAAAGGTTAAAAACTCTATTTTGACAACTGTGAGCTTGGACGGGATATTCAAAAACATACAACGTTCTTGTCGGAGTTAATTTTTTATTTATTTCATTTCCAATGATTGCAAGTAGTTATTTCCAAGTATATCCATTGGGTAACATCAGGAAATATCAATGTTTGCATTCTGCCTACAAAAATAAATTATGTTAAGTTTTTCTTTCTTAAAGCGTCATGATAATAATGAATCTTAAATTAAATTATTTTATAATTTAATTTTTGAATGTTTCACTCACCTAATCACCAACAAGCTCGACCATAACAGACAGGTACCGGTTCGGCGACAGGAGTAGCTTCTGCGAAGAAACTTGCTGATAAAACTACTAGAGCGATGACGATTGACTTGAAGAAGTTCATGTTGTTATTGATTTACGTTAACTATACAAATTCTGATTTTATGTTCGATTTATATATACACCGATTCGCGACCAAAAACCGTAAGGATTATCGTACCAGAGAGATAAAAACATATCGAAAATTTCGGTAGAAAAAGTTAACGAATTCCTTATATTTAAGGAATTCATTTTCCTTTTGAAAATTTTCCCGTTACATAATTAGTCAAAATTCCCTATATTTTCCTGCTGATGACTTTTAAATATTAGTTCGTAGAATTCATCAACTCGCTCATTTATTATTGCTGATGCAACGAATCAGCACATCAGAGGATTTTTTAAATGACTTAAATCAAAAACGGTTGAAATCTTCCTATTGTGAAAAAACATGAAAATGTGAAAAATTTTTTTGTTTTCAAAGAATTTTATTTGGCTTGCTTCACAATATTAGAGTTCAAACCCGTTTTTGGTTTTAGCAATCAACTTTAATGCTATTAAGCATTGATTGACGTCAAATTCATCAAACGGTTAATTATTCTCATCTAGCATTTTCTGATCTGAATTCTGCAAAATGAAAAATCACCAAGAGTTGTATTAGAGTAATAAAGTATTTTGGAAAAAAACAAAGTTTTAAAAAACAATTAAAAACATTAAAGTAATCGTTTGTGGGTTTGGAAGGAGTAGGATGAATGTTCGTAAGCTTAGAAAATTTAAAAATTGAAAAGTTCCAAGTTTGTAGGTTAAATTAAAAAGGATTTACTAGTAATTCAAAAGAACTTTATAATAAAAATTTAAAATTTGAAAGCGAATTGAGAATGTAACAATTCAGTATATGAAATTCACAGTTTTGATTAGGAAGAAAAGGTCAACTTGCTAAAAATGAATCAGTCCAGAAAATGGAATTTTGTAATACTTTTTTCAGGAAAATTAACTTGTTCTCTGAATACAAATAATAAGACAATGGAAAATTAAAAATGCAAAACCCACATTTATCACCATATTAAAACATATAATTTTCCGGTAGATGGTTTTTTATCTAATCAACATTATGGAAAAGATTCAGTTTTTTCATAACAAAACCAACGCGTTTCATTTCCACGATTCTTAATTTTTCATTTCTATTTATATTATAGAAGTATTAAATACACTTAATTTGGGATAATAAAACTTTATCAATTATCAATGCGAAGTAGGAACGGAGTAGGAACTGCGTAAAATGCTGGTAATAGCTGATAAAGCTATTTAATGATTATTTTCCTTTTCTTTCTTCTATAAGAAATAGAACTAAAACTAAATTTAGGTTGAAAATATCTTGAAGAAAAAATTTTGCAGTATAAGGAGTAAAAGTTAAAGACGTTGTAACAGAAGATGGCGATTGGCTTCTCAATTAAATTTTGAGAGAAGTGGTAGACCCTTATGAGCGTTGAAGTGGAAAGTAACGTGGAAACATGAAGTCATCAGTAGGAGAGATGACGAGCCGCCGTTGAAAATTGTTTTCTTGTGGGATGAGTTGGCATTTTGTTGGAATCCTACCTATGGGCACGTGCAACGTGTGGGTTTGAAATATAATCAATCGAGAGACGCCTCTGTGCTATTGTGTTGTGTCACCGTCTATTAACATATCATATCGTCCCCATTCATAAACGATCCGATTCATTGATCGGAGGACGATATTCTAAAATGAATTCAGAGCGAACGGCGACGACGACGTTCGTCGGCATCTTGAGTTCGCCGCTATGTACGGTATTGATCTCGGTTCCGTCTCCGAATCACCCTCCGTTCGGCTTGTTGTGTCCTGCATACCAATTGCCTGCTATTTTTCGTCCCTTCGCGGTTCCCCCAACCCCGCTAAATAAAAAATACCGACGACACAATCGCTCTTCTAATGACTCGCCCTGTACGGCGCACCGAATTTTTAATCCAATTAAAAAAAAATTCACTTCGCCGCGTCCACGTAACTTTGAATTTCGCAATAACGATTTATCCGGAAATGGTGATTTCGAGTGCATAGTACGAAACGTGACTTGTGTTCTATCGGCTAAAACACTTCATAGAACAAATTGCAAAAGCAAATACTGGCACAAGAAAATTTTGATCAAAACAGAAGAACGCACGATCCATAAAAGCAGGATGATCACCCCTTCAGAAATTTTACTGCAAAAAACGTAGAAGCTTGGAACAGCAATGCATCTCGAGAGAGACTAATGCCATAACGTTTAAAACATCTAACACAATGCCATTGCGTTGATGAATGGTGACTTACTCTAATATCCATCATTACCACCTATATGCACATGCGCACCAAGCAATTTCGTGGCGCAACCGAGTCATGCCAAACGCCAAAACCTATGCCAAAACGAATTCAACCGCATTAATACCTAGTCACTTATATTCCAGCTATGAAAAAATTATTTGAGGAGCACGATCCTTCTTTCATCAGGGGTGTTATTCGATGAAAATTCAGTTATTTATGTGGTAGTTTATTCCATTGGTAATTAAGCGATGTTCACCCTTTGAATAGACTAATAAAAGACTGCCCCAGGCCTACGTTCTGCGAACTCAACCCTTCCCGTACACACTTCTTTATCGGCTCGTTCTAGACGTCACTACGCCAATAAATCACAGTTTAAGCCGGGGATTTATGAATACGTCTAGTAACGTCGATTACTGAGAAATCAACGGCACATTTGCATCCCGCTTCGTTGTGAACCATTTTTTTTTTTGGTCAGCTGCCTTTTGGGAAATGACTTCCCAGACGTACAAAACGCTAAGGATGGTGCGGTTTCGAAGGCTGACATCCCCATAGATAGACGCCAAATTGGCTTTTCTCCAATATCATATCGGTTATAATTTCAACACGTGATGTTGTCGAACTGAATTTGATTTATGTTTCAGACCTAGCCCCTGTTTTTTATATCGAGCCTCATATTATTTCCACCGAACATCCCTCTGCGTGACACCCTCGTTTCGCCTAGGAATATCCGAAGACTCGGGGGAAAATATAATGCGATGGACAAAAAAAGATTTCCTTCTATTTTCTGGAAGTGTAACAACCTTTATTGGATTTTGGCTTGTTGATTATGTTTGTGAACTCGATTTTATTATATTTTCGCATATTTCCTTGAAAACCATAACTTAATGCAATACAAATTTGTTAACAGAAAGGTGTTAGCTAATTAGAAAAATAGTTGGGTTTGTATTAAAAACAGTTGTACGTTTTGAATTGTCCTGTTTAATGGGAAGTAAAGCAACAACAAGACCAATGGATACGACATGTAAGAACTCTGTTCTAACTCGCGTTGCAAACGGTCACTCTACCGTCAGGATTCTGCGCTGTACATAGAATGAAGCACATTTTATGAACAGCGCAGAATCGTGACATTACTTTGACGCAGGTTGTTAAGATTAAAACTACTGCTTATCAGCGAAATTTTACTGATTGTCATGATTTATATCTTTGTTTTGGACCTATAAAAAACGCACAGTTTTCCCAAACGTAAGATCATAGGTTTTCTGAAGTTTTCATTGACCTTCAGATAATGCAGTCATTGGTCCGGTTTCACTGTCCAACGAACTCATCCAACCCTTACATACTTCTAGGATCCTAGAAAGCTTCGTTGAAGGCTTTCAAGTTTGACGAGAGTTATTGTTGATCATCGAAAGTGAATGAATGTAAAAACTAAAAAAAATATATCTTTCGTTGCGACTTGTAAAAAAATGTCTCATTTTTCAAAACAATGGTGACACAAAAAAAATTTTCATCGAGCTTCCTTGCATACATCTCCAGATAATGCATTTCTGACATTTTGAAAAATTGATATTTTCGGCGAAACTGATCCGATTTCAATGTCCAAAGGACGTTCCGAAGGCCTTCCCCAAGTTTAAACACTGGAGAGCACAATCTCGCAACCGTATCGTTAGCTTGGGCCTACCAACACAGCTGTAGTACATACTAATTGCCAAAACCTCATAATCTCCAAGAGACCACTTCTTATGTATGCTTCAAAGTGCATAGTAACTTGATAGTTTCCTGACCACACTGTTTGACATGAATTTTAATCACATACCCTCGATCATGCCAACTAACCTTCTTCCATGAGAGCACGAAAACCCCAGACACCCAAGAAAAAGTCATCTAGGTGGAGATAGAAATCATTGATGAAAATTATAAAAAACAAGGGTCCCAAAACTGATCCTTGAGGTAATCCAAGTTGGATACACTCCCTCTCTTGCCATTTAAATATGATTCGAGCAGTTTGCCACCGTCTTAGGGCCTCCTTAAAATTTCCAAAATGGAGATCAGGTACATTGGTCTATAGTTCGTAAAAAGTATGACCTTTGAAACTTCTTGAAGAATGGAAATATTGTGTGTGAAATCAAAAACAGCAAATTGCAGTGATTGAATTCGTTTTCGTCATTAAGATCATAGAAACATGAATAATTAAATCGCCAATAGCGACGGAATTCCTCGTGAATTTCAAAGTCGTGTTGAAGGTATTACCAGATTGCGCGGCAAATTGGCGGTTGAATTAAGAGGCAACCGCACACAATCGTTAAGCTCGGTACAATCGTGTAGAGTGACATATTTCTTTCATCAGTCGTGCAGCTCTTCGGGAAATTTCGCATAATATGACAGGGCGGATGGGAACGGGAACGCGTAAATGAGTTGGCAACAGTTTATTGGAAATGGTATTCGGAAATTCGATTGGAGAACCTGTCGTCACCTAATATAATGTGCGGAATTAAAAGCGAAGTCGGTTTGTGGGGCCGCAAGGGGGGCGATCATCAGGAAGGAGTGCCTCGCTTTAGTGATCGGAGGTCGACTGGATTGAGGCCATACGATGTAGAAGTAACCCGTTTCCTTCGGAGATTGTTGTATATTGTATACGTGGGCTAAAGTTCGTTTTCAGAATGGTCAGAAATTTCCTTGAGGTAATCCATCAAAATCGAATAGAGATTGACAGACGGCACGAGGTAATAGACTGGCATATCTGTGACGGAACGAATTCCCCATCTCCATACATTGATTTATCCCCATTTCGGTGAAATATGTGAGCGGGATCGCGTCACGTTTCTGCGTCCCTCCTTCGATACGTAATCAAGATATATCCACCGGAGTTCGGAACCAAGCGCGCGGTCTGAGATATTGCGGCCCGGAAAAATCGCTTTTATAACCGCTATTCAGTATTTATATACACCGAACTCGGTTTTATGTTACTGCTCTCTTACCTCCGGACTCGTTTCAGATAATTCGGGAATTGTTGCGACGTACGTTTAATTTATGTTTTTCCACCCTGTGAGATATCTCTATCTACGAGCTCGGCCTCACTGATGGGGGATAATAGATGAAAGTATGCACCCCATAGGAAGTTCGCTTCATATAACGTTGAATAACGTCTACCAGTCCTCCCTGTACCCCGTATGAATCTGTCACTAGGAGAAATAATTTATGACCGCGACAACTCGAACTTGACGATGAGGAAGTGAAGGGTTGGAAATGCAAAATATTCGGACCGTTGATGAGACCCTTTCCTAAGTCTATTAATATTTCTACATCGACTTCATGTCATATAAATATCTCCCAATCGTTAACTGTAACGATAACGAATGACGGAAATAGTGACTGCTGTGTTACTCAGAAAAATCATAATTCGATTGCCTAACCGACAACTGTCCTTTATTCGATTCGAAAATAACAGTACATACATAAATATGCAAATATTATAATTCTGGTGTTAACAACTAGTGCAATTAATTTAACCCTTGAAAATTTTTGCAAATACTAGTAGATTAATGAAAGTTCTATCGAAGAGGCCCGGAGGATATTGTTATTAATGAAGCATTTACCGGTTTGGTCTCCATTAAAATATGTTGTATTGCAGCACGGTAGTCTGCATTATTAATAATAATCAAGACCAAATTGGTTTCACTATCCTACGAATTGACTGAGTGAAGAGCGTCTCGGATGCCTTCGGCGATTTGATATTCAATAGACCGCATGAAATATGTATTGATATTTGCCGCCACCGTTGTTTCGATAAATACTAGCTATAATGAATCTTAATTCCTTCCTCTAATATTTGACGAGGTGAAACGTAACAGTCAAAATTCGACACCCGGTATATAGCCTCTATAAGTAGCAGTAAAGGGTCTCATATTTTGTTTTCTTGCCCTGGCGAAATCGCCTTCTAGAAGAGATCCCATCTAGACGCCCCAAGAGTGTGCGTGAGCCGTTTCGCTCCGGGGTTACGCGGGTTGTGACTCGCAATTTTTCTGGCATCGTACGTGATAGGAATGCGAGCAGTTAAAAGTGTTTTGTTTTGGTGAACGATCGTTTCCTGCCGCTTTTCATCCGACCCTCTCATACAGAGGAGTCCACTTTTCAGGCTGCGAAAATCGTGCGGAAAACATTGCGAATTCAGGAAATATTTTGCGCTCGCCAAAAAAAAACGCCTCATGCATCAACTGGATAATTAGTTCTACTAATACGGTTGTAAAATCTATCAGTTGACCATACACGGCGCATTAAGGCACATTTCTTTCCTTTTGTTCATAATAACCGTAATAATTTAACGAACCTGGCAATCCATTAGTTCCCGCAATTAATCGTTGAGAAATACGTCGATATAAATAAATTTATGGTGACTAATTGGAGCAAAATAGTGAATATATATATGGAACGTGTATGCTATCGATTCAGCTGCTAACACGCAGATAGATATATGTTCTGTTGATGCGATTGTATCTCCTCAATTATTACATTTATTCACTCACAACTCGTGAACATATTCATAGTTTTTCCTTGAGTATCCATACGAAAATTTTCAGCGCAATTCGGGAAAATCACATATCTTATCATCGATTATTTGGATTAAACAACGGGTAACCTATCCCGTGAGCCAACACGAGAGACTTATTGGAATGTGAGCTTTAAAAATTATCAAATATTGTAGATCCCTTCATGTTTGCACAGTGAAAACTTGAAGGACTCAGTATTGACATGTTCAGAGTAGTGTTGGCGCTCAATAACGAGTCGTTCAGTTTGAACGGCACACTCGCGTGAACTGAAACGTGCCGCTGTTTCGAGCGGATGAGTGACTCCTTTAAATCGAGCGGTGCCTTCGGAACTCACTGGAATAGAAGTGCTCACTTGAAAAGAGCGACTCATTCGTGAGTAGATTCAGGAGGGTATGGAGGCCCCATCCTCCGACTTCTTGGTTCATTTTTCGTATTCCAAATTATTAGAAAAAAGTAACACGTTTAATAATGAAACTAAAGAGTGACAACAACAAACGACGATGTATTTGCAGTATGAGCTCAAGGTATCGTGGCATCAGTATTGTCCATTCGTTCAAAGTAACGAAATATGGAATGCCCTTGCACAGTGTGGCACAGCTCACTGTACGGTTCTTTACTGTGAACGAACGAATGACACTGAGCGGCACGTTTGGGTGAGCGGAGCGAAAAGATCCGGCACACTATAAATGAACGAACGACCCATTCCTAGTTCTTCATACGATTTCTGGAAAATCATTGTATGATATCTTTAAACGTTTCTTTGCTTGCTCCAAAATATTACCAATTCCGCAAGGAAGTAGGACAAAATTATTTTTGAACGAAAAACTTCCCAAAAAGGGTTGAAACACTCTTTTCTGCAAAAAAATGGTGTTTCTACAACGTTTGATCGGGAAAAACTGAAGATATTTGTACTGTAATCATTTTCGTTGAAAAAATTAATTCAATCTACTAATATGGGTGAACCATAATCGATGGCATCCGATCCATAATCGATCCATGAAAAATTAACGGTGATGAATTTATTACAATTCATAATATTGGAATATAAACTTTCCATCTTGTGCAATGCGAAAAATGACAAATATTTTTGGAACCATTGAAGCGGTATAACTGTTTTCTTGATATTTTCATAGAAGACTTTCCTTACCTGACCATAGATTTCATATAAATTATAGTTATAGATATTTATATAAGACACTGCACACTTGCACGCAGCATACGTCCGTTCTATTTTCACTTTTGTAAAACGCGTTTCCATTAAACCGTTAAGATGCCGTCGCGTTCGCAACAACAACTTACATTTCATATCGTATGGAAGACATTGCAGTTTTCACATCCTCTATTAATGTCTAACTGTTGTTTTTATTTTAACCAGTAGGATATACCTAAAAAACAAACATAGTTACGTGATATTAATTCTTTGTTGTACACGTTCACGAAATATTCACATTGTTGAAGGTTCGTTCAACGAACGACGTGCTGAATAATTCTATTTTTGTCATACTAATCTCTAATGAAATTTCCCCATTAAGAAAAAACGGTTCTCTAAGATGACCGTGGCAAAAAACCAATTATTATAACGTATTTTCCGGTTTTTGAAGATTAAGTATAGTTGGTGCGTTCCAAAATCCCTACAAGAGACATTTTTAATAATTACGAAATTATATTAGCGGTCAGTTCCTCATTGAATTAAGATTAAGATACGTTTGAGGGGAATTTGGTGAGAACGCATTAACATAGTTGAACTGTGAGCAGGAAATTATAAATGGCGGCAATCAATTAATCGTTGAAATATGGAGATAACGGTCACACTAGCCAACAGAAACAGATAAATATCGGTTTTAGTGATTTTAATGGTTAAAAATCTTCAAACTGATAAGTATGCCGCGAATTCTCCTAAATCAAGCAGCATTGAGTGGGAATACCGGAATTTCTTCTTTTCCTCCGCTATATGCAACCAAATGTTCGAAACGGGAAAATTCGTTATTTTAACTGTCAAAGCAATCGCTTGCAGCGATGGGCCATTTTCCCGCTAATTATCGAATCGATAATAGCCTGATCTAATCGTAAATTTTTCAGTCGATGTAATCGAATGAAAGAGAAAGCCAACATATTCATTCGAACTCGGAGGCAAGAAGTAGTCGACCTAACCAATACATCCATTTACATGTATTTGCTTTTAGCCGTTTTTGCAACAAAACAAATATAGCATTTGTTTCAATCACGGACATAAAAATCCCATTTCATCTGCCTGAGTTAGAAGTCAGAATGAAAACGAGTCGAAATCAACCGTGGCGGCGACACTATTGCCTCATGTTCATAGCCAACACAATCCATTCAACAGATTCTTTATGTTCGGACAGAATTTTCTTTCACGGGTACTGTTGATTACCATTGATGGCTGTGATTCATGGAAAAAATTGAAATCTTCCTTCTTCGATGCGACAGAATTACCTTTTTAAAGTTGTGAAAATCTATAATGGCGAAACCTGAGTTTTCCTGAAAAACTTTTCAGTTGCTTGCATAACACGGATGGCATGGAAGAGAATGTCAACTTGATGCAGTGTTTCTTGAAGAGACTGATTACTTCATTTACTGTATTACAACTGGAAGCCACGATACGAAAATAATGAATTTTGACAGAAGTGTTGAGTTTACTTTGACAATGAAAATTCCGAAATAAGCAGTTTGCAGATGCAATTTTTCCGGAATCTAATTACAAAGACATACAGTATCGTAAATAACGGCAAACCACCCCTTCACATGCAGTTTATCAATATTCGGATATTTATTTGACCGCTGCAGTAGGGGCAGTAGGTTACAGTGTTGGGGATGATTTACCGCAGAGAAAAGGGAGAAAATCCATCCCATCGGCTTTTACTGTGATTTGGTCACGTCCACATGACTTAGCGTCTCATCAGGAAATCTCGCGAATGGATTACCATTCCTCTAAGACGTCAATCTGGAACTTGATCCCGGCCCTGATTACGGTGACTTCATACACAGAATGTTTAACGCGATACCGATTTTCACCCTCGATTTTATCGTCCGAAATCGGCATAAAGGGATGATATGCGGTCGCGCGAAAAACTCGAAACAATCTCAACTCGCGTCTCACAGGGGTTGTTTAGCACGACAAACACCGGAGCGGGTTGTATCGACTAATTCGAGATTTTGAATTATAACCAGTGATCGACCGAGGTGCCATAAAGGTTTCCGCCTACTTGGGGATGTTCGCGGTTTATTAAAACGGTTGTAAAACAATAAAATTCGGAATGCGGCGGCCGGTAATTCGAATCTGAATATTCCAGGGGAGCGATATCGAACGATCGCAACACTGTATCGATAATATTCTTTTCGACTGATACTCGATCCAAAATTTATATACTTCCATTTGTTTTCTGTGATAGACGAGAACAAACAGTTCCGTTTCTTTCGATAAATCGGATTTTCTTCATTCTGAATTTGAAGGATGTTGCGTTTCGGATTCAAACTATTCTCAATGAGAAGAATCATCTTCATACGTAACGGCAATCAAGGCTATTAACAAATTGTCCATTTGAGTAAACGTTTCTCTACTCTGAAAAAACAAAGTTAATGTTCGTTTCGAATCATAAAAAAATACCAACAGATACAAGTTTGTCCCTTTTTACTAATTCAAAAAAATTGAATATCCGCCATACACCCTCACATCATATCGCACAAAAAACAATTTTACTGTCAAAAACAGAGACAGTGCCTAGCGGCCCAAAAAAACAAGATAGCAATCTCTGGGCCACAATCCATTCTTTTCTGTCTTTGTTTGAGATATAAATTTCTTACACTATCTTTATTCAGATTAAATAATTAATTCATCTCAAATAAATTCAACTTTGAATTCCACTACTTATCCCATCGAGATGCAAAAGTGCATCTCCACTTGGACAGAGCGCTCATATTACAATTTTTGCTCTTAAAATTTTCAAAAATGTTGCGTCTGAAAACAATTGCGTACGAATTGAAACGACGATCAGGTCGTACTCTACAAGCGTAATCTTGGTCAAAGAATAGAGGGAGAAGGAGGCGAATCAAGAACTGACGTTTATTAAGCAGGGAAAAGTGACAGTCGTAAATTCAGAAACCGATGAAAATTTATTGTTCATTTGTTGTTTTCGTATTACGACGGGCGTTTGGTAGTTCTTAGGGACATAATCGACATGCAAAATTTATAGTCGGACATGTAACATCCTAATGGTAATAGGATTAACTGCACCTCTGACCCGATGGTCGTACTAAAACTTAACAATACCATGAATTATTACTTTTTTATTGAAGTTGGAACAGTAAATGGAGAAAAGGTGGTTGTATTTTTGCCGGCGTTTCCGCTCTCTCAGTAGATGATATATGAATTTTTAATGAACTCTGTCAGTTCATAAATTATCTCGAATCATAAAATCTCACAACACTACACGAGATCACCTGCCATTCAACTAAGATATTTTCAATATGAAAATCGAATGATATTCAAAAAATATCTCTTTGAGTACGAGTTTAAAATATGTCACAATTATTAATCCACTAATTAAAGAAATAAATACGTAGCAATTTGGCCGAACGGTAAGAAGTGAAATTTATTGCTACATTTAAAAAAAAGTGGGAAACAAGATGCGGCAATTTTAAGAATCCGTGGAATGTATAATATGTGAGACGGCTTATTATATATATTGCAGATAGACGACTGATAACTACCGTACACGACGGAATTGTTGGGCGACAGATTATTTAATTTCATTTCGTTTAATTGATTTGGTACGAATGTCTGCGAATTTAAATCGAATACTTTTTCGTAGAAGGTGACCACCAATGTTTTATTCAAGTTTCTATAACAGATCGCATTCGAAAAATTTGAAATAAGACTATTCTGCCATTCGATCGTTATTGGGAAACCTGTTATTAGTGGTTCACTATTACGTCGTTTGATATTAAATTGCTTATTTCAAATGGAACAACCTATATATTGTCTTGTATGTAGATTGAGTACAAAATTCTAAACCCACTTTGCGTACGACACGCTATCTCTTATTTATAAAATGAAAAATGTTTGAGAACCAGACAGATTTTTAGAGCTCCGCTAGTTGGTGACCTTCGAATTGACCTTGAGGTGGCGCTTCAAGGTCATTTCAAGGTCGAGTCGATTTTTTTAATGAAATGCCTTATTGTGAATACAAGATTCGAATAGAAATACGATTTCTCCCAATCTTTTCGGGATTTTCGTGGCTTTGGGAGACTCAACACTGTTTTAGCATAATTTTCCATGGATATAAGACGCAAATATAAAAACTTTTAGTAAACAAACTTAAATTACTTTCAGGACGATCGTTAAAACGACCTTGATATGAAGTTTTAAGGTCATTTCAAGGTTAAGTTGGTTTGCAAAGATCATATTTTGTGTTTGAAAATGATTTTTTCGAAACCTACCCTTGGCTTAAGGGGAGCTTACATTGTTTGATAATCTCCTCAACCATCCGACACACATTTGATAATATTTTGTAGTAATCGATCTCACCTACGATGCATTATGGATTATGATGTGAGTTCCCATTGGGGGCAATTTCGATGTCGAAGTACGTCTAGACCGTTTCTCTGATATATTCGAGATGCCAATAGATGCATCTCGACTTCTTTCCTAAGATTTCCAATTCAAATAAAAATTCGACGCATTACTTCCAATATTCGAAGGTGTCGTATCTCGACGGGAATGATAAGTGCCTTGACCAAAATCTCATTAAATTCACACTTAACGATTATTTTTTCTTCGCCCCGAGATTTCGGGTCCTACTTAAAATCGGATGCGGTTCGCGAATCCTTCGGGTATTTTCTTAATTCGAATACGGAGGATTTCCATTCTTCATTCCCTAATCCTTGAGTCACGTTTAGTCACGCCTCGTTTGCTCGAACATCATCAGTCTAACAAAGACCAAAACAAAGAAGAGTCTTGCTAATTTCGTGGAGGATTCAACGGGAAAGCATAACTCACATGGACCCTCTAGAGGGTATCCCTCCATGCGATTCATTTGAGAGTCGTTGAATTGGGATTAATATTCGTTTAGATAATTCATTAAAAAAAAGAGAACTTTCGCGATGTTATCACTGAAAAATAAAAAAAATTGGTTTAATTGAGTGTTAATTATATTCTCTAACTAAATATTGCAGTAATATATCATGTCTAATAATTCATTCCATGTTCATTTTCTATGTGATTAAGGCGATAATATAAGTTGGGAATTGAAATAAAGCGCCGATAAATCAGCGAAAGGAATATTTATCGAAATAACAGTCGTTCTTCTTTCAGCATTTTCAATGATTATAGAAATAAAACGGTGATTGCGCGGTAACCGGATGAAGGGATATTCGAAACAATTGACTAACAATATCGCGACTAACCGTAAACTAAGAGTAAAGGATTTACTCTGGACGACCAACGGAACTTTATCTTCTTGTATTTTACGATTCCAGAATTTCGAAGGGTTTATTTCATCCCTTATATTTCAAGTGTAAGGCAATTAGCGAGTCAGTAGAGTGGAATTAAGCAACATCTCAATTTAAATATCTTACCGAACCCTCGGGAACTCGGCTCCGAACTTTTTCAACCCTTCCTCTCACCCCGTTCCCAAACGTTGGATAATATAGACTTCCCCCAAAATACCACCCATTTTCGCTAATTAAAAATCGGCCACATCTGCTACGACGTCGCCACAATTTTTTCAAATTTATCTCTTCATTTTATTAAACGTAATGCCCGTCTAGACGAAATTTTTATGAATTCGTAAATTAAAATGAAGGGTTGGCCCCTATTGTTCTTTTACCTGTCACGAGTGCCTGTTTTGATTTGATGGAAATGTAATAACTCATAGGAACTAAGTTCGCAATCTGGTGCGGAATCGATCGAAAAAGGACGAGAATTTTTATATAGGGGTGGAAGCTGCCCGCCACGCCGCGCCGCGCCGTAATAATACATAGGGCGAAAAAAGAGCGGATTCCCTGTTTTAAAATCGGAGGCAGCGAGAAAGTGGTCGCGTTTCCCTCAATATGACTGTATAGCGTGAATTATTGAAGGCGAATAACCACCCTTAGCATTGTACGCGACATGAAGGCACTCGCCGTAAGTTATGTGACTGTCGTTCGTCGGTTCCACTTCTTGATCTGATATTTTTACGACGTTTTTGGGACTCCTGGAGCAAGAGAGAGAGATGCCGATGGTGAGTTTTCCGATGGAAAACAGGTGTTGTACAAAATGCTTTAGGGTCAGACGACGCAAAAAACCGGGTCAATCGATGTAAATCAATCGAGGAGGCAATAGATGGTCAAATAAACTGACTTATTTGTCACTATCGGCGAGGAAATGAGGGTCGCCCTAAGAAGCGACAAGAAAAATTGCGTCCGAAAGTCTTGGGGTTGTTTTTCTTGGGGTTTTTTCTCAGGACTAATGAAATAGTTTGAATAGCTGCACTTCATCTATTACGTGTCCCCGAATCTCTTTTCTCTTCTTTCTTTTCGGGGTTATTGACGTTTATTGCGTCATGATCTACTTCCGGATATAAGGGAGTGAAACAGGAAAAGTCAGTGGGGTGGAACGTCACAAGCATTCGTGAGAAATTAGTATAGAGCACCAGAAGAATATTTAATTTCATGGAGTTAGGTGACTTGCCACGAACTCATTTGAAGTCGGTGAAATTCGATGAAAAGCGTATTGGGGGTTGAGAGATTCCTTCAAACATTTCTCGAACGGTTTTGCTCGGTCGCATTTAGAGTAGTTTTTCTAATAATTTCTAAATGCTCCTATTGTATAACGAAAATATCGCGGAGAATAGCGTCACCCTACCCTCTTTACGGATGGCGGATGGCAAATATTGGAGCCACGTGCTGGATTATGCCGGCAAAAAGACAGCTCGCAGAGATGATCGCGATAGTATAAAGTGGTTACAGGGGTTTGTTATGACTGTGGAGGATTAATTTTTGAATTATTAAATTTTCCTAGGGGGTTGCTTATTGTGAGAACGTCCCTTGCGGGTCGAATAGCCGATATATACGCCGATATTACGTCATTTCGCATTTTATTTTTCATTTCACAAAGAATAGACGACAAAAAGAGCGAGCCGCCAGAAGGAGGCGGCGGAATTGCGTAACGATAAATGAGGAATAACAGTTAATTGTTCTCCTTATAAACGCCGGATTTTAAATTCTAGCATACCGTTAATTTGTGGGTTTCTTTATTGTAGTAAATTATATTTATGTCACGGTGAGGGTCAGCTGGTTTCGAAAGCTGTTTGAACGCCGAAATATCTGATAAGCGAATCTTCACGGTGTTCATCTATAGTACTTCCGGTGGCTGCTAGGACGCGCACCGCTTATCTGCACGGTCGATCTTGTCCGCTACGAACCTATCTACCTATGTTCTTTTTGGATAATTATATATCTGTTGTCAGCCGGAATTTATGCCACTGAATCCAACAAATTACGACAATTCCTTTGAAAACTTGACCTTTTCTGCAACTGACTCAGCAATGAAGCAAATCCAAGTTTCATTTCCTGGTCTGCGGATATTGATGAAGTTAATATTGCGTGAAGCAAAGGTAAGACGATATTTCCCATATCTCAATTCGTATGTTAAAATAGAAAATTAAAAAGTAGCGACCCTCGGCCGCACATTGTACATGCGCTTCAATCACTATACATCTACAGATCATCAACTCGTCAAATGAGTTCACTGATGTCGCCCACCTTTTTATTCCTTGGCAAATTGAAATGTATACATGTGTATGAATTCGTATAGTCCATCGAGTGGCCTCACTTTTTGAGCGCCACACGAGCAGCAACTGGCGCAAAGCAATATTTCCAACCCGCACATCCATCTAGCGGATAGCATCGTCGTTAGATCAATAGATTTCTTCTAATCCAATCAACCGTATATGCGCACGCACTTTAGTCATCGCACGATCAGCGAGTACTGCACGTGTCTGAATACACACTTAGGGTAGTTGTGAAAAGCATATACAGTTAGCAAATTTTGAATTTTTATACATTAATTAAGGACATGATAATTCACATTTGAATTGATTGTCTCTAACTCGAGATAATCATAATTAGAAATTGGTTCATTAACATGAAGATACTACACAGAGTTTGTACAAATTTATTTGTTTCAAAATTTTGTAAAAACTCACAATCACTTAATGTTCTACCGTAGACATAATTCGCTACCGGTTTAGTTTTACGGATTTTTGTAATAGTTGAAATGAAACGTGAAGAGCTCTGGGAGGAAAAAGATACTCCATGTTTTCTTTCGAAAATTTCAAATTATTTATTGAAGAAAGATAAAATTAAAAAAAAAACGGAATTTTGCAACGATATCGGTTTTTCCCCACAAACTGGCAAAAGTGCTAAGTGATCTGTAAGTACTGTATACAGCTGTCTTATAGAGCGTATCATTAAACCGTTCTGCGCCAAATCTTCACTACGTCATATTATATTCATCACAGAGCCTCGAAATTCTCGAGTTTTCGTTAATTTTTTTTTCATCAACCAAGCGTGCAAATATTCGTGAACATTTTTTCACCAAAGTAAACAATGAGATCTAATCTGTATAAATTATAAAAAAATCGAAAGTTAATTAAGGAAATTGAATAAAATCTGCTAACCTCCTCAACGTTAGCTATATGAGATAAATTCACTCCTTCGGTATCGCAAGAAAAATCAGAAGGTGAGAAAGTCACTGGATTATTCACTTGATTATTCGAATTGACTTCCTAGCTGATTATGGTCAACTTAATGGTATAACAGTTTCTTTGAAAATGGTAATTAAATAAAAATGCAACGGTCGTTACACACATCAAATTCAACCTTATCAAGATGATCGTCAAAATAAAAGGAATTTAGACCGCGCTTTTGGATAATTAATAGCAATTGAAATAATTAGGTAATTAAACGTAGGACATTCTTCTCATTTTCCGGGCGATGTTTGGGAAAAACAATAGATGAATGACTCTGCACCTGATGGCAGGTGCAACAGACCATTTGAAATACAATGGATGGTCTTCTTTACACTCGTTCCATCGAATATTTCGATCGAATTATAACACTGGTGAGTGTAAAAAAAAAGGTTTATTTAATATCTCGTTGTTTGCAATTGTGAGAGTTCACAAGTGCCTCTGGAATGACCTAAGGACTATAGAATGAATATATATTCGGAACCAATGGCTTTACGTGCCTTCCGAAGCACGATGGCATTCTAAAATTAAGTTGGAATTTACCGGGATTCGAACCCGGTCTTTCCGGTTGATAGGTGTTGACCTACCAAAGTCTTATATGATATCGATATTCGTTGTTTAAAAATGTTCCACTTGGAAAATTTCTTTATACATATATCGACATTCCTCTTGATTTTCTGTATAGGTACTGCTTTTCAGCATGTTCGTCGAGAACTTTTAGGGAGAGTGTGAAAATGGTTTATACAAAAGTAGTAGATCGTTTTAATGTATACCATTTGGTTGCAAGGGTTAGGGGCTTTCAACCCCTAAAAGTTATATTAAATCTATTCTGGATAACAAATAGAGGATCGATTTTTTTCCAGCTTAAGAACAGTTTGTTCAATACTGTTCTGGTGTTACATTGATGTAATGAATTATTTTGTTGTTGGATACCTATTTCGATTGGACTATAACTAGTAGAACACATTGCCAAATACGTTTGAATTAAATAGAACAACAATTGTCCTAAAGCTTTTCTGAATAAAGCCGTTCTGGTGAGTGGATGAACGTTCTCCAAAAAAATCTTCGTGATATTCCTCATCCACAGCAATCTTCTTTTTTGTGTAGGGCGACAATGATTTCGGATTGCAGTTCGCATCAGTTGGCTCGTGCGGATAACGTCTTGGATTCTGGAGGTTGGAGTTAGTTTTAAAAGCGACCGACGGCAATGATCGAGACAATTGCAGTAATTTTCCGGGGGTGCTTAAGGCGCCCCCAACACACAAGACTGCGGGATGAGGGTGCTTTACAACGTCGATATATTTAAAGTCCTATTAGAGTTTACTTTAATAGCATTTCACTTCTGGGGGTCCAAATTAAATTTGTTTTTCCGGAGAGGCGCCCGCCCGAATCGCTCCTATATCGGCAAATGTATTCTTCGTTATCTGTGGAAGCCCGACTCGACTCATACCTACCGATACCGAAACGAAAGTATTCTCGTTCCGTTGACCTCTTCCGAAAACGACGACACCTGGTGCCATAAAGTAGCTCAGACTTTTGACTTGTCGCGTACATATAGGCAAATAAAGTATAAATAATATCCTGTACGTGATAGGGTCGACCTCTGTCATCGTTTCCGGTTTGATTTTTGGTCAAGACACGTAGAACCCATTGTTCGAGTCGACGGGAATCCGCCTCACCATCGAACCCGAAATTTCGGCGATAATCACAGGTGACGGTTTCCGTTTAGCATAATTGCCGTAAAAATGTTAGAATCTGAGAAATTTTCATTAGCTGAAATAGACGAAAGGGTAAAATTTGAAAAAAATACGGTTCCGCCGCGGTCTCGTAACCACCAAACGAGTCTGCAGGTGATGTAATTTCGCCTTCGTAATAAAGAATGAGATGTACCGAAGAGATATCAAGCTAATGTGTAGGTTTCTTTATTAAATATATGCACCCAAATGTTCTGCGTGAAGTCGTTCTGGTACTTGTCCGGCTATTTCCTATACTGTAGATCCCCCTCGACATAACGAGCGCTCTGTTTAAAAACAGTCAATTCAATTTTCTACTGAAGACTATTTTGATCTATTCTTAAGGGGGTGGGTTCTTTGTAATCAGAAAAAATTTCACTCTTTCAAATTTTCTGGTTCCTTAGAGCTCCTCTAAATCGTTCAAGTTTAGCTACGGTTTTAAGAGAACCATGAAAGTGCGCACGAATGTAGTGTGTGCTTCCGTCACTGCGTGTGTGTGAACACGTTTCGTAGCAAGGTGCAAAGACAAGCAAGGTGCATCCAAATCGTGGAAGACCGTGAAACAGGCTTGACGGTTTTTATGTTTGTCCACATGTGGCCGGACGATTTTCTTTTTGTACAGCAGTTATGCGATATAGAATATCATGAACGGTGAACTAATTAACGACCTGTATAAGTGGAATAATAGAACCCCTAATGGGGAACATCGTTGTGGAAAGTTAACAACGTTCAAAGGATACTTTCCGGAGAAACGTTGAAAAATTAATCTACTTAGTTGAATTATAATTTCCACAAGGTCCAGAAAAGGTTATTCGAAAGCCGACTTTTTCAGCTGTATTCTCAGGTCATTTTCATCAACCTGAATGTGTGATGTTGATTATCAAGAGATTTTCATAAAACTCTATTTCGAAAAGCATTTTTACAATAATTGTGTTCAGAGACTGGTCTAGAAGGGAAAAATAGGGGGCCGTAATTCATCACATCTTTGTATGTAACTTAAAGAAATCATTACATTCAATGATAATTTTTATCCAAAAAAGTGGAAAATTAGCACTCTTTCCCTCTGATAAAAAACGTTCGATCCTTGTTATGAAGTTTATTCTACGACGTTTCTGTTAATTATGCAGAAAAATGAAAAGTCGATACTTTTTTAATTTTTTCACATAATACTTTCGATTTTCTTATAAATTATAATAAATTCCTCTACATTCTACGTGGGATCACGCATTGTCTGAAAATGGTCAAGTGTTTTGTGTAGCTCTAAAAAACACTTATTATACCTGTGATCAATTCATTGAAGTTAGAAATCTAAATTTTGAATTGAAGATATTTAACATTAAGTAAAAAGTTCTTCGGAAATTTGAAATAAAAATCGAATGAAGTTAATTAAACTGAATACACAATGAATGACAAGAGAATGAAAGAAGCTCGAAGATGCACAAATTCGCATTATTGAAACACAAAAAGTTTAGAAAACGCACAAAAACAAAAAAAAATACAAAAATCTGTAACATTCAAAACAGCCTGACAGCTCTTAAAACACTGGAGGCATCGAATAATTTTTTTCGAAAAACAAAAGAATTTAAGAATCTGAAATGCCACAAAGTATCGGGGGATTTCTTTCTGAGATGAAAACCCGTTTTGAGTGCAGTAAAACTACGAGACAATAATCTGTTGTTCATATTCATCAAATGAAATTGATCGATATAAAATATTAAAATTAATTGCTCATCGAATCAATTTATATGCATACGGAAAAGTTTAAAATAAAATACACTAACGCTTTTATAGCGATTCTAAACTGAAATTATTCTTCATACGAAACGGGAGGGAGTTTGAGTTGCAGTAAAAGAATTTTCCATGAAGCAGAGTCTTTGCTTCCCCTCTAGGCTATATATTTTTATTTCCCCATAGCATACTTAAATAGCTGATTAAAATAGGGGATATGTTCGAGTCGATATTGGAATGGGGACAGCTTAAATGAGAACATTTCCGAAGAGCTATTCATCTTATTGCTCTAATGTTTCTAGAGCGATATAAAGCTAATAATTGAATATGATTTAATTTTTCGACAGTTCAATTAATTCAAATTGAATATGGAAATAGTTTGGATAGGACGGCGGGAAATGGTAACGGAATGGACAGTTTCCGTATTTCGGAGCTCGACTTCGGGGTTCACGTCCAAAGATCAAACAAGGTGATAATAGTTTTATTGGGATAGATCCGAAGAAAGTAGCGTCCCTTTTGAGCGGAGAGCGTTAAAAGTATCCCGATCCAACCTGATAAGTCGGAGGATGCGATAACACCTAGTAAACAGTACATGAAGGACTCCATCAAGGCGATAGCCTATAACATTAGATGTGGAAAGGGACAGCAGGACGATCCCTCGAGACCTGATTTCGACTCCTGCGACAAACTGTTGCGGAGTAAGACAGATTTCAAAGAGCGATCGTTCTTTTCACACCAATTTACCGACGTTGATCTGTGGAAATAGCGCAAGGAGTATCGTGAACTTTTTAACCGAACAATGAAATTACACACTTTTTTCGAAGCAACCAACGCTCGTAAAAAATTATTATATTTATCGAGCGTACTTATCAGCCCCCATTTCATCGATCCTTAATAATAATACCCGAGCTTTTGCAGGTGTTATCTTAGTGGATAATTAGACACTATTAGGTTCGGTTTTTTGTTACTACATAGAGGAAGTTACGGTCACTTCGAACACTGTGTCGATTGTTAGTCGATTTGTTCTTGTTGTTAAAATAAAACGTCTTGGATTGGCTATTATCGGTAGGCAATTCAAGGAAAACACGACTGTTCGTATATTAAACACCAGCATCACCAATAAAGTTCAATAAGCGTTCGATATATCTGGGTAATTGTAATTCAATTATGCACCCTTCTTGCTAAGCATAGACACGATAGAAATATTTCAATTAAACAATAAGACGGCACATCTGCCCAAAGAACGACTATTTCAATTTATAGCTTTGTGTAAAATAGTACCGAGTGACGATGACAGTAATTTCTATAAACATACCTCGAGTCATGTAGACAAGGTAAAGCAGAAATATGCACACGTACTGCCTATCGAAACGAATAAATTTGAATTGACTGTACGGTTCATAAATTAATAAGGTCTGTAGTTGCTTTGGCCAAAACACGAACCAATTACTTTTTACGTTAATTGCTTATAGTAGTTGTTGTAGAACGGGTGGCGCTAGGTGAACACTATTTACTGATTTAAACATTGCTGCTTGTACATTCGGTTGATTTTAACTATTTCATCATTTCATATCAAGTTTGCGGTATTCATTTTTCTTGGAGGAAAATCGAAATCAGTGACACCTAATAACTAATTATTACGTACGAACAGGTAAATTAATAAGACGACATTTACTTGCCATTAAATTTAAAATTGTTACGTATGTCTCATTCAAGCAGAGCGTGACAAATTAACTCGTGTACGCTCATGCGAGACCGTGGAACTGACTATTAGAAAGAGCGCAAATCAGATTTGTCAACACCACTAAGTTTAATCAATACGCGTTCTTTTATAATTGGGTACAAAATAAACTAACCCTCTGCTTTAGAAACCAATATACCGATAATTAAAATTTCAAATCAATTGATGACAACTGATAACGGTTAATGAATAAAAATTCTGGATACTGGTTATTATTATATATTATTTTCTTACATTTATAATTTTTCAAAATTAAACTTCACTATCATGAGGAACATGAGCGCTCGATCTATAGGGAGGAGATATTTGGTACCCCCTAACAGTAGTGTAGACGGTGTCAGCATTATTGGGCTTCCACACGTTGGCCCAACTTCATAACCGAGAACAAAGTTGAAAGGTTTTTTTATCGAGTTTTGTAGTTCAACACGAATAAATCTTGCAAAACATGAAGCCAGTACGCGCCAATTCATCGACTTTGGTATTTGTGTGTGGACGCAGCACTACAGGTGGATGTCATTTGAAGCTTCTGTCCATAGAGATTCCACAAAATTTTTACAGAGAATTCGGAATTGAAATCAGATTTTGCAGACATTTTTATAAAATTAAAAAAAATGATCCTAAGATTAGAAATCAATTCTAAGTTAATTGAGATTTCCTAATATAAGTATATTCTGATTGAACAACCGGCTCATAGAATAACGGATAATTTTATTGCAACTGAGAATTTCGTTGAATTTAAAATAACATTAAAGAACGTCATAATCATCAGCATCATAACTTGGCTGAAAATATGACTCCCCTGATTATTTCGCAGTAGGTGAGTGCACCGCTGACAACTTTAAAATGCAGCACAGCGTTATATGCACAGCATGCAGGTAGGCGGTTTGATTCTTTGCATGTATCAACTGATATCATATCGCTTTTTATATTGTGAAACTTGAGAGTATTACTGTTTTCAATATATCGTTAATTATGGAATGTAAAATCACTTGACAAACCTTCGTTATCGCCTCTTATGATTATCATAATATAACCTATTACATATAATATGTATTCAATGAATAAGTTTTTTTCTGCCACAAGCATTTCATTGGATCAAAAATTTTGTTCTATTGTAAAAATATCTCTATTTTTACAGGGGATGAAAAGAAAAAAGATGAAGTAAGTTAGTTTAATAAAAAATCTTATACAGTAACGGAGCTGATTTCTCAAAGATTTCAAGGAGAAATTGATAACGACTGTACTAATTTTAATATTCTTCATTTTTCCCATTGTCATTTTTATCATCAATACATACCAATGAATATATGAAGAATTGAAAATCATTCATTCCAATGGCAATTAACGTTCTGTTAACCAATACTTGAGGATAATATGAAGAATTCAGAATGCCGTTGTCCTCGTACATTTACTATCCATGGCGAATTTAATCGCCATAACATGCGTTACAGAATTGAGAAGAAGCCACACGGGAAAAAAACAACTAAATAATTAGCATCCGTGGCCAGTAAATGTTTGGTGAAGAATAATTGGTAATAAACTTATTGATGCATGTGCTATTGACGGTAATTTGAAGGGCGAAAATCACAATTACATGCTTGCAAACTGCTTAGTTTACGTGGGGACTTGAACATTGGAGTGTGACAAAACGTGTGGTTTCAAGATAATGGTTTTTCACCGCATTATTCACTAGTAGTACTTCGATTCTTGTTCATTTGAGGCTCATGTTCGATTGAAATGGTACTTTCATGTGGATTCGTGATGAGAGCTCCATCATTTGAACACTTAAAAATGGTAACAAAGGGGGTATAAAGATGGACAGAAACAACTGTGAAAAATTGGAAAACACACAAAACCAAAAGAGCCACTACGCATTAATTCAAAATATCGCAAAATATAGAAAAATATGAAATTATTCGAGAAGCAACAATATTCCTAACCAAACTGTCAGAAAATATCGGCAAATAATGTTTCAACGTTTATTTAAATTCTTGTTTTCCCAATCTTTCCTTTGTATAAAATTGTTTGTTTTTCGGTGTCATTTTAGGAAAAATTATTGATTGTTTCTGATGCAAACGTTTATTCAAAATTATCCAAAACAACTGTTCTTTGATCTTCATAAAATCAAATGTGGATGAAATAGGAAACGAGTGCAGTGAACAATGAATTTAGGATCAATCACAATTAATCACACCTTCTCATTTTATCTATTAAGCTTTCAAAAGTGATACAGCCTCAACGCTCGAGTGTAATCTTGCCTTATTGCAGAAGAAGCTCAGGATGAAAACAATTTTAACTCCTTATTCTCGGAAGTACTAAAAAACCCGTTTAGTGGCAGGAATGGGATTTTCCAATACTAAACCCTACTTTGCCCCGAGCGACTAAATGGCTAGATGTGAATTTCTTATATTCGATAAGATAATTTCTGTCAGTCAACGTTGTGCAAGGTTTCATTTCAGCTTGAATGTACAATGATGAGGTTATCACCCCTTAGGGGTTGGATTCCAGGACTAACATTTCAAATAACGTTCGGTGTTCGTGGTTTTTTATAACTGTAAGATAGATAGATTTCCCATCGTTAAAGTGAGCACTCTCACTTTTAAAGAAGCATAATAAAACGCTAATCGATGAAATTATTCAAATAAACTTGGAATAAACATGACCCATATCCCATGAAACCGTTTCGTCTGATTGATTGGAAGAACAACGACGTTGTTATGGCTGTTGCTCTATCATGATACCTGCATGTAAACAGTAGTGGATCCGCGAATTTGCAGCTATAAAGTAATTCGCATTCCATTTCTTCTTACAGGTGGTTGGTGCCTAATCTTAACGAGCATTTCTTCCTTTCCGAATTCTACTTGTGAAATGGTTTCTTAGATAATGCAACGTCATAATTACTAATCAAACTGATCGGTCATAATCGTTATCTCAACTTTCTATGCGGTTTAAGTAATTTGTCGTCACGTTGAATTGATTGGAGGCAGCTTACGACTGCTGCAGTAGCTCGCAGGAAATTATCTTGTGGATGATTTTTAAGAAGGCGCGGTCTGGTATGTTTTAATAGTCATTATTAAACTTATAGACTGATAATCGCAGCCACTATAAATCAAAAACATGAAGTTTACGTTGCAAAATTACTACCTTTTCCAATTTGTTTACGGCGACGTAATTTATTATCAGGTTTTCAATTGAAAATTGTCACAATAACACCACATGATCCATCTACTGGGAATACATACTTACTGAATTTATTTGATATCAACTTGCGGTCATGAAAATACCATCATGAAACATAAAACATTGACGTACGGTTCATATATCTGACGTGAATCTTTATATTAAAGATAAAATACGATTGTTGCATCACTAATTCCCTTGCACAAAGCCACCTCCTTATAATTCTTACACAACGATATTTGGAATGTTTCCTAGAGAAACTTATCAAATGAGTGCGTACGGTCCTGAAACTGGAAGCCTATTAACGGTGCAACTTTGCGCGACGCTCAATAAATTACATAAGTGGGTGGTGCGACCTATAATTACGAATAATATTACATTTTCCAGAAGCTACAGATCGATTTTTGTAATCGTATTTTTGAGGAGTCGATTTATTCTAATTTAATTTATGACTTCCTCCAACCGGCTGGCATTCCAAGGATTCTTTCCGTCCACGATAAATCAATCAATTATGATCCGAAATATTATTAAGGTGGAGCTGAAATGAGTCAATAAAAATTCCGACACGTCCCCCTCGAAACCGATATACTCGACTCCGTCGACCGAAAAATTTCCCACCTCAAAATTTTGCCGCTTTATCGCGTTTTCCGCGATTTCCGGACAGGCAGTAGTTCCTACTTCGCTGCATAGCACTAAATCAAGTTGTACGATCTGGTCACCGCAGAAATAGCTGAAAAAAAAATATTATAAAGCCTCTGAAGTAAAGCTACAATATGATTAATCGGTTCCCTCGGAATTGTCGCCGCGGAGCGTTTAAATCATTCTGAATGTACGAACGCGATTCCATGGTAGGACTTTTTCTGTTTGATTTAATGAATATATTCAATACGGGACTACTTTATATTTAAAGGAAAACAGCACAAATTCATTAAACACTTCTCTTTCTGGATTGATATTGAAATTTCATTCACGACACGATCAAATCAATCACATTCATGCTCTGCGAGAAGCGACAATAAATTTCAGTGTATTCTCAAAAAAATAGTTGACATATCATTGAGTATTCACTAATGTGATGAATAATGCTCAAGCAACCATTCATATATAAGGTACCTTAATTTCTGGGCATTTTTACGACCCTCATTTCCAACTCGAAATAAGATATTGATTCGGCTGAGGAGATTGTGGAGGATACAGTAGTGGCGCTTATTGCACCTGGTCCGCTTGTATCGCAGTGGCTTGATTATAATTCACGAAAAAGTATCTTATATTTTATTAAAGGTTATTAGTAATAAGAGTATATGAAAATTTTCCATGTTATTTTAAATATATTCTGAAATATTCAGTGAAAACTTCCTCGAATTCAACTAAGTATTTGAAATTTTTTGGAATTGATCAAAAAGTTCTTCAAAATCCCTCGTCAGTTGTGCTTACCTGTCAAAGTCACGAAGTGACACAGCACAATGGAACGAACATGTTTTAAATTCCAATCAGCTAAAAGATGGTCGACATATTCTAGACTAGACACAAAACTGTAAGTGACCATTTCAAAGGAGCCTCATGAATAATAAAAATTGTTCATTCCGAAAAAGCCACACTTCGAATGAGACGCTCTTTCCAAGTGAGCGTTGTTCATTCGTTACACTGTGCGGCACGTTACTGTTCACTCAAGTGTGCTGTTCAAATTGGATGACTCATTACGGCGCGTAACAACCGAACTCAAAATCTGTCAAATTTTGTAGCAATGTTCTCTAGTTACAGCTGCTTCAATGTATACTAACTAAAGCGGGATTATTTTCCTTTCAGGAAATTATTTATCACAATCTGGTATTTTTTGATTCTTTTCTATCGTTTTTTCTTATTGATGAAGTAAAAATTAAGCACATTGTTTCTTCGCATTTTTTTTTAAATATATTCTACAACAATTTTATTCAATATCTTATTTTCGCAAAGAGATAGATTGCGTAAGGTAGTGCGGAGTGAGTTTTCATAGATCGTGATGTTTTAGTGTTGGCAAAAAGACTCAATTAATAATTTATAACAGTCAGTAGGAAAAGATGATTTCAGTTAATTGTTGAGTGAATCAGGAAAATCCCATATGTGACTCATAACATTATCAATTGATTCTTCTGTCGAATATACAATACTTCAAAGCGAAACGAATAATTTCTATCACGTTCGTCAGATTCCTGGAAAAACCTCATTATCTTTTCTACCTAAAACTTCCCACGATGAAACAAACAGCGTTTTTTAAAATTTTTTTCACTCTTATCGTGACGAATTAAATCTCAGAATTATGGAAGAAAAAACTTTATCTATTTCATACAGAGTCCTCCGTCAAATGTGGGCAATCACCCTACTACTCATTACGTAATACTTGAAGCCCCTCTAAAATGCTGTCAAGTCGCTCGAGATTTGCATCTGCAGCGATAATAGTAACATCTTTTTACTTCGATGTAAAATCTTTTCTGCCTGTTAATTTCGATAATTTTTTAATCTACAGGAAGGAAGCTTTTAGATCAGAATATCCCTCCGCCAATTGGAAAATTTGGCTGTTGCAGCTGTCACTTTAATCGAATTCTATTCAGGGATGACACTTTCATGTGACGAGATGTCACTTTAAAGTAAGAGATTGGCGTGTCTCAGGATTTTCTAACAGAGAATGCATAATAATGGAGCTACAACCATTTGACTGTTCCACACTGTATACTAAAAGTTGGAGTTTTTGATAAACAGAATATATTTAATATGTACCGCAAATATGTCAATGTGAGTAAACAAACGATCGGGATTTAAAGAGGGTAAAGGGAAGTTCGAATGTTGTAATTGTGAAGCTCGGCGCCTTCGCCAGTTTCCTCGTTTCTGCACTCTAAATTAAGACGGCCGATCCTGTCCGAGATAGGAATGTCGTGTCCTGTCGTCCAGGCACGGAGTTGCCGTATAATGTGTGGGAACGGTAATTTAGCCTGACTCTTTAGCTGAGCTCGGAAAAATCTGATCTTATCCCGACTGGACACATGGCACGCCAGCTCATACCGATCCAATTTATGATTCAATTTGAGCTGACTTCAGCCAACTACAAATTAGTCGCCCAGATCGAACGATAACTGATAGTTGTACGTTCTATTAAAGCTAGAATAAGGCGATCGTCATCATGTTTCTTGGAATGTTTCTTCGGGGATAAAAACCGAACACTACAATTCAAAATTTCACTTTTGCTCTTCGAACAGAATTATTTATAAAATAATCCCGATTCAGCCTTGAGCGCGTTCGTTTTAATGCATTTTCTATGATAATCCATGACCGAAGGAAAATAGCGGTGTAATTTTTATGATCTTCGATTAATGTTTACTGGCTTTACATGACTAAATATTTCTATGAGCTGTCCAATATAACAATTTGGCCGCGGGATTTCATGACGAAACACTCATATTACGTTCCTCAAATTCCAGAAATAATATTCCATTCACCCGAAGGGATCAAAAACCATCGAAAGTATTGCGAACTTCACATAATAAAATGATATATTATTAGTCATGTTAGCGTGATCAGCGGATCTTCAAAAGGCGAAAAATCCACAGTATGCATAATAATTTTTAACCGTCCAAGATTGCCTGTTTTTTTTAGTTTCCAGAAGAAAACGAACGCAAGCGTATGGTTTGAATTTGAGTGGCATAGAAATGTTCTCGTGCCCGCATTATGGGTTCCTTAACGCCTTCACGATGGTTGATGAACCGTTATGGTGAAGCGCCGAGCTCGCCACGGTATAAACTTCACTAATTAACGCTGAATACGTTATCTGGCCTGATATCAACTGATATATGAACGAAAGGGAGGCTCATGGTCTCGGAGACTCATTAACGACGGTACTGGTGGCACGACCGTAACGCCCGATCATGTTTCGTAAATTGCCTTATCAGCTAAAACTTCAAAAATCGTCTGTATCGATTACCGCCTTCCGAATGGCTCGAATCAAATATTCTTATAGTCCGGGAGACGAGCGATCTACATTTCGTTTATCGATTTCAATCTGTTTACTTCTACCAAAAATTCATTGTTGATATACATAATCGTCGTCAATTGGATAAGTCTTAGTGTTGAAAAGTTGAAAATCATAATCAGTACTTTATACTTATGAGCTCGTTTATTTTCAGCTTTCGGTCGAAAAGTATATTTTCAAAAAAAAAATTATCTGACTATACGGCGATGAGAGATAATTTTGAAACCTGCACTCAAAACTAGGAAACTTTCCTTACGAATTCGGTTACATAATTCTATTAATTTTTTGTAAACGGTTGAAAATTATTTACATCACAATCGGGTACAAAATAATAGAGGCCTAATCTACGTGCAACTGCTGCGATTAATCGCGTGAGTACCACACAATCAGCCTGTAACAGCATTCTACCACTAAATTAATGATCCAAATGAGCAAAATGGAAGAAACAATTATTTCTCATTCCATATTGCAGTAACCTACGAATTAGCAATTACGGCCTCTTGAATGAAACGTGAGTTTCTTTGATTTTCATTTCAATGAATATTGCGATCAGAAAATCAAAGTTATGTAATGGATGCAATAAAAATATTTATTAACTGCATACATTATACCTTCTTATCGCTTTGCTCGACTTTTTCCTAAAATGTGGAGCTATTTGAAAGCATTACACTTTCAAGGAGTTTTTGGTATTCGGAGCCAATACAGTTTGTAATAATTTTTCATCGAAAGAAGGTGATTTGAGATTTCACTAATTCACTATCAAATGACGTTGCACTTTCTTGAACCAAAATGCTGTGTTGTAGCATAGTGAACGCTAACGTCACAGCAGAACTGAAGCAGAATTCAAATAATCTCATTTCTGATCAATTTATTTTCGTTTTACGTTTACATTTTGCTAGTAATATAGTAGTTTCAAAGAATAAAAATATATATGCGTGTTCCACATTGTCTCAAGGAGATGATTTTATATTACGAGAACATTGCTAGGAAGAATGTCCATTTGCAGCACAAAAGAAGCAGTTTGCTTGATACCAGATGGTGAAGAAGTGAAACGAAATGCAAGTGATTGGCGCGTATATTGTAATACGCTGGTTAATGTGGAGCAGAAACACTACACAGATCTCATCTTCAACAACTCTTTTGTGATTCGCAGTGTCTTGAAGTGGAATCGATTTTTGTTCAAAAATAATCTGATCAAAATCGAGTCCGTGTCATGAAGTGAGTGTAATGTTCCAGGAGTCGATTGGAGCGTTCGATTTTCGTTTCTAATTGTTGGAATGTCTCGAAAGAAAAAACGAGTCCGAGTCGAAAAGCGTTCATTTATCGGTTAACTCCGATCGGAGTAGGCGGGGTGGTTGCTAGAGCATCAAGAGCTGCGCCTTGGTCCGACCGGGAGAACGGTAGCTCGTCCACGGTAGCAAAGGCGCGTACGCGAATAGCATGCCAATCGCGGCTGTCCGATCGCAGGTCAGTGCTGTACTGGCCTGCGCTTGTTTAATGCTCTTCACCGTCAAATTATATGCTGATGCGGAGGATCGCACCGTGCCGCGGCCTTTTCTATTCATCTCACGTCAACGATGATATGCGCCTTTCAGAAAGCGACATCACTCGCTTCGGCGAAAGGGTTTCAGTCCGACTCTGCGCGTCGGACGCAGCTACAGCAGCCACCGGAAGCCCTAATGGTCTACACGTGATCTGGAATCTGGAAACTCTTTGGGTAATATGCTTACAATACAATGACCAGTTTACTTTTAAATTATCATTTCGCTCGCCGATGTCATATGCGAGCTGACTAAAAAGGCGCATCTACTATTTAGATTGCAATCCCTGATACTGAAAATTGATTGCTAGCAATATAGAGAACGTTTTAACGGTCAAATATCAGTTATTCATATACCTGACGGTATGGGGGGAATTAAGAATTACGCGTCGCGTCGGCTGATTAATGTCTTGAAAATGAAAGGGATTCTTTACCAAAAAAGGTTTCAAATCGGACATTCTTCGGACAGGTTGAAAATTTAATTAGCCCAATCGAAAAATTGCTCATTGAGCGGCCACATAATGTTATATGATTTTATGATAATAATGGCTCTTCGAGAATAATTCCTGTGAAACGAGATTTCCATAGGAATATTATTACCGAATCTAGTATATACCTACATATAAACCAAAAGATCTTTTTTTTTCCTATTTTGCGTCGTAGGTATGCGGATAAACCTTTGAAACTTGCAAGTCCGACATGCATCCAAAGATGATGCAGACATCCATCTAGGGCCAAATCAATATGGTTATCGTCCCCTCCAAACAAAAGTCCGAGCATTTCTGCATAATGTCTTGACCCACCGAGAAAATAGCTATGTTTTGTTTGGGTTATGAATATTGTTGTGTCCTGTTGTAGTTTTGAATAATATTAATTTATATAATATTTTCACAGTAAGGTGAACTGATCTCAAATGTTGAAAATTTGGGAATATCAAAATCGACCTCTTGAGTCACAGAGCTATGGGAAAACCGAGGATTGTCGGAATTGTAATTTTTGAAGAGATCATGACGACTCTGGCATTTCTGATGAAGATATGATTGAATTGTGTGTTGAACTAAGAGAAGTGTTAATAATTCATAAGACGTTGTAGTTGACGGTTTATTAGTCCGGCGGTCGACCGTAGTGACCGTCGCATCGTACGTCTTCCCGTCCGGTCGGAAACGGTGCCGTGTTGCGGCAACAGCTTCCGATGGCATCGAGACAGAAAACGGACGACAACGAATGAAGGATTGATAGCAGGCTCATGTTCGATATTAATAATTATCCATAGTCATTGTTAAGTTTTCAGCTCGGATATTTATGAATCGAATTCAGCGGGCGACATGACAATTACAAATTAAGTGAACAATAACATAAGTTATTATTTTAGGAGAACAATAACCGCCAAGGGTAGGCAAAGAAATACGAAGAATGAAACCGGTGAGTAATGGCACAAGAATGAAGTGTGTGGAATCGAAAATGAAATATACACCTTCGGACGAATGTAGTGGAGGCGGATCGAATGCAGCGGCCGCTCGAAATGTCCCCATCATAATTTTTTTACAATTGTCTACGACACAATCTTTTCACGAGAGGCACGTCCGTCGTGGACACGGAAAAAAAACGAATTGAATGGTTTTCATCTTATTCGAAAATTTATGCGACGATTTCTAATCGTTGTCGAAAATGGGAAAACGCAATAAATCAGTCGAAAAAATTCGAAAGGCCGTAACCAAAATCGAGGCTGTCGCGAGCATTTGATTAACCTTTAACATCGATTTCGAAATATAGCCGAATCGAACGGTAGAAACACATTTGGAAGATTTTATTTATTTATTTCATATTTCGACCGTTTTCTATAATTGGCTCTTCTAATAGCCGTAACATTCGGAAGACGCTGACATTAAGAACCTGTATACCGTGACAATCGAGATAAATTTCTCGTTTTTATATCTTCTTCAACCTCCGAACGGTCGATAATTAATTTTAACAGCGTGACTTACTTAAGATAATATACAATATCCAAAAGAAAGGTCGACAGGTTCAAATTTTGCTCAAATTGGAATCCATTTTAAGATGGATGAATGACTTTGCGGTTCCTCCGTACACACGGGCCTTTTATTGTTAAAAGGACCCATCAGACTTTGATTCCAAAACTAATTGACTTGTTAAATTGAAATTGGACGTACGTCAAGCCAAACCGGGGGGCCACTTATCAATTTGTTATTTCATGATTGATTAGGCGTCAATTAAACGGATGAGAATTTCGGGACCGAATATGTGCTACCGAAATTTTAATTCGTGAAATTTTCGATTTCATATATGTATTTATTCCATTCCGGCTGTTCGGCATCTTGATTTAGTGCAACAATAAGAGGGTAACAGTTAACGAGCTACCGTTCACGCCAACCGATCTTGTATGTACGTCTGACTTCCCTTGCCTCGCTTCCTCGCACTCATTCCGACCAGATAAGACTCCGAGATAATGATTAATTATAAGAGAAATAGAGAAATCACAAGCCGGACGGACGGGGATCGCACCAACCCGTTTTCGGACAAGATCCAAGATAACAACACTACCCACAGATTTGACCACTTTTTCCACACAAACACTTCAAATCTTTCCTTTCAATTCTACAATTTACTCTACATTCTTGGGGCGCAACAAAACTTTTTCTTTTTATTCTTATATCAAACCGTTCAAATTTTTTCGACACACATTTTGTATTCCAAATGAAATTTGAACCTTCTGCCTCAATAGGAATAATATGTAACGTAATTTTTTGAGGGAATTTGGTTTTTTACACATTTGCATTCTATAGACGTAATACTTAATTATGCCCTTTTTTATCTCAAAAAAAATATTAATTGGTATCTTTTTTGAGAAGTCATCGAAAACGAGGGATGCACAGATTGTAAGAAAAAAATTGAAACCTCAAAAATTCACAATCTCCCCGAATCTTGAACCCATAGCATCCCATTTAAACCTGCAAGATTTCGTTTACTATGATTTAGCCGAGAGAGATGCTACAAATGGTCGCTTTGGAGCAAAAACATATCAAAACACAAAAATATCAAAGATTTTGAAACATTTTCTCATGTAACTCAACTTCTAAAACCACCATCGCTTTCGGTTTTCCGCGATTAAGTCGACAATCGTCTTGATCACTATTCCTCTCTAAAATGAACCGTTTCTGAGAAAAAAAAAATTTGAATAATAATAATAAGGTTGTGAAAATCGACAAATTATCGCTTAAATAATTATATCCATTTCTGGTTTATAAATGATAGAACCATTCAGAAGAGAAATACTTTTACATCCATATTTGAAACGCTCGTGCGATTTGTCGGCAATTTATTAGAGGAATTTCGGATTGCCAGTTTTGAATAGTACCCGTGAGAGTTTTGGAACAATGCCTCAAAAAAAATCGTCCGATCCCCAGAGAACATAATCTGTGGTAACGTTATAACGGGAATACGCATACGATTGATATCATCAATGGAAAAATCCGAAACGCACCGTTCAGTAAAACGTAATATTCGCCAGCGTCCTCGGCGGACGTCGATGTACAATTTCGTTATCAGATTAATAATTTAGGTCGGAGCAGAGCGACTTCTCCACCTTCCAAGTCACGTGCAACGAAAAAACTATTCGTCCCAACTTCGAAGTCGTCTTTTACGAGCTGTGACGCTGCTCGACTCATTTCTTCCATTTGGGGACTCCAATCAGGAATATCTACGATTTTTCATGAACTTGAAACTTTTCACTTTGAAAGAGTGAATTAAAATCGTCGACGAGAGCTGGTGCGAAAAAGAACCAAATCCATATCATCTCAATCTCTTCGTTAGAAAAATTTTGTTTCGGAAAAAACAAGGTCGTTAGTGTTTTTCGTTCCCTCAAATCGCGACAGGTAACCCTTACGCCTACCGGCCACGTAATTAGAACGACGGAGCCGGTTCAGATCGCATCATCCTGGTGCCATGTTATTGGACCTGTAAGCCGTCGATCATTACGCATCAGATCCGTAATGTCAACCATTTGTTTCCAATGCCTTAATCAAAGCGAAATTTACTGTGGGACACACACTATGTACGTATTAATTATCCGCGTCTCCATTTATCGGTGCAACTACAATTACGTATGTCGAAAATGCTTTTTTTTTACTCAATGTATCTACATTAAACGAGAAGAGTTGACACATGTCGATAGAAGCTGAAGTGGTACACACATAGAGAGTTGTCTGAAACTGAAAACTATATTGCATACCCATTTTGATAAATTTTAAATCAAGTGAATATTTGTCTGGTTCTTTTATTTTTATTTTCATCAAGAATGGTGATGAACAAAATTGTTTGAAATTGAGCGTCCAACGAATCTGGTTCCATTCATTTTTTAGTTGAATCGATATTTCCAAATTTTTGTTTCTTGAATACCAAGGGAGGAAAGTGCACCGTTCTCTCCCGCGGATGAAATTTGATGCCCGGGCTTGCGGCCAATATAATATGCATATCTGTTGTATGATACAAATTGTCAATTTGCCAAATTTTGAAAATAAGAAGTTTATTCCTGATTGATATATCATAAGCATATGTAAATATCCCCACAATTATGAAATATATTTACCTCATTTTTGTCGCAGATTAATAATAAATGACTGAATTTTCGAGTTCTAGGCCTTTATTGAAATCAATTTTGTAGTAGCTTAGCGACCAATTCGTATAAGGCATGTTGAAAATCCTAATGGAACAAGATGGACCAGGCCTTGCTGAAGAGTAAAAACTTCAAATATCGATTCTAATTTGGGTTTTTTTTGAAAAACCATATTGTCACGATCGCTTTAGACATAAAAATTTTCCGAAAATAACAGGAAACTCAAAATATGTTGCCTGGGTTGCTTTTGTAAGATACAATGATTATATAAAAGTTGAAATTTTTCCATATATGGATAGACGAAGGACGTCGTGGTACACCCTGTAGGTACATTTTTTGTGCCTGAATGTCAAAGGTCGTTGACTCTTTTTGGTCGAATCTCACCTTTATCTGGTACAGAAAGTGATGTCACTTGTACGACACGGTTGTAGCAAAATGGGCTTTGTAGCTGCACGCGGAAGAAGCGTAAATAAATTATGATACAGGCGCAATAAATTATTATCTTTACGTTCGTATCTTAGAGCCGGTCGAATGTCCGAAAACCTCGAAATTATGAAAGTGTGCCACAAATGTTCATTCGTCGTGTTCGTCGTCTACGCATGGCTATTTTGAAATAACGTTGAAAAATTCACGCACCGCATGTGTCGGTTTTCTTTTTATGGTTACGACTAGTTCATATATGCGAGTTTTATGGTAGATAAATTTTTGCTGGCTCATTTCGAGCATTAGAACTTATTTATTTGACAAATCCGTAAAAGTGTGTTTTCTGAAAGTCAGTCGGATCGGTGAATCATGACAATCGTTTCAGTCGGGCGACATTGATGAGCGTTGAATTCCTCATCGCAGCAATTATCAGTGCAAAACAATTTTTTTTTTTGACGACGTGTTTTCACGATTACGTAAACGATTTTCCGATAAAACGTCGCAGAAATTCCGAGTAGCTGATATACGGGCGGTTAAACCGAGAAATGAATTTTTATTTCCCAAGTTGAGGGAATTTTCATTACGTAAGATGTTTAAATGATCACGATCGGGAATTGTGGATTCGAATTTCGTCCTAGCGTTGACGACAGTTCATCGTCCTTGAGTCCACGGCATTCAAGAAGCGTCTTCCAGCAGATAGACCTGTCGACTGGCAGCGGCAGCCAGGCACTAGGAGTCGACCCACGCGCTTGACACCAGTCCAACAGGTTTAGACGCCTTCACTTTTTACCTAGCCCCTTTACTTTGGAACAGGCACTGTCTCCAACAGGGACGTATAACTAAGCTAATCACTAGCCATTTTCACGATTTTCAATTTTCGCCGTAAAGTAAAGCACGGGCGACAGTCTCCCGCGATCGGCGCCGCCGCCACCGCACCGCGCGACCTTCGCCACATCGCAGCGCATCGCAGCGCTTAGCTTATGTGTCAGTACTTACACTTAGTAGGTACCACCGATACGTAAGTAGGTATAGCTATAGGTATCGGCTGAAAGACACGACGAAATGATCAGCGTCAGGAAGAACGTATGGACACCTTCTGGTGGTAAGTACTAATTTATGCAGATCGTGAAGAAAAGGTTCGATGCCGGCCGTGTTCGACATGGGTTTATTGGTTTATTGTTCTTGTACCTAAACGCACATTCTGATAAATATTCATACGAGACGAATTTGAAATTTTAATTCAGTCATTGCTTTCATTCACTATATTCTCATTCATCTTTCTGTCGATTAAATATTTATACATTTTAATTGATTATAATTGACAGTCACCAATTACTACCTTTACGGAGCTATATTACTACTATTATTTACTCAATAGTGATCTAGGAATTATCATAATTAATTTATTTATCATCCATTCATATTTTTCTTTCTATCTATCGAACAATATGAGGGAATCTCCTTCGCAACGCATTTTAAATTACCGCGTTTTTGTTTGCTCTATTCCTATTGTTTGTTGACGAATAATCAGGAGTGTTATTATGGATAAATTGAATTTCTTATACATCTATTGTTAAGAGGTCTTCGCTTCCCAGTTTTTCTAGGTAGCATTTTCCGAGGAACCGTTCCATCAGTCAACCGAACTACACCTATCATCATCCATCGGCCATAAATATCTCTGAATTGCATTCCGGAATGAACGTCATCGGTCCATAAGTTTGTTCCCGCATGTCGGACGTCAGTAAACCGGCTAACGAATGACGGATCATCACGGCAAAAATACGTCTCGAGGAATCAACGATTGACTTTGATCCGGTAGTCAGCGACGTAGCCTCCTAGAAGCGCATACGAAACAAGCCGGTTTTTTGAAGAATATCTCCACGATTTCTTGGAAAACGAACGACTGAACATCTTAACAGGTTTCCCGTTCGCAATTGGTTTATAATATCATTTCATTTTCAAGATCAAACCCTTGTATTTGTTAAAGTCGAGAGAAAGAGGCGTCATATTTACGAGTGTTGCTCAAACAAGTCATCGTTACAAGACGGGTCAACGATGGTCTGGGTCGATGGCTAATGTGTTAACACGTCGTATATACATACCTACTCCAAGAAATCCACTATCATAAAATAAACTTATAGCACCTTCTTCTTTGTCAAATAAATGGTACTCGAAACCACCTGTAGCGCAAAAGGCACTTATAATTTCATGTTTATTGATTGATTCAACTGGATGTTGCGTAATTGAACACCACCCGTATCAGATTCGTTCGTTTATTTACGCGCGCTCCACGCGAACTCTTCAACTACTATTTTTCATTTCAATTACGATTTTCCTTTCGCACTTTGAATTCCTTCCTGATTACTCACCAGATAAGCAAAGCTGGCATTCATTAACTCAAAAAACAAACGAAAAATTAAATTGTTTATTTTTTTTATAATAGATGATTTTACTTCTGTTGAAGTCTAACGGGGCGTAGCGCGCTCTGGCAAGGGTCTTAGGGTCCGCATGAGGACCTGATAGGGCATGCGATGTTCGTCTGCTTTGCCTATTCAGGATCGCCGCATTAGCAATTTTTTTAAAAGTTTAATTTAAATACATATTCTCATTGATCAATTCATTTTACATTTGGTAAATTATTAATCATGACCATTAATTTAAAAAATCGTAGAATAGATACAAAATTCCTAAATGCGATCTGCCTTTTTGGAACCGCATCAGAGCCTCACTTGGCCGCAAGTCACTCACTCGATGCGGGCCCTGCGCGCTTACCCGGTGCTGCATTTCAAATCTGGCATGCCCGATACGTGCCCGATTCAAGTGTTTTTTCATGTCGCTTCTCGGCAACACTATCATTGTGTGTTAAAATCCGTTTGTAATTTGAAAACTGAAAATTTGGTGATGCTCAATTTCTCATTTTTTTTGTCACGTTTGATTCAAGAAAAAACTTATATCGATATTCCAAAAAGAATCACTAAAATTAAATGAACGCTCACAAAAACAGATACTGAATACATTCTGTGAAATCCAGTACAGTTAGGTATTAATGTACTTCCTCAAAGACGTTTATGAACATTTCGAATCCGGTAAAGAGGTCGTTTATACGAAATGGGCACAGTTCAAGAATCAAATAAGCATTCGGAGCTATGAAACTTGTGCGAAGGGCGGCAGCCGTTCCTGGGGGTTGAATGTTTGCGGTTCCAATAATGGTGTGTTAACTCGGCGGTTCGTTGATTAGCCCTTTCTGGGCTTGTAGCCCAACATCTGATCGTCATATCTCAGCCGCTAACAACGTCGCTCGCAAGTGCCGATGACAGGACAGCGGATTGCGGCGTGCCGCTGCTCCCGGTCCGCCGCTCCCGTATCAGAAACGGGCGGAGAGACATCACTACGGCATGTCGTCGATGATTGAACATCCCTTACCTTCAGTCTCCTGACTGATCGTCTGGTCACTTCGCATTGTAAAAATTCAATGTTGAAATGAATGCAAACATCCAATTCAAACTGATATATAGAGGGGGTGACCATCGTCGATCTCCAACTGGGGAAGGAAACATCGTTTTTTCATTGTACTGCATTTTGAACTGTTGTTATACCGAAAAAAAAATCAAATTATGAAACATTTTGACTTCATAAACGATTTGAAGATTTCTTTTAATATTATTGAAAGAAAATAAAGATGGCATCTCAGCTGTCATCCGAAATGTCAGAATATCGTAATAGTTCGCATAATTATTCATAATATAATCAACTTTTATTTCAGTTGCTTTTCAGGCACTTGAATTCACTGACTGAAAACATTCAAAATCCAAGAAAAAGTTACGCTCCACTAATGAAATTTGTCAGGTGTAGTCGTTCGTCTAAAAGATGATATAGATTCAAATTTCCACGTTATTATCAAATCGTGCGTATTTCCGTATAACCGTCCATAACACAATTAATTGTGGCGTCGCGACGTGCAGAAAGTGGTGCCTTGATTCGAAATCCTGGCATTGTTGCAGGATTTGTATTGCAGATTTAATAACAAAGGAGAGACCGTATATAATGTTTTCTTTTGGTCTGTGGATAATCTAGTTAGTATAAACTGGGGCTGACTGCGGTCAGCTGTCTCTGTTTGATTAAGGAATGAAAATTCTACCCCATATCTGTCGCACGTGGGGTTGAATGTTTGTATTCATTCGATCCCAAACGGTCTTTTACGAAATTTCGCATTTTCTAAAGTTTTATAACTACACTATTTTAACCTTGGTACTAATCCAATTATAGTTTCATGAGAATTACAGGTATTAAATTCCCAGTTCCCACAATAGAAATGAAACATGGTAGTTACTCCATTCATTTCATTTCGACACTAACTTCTCACACCTCTGTATCATTCGCCTACTTTGGCCGTTCCTTTTCAACGCCGACGCTTAGAATAGGGATAGTTCGCAAAAATGTCGAAAAAATTCGGTGAATCATCCATAAGGCACAATATCGTCACGCCTTTTCCAATGCTGACTTTATTTCTCTTCTTTATTGCTGGGATGGTTGGTTAACTTAAGTAGGTGTACCGACTGATTTCGCTCAATTTTTCTGGACTCAATTTTATATAATACATAAAAATCGAATACGTATTTGGAAGGTTTTTTTTATTTTACATTGAATACTGCGTACAATTTTCGTGAACAGTTATTGTGGTAAAGTTCTTTCAAAATACATATTATGTGGTAATTTTATCTATTTCTACTGTACTTTCAATGATCATTAATTCTGAAAATCATATTACATCATCCAATAGTTGGAGTTGACGACTAATTAGCTCTGGCAATTATCGGTTATCCTTGGTACAATGATTCTCTACGCAGAACGAACGCTCTTCGCACAATCATTCAGCCCTCTGGCTACAGGTTCACGTGGAGGCAGCAGATGTGGAATAAATAAGGAACAAGTGTACTCATATTTCGAAATGATTGGATCGAAAATGTGACAGCAAGGAAGTTAAACTAACTTTTTAGCTATTTGAATGGGGATCGTTCGTGATGACTGTAACTAGGAAATTCAACGTTAATACAAAAAGTGGTAAGTTTTGCTCCGGGGCCCAATATGTGGAATATCCACTTTTTGATATCGGTTACAACATATTTAGGAGTTTTCAACATATTATACCTTGTGGATTTACCATCTGGAAAATAAAGTTAATAAAAAGAAGTTCAATTTTTTTTTCAGCACTTCGTATTGCTGTTTTACATTGATTTCTGATTGTATGACTGGAGTGATAAATTCTATCATTCCGTAGATATTGGTATTTTCTATATCCTCATAAAGTTGAAAACAATTTAATCTACCCAAACATTGAATTTGAACCGAGAAATGAAATTTCAACCGAAATAATCTCAAGTTTGAGGATTTCGTTAAGGTATCATTTATTCTAACGAAATACCTTTCGATATTTTCAAACTTTTTTGCCCATTTTGTATTGACTGCAAAGATGTTAAAAAATCGTAAAAAATCGAATCAATTGTCAAAAATTCATCAAAGTTTGCAGGGCCAGAATAAATGTGAAAATATCAGTGAGAGATAAAAATTTTATCAAAATCTGACGAAAAAACAATACAAAAAATAAAAGTAGCGAAAAATTAAATTTGCAACAGTATTCTGACAGGTACTGTGAACCAAATTCCATAAAAAGAATTGATAAAAAAATAAAATTAAAAACTCGCTGCAATATATATTTGTCGAAAATTCTGACATAAATAAAAAGTTCGACAAGAAATTAAAACCATCAAAAGATATCGAAAAAACAAAGAAGAATAAAGTAGAACATGCCATGAAATGTCACTTTTTTGTTTACTGTGAAATTCTTTCATTTTCCGAATTTTTTGCCAATCTTCAAGTTATTTTGATTTTTGTTGCAATTTTTAAATATTTGTTGAGGATTTATAGGAGGCTTCCTAAAATCCTTTCGCTTTTTCTCTTCTTTCTACATTTCAGGATTTCGAGGTATGTCGTTTAAAATTTTCGCGCTATTTCAAAAAAGAAAAGGTTAAACTAAAGAAATCATTCGAGACAAATGCACAAGACACGAGAATTCAGTGAAATTGGAAGGAAAAAAAATTAGGAAGCCGTTTTCCGCATTCCTCTCGGAGTTCTAATACCCATAGGATACATAAAACGTATAAATATAAGAAGTTGTTCAGCATCATCCTAATTTGACTGAAATAAATGAACCTGACTATCCATCAGAAGATAAAAAACAATCGATTAAAAAAACGATTCAATCCATTCGGTGTTTGAGCAGTTAAATACGGCCATTATGGCATAAGAAGATTGAAGCACACAGTAAAAGCCGATCGGAAAACTGAATAACCGACAACAATAGAAAAAATTAATTCTTGGGCCGCGTCAATACCGGCCGCAGCACGTAACGTATCAATCAATCTAATTTGGTTTGAAGTCCGTAACAAAACGAAACAGTGACGTAGAAATTCCGTTGTGTCGTTAAACCTTCCCCTTTAGTGTTAATTTCCGAACAACACTGTCGAGTTACCGAAGAGGAGTCGCTAATTCACAAAGAACCGTCGTGGTTGATGATGAATTTAGACATTAATCAATCGAGCTGACAGCGATCACCTTCAGTTTTGTAGAGCGACAGTTTTCAGTATTGTTCAATGCAATCCACCCTAGTGTTGAGGTACGACTAATTCATAATAGGTACTACTGCATCGGTAGTAGGCACCAGAGCGATGAGTTCAATATCTATATATCTATTTACCAGTCGAATGGCCTTCTTCGTACACTGTAATTAATTAGATCGCAAGGGAATTAAATGTATAGTTACAAAAATGAACATGAGAATCGAGTGAAAACATCCGGAGTTAGTTCATATTTAAGAATAACTTCTCACGTTCGTTACTTCCGGTACGTGGAGTCTACATTAATAAAGTTTGGGACAAAAAGTTATTTATCTCGATTCATCTTGACCACGTCCCATTACGTACGATGTAAGCCGTATACGTTTTCTCATAGTTACCGGCGAGTACCAAACTCCACCTCGATTTCTCACGTATCATACGCCGACTACAAAAGTTTGATTCCAAAATGAATCCGAATCCCATTCAAGTGATCAGCTGGAAAAAAAACCCATAACGAGATCTCCCGTTTGCGTTTATCCAAATAATTACGCAAGTTCTTATTTCCTAGGAAAGCTAAATATAGATTTAATAATGTTTCAATAAAACAAGATACGTTTATTAAGTCTCGGAATTTATTTTCCTGTTTACGCGCCTAGAACTTTTCTCTGGTAGCGTTAGAAGGAGAGTCAGTACAAAAATTATGCAGATACATAAATAAGGACGTTACTAAGTGCCTACAATTAGTTATCCATGAAATCGCGATGTCAATGCAACTACCTGAAGTACTTTATTCGAGTCCATTCGATCCATCTAATTTATTCGATGACGTTATTTCGAAAACGTCCGGTTTGGAGTTTAATCGACTTATCTGATAATTGAAATTTTCAAACGTTTGATGAAAAATATCAACTTTACGATACCAATTTCCGTGGTCAGGAATAGGTTTTGATTCCAATTAAAATTATTCCAATTGACACGTAATTGATCTCTACATTTTAGATGATTGCAAAAAATTATGAATTACACAAGATACCTGGAGGTAATTTATATGTCCCAGACGAGAAAAACATGACATATTGCGGCTGTCACTAAACTCTTTCTCCTTTTTTGACTGGGCTCAGGAGCTTGTTAGGCATGAAAATTGTTCACTACACGAAATATTCGTTCTAAGTTCGACTAATCCACATTTCAAGAATTCTCAATCGACATCCTTTCCGTTCCTATGGAATAGTCGAATAAAATAACACGCTTTACCAAGGAACACGACGGTCGGATCTTTACTACGGTACTATTTTGAAATTATCTAGTCGACCAACTGGAACATGGACCGTTTTCAGGTTCTCAGTCGACTTCTTCAAGGTTAAATAATTTTTGGTTAATTGTTCTGTCTTCCGGCACAAGTGACTGGATCGAAAATAACTAACGCCATAAATTTTGGGGTGCCGATTAAAAGCGGACTGCGGACGAATCGTACCGTGGTTCCCCGAAGGCTGATTAGTAGGTTTTTCAGTACCATGGGACCTTTATAATTGGGTATTTTACCGGTAATTAGCTGAACCGATCAAATATTCGATCGTGCGGACGGGGCTCACATAGATTCCTGCTCTAAACTTCTAATGATCTCCTCATTAGCGAAAAAGATTTGGTCAATTAGATAGTTTTTGGGAATATGGATAACTAATTGAGCTTATTTATTTCTTTACTCTCACTATAGAATTTCTTGCATCATTATGAAAATTTATTGACACTTTGGATTTGTTAGCATATAAAGTTAGCTGTCTTGTAATTTCAGAAATCCGTATTTCTGTTTCCTGGACAAAAATTTAAGGACTCACGCTTCACATATATAACGATTGTTATACCTACATACGGGATAAGTTTTAGATGTGACGCAATACAAGGAACAAATTCTATGCAATAAAATCATATGAGAAATTTTTTATCTAATAATTACGAATTTGGAAATTTATACAGATCTCCTTCAATATCATTAATATGAAATGCGCAAACAATGACGAGGTGTACCCACAAAACCGACTGACTCAATCATTAATGCGTCATAAAGTTGAATTATAATGAAAAATACCTCAAGTGATATGCATTGAATATTTTAGAGAACTGCATAACCTAATTATCCTCCAGATTTCTCAGACTAATTGTCTCGTCCAATAAGTATTGAGTAGTGGTGGAAAGAAAATGGTTGCAATTTATTTCTTATATTCCGACAACTCTTTCTCTGGGTGAAGGAAAATTAACAATTGTCATGAGCGAGAATCGTAAACGATAATCGGCGACGACTTATGCCGCCTCACGTCCACGCTTGGGTTCAGGGGGGGCGGCAGCTTTTGTCCATGTCATAATGCAACTGCACGTAGCTGTATTGTCAGTCTTCTTCCGGTATTCTTCGGGAATAACGCACCGATTACTTCTTACACCTGTGATATTATATATTGGAAAAGTCTCTTGGACACTGAATGGGACCGACAATTTCGACCGATATGTTAATTTTCTAAAATGTCAAAACTGCATTTTTTGGCAACTAGTCAACGTAGCTTAATCGAAACATCAGAAAAATGTCCTTTGTATCATGGAATTGTGATTTTAAATATGGGACGGATATGTTGACATACATTTGTTGCTACATATACACTTTATATGATCCACGATAACTTACGTACAACTTGACTGACTAAAATGAAACGTCGAAGGAAAGTTTTGGAAACGTTTTTTGTACAATGAAATAGAACCAACGGTTTCCTCAGAAAATGTCAAAAACGCCCTAACTCGAGATCTATCCAAGATAGCTCAATGAAAACTTCAGGAAAATTTTCTTTCTATCATCAAAGCATGACCCTCAGAAAAAAGTACCTTTTCATTCGTCGGAATTTTTTTTCGAAATTTTTACATATACATACATATATGTGTCTATATGACACACGATAATTATCATAAAACATGACTGATTGCCGTGAAACTTCGTAGAATCGCAAGACTATGGAAAGCCTTGGAAACATCCTTTGGAGAGTGAAATCGAACGAACGGTTTTGACAGTAATGACAATTTTCCGCAATATCAAAAACGCACTAACTCGTGGTTTTTTGTGTTTTTCCGATTTCGACCTGAAGGATATTCACTAATCTGCAAAAAAACCTAATCAATCCTCTCGTCAATTGATATCAGATTGCCGCAGGGTGGTCGCTATTGATAGATTTCAGTTTTACTGTTGTGGGCCCGTGAGCAAACATTACCCTAGCGCCCACTAGTAAGCGCGCGGTCAAAACGGAATGGTTGCATTCCAATTTCCAATAACTAAGAGAAAGTGCTCATCAGACAATTTCCAATGACTAAAAAATTCATTCCAATTTCCGCGAGCGGCACACACCTGGCACAATAGATATAAAAACACATCTGTTTGTGAGTATAAAGGTTGAGAAAAGAGTGTGCTCTTGATAAAGAAGATATGTAAATGTCAAAATAACATATTCATTATAAGCTAAACGCATCGTATTAACGGAAAGAATCGAAAACACTTTTGCATTTAGGCGAAAAAAAAATTAAAAAATAATTAAAGACGATTAAGCACACGTGCAATTCATCAAATTAACGTAGTGGGAAATATTCATAATATGTATCAGAGAAGTTGAGCTTCTGTCGGCATCGTAGCATTACCATAATGCTGTGATATTACCGCTGATGCACAGTCAAATTTATGTTAATGCGCACACGCTGGACTTGTGTCTCTCAAACGCAAAGTACCATTATTATTTTAATTAATGTAAATACTTTCAGACCACATCACAAGTGGCAATTCAGGTAGGTGAATGACTAATTATGTGATGAACTTATCAAATGAAATCGTTTCTGGACGATATAGATATCCACGATTAAAATTATGTAGTTCGATCCGAACGAAAACGTTCAAAATGATAGTAGTTTATTCGACATTGAACGTCGACTAGCAGACCTTTAAGAGTGGAAAAAAAAGTGACAATACACTTTCTAATACCAGAAGATGAAATATTTCGTTGATCGACTAACTATACCGTAGGGATTGAAATCGTGGTGTACGTCGGCACACCTCGATAGTCACTGCCTACACGCGGCAATCAATATAAAAAATTAGTATGTGAAACTGACACCAGCCGAGTACACGTTCGCAAACATCAAGGTTGGTTTTACCACAATGGCTGACATCAACCCTGCATTTTTAGTAGGATAATTTATCGTTATTCTGGACGTGAACGCGGAGACGTCGAATTAGAATGCGATGACTACAACATTTATTTTTTTCTTCGACTATCGTTTCTGTAACGTATACATCTTTGTTCGATTCTTATCACTTATCAATTGAAAGTTCATTTCACTTTTCATATACATATTATGTTCGAGCTTATTATTATTATTGTGCTACTTTGAATAAATTAGCGGCTACTGCACGCTTATGCTCAAACTAGCGAGATCGCCAACTTGTTTTGTAGTGGTACTTTTGTCTATAAAGAGGTAGTGTACTTTTGAATCGTACCGTGTCGGTTTGATATCCATCGGACAGGTTTCCAGTGCCTTATTACTTTTCATATGGTAAATTCGAGGGACTAGTGAATAAGCCACATACCTATGTGAATGTCAACAAGCAAAATAGTGAATATATTCGCAACTAATTATGTAATACTAACAGGTTCTTGATGGCCTCTCTCCAGACGCGGAATGTTCGTTTCTATGTAAAATTACGGCATTCGAAATAAAATACCGTCCAGTTCTGCATAATAGAGTTAGTATCGTTGCCGAAACACGGAATTGAAAACATGGTAAAAATTGTGAGAAATCGAAAAGTTGGTACACTGTGCGATTGTTGACATGTTTTGATGGAAGGTGATAGTAAGACAGTGATGCTAAGTTGTCCCCTCAGTTGCATTCACTTTTTATATTTTGAATGTTCCTGAAACTCGGAAAATTATTATATACCTGCAGGCGATGTCGCTCTACATTTCAAATATTTTTATTTATTTTATTGGAACTATAGATTTGTAAATGCTGAAAATTTATTTCTGGAAACGCAGACTTGAAATCATTTAGACATGACAAAATTACATAAAATCATAAAACAAATTGCAAATATCACTTAAAATTTGTAGATTCTCACAGAAAACTAAAAAATTTCATTGAATTGTGCTCAACCAAGGGGAATATCAATTTTTGGAAATATCAGTTGATTGTGAATTTGAAACTTTTTCATCCATTTTCTATTGGCTGCAAAGATATCAGACAAATAAGAAATTCAGAGAACTATTGAGGAAACAAAACTCAAGAATCGTTCCAAATTTTCCCTAAAATACGTTGACAATTCCGAAAAATCAACGGAAAATCAAGGTTTTAACAGAATCGAAAGAAAAAACAATACAAAATCAGAGAAAAAAAATTACAGAAGATGGAATAATTAATTGCTAGAAATGAAATATTTGAAAACATTTTGATGCATATCATGAACCAATGAACCGATTGAAAAAATAAAATTGAAAATTCTATGAAATACCGATTTTGTTGAAAATACCGACATAACTGAAACATTCACCGAAAACCAGGAAATTTGACAATGCGAAATAGCACAGAATATCAAAAAAGTGTCAACATTTGAGAAAAACAAAAAAAGCAAAGTACAGTCGGGGAAAACTGAGTGACTTATGACCATTATCCGAGGTCGTTCATTCCCGCCACTATGCACACGCGTGGTAAGAGTGTGTCGATGACGATCCATAGGTGTCGCCAGTTCAAAACGCACCTAAAGAAATTTTCACTTCAAATACTTTATTTCACGAATTTTCTGTTTTATCCTTACAGATCAGATGGAGAGATACGCCGAATGTAATCCATTTGGTTAAATTAGGTATGATTGTCCAAAAATCCAGTCTGAACATGTCAAATGCTTTTATTTACAAATCAAGTTATTATAATCATTCTAATTTTTATTTGTATAAACTATTCAATAAGTGTCATTTTATAATTTTCTGTTTCCTCGAATACATAAGGTTTACCCTATATTCCGTCCGCTTTAAGTTGTTGATTGAAGTTGCACCCCTGTAGTTGCACCACTAATATAATATCGTAATTAACATATCCACTTGTATGAGTTGTTTTGTCATGTGGTCCACTTGTGACAAAAAAGGTGGAAGAAGTTGATTGTTTCTAATAAGCAGTAGGTATACAAAGAAAAAATTGTGGTTTTCAGATCTCAACTTTGAATTTTTTGGTTTAATAATTCTTTTATTTAACATTCCGTCGTACAGAAAATTATTTAAATGCTTAGATACCGTTGAAGGAGCAGAGAAAAACATCATTTTTGTCGAAAAAATTGAATAGTGAAAATACTTTTCCTACAAATCGTGCAGCTGGTTTATAATATAAGCGACTGGATGTAAATAAACTATAAGTGGCTGTAGGTTCTCATCTTGTCAGAATGGCGTATAAGCCCCCAGAGCGACAACGTACGGAATTAAGTCCGGTTTAGAGGGAGGAATGAAAGTATGACTATGACGTTGACGTTCAGGTGGGCACATAATTATCGAATTTTTTCAACGAATCAAAGTGTTGCGAGGAGAGATGTGACCCATTTCGAAGGTGAACTCGCCCCGTGTCGTTACAATATCGAATACGTTAGGAAAAAAAACGGTCGCGTAAAAAAGTGCCGACATAAAACCGTATCGTCTATTGTATTGCATGAGAAAAAATCCTCTCCTGTTTACGTCATAATGGTTGATTTGAATAAGTTGCATATTTAAGCAAAGGTCGGGTCGGCAAAACGCATTTGCATCTTCGGGGTAGAGAAAGGTCACTTAATTTAACACAATCGATTCAGGTAGGCAGAGATCGGAAATCTACTACCTAAATCTTCGTGTTGAATTGAAATTATAATATGAATGTATTTTTTGCTAACACTTGTATCAACTCCATTCCTTTCTGTATCAATCCGAAGTTGCCATCCCGGCCTTACCCTCACAATTCGTCACCCCAAACAGATCGTGGCATTCTGAATGTGAAACGGAAATAGTTTTTTATCTACCTGTTTAATGTATGTGAATTTGTGCCAAATACCTGCTTGAATATTAAGTGTAAAGAACACCCATCCGAACGAGCAACCCTTTACGATAACCGAGGCAGCACAAAACCGGAAAAGTTCGTTATTCTATTTATTAAGTCGCGATTAGTATTTTAGATATTTCGGGATTCCGATGAATCTTAATAATTAAAATTACTTTGGTTTGAAGTGGACGAATTTGAATATTACAAGTTCTGGGGAGATTAATCGATGATAGTCACCCCTTTGTGTGAAGGAATCCTCAGGCATATTTCTACCTGTAAATAACGGTATGAAAGGGGGATAACGCACCTCTTATTGAACTATCTTTCCGGCCCAATCGCCTTTGATAGGCTATTAAGCATATTCGATATTTTCGGGTGTATTTGAATACGAAGGGGTCAAATACCCATATGGAAAAATGTAGATTAGGCGCGCCGAGTCAGGTATATGCTGAACACGAACCCATTTCTTTAACCCTTCTATTTTTTTGGTCTGCTTTACTTGCATAAATTTATGAAAAATGTTCGTGGGATAATTTCGTATTTCCGCATCAAAGTCGGGAGATGAGTTAGGGTGGCTTTGTGCGAATCTTCGAGGGTATTTCTGGGATTATTCTCACATATGGTAAACAAGGCGCTATCAATCAATTTCGAAGAAGATCCAACGAATCCTTCAACGGTTAGAAACGATTCGAAATCGACCGTTGATGTTTGATAACCAATCGATGGGTAACGAAACCGTCAGCTCGGTCGTGACGTTAAATTGTTTGAGCTACAATCGAACCATTAAACTTGAAGCCTTAACTGAAATAAAAACGAGCGAAATGCCAAATTAGAGATGTAAAAACGAGAGGATTATAATAATTAGCATAGTCGTAAAAGGGATCCATATATTACAAGACAAGGCAGTACAGCGTAGTGCCTAACCTCCGTTCGATCGCATCGTTGCGGTTTATGAATGGATCATGGACGGATCGCCTCCGGGGACTTGTCTAATGAAAAAATAGTTGCGGCCCGATCTCAGTCGGTCAGTTTCAGAAACAATAATTTTAATTTGCTAGTCGTCTTGAAAAAGAAGGTAGTCGAATCAGATCCTCGTTCGGCGAGGTTGGTATCAGAGGTGCCCCGTAGCGTTCTCGATATTTATGTCCCAAAACCCAGCTTGCTTTTCACATTATTTTTAAACGAAGTTGCTTTCCTACCCGTCGGTCTGTCAGCCTTAATATTTTACTGCGTCGCATTCCGCTATTTCATTTTCCACACGAAATCTTGCCCTTCTTCCAAATGTTAATTGGCCCCTTTCAATTTTGATGAAAAATTATTATTTTTTTTTGTCTAGTAGGTAGACCTACGATCTGCTAACGGTCTCGATGCATGACATTATTATTTTTGTACTACTTGTAAGTAGATACTAAAACGGAACAAAATTGAGAATATCAATTTTAAAGGAATAAAAACTGAGAAAAAATCAACATAAAAGACCAAAATTCCAATGAAATAGAAAACGCACTCAAAAATTGACATTTCGATCGGTTTTTCAGGTTTTGAGATTTGATTATAGGTTAGATTTTCTGCTCTTCAATTTTCGATGGAGTTTTTGCATCTCTGCAGATACAAATTCTTGGACAAAAAAATGAAATTATTAATAATAATCTTGCAGAGATTTCTTTAATATTTGTGGGAGATTAGATGGTTTCTTTTATTGAATTATCATGTAAACAATAAATTGCCACGAAAATCGAAAAATTTTTTTTTCATATTTCCCAAAAATTTCAAGGATACGCATTGAATTCCTCAACTTATCTTTAAGTGCTTTGGAAATTTCAAAATTATTTCCAAATTTCAAAAGAAAAGATTTGAAATAAAATGAAATTTTATTTTTTATATTTTCCAGGGTTCGAACGACGTTCGACGTTTTGAACACGTACAAAAGATTTGTGCACTGATATATCGAACAGTGTTTTCGGGAAGTTAGTGTCGTTAATTTCGGAAGTATTTATGCTTCTTTCCGTTAATACTAATGGAGAATGATCTATCAATTTTTTTTCGTTTCCTGCTATTACCCGGTAGTCAGCTGAATGAAATCTAATATAGTATATGAAGGTCATTACGAGTCCTTCCCACGTAACCGAGTTGAGTCCACGTTTTATATTTGCAGTTTTGCCAAACCCAGATACCTACGTGTTTTATGCCCCGATGTATCAATTCCAGCTGAATGCAAATCCACTCTGGGCAAATATTACCGAAATAATTTACATTAGGATGTAATTTGGCATTCAATACAGTGGCTGAGCGCAAAATAATGTGGTTCGCAGGACGTATCGACTGAATACTAAACGTAATAGCGAAAAAAAGATATTTAAAACAAAACCTACGGATCCTATGAATTATTGAAACTATGTACATTTGTAGACGGGTGTCGTCCCACATACGCCGATGTTACTGCCGCCTGAAACGAAGACGCAACCGAAAGCGACCAATTGAAGAACGCAATTTCGAATCTTATCCAATGACGCAAGCTGATCCTTGAATGGTGTTGAGGACCGCGTAGTGGACGCGGCCCTAAATCATCGCGAACATCATTCGAATGATAAACGAGGAATGCTTAAAACTGGGACCGATATACCTGGGCATTAAATGTCCAATAAAAACAAATCATTCTGAGATATTTAACCTTAGAAACGGCCTACTGTGCTATAAGATTATTGTTGCTTCATAACTCAACCTTAGCAGTTTCGAAATAAACCTGTTACAACACACGTCCGGACGCTCAAGATACAAATGCACATGTTCTGGTACGCCGTGGCAGAATGATAAAAGATCCTCTTTTATATGTAGCAATGATAAGTAGAGTTAGTCTACGATCGTCAATTCCGAACGATCTATAAAAATCTATCAATAACAACGATACAGTCGAATATACAATGTTTAAACAACAGAAAGGAAAAATGATGATAATGTCGTCTGCTTAGCACATTATTAGGTAAAATTAATGGGGGGAAATATATTTACTTATTTTACTTTTGTTTTTTTGGTTATTGAAATCGAAGTTCATCGTGAGCATTGAATAATGGAGTGTCTTGGACATTTGTGCCATTGTGAGCGACGCCAATTTACATACAATACCGTCAAGGGACGAGTGAATTCAAATTAAGTCGGTTCAGTATGTTGGTCGACTTTTGGGATAAAGTTATTCGTTCCATTTTAGTCTAGTGAAACTACAAAATAGTATCCAAAAATTTTTCATCCCACTGGAAACCCTAAAATGACAATATTCTTCGCATTTCTTTGAAGGGTCTCTAGACCATGTATCGGCCGTGATTCTGTTATAAATCTGAAAGAAAAAATTTTGTTAGTTCAATTACTAAAAAAAAGTTTTTACTCGGTTTGGTTTATTCCAATTAACGAGAGAGAAGAGTTGGGAATGTCAAAATATCACATTGATGATAAGAATCATGGTGAATTAAAAAAATTTTGAATAATCGCTCAAAAACCAACAATTTCTTTGAAAGATTCTGTTTCTTGGAATTTTGAGTATTCAAATTCATTTTTCCGACTATTTATCATTTTCTAGATTTTTAACTCGTTTCTCAAAGAAAGCCAGAACTCAAAACCAGACATTCAGAAAAATAAAGGACAATCTGAAAATCTTGAAGAGTATTTTCTTGGGAAACCAAGAAATTTCCAAAAACCAAATGAAAATTATAAATTTCTATAAAATTTTCATTAGTGTCTTGAAATTCTTCCTGATATTCGTTAAATTTTGTGTATTCAAATTTGTCCCCCAGATGATTTTCGTGTGGGTTTCTTGAGATTTTTTTGAAGAAATAATTTCGGGATCCAATTATCCCTTCGCTCGGTCACCATAATACAGTTGAAATTTTTAACGACCTACATAATCCATTCATCAAGTAATAATGCCGTTTCGGAATGAGTCGTGGTGTTGATAATAGGTATTCAGATTGCGTTTGGTCAAAAATCAGTTCTCTCGGTTGTCGGTCGAAACAACTTGCTGCACCTTTCACTGGGCACAGAACAAATAAATAACATTTGAAATCCGAAATAATTGTAGAGCGACCTACGCGAAACAAAACAGCGTCCTGGGCCCGAAGGTTGAAGAGGAGAGACCGAAGACAACCAGCCACCCGCATCCATGTCAGTCTCATCATTGCCACTTTTCAGCGGCGCGCCCCGATTTCCCTGCCCACGTATTATTTGTGCCGCTTTTGAATGGTACGCCCCTGGTCGATCTTCTGCCTACGCTTTTGTAAATCATCATCGGAATTGGGATATTATTATTTATTATAGTCGACCAGTTGTCGACATTTAGGTACTCTTTAATAAACTTGTAAGAGAGACTGGCCGCGATGCGAAGATGCTCAGCGTTTATGTATTTATATAAATATAATTTATACACGTTTCGCTTGTACAAGGGTTCATTATGTTAGCAAAGCCAAAGAACAAATCTCTATAGAGCCTCTGTCTGGACGTGTACCAGTATTTCTAGAGTTATGACGGCAACCGACACGTCCGAGCATTTTTTTTCTTTTTTCATCAACATCTCGTTTTCATTCTGCGGCAATAAACAATAATAAGTAAGGAGAAAATCAATAAGTCGAATTCACGGCAGACGCAAACCGTTACGACATTTACCTGTATCGAATTCGCTTTTAGTTGGGGATCGTAATCAACTTCAATCTAGGATGAAATAGGGCATCTTTCCGGTTTGTACAGCTTCTTTTTTCCTCCACTGACCGTAACGGTCAGTTTCAGAGATAAAAGGCCGAACCCCAACGAAACCCAAAGGCCAAAACTAGCTAGGTATGTGGAATTCGCGGGATTTTCTCAACCGTTTTCGTTGGATTAAAAATTGTCAACGTGTTATCAACGGATTCGACGATAGAATGTTTTAAACTAGACCTTAGAAACCAGAAATGAGTCTGTGCCAAGGTATCAGATATTGCGACAAAGTCGACATTTGGTAACTGTCCTTCTCGAGAGAATTTTTACCAATTCCAGAATTGTACAAGGCCGTTAACTCCATGAAACGTTCAAACTATAAACATCTCCGGAGTAGATGTGATAGTGCAACTATTTCCACATCGCTATTTAAGTTCATCCGAGGAGATAAAATGTGGCCCGAAGGCCGGTTTTATTTTCTTTCCGAAACGAAACGTAGGTAGGTAGAAGTTTTCGTAATCGACCAGAATTTTTTTTCATTCGCTCCGTATAGGTTTATACGTAAAAGCGATAAATAAAGGAGCACTATCGTCAAGGTTTTCAACTAACGATGATCTTATTGTTGCCATTATGCAATTACGTTTGTGTATCGCCGAGTATTATTGAAAAGAGATTTATTACGCCAACATACGCATTCTTCTTTAATAAATGTGTCGGGACTGCTAATAGTCGACCCTGAGAATATCGGAAAAATTTTACGCTCTAATGGGTTTTTTTCCTAGTTCCTTATCGTCATATTTTCTTTTGCCCGATCGCGACCCGACTGCGACTCGACGACGGGTTAATAAACACCTGAAAATAGTTGAAATTCGAGTTAGGTCCGTATGTGTGAGTGTCCTTCAGCTGGGGGCCGCTACGGGAAATTAGCATTCATACTGAGTAGTCACATGCGCTCAAAATCCCCGCAATGTCACCACATACGTGATGGACACTCCTCACACTCGCCTACTTTGGCCCATTCAGGCATCGAAGGATCGTCTAACATCGCATTACTCTTCGTTTCTGCTGATCCTCCTCGACAATTATTTCACTCGACCATTTTAAACGCTCACTTAGGATATAAAATATATTTTTTCACTTAGTGCTCGACGCCCAAGCAAAGAAATCTGAGGAGCTGGCTTAAAAATTATTGAAAATATTGTTCGAATCGTCGAATTATAAAACTCGAAAAAATGGTACTTTGGTACCAGACTATGTACTTACTTTCTCATGTGGAGGAAGTGGACAAAATGAAATTTTGGTTGTGATGGTTGTATACCAGATGGTATCTGCATTCGCTGGACTGGATTTTCTGAAAAATAAGAGATGATCCATTGACATATGGATTTTCTGAGTAATTTTCAAAGTGAAAACTTCTTTAGGCACGTTTTTGGCATGGGTAAAGACCATCTACTCGGCGACACCTCGAAATAGTCATCGGCCTACTACGCATGTACGTATTGACTGGAGTGAAGGATATCAGAATCGAAGAATTAACACAACATCAGTCATCATTCATCAACGTAATAGGTTCGAATTCACTTCTATTTTCTATGCCGTTTTATTTACGAAGAACGCAAAAAAATCGAATTTACACTTTATTTTATTATTACCTTCAATTATTACGATAAAACGGAGTTCGCGAACTTATAACTATAACAATTTCGAAAACTCATTTCTACTAGATTAACACACTGGAATGAAATATATTTCTTTCAGCGCGACGGCGAACAATCTACCACACTTTCGATTGCGATAATCGTATAATAATTCAGTACAGAAGAGCTACGTACAGCTTTTTAAATATAAGCACTTTGATCGTAGCATCAAAACTGCAGAACCTTTTGCCTATCAAAATCGATAGACTATTTGCAAAATAGTTTCAAACGTGTTTAACATTTACTAAATTTTTTCCTGGAGATTTGACTAATGTCATAAATTGTATAATTCGAAAATGGTCATGTTTAATGAAAATTTTAATAAATGCATGAACTTATTTGGTTCAACAGAATCACTTGTGCTTGAATAGTGAATCGATTTCAACAAAAGATAAAGGATATTCAAAAACTGCGTTATATAATACACGTGATTGATTTAATTTTTATCGTCAGTAAGACGACATTGACATTTCTACGAAAACCGTTGGTCCGAACTCATAGAAGTTTTTTCAAATGAATGCATTTTTCGAAGTTTCATTTCATTTCATCAAATTTTTCAGCATTCGGTATGTGAAGAAAACGAAATTTCTTTTTAAATCATATCTTTGACCTCAACATACATATGAAAAAATTTCATTTCCTCCCGGATCATGATTACATAATACAAAAAAATTTTTTCTGGAATAGCCTATCTTACATAGATTTCGTGATAATGCATTGTTGACATTTTCGAAAATTGATCCGATTTCAATGTCCAAGGAACTCATGAAAAGTCTTCCATAGTTCTACGAACCTACGAATTTTGATTTTACGGCAGTTATCGTGGATCATGGAAAATTCAAAAACCCCTCAAAATGGGTTCACGGGGGGACAAAACGGGTTTCCGCGGGGAATTTTTTTTCCGCCAAGATCTCTCGTCTAGCGAATTTTTACTGAGTGAAATTCGTTAAGAACCAATTTTGAACAAATTTTATTTTTTATTGTCTCCCAAACTTGATAACTTGGCTAAGTGGACGAGAACAAGCGTATTCACTTTAGCTTGTAAATAGTTTTTTGTAAATTTTAGTGAATGAACACCGTTTTTGCAGGAGAAGGGCCATTGTAGTTTTATAATATTTCGGTTAAAAGGTAGCAGTTTTGTTCAGACGCAGACGGTCTGCAGGCTATAGGTATATCAAATAAGCACCGCTTGAGTCCGTTCACCACCGACTAGCACCCGGTTGTGTTCTGTCGTTAAAAGTGGTCGTGTTCGATTATTGATGACGAAATTATCCAGTTTGGCTTATGCTAATTACTTCGAATGTTGTTGCGTTCAAAGCATGATCTATTCCGGCCGATAACGGACGTGATCGCGTCGCGTAAGTAAGTAGCCGATTCTGCTCGTTTAAGATTATTACGATATTGCTCTTTGGGTGTATACGACGGTGAAATCCATTGCTTACAATATGCGATCCGATCTGCTAACGATCTCGATTAATTTACAATACGCTACCAGAGAGAAGTTGTAAGAAATGTCCGAGAAAACATCGGTGTGCGAGATGTCTAGTTTCACATCCCATCCCTCGTCATTTCTATTATAGACTTACTTGTCCATCAAGTTTGTATAAACTGCCCACCTAGACTTTGAACTGTTGGTACATACACGTGGGGGATTGTACAATAGGGTCCGAGATGACCGTTGGTCCAGCCCGAACCCTTCCCGGCTGACCGAATTTCTCACGGAATCTGCTCTCAGGAAATCCAACACTTTTTTCGAATCCGAAACCGATAGCGATGGTCTATTCCTAATAAAGTTCTCCTTATGACGAGTTACGCTTGTCTATCTACGATTAAACATCGTTTACAGCTGCCCTAATGATGCGATTTCGTGAAAGGCACCCTAAACGTTTACGCTGTTTTGAACCCTATATCTGTATTTGATATTTTTTAATCTGATGTAGCGAATCGTCTTATTCAAGTTCAACGGACAGACGTGTTTAATTTCAAAAATCCAAAGTGCGAGGCAAGCCAACAATCTTTTCGATTGAAATAAAATTTGAATGGATGTAACAATTGCGTTTGGCACTTTTGTATAAGCATTTTAGTCGAGTGTCTGAATGAAATGAAAAGAACTTTCTGGGTGGGTCGCTGCTGGCAATAACAAAGCATGTACGTGCGTTCGAGTTTTTCTCGGAGATTCTCCTCTCCTCTTCGAACTGAACTGAACTGAACTGAACTGAACAAATGGGAGATGGTGCAGTTTGATACACAGTATAAAAGGAAACGGGGTAACACGGATTCCTATTCCGTAACTCACGAGCCGATGGAACCAAAAGGGCATTTTTTACGGGATTTTCGATTGCCAAACTCAGCCGTATTTCTCAACGACGTTTCCTTTCTACGCGTTCTCTCCTTCCTTCTCTCTCGTACGCGACACATGTGTCTGACTACAGTTTTTATCTTGGCAAACAATGCGATTCATCTACCTGATAGTTCGGTGGTTCCGTACCATTTTTACCAAGTCTATGGGTGTCCTCGGCCTCCGAAGGCGGCAAACACAATGGTTGCTTTTATCCAACCAAATGGTATCATGAGATTTACTAACTTGAGTTACGTGAGACGAATCGTCTCGCTAGAAATTGTCTGCCGGTAATCGGACACCTTCACTACGACAAATTTTCAATTCTATACTATATCCGTGATGACATATGGAATATGCTATATTATATCTTTTAGAATGAAATGTGAAGAGTTTTCAATAATATCAAAAAAATTGGTGGAGCTCCTTTATTTTCATAACTTTTTTCGTCTTTCAATGTATCTCCCATCTTGTTTAGGTTTTTGATTTACCATAGATACGATAGATAATAGCGCTCTTTCTTACGAGTATTTATGAGTTTTCTTCAATTCTGTAAAAAAGATCAAAGTGAAAAGATTTGAGACAAAAACTCAAAAAGAAAGGAAATGAAATCATTGATATGTTATTTGGTTTTTTTCCAGAAGCTCCAAAATTCCAATGAGTTTCTGGAAACTTGAATCCATTTTTGCAATATCGAAGATATTCATTAGGATTTTTGTGAGTTCAAATACTTGTTTTTGAAGAATTTGGAAAAGGGCAGACAATACCTTTAAGTCACTAAAACTTCTTTGTTAGTTCGATAATCTGTTTGCTTTTAATAGAATATCTGCGGAATTCAATATAAATTATCAATTTTCTGTGAATTTTTTTCCAATGTTTTATTTGTAATTTAGAAGACTTGATGATCTTTTTTCATTTCCTTAATATAATATGAACAACTCTGACACATTCGATTAGCACGTCGAAAACGTATTTTCAAAATGCAAATAATTTATTTAAATTCTTTGAAAACTTGGCAGACATAGGTACACGAAATATTGTTTGGGGATTTTGTATATATTTTTTGATTTACCAGAGGACCTATTTGGAATTAAAATTTCAGAAAAATAATCAAAACGTTTCAAATTTCAAATTTGAAAAATTCATTTTCACGGATATTCAGAAAAATCTCTGCGTTTTTTGGAAAATCTCAATATTGGGTAATAAGATTGTCTTTACTGCGAATTTCTTTCAATGTTCCTTTTATTAAAATAAAGAGAGAACTCGTCACGTTTTCTTGAAAATGAAGGAAATGAGAAACATTTAAGATTTTGAAAATTTCGATGGAAATTCTGAAAAAGAATTTACAGGAAAAGCTTCAGAGTTCTCTGAATTGATGCACTGTATCTATTACATTCTTTGGAAAAATTGTGCATGATTTCGTTTAACGTTTCACAAGCTTTAGAAGAATTTCGAAATATTTCGTTTTTTTCTGGAACTTTGAGAAAATTTTCAAGGAATCCATTTGACTTTTTGGGATTTCAAACTTTTCTTTTTCAAATCTCTAGAAACTGAGCAGTTATATCAAGACAACAAGAAAATGCCTTGAAAGTTCGAAATATTAAAAAAAACTGCAAAAGTCAATTTGAATTTCAAATTTTTCTGGAATCGAATGAAATCGTTTATTTGAATAGACAATTTTTTTGGCGTTTCGGAGATTGCTATACCTTGACTGTTAAATACAGAATTGAGATTCAAACGCGTTATATGGTGTTGCGTTTCCTACATTTTATCATGTACGATAGAAAGTCCTCTGCATCGAAGAAAAGAGAATCGATCGAACGGGAAAGTTGACTAATAGATTTTCAATTTTCATATTCGCGTCTTCCGACACGTAAATTTTCGAACGCAGCTAACCATGTAATATGATTACATCATTGTATTTGCCATAATATTCATTAAGTTCCTGAATAAAGGTAGCTGGCGCAAACTAAAGAATTTTGACCATGTTTGTCAAGCTTTCTTTTGATACATTTCCATGGAGACCCCGTTTTTTCCCGTTTCGACGCCCCTTCGCGACAGCTGCGCCGTGTCAACGTAATTGCTTTTAGAATGGACGTTTAGTCGGTTTTTATAACAATGTAGCGGACAAAAGGTCCCGAAAATACAATAATAATCTGTTCTGTTCACTTCGATATCGCAACGTTACGTAAAACCGAAAGTCTGGCAAAAACGGGAGAATGTCATCGGATGACCGGAAATGAATATGCCAAGTCTTTTTCGTTTATATACCTAGAAAGGCTGCGGGAATTTTGTTCGCGCTTTATTTGTACTTCATGTAGGTAAATGCATTGTTATCTTAATAAGGAATAAGGATGTCACAGATGTCCTTAGGCGAGATCGGAAAACACAATAGCTATTTGAAAAGGAGTTGATAATTTCGCCTTGAAACCCGTCGATTGATCGGTTTCATCTGTCGCGTTTCGAGACACGTGCTTCCTCGTGAAGACGATTCTTTTCCTTCTCATTTGCAACTGAATACATACAAAGCCACTTTAATGGAACGTTTTTGTATGAAGAAATCCACATATCAATGGATTCTGGTTTGTCTGGACCAGTCGACAATTTGACGACTTGTTTTCGGACGCCCAGTACGATCGATATCGAGTCAAACTTTCTCGACTAGATACATTTTAACGGTTTTCCCACAACAGACGTAATTTTCGGGCGACCTGCTTCTTTCTCGCAAAGCGATCCTTTACACAAACATCCCTCGGTCGGGATGACAATGAACATCCCTTTCCTACCTTCACAACCACATTCATCCACCGTATCAGGGAATGATTTCAACGGGACAAAAACTCATTTGAAGATGATCAAAAACAACCAAAATAAAGAGGACAAACATTCGGTGCAAAAAAAATTCTTTTTCCATTATACGTATCCACTAGGCGACAAATATTAAAACGACAATCAATTTTTTAATCCACAGCAAAAAACCGAAACGTGTTAACCGAATTTCTTTTTCCTGTCTCTCGGAATTTACTTTAATTATAGTTGTCATTATGTTTTCTTTCGATTCCCTTTGGTACTTGTAAATGACCCGAATCGAAGAACTAAACCACTTAAAAATTAAATTTTGTCGCGTGCTGCTTAAATTTCCATAATTTTGTTGAACAGGCGCCTGAGATGTGTAACCATTCATATACCAGTAGGATATATAATTTACTGTCGTTATTATCATAAAGTAGTCATCCGTATACCTGAATCCGTTTTTTTTTTCTACCTGCATTATTCTCCATCTCGAACACTAAGATTTTTTCTTCCTGAAATGCGATTTCCCGAGTTAACATTTTGAATAAATCTCGAGGATGCTACTTCTTATAATTACACTCTAAACCGTTCTCGAGTTTTATTGGAGAGGAAGGAGGAAGTTCCGTGGTCTCCATGAGGATAACCTGAAAAAATTCTAAGCACGTCTCCACCATAATTCTCTACCGGGTTGATCAAAGACAAGTTCGGTTACATTATCCGGCGTCGAAAATAATCGTCCCGCGCGTCTTAGCTTAAACCTTCAGTGTCGTTTTCCAGTAGCAATGGTTGTTAGCTAATAAAACTGGTTGACCATGTTGCGGTCTATGTCAGAACGCACGGTTTCATCTGTTTTAAATCGCTGGAAGAATATATCGGTTCGTTTTTTTGTGTTCAGCCTCATGCCAATAACTAATCAATGGCCGTAATTTTCTGGAAATAATTGCGTCCGCTCGCTCAATCTCTAATTTCATGTTTTGTTCGATGCTACTAGGCACACAAATTACCACTTTATAGTAGCCGAACGATAATTTTTTTTTATGGTGTGTTGTATTAATTTCAAAATAGGCTCATACTGTATAATTATAATTATTGTCCCGGTATCAATTTGGTTTCTCCGAAATTTCTTCACCCTCTGATTAAAAAGTCGATAAAATATTTTGCCTTTAACCATATCACGACATATGTTTTGAGGAAACTGAAAAATAAACCAGTAGTTGATTCAAATTTATAATTGAGTGTGTGTTCTGACGATCTGTCTCAGAATGGAGATTGCATCAACTGGTCAAAGAGAGTGATATCAGAAAAAAATTATTTCTTCATTTCGGAATATATATCCAAAGGCGAATTGGTATTAATTTCGGGTTTTTCTTCATTGAAATTTAAGAAAAATTATCCAATGATCGATAAAACGATAAAAAAAATGTAATCTATGATTATGTTTAATCTATAATGTTTCAATGAATTATGCACAAAAACAGCAATCAATACTTCTTTTTGAAGAAGGTTTGCTTCTCGAATTTTCTTAATGAATTGTAATAAATTCAATATTAAATTTCAATTTCCTTGAGAAACTCCATAAATATTTCAGAAATTTTTATGGGGACAAATTATTGAACGCATTTTTCATTCTATAGTGATTAGGGGAATTTCTTCAAAATTCGATCACATTTGTTTCTTTAAAAATAATTACACTTTCAATTTTCTCAAATTTTGGAAGTTGTGCATCATCGGAGATTGATAAGGAGGTTCTTGCGAATTTCCATATTTTCTGGAGAATTTTAAAAAAATCAATCTTCGAAATTTATAACAAACGAACAACCGATTTCTTTGAAACTTCTAAAAAAATTCTAGGTACTTCAATGATAGATGCACATATTCCACATATTTTTGAAACTGCTTAGAAATCTATGAAAAATTTCGAGAGTTCAATGACTTATTCTTGAAATTACCTGTAAGGTATGCAAACAAATTTTCTTAGTATTCCCAGAGAGTCTATGTTGATTCACTGTATTCATTGAGAGTTCGTTGATCCTACCGACATTTTCGAACGTTCAAAAAAATGTATGCAAAATTCCATATAATCTCGAATTACCATTTGTTGAGGTCTTTAGTTCTTTTCCGTATAATGAGAAAAATAATATCATTAACAGCTTAGATTTTTTCAAAAAATTAACTTGTTACTCATTTACTTCATTCATATTAATTTATTCATATTCTCAAGTTACTTCAGGAAATTGAATAATTTTGTTTTTTTTTCTCACAGTTTACTGAAATTCTAAGAAGATCTATGAGCAGTTTCTGGGCGACATAGTTTTCAAATTTCCCAGAAATCGATAGCAATTTTAAAAGAGTTTTTAGAAAATAAATTCCAGAAAATTCTTATGCACTCAAGATATTTATTGATTCTTGAATTATCCTCCAAATCGGCATTGAATATTTCTTCAAAATTCAATCTTAATCATGCATTATCTGAAAATTTTTGTATTTATTGTATATTGAGCTTTTTGAAGAAATTTTTTTTTCTTCACATCAGAGTGATAGAAATTTTAACAGTATCAAGCAGTAGTGTCAATTTTCCGAATATATTGTAAAATTTATGAAATTCTGAGAAAATTCGCAAGACATTTATTCGAAAAAATTCATGAAAATTTTATGAATTCCCATAATGATAAATATTCTTTTGGATTTTACGCGAATCTGCGCGTATTTTTCCAATATTCGATTTAATTTTTATTTTTTAGGTAAAAATCGATAATTTTTTCTGATGATATATCTTCAGTCAATTTATTGGCGAAAGCGTTTCATTTCTATCGCATCGTAAACGAAATTCCATATTGATTATAATTAATTGATCAATCATTTACTTAATTCATATTAATTTATTCATATTCTCAAGTTCGTTTAGAAAATTGAATAATTTTGTTTCTTAGTCTCTCTATTACTTCAAAAACTTCCGGAAATTCCTGCACGGTTCATGAGCAGTCACTTCGATAATTTGAACAAATTTTTCAAGATTTAAAAAAATTTGCAGATTTTAAAAAACTATACGAATTACCTTTGAAATTTTTAGGAAATGAGGAGAAAATGTTTTGAAACTCCCAGAAAATTCTTAATAATTCAAGAAATTTATTCATTATTGGATAATCCTCCCAATCTTTAGTGAATATCTCCTCTAAATGAATCATCTGAAATAATTTTCAGAAAATTAAGTTACAAACTGCGACTTTCTGAGAAAAGTTTCGCATAATGATGAGAATCGCACCAGAATCGACCAAGAATGTAAAATTACTTCGGAAAATAAGAAAATATTATTTTCGACTGGAATACTGGAAGAAAATTTCACGATTATTTATTTCCAGTCACACTCTGCGTTTCGTTGAGAATTTCCTCCCATTTCTTCATTATATTAAGAGGAATTCCTCTAGAATCTAACAAACTATTCGGATTCCGGCACAAAATGGGGAACATACGATGGTTAAGAATTAAATGGACGAAAAAGCTTCGGTAATGAAATTCAGAAATGAAAAATACTTCCCTCAAAACTTTCAAAATCCCGCTGCTGTACAACTGTAAATTGCGAACCCTCATAGAGCGAGATCATCGATGAACGAAAGAGTTTGAGGAGCTCATCCTGGCGCATAATCAAAGTCCTCAAAACAGAATGTGAGAATAAAATTTATGGTAATTTTTCGAAAATGTTGCAAATTCCCATAATTAAAGTAAGAATTTCCTTTCCATCGATAGGGACGTATAGTATTCCCTCTTGAACAAGATAAATAATCGGTAGCATTTGTAAAGTGTCCAGCGAAACGAGCAACACATTGGCACCATAAGTGAGGGTGACCTCAAGTGTACACTGACAACCCCGCGTATCAGAATTTGTCACTTACAACTGCGTGTAGACGCATTGTCCACCCTCGACTTTTATAGCTCCTTAATACTATTGACGATGATGACCCGAATCGTTATTGTTGTAAGACATCGTCGGAGTCCTATGGGAAACCAATTAAGGGATATTTATGGGGCCAGCGCGAGTCCAAGAGATTCGTTCCATTTTATTTATCGTCGCGTTGCGGCACGGCAATTGAATAAAGAAAAAACGACAAATGATTATGGACCATCCTCGACCGCGGAAATTTCAATGATAATAGTTGCATTGTTATTCTGCATAATTGAATATGTCGAAAAGTAGCAGGTAGTGCAGGTACCAGATTCGGCAAAAAAGACCACTAGCGCCATACTCGAAAATTCTATTGATATTTATAAGGTATACACACACATACAAATAAAATACTCGATATGTATTGATGAAAGATGCGAACGTGTGCCTGCATTCATTACGCGATTGTAAAGTTCGAATCTGAATTTTCGTTCTGGGGGACGGAGCACGAAATTTGCACGACGAAAGGGTGCAGCCCCCTTTCGATGAATTAATTCGTCAGTTTTATTCCTATTCCGCCTAAGGCTCGGCATCAGGCCTTTCATTAAACGAAATCCACATGAGGAAAGAGGAGCGGCTCCGGGAGAAAAATCGACAAACCGATATTAACATAAATTATTTTAACGTGGTGTGGCACGTCTATTGAAAACCTCAATTGCCGTAATTTTTAAATCTCCAAGCCGAGAATTCGCGTGCCATTTCGTTTCGTCGAATGACCTGTAAATACTCGAGCATTTAAATAAATTACATCTCAGAATTTAAATCGCTCATTTAGAATTCATAATATTTAAATGCATTCCACAGGTCGACGATTGATTCCGCGATTTAAGTTGTTACAACTTGTCGGAATTGACATATAATTTCGAACTATGAAAATGAATTCATTTATTTATACTATACAACTAGGGGAACTTTTCTTTTTATCCGATCTCTGTTTACCGAAATCTATTCATTAGAAATTTTTCATATATTGACGCAAGCCCTCTCCTTGCATTTTTGACGACCTTGTGCAAATTTAAAATAATGCACCATTGATAATCAAGTACGTATTGATATTTCCATGTCACATAACGTGTTACGTCATTTCTTCAATTCAAATCCTCATTGGTAGACGCTTTTTCCTCCCGCATTTCCATTTCCATTGCACGAATAATTATACCACGAGAATTGAATAAATTCTCATCGCGAAATTCCGATAAACATATGGCGCTACAGAGCAGTCTCGCGCGAGAAATTGTCGGTTGGCGGGACGGTTGGAATGTATTTTTCGCCATTTAAGACATCTTTGTTTTAGGAATTCAAGTTCTATGTCTAAGATAGATGTTATTTCAGTATCATCAATCAATAAATTATTAATATCGGTAAGCTTTCAAAAAATTATTCAAATATTTGAACGATCGTAACACTGAATTGCACTCTACTCTAACAAGTCCGTTTGACCTTATATGCTTGTATTTATTGGAATAAAAGTCAAAATATCAACATTCTAAATTTCTCCCTACTCATGATATAAGACAAAATTTTCTTTCAATTCATTGCACCTCATTGGAGCTATTGGAATAATAGGATCGTAACTAGATATGTATATACAACTCCTGTATAAATGGAACATGTAATGTTTCACTAATTTGAGTTATGCTAATTTCCAAATCTTTTATATCCAATAAAATATTCAAATGAGTTTGTATCACATCATGTAAGAAAATGATCATGCATTCGAATAACACTAAATACGATTAATGATTCAGTAGTTTTACAGAGTAGGGAAATACTGATTATTTATTTATTCATATATTTATATGCGAATTCATGAATTATCACATTATAGAAATCATGTAGTGAATCGATTATTTTTGAAATATCATGTCGCTAAAAGCAATAGAAGTTAGAATAACTCGTTCCGATTCATCGATATATCGATTTTGCAGTTTCAGAAGAAACAGTTTTCGCAAAGTGAGTTTATGGGACGACATAGTAACGGGTCGTTCGCAAAAAACACGGATACCGAATTCGAAAAAATTTAATAAGCGTTAGAAATCGAAATGGATAAAGCTTTTAGTTTAGCCAATAATCATTTCTCGCGAGAAAACAGTAATAGTGCATGAACTTGGAATTTTGTCCTAAATACTCTCGACTTGACCATATGAAGGTCCGTTATTCGTCGCAGTTCAAAAATTAGAAACCTCGCACATAAAAGAACCAGTTTTAGTGCGGTTTCAACAAAATCGACGGACGTAACACTCTTGTCGAGTTTGAAAGCCGAACAGATCTGACCTGACGACTCCATGGGGTATTCGTTTCTGTTTATACGCGGGCTGGAACCGCCGCCGAATATGTTCTGTAAAATATCAAAATCCAAAGAGGAGAGACAATGAATCTCCGCGCGGGACCCCGAGAACACAAAAGGACCCAAATGCGGCCCGGTGTCAACCATCTAGAAGGACCGAAGGGGTCGATGAAGCTGCGAGCGCTCTTTTATCTCCGCATCTACCACCGCTGGACGGACGAATTCCGCTGGACCGCGCACGCCAGAACGGCACTTGCCCCGAATACCACAACAGTTAACTGACAAAAACGAAACACTTTTCTATTGGACGTATTTATTTGATTAAAATAACCATTCGCTATAAAGGGGAGTTCTGCGAACAAAAACAAGTAAATTTTTATTTTCTGGGCGAGTCCTATCCTGTCGTAGATTTTTCAGGTTTCACAACTAGGTATCAAACGTCGCTAGCTCACCCAAGAACATCTCGAACTTTATCAAAAAATCACATCTACGTTAGACAATAATAGAAGCGCCTATAACATAAATTGCCCGCCATATTTCTGCTGAAAAGCTAGATGTTTTAGAACACGCTATCTATTTCATTTCGGATGACAGCTTCCTCAAGGATCTTTGGATGTTAGCAATCAAGTTATTCGAAATAATCTCGGATACCTATTTAAAAGCAAATTTCTTCTACACCCAATGCACACTTGCACAGTCCTAAAGTGCGAATTCGCGGAACTTTTATTTTGATGCATTAGTCATGATTCGTTTTTTCTTTTTAGTCCTCTGATCTTGTTGACCTAGAATCTATTATGTAACGATTAATTGGATGTTCGGCCTTGTAATTAAATAAATGTCTCAGATCCCAATGCATTTTTCTGTTTCGAATGTTGCCATTGTAAGAACTGTATTAACGATATACCTTATCCGTTCACCTCCTATAGGATAACTCCAGCGCGCCCTTTACTCAAACTTCACCCCAAATAATTAGAATTAATCACAAACGGGGCTGATAACACGGCGAATGATAGAGTGCGACGGTGCAGGCCGTGACCGTTTCGACCTCCTGGGACAGATAAATACTAACGAGATCTTACAGAGTTGTGCAATCTACCCTTGCCGAATTATGGGGGAAATATAGGAGGAGCTTTACTGGAATGTTCGCCTCAAACGGAATGAGGGTTTTGGATTTTAGCCAGTTATCGAAGCTTCGAACCCGGAGCGCGCCTAAATTAAGATTGATTCGGAGCGAAATTCGCTTCTACAATATAACTACCTACACAATTTTGTGGATTTCCGAGGGCTTCGTGAAGCACCTCCGAGGCATTTCACAAACATTGTTCGACAACACCTAAAACGACAAATTGGTCTGTGACGATTGCTTAGCTAGGCGTTCTCAATCAAAAAATTTGCTTCTCACCCTCCTCTAATACCTTTTTTTAAAATTAGGAGGTATGTCAAAATAGTGTGAAAGTTATGTAACAATTGTAATCTTGTGATGTAAAATTCACTACAATATCGAAATTATCTTCGAAATCCCATGTTAGTTATGACTGATCTCACCGACACACCTTAAAACGATACTTAATTAAACGCCGCTTATTTTTAAGCAACGCTTAAATAACGTTCCGTTTGACCGAATAAACTCAAGCCAGGCTTATGTTAAGTGCCTTTTTTAACTTTTATGTTTTTCGAGGATTTTATTCAATTTTTTTCATAAAGAGGAGAGAGAAACTTCCTTCTGATTTTCAGTAATTTTTGTGAATTTTTTGAATTTTGCAGAATATTCAACAGGAGTTCCTTGAAAATTTGAATACATTTTGGAGTTTTCACGGTATTAACAGAAAATACCGTAAAGTCAAATTACTTATCTCTGACATTTCTGAACAATGGGCAACAAAACAAATCGTGAACTTTCTTGAAAATCCAATTCTCTCAATCCCCCGTAAATACTCAAGAAATCCTTTACCTCAAATAAAAATATATGATTTTTCAAAAAACCTTATCAAGTTAATTTGAAGAATTGCAAAATATTTTTTGGAGCCCCATAAATGGTTTTCTGGAATTTTCAAGGAATCTATAACAAATTTTGCATGGAATTCAAATTATTCGAGAAATACCTTTTGTTTGATTTATGTTTCAAAGTTTTTGACGAAGCATTTGTGAAGGCCACAGTAGAATGATTTTTCAATATGCACCAAATGTTCACCTTGAAATTGACCTTGAGGTGCAGTTTCAAAGACACATCAAGGTTGATTTTCATGGAATAGAAGGCCCAAATCGAGAAATTTTTTGGAATTAAAGTCCCATGATTTTTGAAGCTGACCTTCAAAATGACCTTGCGGTAATGTTTCAAAGTAATTTCAAGATCAACTTGGTTAGATAGAATTCTGAGTTCGAAAATGACTTTTTCAAATTTTGTCAATACCGCTTGAGGGGATTTTATTGCATTCTTCAATATTTTTGCGTTTTTCTTTGTTTTCTTAGATATTTCACCTTAATTGCTTTTATAGATATAACGAAAATCGAAAAGTTCAAATTTTGTGGATTTACAGTTTTCTATGTATGAATCGATGAAGGTCGTCGTGTATAAAAACAAGGGCTGAGGAAATATCCCGCAGTTTTCCTTTGAGGATTTGACGGATCTTGTCTGAAGTATATTTTCTCCAATAATTACTACGTTTCTAAATTAATTCGAAATAAAATCTAAGAATGATTTGACCTCCCTAGATAGTGAAGCATAGATCAATGGAATTATTCAAGGAAGGAAGTCGGTCCTTGGAAAAGACACAAGGGTGGGAAATTATTAGATGAAGACAACAGAATGACGTAAAAGGTAGAATTTTTTAATGTCCCAAATATTTCTGCCCCGTGCTGTAAATTCGCTTTACAATAGAGGAAAGAAAACATCCAATAGGCAATTTCCAATATTGTACGATGCTGTTTAATCCGAACGTTTGTAACGGTGTCATAATTTAAATGTACACGCGGAATATTGAATGAGATTTCTCCCATTCATATGGCGCGAAGATTCATGCATATTTATTGAAAGTCGGAGATATTATGACCAGACTACCGTCGTAGCGCAACGATGCCGGATCACACAAACAATCGTATTTTTCAAATGCTAAACTAATGGAGAAAAAGATTTGTTTGATCGATTAGTTTCGTTTGTTTTAAATAGAGGAAAACCGATCGTTGACCTACACAACTTTTCAAAATTTTTTGTGATTATCCAATACGAGGGAGTGAAAAAAAGCGTTTTTTCCTACTTAATGTGTATGAACAACCCAATTACCAGGGATTTGCTGGAATGTTGTTAGCTGTTCCAACGTAAAACATTCATTCACTCTGTAATAACATGAAAATATCAGAGAAATATCGATGCCAGGTAAGCAGCGTAAAACAATTCAAAGCCATTATATTTCGGCTATCGTACAGCGGCAACGTTTAAAAGGTCTGCAGTCCATCCACGCTCGGCTAATGTACGTAGCATCGTGCTGCGAAAATGTATTCATATATTCACTTAAACGTAATATTGATTTCATTATGGTAATCTGCGATCATTATCTTGACACAAGAGTTCGTCTTATTCGAGTGTTGCGATGGTAATGGACAATCCAATAAACAATTAATGGAATCTGTTCGACATATCACCGAAAACCAGAATTTGAAGCCACCAATTAACGAATAGTGTAATCATTCCGCTACAAGTAAGACTAACGACAATTCCACCCTCATCAACCCTACACCCCTTGCCACGGGCGCGCACCTTTCATCGGCGGAATTGAAGTGGAAAATTGCCCCCCGGCCCCGTTTTTGTTGATAATATGTCATCCCCTGTGGGTAAATTAGCATGTCCAGAACAAGGACATGTGCAGATAAGTTAATTCAACCCTATGAGTCGTTTAACACCCCTTGCAATAGGACCAACGTCTGCGAGATATCGGATTGGTTATTACAGGCTATTGTCACAACAAACGCCGAATACTTACATCGCCATTCCAGTGGAAACTTCCTGTGTATTTTTCGTTTAAAAAAAATCGACAGAATTTAAGGATATTTTGACGCATTAACCCGAACCCCTATTGTATTGAAATATCCATTGTGAAGTATAACCTAACTATCAACAATACCCATTGTACTAATTTACTCTGCGCTTTGTCCTTCGTTATTGTTCTATTTCGAGATGTGCAATATAGAGTTCAAAATTATGATAATCCACAAAAATTTCCACGTTTTCTGTTTTGTTCACTTGACGTGAACCGGCATAAATATAATTTTTTTTAAAGAATATGTTACGGTATCAAAGTCATTACTTGAAATCACCAGAGCGAAAACTCCACCAATACCCCTGATTCAAACTAACGAAATTTTTAATTAAACGTATTAGACGTCAAAACTAACAGACGATATCGTGAAATTATCATTTTAAATGTGCACGTTCTCCGTTGAAAATAATTTTCACCGCAATGACATGGTCATTCGGATGGGTATTTATGAGAATTTTTCGATACTATCTTGATTTCACATTAAAAACCCTTATCGTCGCTTGGGAATCTCGAAATTTGACCTTTTGGTATCCCGAACCTTCAGCTTAGATAACGACTTTAGATTTTGAATATCGTTTGCGAAATGCAATTTATTCACCTTTAAAATTGACAAAATTCTCGTATTTTGAAATTCGTACAAAAAATCATCTTTCCAAATTTGTAATTCAAATTTCGTGTTTTTGCAGGAGACAGATATCAGACGAATAACGTTGTATATTTAACGCGTCACATTTGTGAAACTGTGCATGTCATTGACACATCGAGACGGAATCTGCACATCTGGAAATCGTATTTATGAAAATCGTTCCTAGGCAAAATCTATATCGCAACGCTGAAAAATTAACGGAAAACTAATCGCCAAACTTTGTTTATTATTATCGTGCGGAGAAAACGAACCTATTATATTATATTGCATTATAACTATGTAATAACAATAACAACCAGTGGGCTTGAAGTTTTATTGAAATTTATTCAAATTAATGTGTATCTTAACACATATTTGAAACAATTGAAATATATAATAGGTACTTCCATTCGAATAATATTAACAATTCATTCACGTCGAAACGTTTAATTTTGTTTGTTTATATTTTTCAGTTCATTTATTTACACGTGAACTGTGGAGGAACGCCGTTTTTTGGGGTACGATAAAATACAATCTTCTGAAATATTGGATAAAACAATTCAAAATCTTTTTGAGGTGATTCATGGGTAACAATTTTGAAAAATTTCGGGGAATTCAATACCGAGTAAAATCCTTGGAAAACGTGCAACAAATTTCGATTTATTCGAGAAATTGTATCGAAAAAACGATGATCTTCTTAATATTAAGCGATTCCTCGCAAAATACGGTATGCCTTGCGAAATTTCTGGGCCAATATTAATTAAATCAGTGAGATATGACATATCTAAGATATAAGTTTCTCTAGTAGGAGTTTCAAAATTTACCAGACGAAATCGGTCCATCTAACACATGTGTCGTTTTTGTGAAATACTCCAAGAACAAGATTGGCTATAAAATCGCTATTTAGTTAACTCTGATGATCCTGTTGGAGTGCAATTGTTTTTCGGAAACGAATTTCAAATGATTTTCCCGATTTTTTTGAAGTAGAGGTTCAAGGATGAAGTCTGGCCGACGTATTCCCAACTTCCTAATAGAAATAGTTAAGATTTATAGAATAATAACCGAGCCTGAGTCAGTGACATGAATTCTTGTCCCGACCGACACATCCTACTCGCTCTGGCTCGTTGTTGCTAAAGTTATTAACGATTTACCATGGAGTAGGCGATAGTGTGTCTGTTGCAATGAGCACTTTTTTCTATGTATTGTGAAACGAAACTTGGGACAATTTCTAACTATAACTGTTGTTGGTTCATCGAAAGAATCGATAGTATCCGTTTAATGGCAGAAACAAATTTTCTTGTCTTTTTTTATGACAATCTAAATTACATAAACACTTACATCTATTGTTATTTGGAGAAGGACAATCAGCTAGACAATACTTGCATTTCCTTTTATGTATCACCCACATATTTATTATCGTGGCTAAATTCTTGCGACGCACTGGTTATCAAGGCTGCCTTGGCATTGAATCAACCGCTAGTTTGACATTTACCTATGTCGCTTATGAAAAAGTGCGCGTATTCAACGAACAGTTATTCGGACACCAGAAAAGACTTCAGATACAAAATAAAGATCGAGATTCACCTTGCTATTTACATAAGCCTATAAATCGACTGAATTAATTATAGACCAAAAATTCCTTTCGGACAATCGCGAATAAAATTAAGAGGATCATAAAAATAGTGACATATTCTTCTTTCATAATATTTCCAGTTTTCTGAATAAAAGCGGCGAATTAAAAGATTCGTTTCGGTAAAACTTGAAATGTTACTGTAAAATGCTATCACTGTAAATCACTATCTACCTTATGGACAAAATTTCGAATATTAATTCCAAATTAATTCCGTAGGAGAATTTTCAACATCGCCGTGAAAATATCGTCTATGGACGTCTATATTTTAAATTTTTTCTACCGATTTTGAAGGTATTTTACTGATCACCTTGAACTGAATTATCTCTGTAACCTAATGATATTTGTTAAATTTCACTAAAACCATCTTATTATTTATATAATATCGATGATCTGTCAGGTATCTGCGGAAAAGTCTTACATCGTTCAAAATTCCTTATCACAAAAGTCCAACACATACTTAATAAACAATTATACAACCACGCCGGGCGTTTTAAATGAATATTTCACAAATGCATCACCACAAAATTTGCACAATATCCAAATACAATCATGCAGGTACTCATTTAGTGGGAAAACAATATTTCTTTCCCCGACCACAGCACACGAAGTACTTTCGGTAACATGCCCTAACAAATCAACTTCAGATATTAACGATATGTCAGCTCGAGCTATCAAAAAAAGTGCTTAACAAAATCCCACATTAAAAAAAGAAACTACAAATCTATTTCAATTTTACCGATATTTTTTGGATACATATTATCAAATGAAATGATAGAAATGTTCGACACAAAAAAGTATCTCTCAGAAAAAATTTGATTGCACATATATCTCTACAGGAGGACCTAAAATATTACCATCCAGTTAGTGCGGTTTCCCTCTGTTCTGGTTCAATGACGAATTTTCTTGAAGTGAAAACTTCGTAGGGCGCATTTTGGCAACCTTCAACTCTAAATCGTTATCGACACTTGATTACTGCGCATGTGCGTACTGACGAGAGTGAAGGAGAACACTACATTAATCAACAACGCAGTATATTCATTCGTTGGAAATAACAATTCACAGTGTTTTCAACGTTATTCTATTTTCTATGTCAGATGATACAAACTCAAATTCATATTTTATATTACATATTTTTATTTCCTTCAATTACTAACAGAATAACTATAACAATTTCCTAAAATCAACACCCGTTAAATATGGAAAAAAGCAATTTTTCAAATATATACCTAATACAATACGAAATCTACAAAACCGTCCGGCTTATGAAATAAATTCGATTGTAATTAGCCGTTTGAAGCCGAATCATAAAAATGGAACGATTATAATTCAGTTGCATTTTGCATCTTAATTGATTAGTGATAATTGAACTCTAATAACAACATTCAATTTGGAATTGCACGAAGAGGTATGTTGTTCTTGTGACATATTTACGACAGAGATGGTTGATATACGACCGGCCCCGCAAAAACTGAGCCCTTCAAAATGGACTGACTAAAAGACAATTAGTTTGAAATGAAAAAACTAATTGCTTTATAATATGTATTACTTTTACTTATTTTTAGTATGATTCACATAAGGCACACGAAGGATTTTGTCCCGTATCATCCGTCATTTTTGTAATTCCATGTTTTGTGTGATGGCGATTTTCGGTCGTAGTCGTTCGTGTCTAATTAGGAAGGAAAAGAAGAGCGAATAACGTGTACGTTTCACTAGGATAACTCTATTATTTGCCGTTATCGCAGATCTAAATAAATATAGAGGACATAGTACTTCGCTAATTGCATGTCGGGGGCTGATAAGGGGAACAAAATGGCCGCTTTAGAATACCCCCGATTTGGGTCGATAATTCATGTCCTTGATACAAATTTTGTCGTTGTTTCATTCAATGTATTCATAGTTTGCTTTTGCAAAACGTATCGTCAATACTCTTGTTGAAAAATTTCATTTTCTTTGAAATCTGAAAAGTTGAATAATACAACTATTCATTTGGTACTGAACACGTTTTACAAATATAAATTTACATCAAAACATGAATTTGAATTTTTAATCAAACTCGAAACTCTAACAGGAAATTTGTCGAGTTTTCCCAGAAATGAGACGACATTTTCAGAATAATTACAGATATAGAAATGCTTCACCAATAGGAAAATAAGGAATGTACTGCAATTCCCAAAATGTTCAAATTTATAAACTGCCCAAAAATGTTTCCAAGTTTCGAGATGAGATTTGAAACTTTAAAAATTTTAAGTTTTAAATCCCTCCCAAACTTTGTAGTGTCGCTCTAAATTTCTATAAAATTACTCAATTCTTCTTGAGTTTTGATATATTTTCACCGGGAAATTTTCTCAATTTTCCTGGAATGAATTCCAATTTCGTTCTAAATTTCGTAGTAAAATCTTTTGAATTGCACATATTTTATCTTTGTGCATCTTTTCTTCTACCTTTTCGAAATAACTATTCTGAATTCTTCGCTCTTCTGAATTCTTGAATATTCACTTGGTTGTGTAATTTTTACACTATTTTGTATATATTTCTCAATTTTCTTTGAATTTGCAAAGATTAATTTTAAGCATTACTTGCGTTAAGTTCCAAACAAAATGTCAAAAAATTCCTTGCTAATCTGGTATTGTGAGTGCATTTGTGGAACAACGGTTACCGAAACTTGGAAATTGTTCAGATAAAACAAAATACGCAAGTATTAATTTCATTAGTTGCTGAATTAATATGCGACTTTGGAAGGTACATAATTACAATTAGCTAATTTATAGTGCCGCTTTCAAGTAGTATATGATTTTTATCTTGTATATGATTCAACATTTATCTCTTGTCATAATTCTGATTCGCATTGATCGATTAGTTGATTCATTCAATTGGATGATTTATTTGTTCCTTCTGTTAGTCGTATTATATAAACAAATATAAACGTTGCTCAGCGGCAGGTATTTAAAAATGCTAATTATAACATGAGAGTACCGGGAAAGCACAAATACTTCGGAAATAGATTGTCGTGTAGAGGAAATTCTCCGGGTTCCAGGATAATATTTGTTTTGTGTTTCGAAGCAATCGATCGCAGAAAAATGTGACGAATTCCTCAACCTTGAAAATGGAAAAGAGGTGTCTCGTAGTTTTGGCGCACCCTGTGGTACCTACACGTAGATCGTCACAGTCTCGTTTAGGTTGTCAGACAGGTGCGTGGAAACACCGGGCTGTTTTTTTTCAGCCGCAAGGCCCGAGGTAACATTGGAACAGATAAAACAGTCTTAACGACGTACATCATAATTTTTGCGCGGCCGTATCATTTATATTTTGGATGTTTCTGGGAGGCTGGTTTGCGTGGTTAATGCTCGTTAAGTTCGGGGTTTTATGTCACCGATTAATTAGCACTATCGATAATAAGTTGTCGCTCGTATAGGGCGATCGTTTTGCGCGTCTTCAACGTCGAATGGTACCATTAACGATTTCGTAATTTCGAAACCGTTAACGAAAACGTTTCATAAAATTCCTGCCTACCTTGATGAGACCTTGGGCGCTCCCAGAGCTCTCAGCTCGGTATTTGTTTACTTGTATGGTAAAAACTTATGGCTTTCGAGCAGGTCTTGACTGTTATTTATACTAGAAATTAGACAGAGGACATCAATTACTTTATTCTATCGAGAAAATGAAAATCTTACAAGATTCTCGTTTTATCCTTTCCGTGTTTCGATGGAGAAAAATCCACCAATAACGACGGATTTCTACTTCATAGTCTGCTAGTTCCACGAGTTAGAACTGCCGTAGTCAACGACTCGTGAAGCGGATTATTATTCGGGGCGGTTCTGCAGTCTAAACCAGACTCGGCACGAGACTAATTACCGAAATATTTCGCCATAACTCGTCATTAAGACAATGATTGATACCGCCAAATTAAATGGCAAAAAACTGTTAAATACCGTCTGATGAGCGGAATCGAACAGGTTTCTAACCGCTAACCGTGTCTAATTGATTCAAAATTCGACACCATGACGGGTTGCTCCCGATCACAGTTTGGCTATTTTCTGTTTTCCACGGACCGCGCCGCGCCACCTGCCGCTTTCCCTAATCTATATTAAAAGGATTATCTAATGCCCGCGTTCGCATTTCACGAATTTCGATAATAACGGCCGAAAAAAGGCGACCGTCCGATAAAAAAAACAATAAATCGTGCCATGGCTATCTACTAATTTGAATAAGTAGCGTGGCCGCAGCGGCGTTGCTTGCGATAAACGGAAATAGTGTTTTGGCCGCCACGTTGTCCAAGTGACATACACTTTGGTATCTCCACTTCCTGCAGACAACTAGGACTGAATACTAATTCGAAAGGTTCCACATCGGTTTGCATTCTTCGTTGCTAGCCTCTTCAACAATTCGAATGAATTTCATTTTTTTTTTCTTTCTCCTACACAATAAATTACCCCGTTGACATGTGCAGCTGTCTTCTTTACTTCAAATGATACCAAATAATTCAACCGCATACCTATAATGGATGTTTCAAATGTTACGATCCCAATTTCCATTCAAATATCTACTGCGGAACCCATATCTAGTATTCTGCGAAAACTATGCTTCAAACGAAAAATTGTCCATAATCAAAATCGGGCACTGAACACATGACATCGATTTTGTTGTTGACCATCGATGTTCTGGTTACCAAATAAGGAGAATGAAATAATTATTCAAAGGGTTGGTGGATCGGTTTCGGCTGCTATCAAAAATGTCCGTAGAGGGTACTTAAATTGCAGCATTGCCAAATTTATCCAAACAAAATCCAAAACTGATCGCATCTATGGTAGGCAGGAAAAGGCTCAACATTTCTGAAGAATTACAAAATATTCAAAAAGTTTGTGTAGATTCTGAAGGTAAAGAGATAATTATCGGGGAACGTGAAAAAATTATTTTTCAACCCATTTTTCAGTAATTTCGAAGAAAACTAATTGAGCAACTCAAAACTTCATGCGTTTCTTGAAATTCTTCAGATCCTCCATTTTCCAAATTTAAGATTAATAAAATAAAACTAAAATTTCCCAAATTTTCGCAAAAAGTCAATAATTTAATTTAATTTTCACTAATAAGGGAAAATGAAAACACCTTTTTTGGAAATGCAATGATTAGAAATTCCTCAACCAGACAACCTTCTTCCGTAATGTAGAACGCAGAAAATCTAACGTAAATGTGATCACACCTCCGCTACCTAAACACCTTTAGAGATGGAATGTTAACTAGTTCTCTAACAGTATAGCATATAAACGTTCATTAGATACTTGTACTTTCATTTGCGGATAGCAAGATTCAGTTATTCATTATATTGAAAGCGAGCCAGTTGCGCTTTTCGCTGGCAATCGACGTGTCGCTTGAAACTTCAATGAAACAATTAAAAGAAAAAAATTGGTAATATTTTTGATTATGGCAACTGTGAAATCGATTCAGCGAAAAATGAGAGTGACTGTCGTTAAAGTGGAAGTCGGCTTTCGTTCTTTTGTGCTACCATGAGTTACATGAGTGAAAAAAAAATTGCGGTTGAAATATTCATACAATCCGATATTATTCCTTAAATCAGTGACGAATGTAAGATAAATTTCCGGAATGGTAGGAGGATTGTTTCTGACTCATATGTCATTTTAAAAGGAAAATTATTTTAATGAAAAATGAATGCTACCATAAAAATTCAATTTTCGATACATATCCTTGTGATACTCAAAATATAAAATTACTAATTTATTTTGTTTTATACACCTGTTCAATTGAAACACCTCATCGAATATTCAAACAAAACGTCTACTGATCGATGAAGTCGATCAAATTGTATTATTAGTATAAAAATTACGATCACAGTTCACGGATGGAATCAGAGGAAATTTTCAAAACAAATCCAATTGTTTTTCATCAAATTACTTCTTTTCGCCGACATCAGTTTTGGTGATGTCAGCACTCATGTTTTCATCATAATCAATGAAATAGAAATCTTCCCAACACCAGTGAGATCAGATGATTTTGCTCAATAAGGCGAAATTGAGCTCTTAGATGGAGTTGAAAAAGTCGAAAACGCAATCTGCCTCCTTCACCAGGAAGGTCATGAGGAAAGTCCGACAAGAGGCAGTTGCTAGGTTGAATTATGAATAAATGATTGCAGATTAGTAATTGAACAATGAGTTCTTATTCAGGGAAACAAAAATTGCAGCTCTACAAGACTTAGCTCAGTCTCGAGTTCTGCTCATATATTTGGAGGTTCACCCTTAAGAACATCTTTCACATCCTCGATTTCATAGAGAGCCCAGTAAACTGACAACTATCAGCAGTCAACGCAGATATCACGAAGAACCATATTATTTTTAAGCGTTATAAGTTTTGAATGGCATAAAACTGTATTTCAAAAAAGTGTGTTAGTTAAAACTTCTTGTTTTGAATTTATGGAACAAATTTTAATGGGCATATATATTGAGATCCTTGCACTGCAATTTCTTCTATTCTTGTAAAAAAGCGAAATTTTCCTATAGGGATTTTCGGAAAAGTTGCGAATCATGAAACGAATCAAGTGTCAATTACACACAAGATATGAAATAGTAGCTTATTGTCTGTATATCACTTATGATGTTTCAATTACCTGGTAACCAATGATAGATATGAAATACTTTCCGTCGTTCGAAAATTTTCAACGTGAGTATAATTACTGTCGCAGATAAGGAAAATGCTTGCATAAATCACATTTTTCGCCTGACAATTACGAGTATTATCACCACCATTTAGACAAGCGTTCTCGAAACTTTTTCGATTGTTACAGTCAGTTAATTCGAAATCAGAAAATATAGGACACGAACTGTATGAAATCAGAAATTAACAATAAATGAAATATTTTTAAAATTCATATCATAAATTGTTACAAATGTATCGAAAACGATGAATTACATAATAAAAAAATTAAGATACTCTCATCAATTAAACGAAAATTAATGGGGAACGTAAATTTTCTTTAAACGTTTTTGCCTCGGTAGCAAAATGCGACAACTTTATTCCTCTTCTTTTTTCAAAGGTATCGCTGATTTTATATCTCTATAAAGCAGCATGAATTTTTTTCTACCAGGATATCAATTCGAATTCATTTCGTACTTGTTAAATAAATAACTAGCAGTTGTTACTCCGCTTCTTCAGTTTTATGGATTTCTTTTCCACATTCGTTTACCGTTGTATGATACTTCATTACGATATCAAAATATAGAAATTAAATATGAATTTATCAATCGGGTAAATATTTCTGTTTCAGCATTTTTCGAACAATAACCGAAAAATTCGATTATGACAAATGTCACTTATCAGCTTTTTCTGTTGAAACAAAGGGCTGAAATTCGAAAAAAATGAACGTCTTCGAAGCATTTATTTTCGACAAGTTCAAAACCATTCGTTTTTATGGAAATAATAATACGTCTCTATTCAGATCTAATATACACAAGCGCGAGATTTAGCTCAGCTATTCTTCCACCTAACCCTTAGCACAACAAGCTAAAATTACATTATGAAATAAAGAATATTTTAATGAATTTGGTAATATTTAATATACTTATGCATGTTAAAGATGTCTAGCAAAATAAAAGTGGCCCAAGGACGGAACCTTGTGGCACACCAGAAACAACTTTATTGACGTCTGACATCTGGTTGTTCAGTTTCACCCTTTGTTTTCGGTTTGGAAGTAAAGATTCGACGAAAAGGCAAGTACAAATACCAAAATGACAATTTTCCACCAATAAACTGTGATTTATAGTGTCGAAAAGGGTCATCAGTGCTATTAATCTAAATAAAATTATGAAGGAATAGAAGATAGCATAACATATTAAGAATTACAAAATCTGATGTTTGTGCGTGCATTTAATTAGGCGCCATGTCTTCGCCAACGCCCGGAAGGCTTTGCACATTGCGATATTTAAAATGAACATGAGAACTATTACGAAAAACATCAATAAGTAAAACGTTGTTTAAAAAAATCAATGCTAATGGTTACAACAACGTCAAAATTGATAAATTCGTTAAGACATTTCCGGCTACCATTCGATTCACAACACGAAACCCATGATTCTTCACCTCCATCCCATTGGTTAGATCGATAGTAGATTTTCAGTGTCGTTGAATATATCAAGTTCAAAGGTAAAAATAAAATAACTTCCGGTAGTCGATCTTCCTGCCCGACTGCGGGACGGAGGCCTTAAATCGTTTCGCGGTTGTCGTCTGGGTTTTTGCGATGATTCCGACGCCCACTGAGTCCAATTAGGGCTTGTTCGGCTTATGAAAAATAGACTTTCCGCTATCCCAACACCAAAAATGGTTAACCGAACCAGCTCGAAGACCTGTTGCGTTATCTATCAAAGCCCGAGGCGAGCAATCACGATAACTTTCAAGACACTCGGTAATTAGTTTCCCAGGCAGAGCAACTGCGTAATGAATGTGGCGCACAGTAGACTCAATGACCACTTAAGTCTGTTACATAATTTTGTATCGCCTAAATTTCCTGTATTTTCAAACGGAACAGATGTGGTTTGTAAAAATTCTGAAAATGTGTCAACTAAAAATGGAAATGCATTCATTTACGTGAAGCAATTCATTTCAATCACCTTATGTAAACGAAATATTTGGATTGTTTTTCAATAAAAATTGAGTCGCCGTCAAGGTTGACGGAATAATCGAAGTTTCTTTATTCTGTCAACAGGATGCCAATTAAAAATAAATACCAGCAGAAAATATATAACTTGTCGGAAACGGAGTGATTCTTTCGGTGGATTGGCATCCACAAATATATTTCATTACTACTTGTACTATTAAGCGGATTAGTTCTTCCATATGAAGCTAACAAACATCGTGTCCACAATGAAACCACTATTCCATAATTATGTATCCCTCGTTCAAAAGTTCTTCTCTTCATAAGGACTGTAGTTCAAAAAAAATCGCCCACTACCACTGTTCTCGAAATAATAGTCTCATTGCGAATGAGCTAGTGCTCTTTTGTTCAAAAACAAACTGAAATTTGATTTTGGAGGCAACTTTTTAATTATCGTGAAAAATTAAAAGAATTCCTTGTCAATTTCAAGAAATTTTTTGTGTGTCTCTTGAATGTCAAATCTGTAAGAATTTTTGAAAAGTTACAAGATTTTTGAAATATTTGGCTTATTGAAGGAAGTCACAAACAAGAGGTATCAATCAGTTGTTGACGGTTGCTTGAACTTTTGATATACTCTGTCGGAATCTCTCTCATGGAAACCTGTGAGAAAATCCAAGAAAATCGCACAAGGTTATTGGTAATATATATTTCCACAGAAACTTTATAAATATTCGCATCAACTATCAAAGGAAGATTTATATTCAATTTTGCAAACTTTTCTTGAAAATTCGGGATGAATCAGCAGAATTATCGAACTTGCAGAAAATTCCTCGAATTCATAATTCGGTTCTTTGGGTGTCTATCAACTATTTCAAGAACATTATTAATTCTTCTTCATTTCATACTGCTCAGAGAACTGATAAAAATAACAATAACCTAAGTAATTCGATCATTACCGATGTGAACGTATAAATATTCCATTTCAGATAATACCTTTGACATTTTTCTTATCTCTTTTCGACCGCAAGAGTTGGCACGAAAAATTGCATCAGCCGTCTGGTTTAACATGTTTGCTGAGGACGAAACTACAAATACAAGTGTGAAAATTAACACGCCCGCAAATACCGCATCCAACGAAAACTAAACATACGGTGGCTTTACAGACACCTGAATATCTACTTTAAAATTTAATATTTACGTATAGGACTACGAAAATTTTCGTCCATTTGAAAACAACGATAATTTACCCTCGAAACCATATGCGCGATTCAATTCAACCATAGTCAAGTAGTTTTTTTTTTCTAACTTATACTTCGATTCAGACTACAATAATTCACAAAACTAGACAACCAGTTGTAAATTCCACTTGCATAATAAATATTCCGTGTGATGGAGATATTGCACATATTCGCATCAACGCAGCAGCATCGCTAGATTTTCTAAAATATTAACATCGTAAAAATAGACATTGCAATTAATTTAATTGTTAGAACATATGATTCCTTTCGATGTCGTAACATCGAGACGATAAACACGTCGATAAATTGTGCACGTGTTCACAGAACTAAATGATTTCTTCGGTGGATGAAGGTTACGCGATACTTCTTGTTTGTAGGAACCTCGAATTATGGGTGCCGAAAGTCAACGAGAGACCTGACGGAGAACTGGTACTACTAGTACTAGCGGTAAACACTTTATCAAATGGTCAATTTATTATTACATTAGCTATTCAAAGTAAATATAGAATTTTCGAAGTATTTCATATGCAAATTGTATGCAATTTTAAAACTGTTCAATTATATTCAATGGGTGAATAGCCTCACACCTCTAATTAATAAGTTAATATATTTTATTGGTAGAGATTGAGTGGGTTATGATAATCACCAACGACCTTCAGGCGCATATGCACCAGATCACTAATATGCGCCCACATCACTATGAGCCCATTCAATACACAGCAAAATCTTATAGTCAAACATATCAAAACAGAATTTGGTTCCACTTACAACTGAACATAAACGTCTTTGCCCACCTCATTATCAATTCCGTTTCAGTAATGATACATTTGTTTTTCGGTCTGAATATTTCTTTTCGAAACACCTGCTTTTCTGCACAATTAAAATACAAATTTATATGGAGACCTTCATTTCTTCATGGAAAGGAATGAGAATTTATACTGGGATTCGAAATAGCTTCGTGATAATGAAGAGAAAAATTGTTTTAACTTTTCAGGTGGAATCCTTCTTGAAATGTCTGAAAGATTTATTGAAAGTACGATCAGTCAACACATTAGCGATGATTAGATAAAACATTGAATTTTAGAATATTGCATATTAGAAACCGTTTGATAGGATACATTATGAGGCAATTTATGTTTAATTACTGAAAACTTATTCTGTGTATGAAAAAAAAAATTTTTATTAATGAAACCGTGAATGGTATTCTATTATGTATTCATTGATGAAGACGATCAAGATGTTTAATGTAGATTGATAAAAACAGAATTTCGAAAGAAAAATAATTATCAAACTAAGAAATTCATCAAATCAATGTAGTTAAAAGGACTCACAATCTAGAGTCCAATAGGAATTCGTATTCACGTATAGAAAATGACCATTTGCAAGCGCATACCTTCCGTCCTGATAGTAGTAAAGCCCAATCACACTTTTTCTCTCTCGTTTCAGTTGCTAGCGTCCAATTCAATATGATTTCAACGGGTTTTGACGATATTATGGAAACACATTGGTGCCGACTTTGATAAAATAGATTATAGAGGTATGTTAATGTACATGAAGTGATCTCTTCTTTTAAAGTGATCTAAAGGAAAATTCTACACCTACATAATGATCGGGGCGCTCACAAGGGTGCGTCTAGAGGCCGCGCTCCTTTATAATTTACAATACAGAGAACAAAAAAGCTGCTGTATTGCCTACTTTTGATTGTGTCAGCAATAGCTTGTGTAGTACTCTTTTTATTATTCATATAATCCAAGACTAACTTGGTAATGAACATTGAAATTTTATTATTGGAGTCCGAGCGGGAATAATGAACTGTAATCCCATATCATTATTCCCGCTGGTAATAATATCCAGCCATATTATACAAAAACCATAAACATAATGGTAACATTATATATTAGTCGTAGATCAATAGTAAAATCGTTTTATTTTGAACATCTTTGTATAGTTCAACAAAATTTTGGCATTATTGAGATTTGTTTCAATTCCTCATTGCATACTGAGAACTTTGAGCAATCAAGGAAGGCCCTCACCTGAAGACTCACAAAAAACGATCCTAACATGTATTATTTCTGAAAGTTTTGATAGAAGTGTCTAAATTGCAAAATAGTGAATATTTTTTTAGACTGATGGAGTGTTCCAAAATCGTCTAATCGTCTACCGTTGGACATCCTGTATACCTACACAAGATGCATGACAGAGCTGATTTCGAAACCACACCCAAAGGACGATCGCAGACGGCAATTGGCTTGGGAAAGCGTCATCGTCCTAAAGTATTGCGCCATGATTATGGATATCGAGTTTATTGTGTTTGGTGCGTTCCGGTGTGTCGAATAAGCACGAACGCAATCACCAGAACTAATGAGAACCTTCGTTTCCAGATTCTGAACAATCTCGCTTCGACGCGACGGACGATGGCGATTGTGGGAGCTGAGAATAATGGAAGCATTTTTAGATTAGTTTTATATTTGGCACTTAAAAAACGCACCTGTAATAAGTACCTAGGTACTAACGGAATTCGTCCAAGTAGGTACCTAGGGTGAGTATCACAATGGTAAAAATCGAGCACGATGGTTCGCATCGCATCTACCAGAAGAACGATACACGACGTCCTTCCAGGAATAGCCACCAACCAGATACGCGTGGGTTTGCGCCACTGTTTAGAGACAGATACACGCACACATAGACCGCGAGCCAATGCCCCGATAAAGCTGACTTAATGAAACATACTAGCGTAATTAAGTAATTGTCGTTGAAAAAGGAACACCGAGTCCTGCATGCAAAAATACCCGAAGCGTTAATTTATGGACATGCTGTAATCGGTACAGGTACCGTGGCGCTGCTCGCCCTGACCTGAAGTAATTTTTAGACCCGCCAACACGACTGACACTTCACTACAGACTCCACGATCTCGTGTAGAAAAACTCAATTGTAACATTATTTTTCCTCGATCTGAATTAACGATGTAGATTTTTATAACTAGGTTATGAATAAAAATTTAATATAGCCATTTCTGTCATCAATTTTTGATGAAGATTCTCTGCAAAATATCACTTGCTCCTTGCTCGTCATTTTGATGTCGAGCATTTCAATGTGAAGTTTAAATCCGAACTACCGTTCCCTGTTGAGTCGATTAAGATAAATTTTCGAAAACGAGAACGTCCAGACATAGCATAAGTGTTCAGAGAGGTAGGTACTTCAAAAATTCTACTAGCTCGTGGCGTTAAAGCGAGAGTGTTCGCGATTTCGAGCTGGCTGTTTCTTGTTCCTGGAAGAGCACTTCAATCAGACCTCAGGCTGTATCGCGAATGCAGATTTGTTCTTAGAACGATTCTACGTACGGGGCGTACAGGCAACTGGTCTGCGACTGTGTCTTTGGATGGAATTTCTTTTCTGCGAGTGGCGCTTGCACGAATATGTCTTCTTGCGTTTGATAAAGCTGTGCCGGAGAAAGTAACGGTGCTGGTGCTGCGGCGTCCCTGATGGATCGGCATCACGCGAAAAAATCGGCGTGTTGAACGGAACGCACACCGTGTAATTCAACGGACATGGGCATGAGATAAACCTCGCGCATTTAACACCGTTACATTTCTTTCAAGGTTCAAATTTAATCTTTTAATTTATCGTATTTTTATTAAATTAATTGTATTGTATATTTCAAGGTGATCATTAGTAGATGTCATTATTACTACATGTAATGCGCCATTATTACGATTTTAATTAGCCGAAATTACAGCTTGAATCTTAATTATGAGAAGTTAATGGGGGACCAACCGCGCGCCGAATTTTTTTGACGGTTCGGATTTCTGCTAGTTATGCTAGTTAATTGGTTGAAGATGGACTCACTCGACAATGACGACAATCGGAACGTTACCATGATCTGATCTAATTACTACCTTTCATTTTCGGAATGGAACTAACACAGACGCATTTCTCATCATTGAAATTTGATCGGGAAATTTCGAATTTAAAGAATAGCTCTAGTTTAGGGTTACCATCTGTTCGAGTTTCCGCGGATTTCTCCGATAGTTTAATAAGTGTCTGGGCAGGTTTATAATTATCGTCCGGATTTCAAATTGTTGCAACCATCGCCGCTGCCATCCGATATTTTCATTAAATACTTAATAAAATGCGAAAGAAAAATAATTAAACTGCCTCGTCAATTATCAGAATAATATGTACTTTCAAGGATTACATTTTAATGATTTTTCATAAATTTATATGGGGCAAAGAAAACTGGAGGGACTGATAAATGAATTTGAGGAATACGAGGTTGGCTCCAGACGTCTAAATGCAAAGAATCAAATGTAACCTTTCACACGAGGAGCGAGAGCCAAAAGTCTCCCGAGTGAGAGCTCTCACGTCTCCTGAATTTTTCCCTTTCACATGAAGGGTTTCACGTTCCTGGCTCCCAAACGGGAGGGAGGCTCCTAAATCGAAAAACAAAATGAAAATGCTTTGTGGTATATTTATAACAGAATGAAGTACAGGAATAGAACTCTCATTGATACAAATTAGTGAAAAGTGAACGTCATTATAATTTATGGTGTTAACTAACGGACTTCAATAATACTCATCACAGGAATCGGGAACAGGGAATATTCCTGTACTTAAAAATGGAATTACCATAAAGTAAAAAATACTTCTTCCCAGAAGCGATGAACGACAAAACAACAATAAATACCGTAATATTCGATTTCCATTGATGAATGATATCCGCCTGTAACCTTTTTACAGGAATAGGTTTTAATAAGTGCAGGAATTTATTTCATTATCATTAGCGTAGGACTTGATCAACACTTGAGCTGGAATATTTCTCATTCGTGAAGCATTGGTCTTCGCGAATGAATGAGAATATTTTCGTGATTTTTCAATGGTAATTTGTAACAATAACAAGAAATAGCGCCAATTGACGCTTTGTAAGGGAATTAATTGAAATTGCGGTTCATAAATAATGGTACCTACCAATAAGTGTAATGTGAATAGTGTGGTAGCTGATGTGGAAAATCGTGATCTATATACCTGGGGAATACATTGGAAACTTCAGAAGTAAGTACAATTTTTCTATATTATTTTACTTGATTCCCCCTTTTCAAACAATTCTCAAGACATTGACAGTTTTTTCTAAATAATAGCTTTTAATTAAATTTAAATTAATGTCTGCAATGCAATAATACAAGAGACCATCGATTCGATATAGTTTATTTTATTTAAATTCGAAGTTAGTATATTTGAGTAATTTTAACGATTTCTAACTCTCATCATACTATCGGTCAAAATTTCCTTGTTGGAAAATAACTAACTATTGGACCGTTTTTTAAAATCAGAATCTCTTGAATGCATCCAAAAAATTTTATTTCATCATACAATCGTTATATGTATATATTATTAAAGTTATGAATATTTGAAGATGTATTTGATTCCTTATCACAATCAGGCCTGCATGTTATATAAATCATATCATTACGAGTTAGATAAAAATAATAGTACTCTCTGTCCGTGCAGCACTTTCAAGAATACAAGATGCTCGAAATTTTTTTTTGTGACGAGGCGTACAGATTTGAAAGTGAAATTTTTCTTGACTGGATTTACAAAACAATTATACATTGTCATGAAAAGGAAAACCAGCATAGGTACATTTTTATGGTGGCTCGAAATTAATCAACAAACCCTGTTCAATAAGTGAAGATTCAATAATCATTTCTTAGAAATATTTGTTAATAGCCCTCTGTTTTAAACATTGGCAGTTTGTTACTTCCGCGCTTATCGCAATATGAAATAGAATACTCGTGTGGAGTTATGCCCGTTTATATTCTCATCTGTTTTCGGTTGAGTTTTCTTTTATGATTGAAGAAGAAATCGAAATTTATTAGATTCGGAAATAGGTAAACGTTATCAATGTGATTTTTATATTATGAATCTTTCGAAATTCTTATTTTTCATATCGAAAAAATTATGAAGATGTTGATCAAACCCAAAAATTAATACCACCAATGGATCCACAGCAGGAGAGATTTCTGAAGCAAGAATTCTTTATTTTAAAGTCGCTATTAACATTTATCAATTTATTTCGAAATCATAATAGATCAAATGATCACGACTATTTGATAAAAGGTTTCTGGATGATCCCCAGTTTTCCTAATAACTTTTATTGAACGTCAAACTGAATTTAGGTAAATTGAAAAATTTGGGAATTAGAAATATCGGACACCAATATTCGTAGACGAAAAAAATAACCGTTATTGAGGTTAATAACGAAAGTATTCGACAGCTTCGTTTCATCTCGTAAAGTTTCTCAAATTACCGTTTTATGCGAATGAACCTTATCGAAGTCAATTCTTGGTATTTCAACATTAACGGAGAAGAACTTGTTTCCAGTTAGTTATATTTTCGAAAATAGGATATTCGACCCAAAGTTCGCGTTGTCTATGTCAAGATTTAAAATTTTTACGCGAAAATATAGCTTCAATTAATATTAGAAATCGAAGACAATATGTATGAGGTATAAATGAAAACAGATAAGCTCATATAAACTTTGGTTGAAAGCAATAAGCAATATAAGTCACTGTTTTGTATTGTAAAATAACAAATTCATTTCAATAGATTAAAATTCTTTTCTAAAGGGCGGCAAATTAGCATTTTGTTCCATAATGAAAACGGTGTGCTCAGATAACTTGCAAAATTGTAAATTGTTGTAGTAGTGCCTCCAAGTGTACTTCAAAATGGTTCATTCAATAATTATGAGTACTGCGACTTGAGAACAATTTTGATATTTGACTAAAAAAAATCGAAAAGATCAGAATCGTATTAAAAATCCGAAAGTTGGAAATGATTATTAATGTATTTCTTGCCAATATGGTAAAGGTCAAAAAAAATTACCTTCGATAATTTCTCTATCATAGGTACAGACAGCATGAATATTTAAAAATTATGAAATTCAGAAATAAAATTTTTAGTTCGACGTACCTATCCCTATCCATCTTTTTTGTTGACAACGATAATATGACGTTCGTAAACCGCCATTTTTGCTTTATCACGTCGCCGGTTGCAATAATAAGTACTCTTCCGATCCTAGTACGCTATTGGTGCCGCAATATCATATTTAACCCGCTTCGATACCCTTATCAGTAGCTTCGTGAAATTTAGCCTACTTTTTACCATGGAATGTGAGGCGGAACAATCACGATGAACGATGAAACGTCTGTTCGAAAACGAAAAAACAAGCGAAAAAAAAACAGACCGAGAAACGTGAAGGTCTCGTCAATTTGCATATTTCACCCATCATTATCGCAGCCCTATGCAAGAGAATCACCTCGCTAGAATTGGAGTCTCGGAACCACAACACGATAATTTGCAATATCTCAGTTCTCAATCCGCTGCGTTATGGGAACATAAGTAAATTGCAGAGTTACTCTCTCGGCTAGTGGTGTCGTGTATCTTTACCATGATCGCTGCTACCGTCGCTCTATCTCTCTGTATGTGTGTGTGTGTGTCCCATTCAAACTTCCTTCCTTCGACCAACGATATAATGGTGCCCATTGCCGAGATCTGCCGCTGAATTATGAACGTATACTTACTGCTCTTATCGCTGCTACCTATAATATGTTCCTATCCTTCGACAATAATAGGCGTTCTCGAGGCCTATCGAAAATCTCAGGGATGGATTCAGACAATATAAGATATAGCGCGAATCTATAGCTATTTGACTCTTCGAATTAATAACGGGATTGGCAGCTAACTTACTATTCTAATCATGCACGACTAAAAGTGATACCAGCATCTTACCAGGAATGTAATAGGTAACCAACTTATTCATCATCGTTATCTTCATAAACCGTTTTAGATCACGCTTCTTGAACTTCAATTCATTCAATCGTGGACTGAACGAATAATTCAACTTGAAACTGTTATCGATAGAATTTCTGATGAGCGAAAACAATGATAGATTGAGACGGACAAACGAATGACTGGAGGTAGTACGAGTGGCTGATTGGTCTATTGATACTTTGACAGCTTCTAAGTGCTAAGCACTTTAGGATGATGCCCAAATATCTAAACTTCTATTCATGCTAAGGATTTGAAGGCTACAAAATAGCTTACGAAAAAGTCGGTAACAATATTTTTACATATAAAGATTCAACAAATGCTTTATCTCTTTGATCCATATTGGGTAAAAGTACAATTAGAACAAATCTGAAAATTTTGCGGGTGTACTTATCTTGTTATCCATTCGGTAATGTCGATAATTAATTACGGGTAGGAAGATACTGTTTGACGAACATATCTCTGCGAACTAGATATTAATATTTTATACATCTCTTGATTGACTCACCTGTATCACTTGTATCGGCAACGCACACACAGCAGAAGCTCAATGGGACTTGAAGATGGACCTTGGCTTGATAAAAGGAAGAACAGATACTGTCTAATCTAATCATCATATAAATTACACATAATTATGAAAAAACTATATATTTATGTACAATACAACGCTATCCACAAAACAATTCAAAAAATAATCACTAATGTTGCCGCGAGATAAGAGGAGAGGTAACTAGAGCAGTTCTTGTTTGGTGCAGGATTATGAAGCTGTGTCAACTGACAGTTGAACGGCAACTGAAAGTTAACCAACATTTTTGATATTATAAAACTCGAGCCGAGAGTTGGAAAGCCGGTTTGGGGAAGCTTTCAACCACTCGTTTAATGTCAACTGTCGGTTCGAAAACGATAACTTATATAACACTTATGTGTAAGTTGGGAAGCGGTCCTACATACAGTCGATATTGATTCTACACTGCGGTAGTGTCTCGGTACTAAGAGATACGATATTTTAAAGGATCGGTATTTTGCTTCTGATACGATACGATACAGAGATACCAGTACCTAGGAAAGTATCGATCCTCCCTACGGTATATAAAAATAAAAACATCACATTTGAACAATAACTGCGGCTGATACACAATGATATTTGATTTGATTCCGATAATAAGCGCACCGTGAAGCAGATAGACAGATACTTTCGCTGTGCGCTTATGAGCAACGCATAGTATCACTCAAGTACATATTTATGAATAGCAAAATGTGCAGAACCCTACGTTCGTGCGCATAGTAACATTATGAATACGAGTGTTAAGTTGATACGCCCACATTGAAAACTTACCTGGTGTGCTTTAGAATTTGACTTAAATGTGGTTAATAAAATTTGAAACGGCGTCAATTTTTAATTCATAATAAAAAATCTTTCAATTTTAAAATTTAGGGGTTGTAGCTGTCCCTTTAAAGGGGTTGAATTTGCGTGAGAATTTCTCATTTGGCAAAGAGAAAGAAAAATGCATTAAGTCCATTTGGCTATTCCACACTGCGCACACCTCCAAAAAACAAAGTTACCCTAGAAATATCGATACGGCCGTATTCAAAGGAAAATAATCTGGAATGAAGACGTAAAAAGAGGAAAGTGTGAGGTGTGGGCGGGTTTGGGGCACGTTCATTAGACAAAAATCGTGGTATTAAGAAACCCGCGCGGCCGTGTTCCATTGTCATAGCTAATACCCGTATCCTTGCATTGTGTTTAATAAGCGACACGCCGAGCGCGGAATAGCACAATGATGTCGCTTCACACTTCTGCGCCCGGCCATTGTTATTCAGAAGTGGAAATACCAAGCACCGCATAACCGATCGCGAAATTCACCCAAGAAAACGCGCGACCATCCACGTAACTACCCATTTTATATATAACGCCCACAATTAACGATCAATAAATATTCAAATTTCTTCAAAGAACATGAGCTCGACAAATCCAGATATTTCCGAAAACAAATGGAACTTTCTTTCTACAAAATTGAAGCAAATTTACAAAGTGCAATAGGTGCGCACAATTTTATATTCAAATTATGACATGAAACTCTGTGGTTCAATGGGCAACTGTTGGGGCACACGCCACGTTTCATGTTGTAATGTTTCTTGTAGACCACGGACAAACTTAATATTTTTCTTTCCATTAGCCATAATTTTTGATTTTCGCATTCTATGTTAGTGCTACAATAATTTTTATCTGTGTTAGCTGATCGGTGCAATGTTTCATAGAAGAAAAGCCAAGTACAAATTGTCCATGTTAAATATTTTACTTTATTTCTATATTTATTTGTTTTTCCAACACTTTTTCCTTAGGATATGAGCAAATATTTGACTATATCTTGTCAAGTCTCATCATTTCACATCTAATAATAGGCTTGTTCCAATGTCACACGCTTGCGCATAACGATTTGAGGCCCCCGAAAATCCTAAAGCGCAGGCGTCTAACGACTGCAAACTTATTTGTTGGCCGATGGGAACAAAGTTTCGTTTCATGCGTTTCCTATACTGACGATGTGTTAGCAAAGAGAAAAACAGTAATAATTTAAGATTCCGTTCGTTCGAGCAATTATAGAAAAATTTCGGTTCCTTCGACACATTCAAATAACAACAATATCATCTTGCGGAAATGGAACCAAGAACAACCTTCATCTAAACTTTCCTGCAACTACGGGCTTTACTGATATTTTTAACAACAAAATATTTACTACTCAATTGAGGATTAAATTCCATCATTTCACCCAAAAAAAATAGGACGTGTGGTATGGCGAAAAATAAACTTTTTTATCGACGATCATTATTTTCTGCCATTTTCCAATTCAATTTGCTTTAGGAAGAATAGCCAGGATTGAACTTGGTCCCCGTCAAAATTTAAACAAAATGGAAATATTATACACCTGTCCGTGGAAATAATTTATTCCAAACGGGATATTTATTTAACGATATAATGTTGAAAATCAAATCGGCCTATTTTATTGTGCTCAGAGTTCGTTATGCGTGGTCCGTTCCGAATTTCGGAGGAGCAATATATACGCATCTAGTTATTTTGTTTGCGCGCTTTAATGCGGAATATGAAAATAATGGACAATGGCTGTATTTAAATTAGGATTAGATAAATGGATGCATTCTCTATGGAGGCTGCAACAAAACATTTATTTATTGACAGGTTTGAACAATAAAAGACTACTTTTTATCGCATTGCACTTTCGCATTTGTCATCCAATCAACGCTGGAAATGATTCAATGGATAAAAATCGTTTATTGATAATTCTTGATTGAAAAATCAGAGTTCATCATAGTCAAAATGTTCAATAAAGCGTTAAACTAGTTTAGTAGCAAGTACGTTGATGAGTAGAGGGTCTTTCGTACCATTATAAAATTATCACGCTAGTCGTTACGTTAACAAAGACGACCCACATGACTTCCAAGAAAAACGTTGACGATTCACTATAAAACGTTTTATTAATCAGATTGTTATATTGCAGCATTGTCGAACTGTATAAATTAATTTTATCCTTATTTTGTTCCTATTCAATATTACCGTTTTTCCCTCTAATTGTCTTATTTCTTTCGCTGGGATAATCCGATAAAAGTAACACGATACCTTTTCCAAGCAGTCAATGAGGGTTGTCGAACTGAATGCAACTGAAGGAGATTTTATTCGACAATCAGATAATAACCGTGTCAATAAGAAACAGAGCCCTCAAGTTAGGTGTTATGTGGGTAATGTTATTTGTATCAAATGGGAATAATAACGAAATCGTTCTTTGTCGTAATACAATGAGGGTAGTGCGTCGATGACCAAATTCATGGATGAATGAAATTAATGGGTCAATTATGGATTCTTCGTTGAATTAATGAGCAATTACAATGAACGATGTCAGTCACTTCTGACAATTTTTGATTTTTTGGTTCGTAATAACTACGCCTAATTCGACATTTATTCCGCTTCTACAGTTTTGCAAGTTCTTTTGCTAATTGAAACGCAACTTCATGTGGGCAATGACAACATCGAAGTGACCAGAACTATAACCAATTTGGCAGTCGAATCTGCTTCGGGAACCTCCACTCATTTTCTTCTCTCTTAATTGTCTCAAGAATTTTAAAAACTCTTCTGTGGTTTTTTCTTATTATCATTTCATAAAAAAATGGACATATAATAATCGTTTTTTCCAGTTATCACGAGGAATGGAAACAGTTCAGGGTTCTTGGTGAACCCATTGCCAATACCACAATGGAATACGAATATTACGAATACTGAAATATATTTCATTCTATTATCAATACCGTTTACGTTCCGAAGTCCTATTAAAATTCTCCGAATAGAGTTTATTTCTCAAAAGGCAAGCTTTGGGTTAAATGCGTTCGATACTGAAAACAGGGATAAAGAAATTATGTAAATATTAATAATTTCACATTCAAGTTATCAAAGGTGTAGAAAATAATAGGAACGATGAATGAGGCTTTTCCTCAAACAGTAAGGTAAATAAAAAATGCAAATGGATCTGGAAATATTTCGAAGTTGTTCAACTTGAGAATTTCAAACTTTTTTGGAAAATCTAATTAAGGGGACAATAATTTGGTTTTACTTTGGCAAACATAAACCGTCTCAATACACATCTACATGCTAATTATCTTATGGGTTTTCAAATACATTACCTAGTTTCTGGTAATCACATAGCCGCTGAAATTTACCGAATATTTGCCGCTTTTTTGAATAATTTATTATGAAGAACATTTAAAGTTCTATTAAATATCGAAGTTGAATTTCATAGAATGAATTAGTTATGTCACTTTAAATGCATTTATATTTTTAACAACTAATATGTCAATAGTTCATCAATTTATTTCATTATGTTTATCTTCGAAAAGTAAAATCCAGAAGTTCTGGAGGAACTTTTCTGTAGGAAATCCAATTTCTTGCAATATTTTAAATTCGTAGTGTTGCAGCGAAATGGATAATATAATAGATGGAAATCAACTTCAGTGACGTTAACCAGATCACAGGGAGAAGTTTGTTACAATCAAGAGCAATCTATTAAAATAGAATGCGGATTTATCGTATTTCGATTGAAAATAATTTGAATAATTTCAAATGAAGAAGCTCTTCACGTCGTATTTAATATAAAATGAATTAATCTCTCGATATATCTAAAAAAAATGAAAAACAATCAACTAGGTAGGCGTATACACGTATACGGTAACTGAAAGTTTTCGATTCAATCAATTGATTACAATTAACTAATCACGTTTGTTATTAACATACTTCGCATTGAATTATTTCGTTGAATAAAAGGAAAAGTGTCTGCTAATTGTATTACATAAATACTTCATCAAGAAATCAATATAACAAAGTTAGTTCTGTAAGTGGAAGTAATGAACAAATTATTGGGTTTTTTCCGATAAGATGATTGATAATGAAGAATTTAAACTCGGGAACTTCGAAATAGCCTCTGCGTTATGTTCAAACAATTTTTTATCCAACGAATGCATTAGATTCACAAACAAGGAAAATTTTTTAGACAACGAAATTCGGAGCGCGAAAGAAATTATTTTCGCGCTATGGAAGTTGATTTAAAAATTGTAATTACGTTAAAATCATCGTCAAATTATAACGGGCAGATTAACTCCATTCATTATTAAGATTATTTCATCAACAAATATAAGAAAAAGTCGAAACCATTACAAATTTAATATCAATATTAATATATTTTTAATGTCTTTCTTGATGATAGTCTGGATCTTGAAGTTCTATTCGAATAACATGGAGTGTGACATATAAAAATATTTTTCAATTAGTTTTGTTGAAAGGTACAACGATAAGTTGGACGGGGGTCGTCAAATTGGCACTGCGACAATCATTTTACGCTACAATGTAACAAAATAACAACTTAAACTAATAAAAATTCTTCAGTGGATACAGAAAAATAGTAAAACTACTTTGTATGGTCAGGAGTATTAATATCGACAATTTTAAATATGTCGTACCTGACTTTTACGGTTACCAGAATATAAAATGTTGAATAATTGTTAATTAAGCGAGATTACTTTTGCATTTGATTTTGAAATTAATTTTTTTTATTCACAGTACTTGATTCTGTATATTTCGAGCTGCTTTTAATTTCTTAAAATAAACTCTCTCCATCATGGAGGGACTGCCAATGAACATTTCTAAGTCAAGAATTAAAAGAAACTTAATGGAGTCAACATAAAATTTGTTGATCGTTTTTAATCAATCGATTGCCATTTTGAAGCAAGGGTAAACGTTTAAACCTCACTTTTATCTCTTTGAATGTATCAGAATGAATTAAAATTCATAAAAACTCGAAAATGAGTTAATACTCAATATAAGTTATACAGTAATAATTCACTGTAAATATCACAAAAGCAAAGTTCATTTAAAAATATTGCTTGCCCATTTTTGTGCATAATTAACTGCAACATCATAGAACACATTGTTTTTGCACAGCCATGTAGTTGTATAAATAAGTACCAAGAGTGCCCAAATTTCGATTTTCTATCACACTTGTCATTGCTTATGGTATTGTAGTTTTTGAAAATTATTTCTGACTGAATGTTCAATGTTTATAACATCTGCTCAACTTTATTATAAGATGTATGTATGAATAAATAATGTATCTTCAAATGAATGAAGATAAAAAAAATAATAATATGACTTTTGGAACTACAAGATCGTTAGATGTTGTTCAATATCTGTGATTTTAATTTTTGTTTGACGAACGAATATGCTTATTCTTTTATCGAGTTTAAGAATGAAAATGGCTTCGAAAAAAGTGAAAAACAAAACCAAAAGTGTATTCTTTTAGTTTTTCTTTCAAGATGGTAAATCCTTTGTCTCAATAAAATATAATCTTCCATCATATTTTTATTGTATTAGTTTTTATGTTTGCTGTTTTTATTCTTAAATTTATCTAAATGCAAATATGCCATTGAACTTATCTTTAGCTAAATTTTGTAGTTGTAGTTTTTTCCGAAAAATCAGAAAAACTATTTCGTACTTTTTGAGTACGAATCAGCAACTCCCAAAATATTTCATTGTCAAAAATTTGTTTTACTTGCCAATCAACAAAAACCGAAATGTAAAAACACCGAACTACGAAGAGGACACTCAAAATATGCTTTGTAAGATTCACACAGAACGTTGCAGTTTACAGTTTCCCGGTGATATTTAAAATTTTTCTAGACCCGTACAGAACACGACCGTTTCTTAATAATTGAAAGAAAACGTAAAAAAACCAAATTGCGATTCTACGGTATTTTTGTTTAATAATCAAAATTGATGAATAAATCAAAAATGGCTATTATTACTATCATAAAAACAAACTTTATAGTAAAAAAATTATTGGTTTTTCATTTTTGTGCATAATTAACCGAAACATCTTGAGGAAAATTTTGTACACTCGTGTTATTAATAAAGGAATTAATAAAAAGGAATAAATTAATAAATAATTTTAGCATAAATAATGTCACACTGACTTTGGGAAATTTGCCATGTACACATCCAACCGTTGCGTTGGGTTAAAATTATACAATCGAGGAGAATATTCTTCATAAAATATTTAACCTTTCATGTTAATTGAATATAATGTCCATACTTCCGCCTAAATAAACTACTGATTTTACTGATTTTTTAATTGTTCTTTCAAAAATGTTGCTATCGTTTGAAATATTTCGTTAATAATTTCAATCATTTGTGGTACTATTAAGATTTATAATAAACAGTTTCCGCCGTAAATGTTTTTAGTACACACTAATTAACGGAGAAGAAGATAATGAATAAAATTCCATAAGTTAGAACGTTGCCTTCCAGACCAGTTCGAAGGTCAAGTTCCACTCTTGGAAAAACCAAAAGAAATATAAAGAAAAGGTCACAAATTGCAATTTGATAAAATCGTTACGTAATCAACGAGAGAGTTTATAAAAAAAATTGTATTCATGTCACGAAGATATATTCGAATACAGATAAGCGGAATATCGCGGAAATGCTGGAGTTTTAATTTCGGCGAATTCATCAAGTTGAGCAGCGTTAGCTTAAAATACCTCTGAAGCAGACGGTCCAACAATCTTGTCGAACCAACAAACCTGTTTTCGAGATTTCTTGAATTCATTCATTATATCGAAGATGTGTGTCGGCCGTGTTCGATTCTGTTTGCTTTCGATCGAAATCTACGTGTGGGATTTATTTACAATGAGAAAAGAAGAACCGAACAGAAAAAATCCTGTTTCAAATGTACGAAACGGAATCCCATTGACGACGGTCGTTGTCTAGGTTTTTGAAACATTGGATATTACCGACGAGGAATAAAAGTGTTGGCAGTGCTCGCTCTAAACATTTACTACCGACAATTTCAATCCATCTGCAATTCACAGCGAAATAGAGGTTTCGGGACTACCTGGAAAACGGAAACTGAGACCGTTCACCTAGTAGTAGTACCTTTGAACCGCTGGAAGTACTTTTGTGATGACACGTCCGGTATTGTTGTATCGAAATATTTATTGCTTTATTGTTCTACGAGCGGTTCACAAGAAAAGCGTTCGGACCCTCGAAACCGCTCGACATTCTCATGGCAAAGAAGTTCAGACGAACATGAGGAAGATGGGGCGGCTTTAAACGCACCTGTCAGTTTAAATGTACCATAAAAATACCACACCATCTGATTAGGCACACACCATCAAGATAAAATGTGAATTTCGATCGTACTTGAGATTGTACTCAGCGGAACGCATAAAAAAAAAGAAAGTTTCCACTTTGAATATTTCCACTAACTCGAAATGTGATATCTGTATTGAAATTGTACAACCTACTTTTTGTACCTGTATATTAACGATTAAACAGATTTTTGTTCGATTCAAAAAACGAAGGTGAGAAATGATAGTCGACTTTTAAAAACATTTTGGATTTAATTTTTTTCACACCGTACAACGATATATAATATTATAATAATAATAATAATAAATATGTACATTTCAAATTTATTAAGGAAAAACAAGAAAAATCCTGAAATAATTTTCCATAGACAGTACGGGTCATCCTTCATTCCATTTCATGAATAATAATAATCGTTTGAGAATAACAGAGAAAAATGTCACCTAATATTCAATAATCACGTCACTAATAAAAAAAATATATCTCAACGTAAACAATTTTTCGTATGTCTCATTCAAATATATAATATATACGACAATTTTACAATATTCAACTTACAGCGTAAATTTGTTGATCTTTTACCGCTTTCGGAAATATTAAGTAAAAATCACGATCGACTGCCATCTTTTAACAGCCGCATTATGTACAAGGTAACAGGGGCTGACGCTAATCGAATACGAAACTTTTTTGCTTCGGAAGAATTGGTGATGATAAATTACGAGTTTCAATTTTTCACTAGGTATTTGATAACAGATCTTTTAGGACGATTACGCTTATTGTTCATAACAATATCGACTAACGTAATTTCTAATCACCGATCCGGTGTGAACCACCTCATTTACGTGCTGACTATTATTGAATTTGATTGAAATGTGTGATTGGTCCTGTCGACTAAGAGAACTGATTCGAGTGACTGTTCAATCAAAACAAAAAAACAAAAAAAACGCGAAAATTTCGACTTACCTCGTGCCGACGGCAGCCCCGTTACGAAATTCATTTACAAATTGAATGCAAGATCGTATTCGTCTAAAATATCATCAATATGTTACACTTGCCGACAGCGGCATATCACTTCTTATTTACAACTAATTTACATTACATACGACTAGGTGAGTCGGAGTCTGGATGTGAGAAATGTTGTGTCTTCTGAACGTCAACTAGGAAAAAACTCACTCCGCCATCATGTTTCATTTTTCCTTCGACGTGGCCGTAGGATTTTAATTTCCTTTTTAATTGTTTTGATTTAATAAAGTCTTTTCAAACTAAGTAAATACCACTAGAACCCCCGTAACGCGCGACAGTCATTTCTGGTAATCCGGTTTGATTTTATGCTAGAACTCTGTAAATCAACGGAAATTTTTAGATTTCGAGATTCTTTTGGGGAACAAACAAACTCAAACCTATTCGACTCCAGCGAAAATTATTTAGTCGAAAAATTTACATTCAAAACGTAAAAAAAAAATAATTTGATCGATTATTCAACAGTTATCAGAATGCTGATGATATCAGAATGATGTTGATGTCGATTTTTCAAACACTTTCGGGTCAGCTAACAGGGATTCGGATATCGAGGTAGTCGGTGCACCTGTCGCGTTAACGAAACTTCATCGAAAAATTCTAAATTAATCTACATACATCTCTATGCAGGGGCCATAATTACTTTTTATCCCTGCGTATTCTTTTAGAAATGTATGTAGTAATTGCGCCGCGGCCGTGAATGGTTCCACAAAAAAATCGTCAAAACTAAAAATTACCGTCGTTCGTTATCCGAGTCGAAGCATAAAACAAAAAAGAAATTACCTCGTTTATCCGTGTATTTCCAAGTTTTCGTTTTCTGTCCTATTTTCGTAAACAAATTCGTTTTGAGGTAGCGTTTGTGAACATTCCGCGACTTGTTATCGGAAGACTATCTCGCGTTGCGGAAAACGGAAAACACTAACCGTTCTCTGTGTGCTGAAGTATGGAGGCCCAGTGGTTCGTATGCTAGTGAGCCGCGAGCTGATGGCCCATGCCCTGGGGAGACAACATCGGTGGACTGTGGCTGTGCGAGTGCTGACCCATCGGCGACCCGTGCATGTCGGGATGATGGCCATAGCCGGGATGCATGTGCCCGCCGGGCGGCATACCTTCCATCATCTCGTTTCCAAGGGTGTTCGGCGGTGTCATTCGTTTTTCTTTCTGTCGCCGGTTGCAGAACCAAACGCGCACTACTTCCTTTTCGAGTTGCAGATTGTCGGCCAGACTAGTAATTTCCTGAGCAGAGGGTTTCGGCTGTTTGTGGAAATGTTGCTCGAGCGCTCCTTTGACTGACACCTCGATACTAGTCCGTTTTTTTCGCTTCCGACCTTGAGCCGCTATCTTATCAATAGACGTTGGTGAGCCGGTTGTCGAATCTGCTTCTTCTAACCATTTTTGCAGTAACGGCTTCAATTTGCACATATTTTTGAAGCTTAATTGGAGGGCTTCGAAGCGACATATAGTCGTTTGTGAGAAAACGTTGCCGTATAATGTGCCGAGCGCTAAACCGACATCTGCTTGTGTAAAGCCGAGTTTGATGCGTCGCTGCTTGAATTGCTTCGCAAACGCTTCTAAATCGTCGCTCGTAGGCGTTTCGTCGTCGACGGCACCCACGTCGCGATCGGTGTGATGAGGCTGATGCGGACTCTGCATATCCCTGTGCAAGGGATGGTGCAGCTGAGGAGATTGATGGTGCGCCAGCATTCCATTCATTGCGGCATGGTATTGTTGTAGAGGCGATCCCGCACCTCCCGGGTTGTAATGGGTCGAGGAAACGGGTGCGTGCCAATGTGGCGAACCCATGGACTGTTGTTGCTGTTGCCGGTGGTGCATCATGTCGGCCTGCTGCGTTAAGGGTTTCACGTCCTGATGAGGATGATGATGGTGAGCGTGGTGCATGCCGGCCATGGAGGCCGCCCAAGGGTCGGAGCCCGGCTGAAGGCTGCTGACCCACGGATTGGTGGCTGACAAGGAGATTGCTGCATGTCCTCCAGGCGACGGCGAGCTGGCCATATGATGATGATGGTTGTGATGGTGTTGAGGCAGGTACTTCATTTCACTAGCGTCCGCGGCCGATCTGGGTGAGGCGCTGGCGTGATAGCCACCGACGATATTCATCCCGACAACGCTACCGTCTAATTCGGATACCGCACTACTTGCCGGAAGATACGTGGTGGCTGCCATGCCCGGCAAAGGGCGACCAGGCGGCGACGAATCCACACTGTCTTCGTGTTCGTACACTTTGTACCACTGATACCTGTCACCGAAACGAAACACCTTGACGGTTTATGGTTACCCTTCACCTCGAATCTGTTACAGTCGTCTTATCGTGACGACCGTACATTACACGAACAGTCATTTAATATTTGCACGCGTTCCCGAACTGAAACTATCTAGCGTCTGAATGATAACAACAGAAAAAAACCTGCTAAACGCTCTTTCATGCGCTACACATAGCAGCCACTCACAGCGACTCTATTCGCACTACTGTTGGCAGATACACGATCTCTCTTCGCCGAGGCCCAACGGTACACCCCACCATCCAGGTTCCCCTCCGTTTCGGGACGACGTCTCGTACACGCGATTGGTCGCTTTTCCGTAGCTGACGAAATGTGACGTCACCAGTCCACAGCTACGCTTTGGCCGTGTCCGTTGTACACCCGCCCATCGTTGTCCCCACCGTAACGGGGAAGTGTTTACACTCGGACGGACACGGTAGCCAAGCAACCGGATCGTAGGCCAGCACGTTCGGGAACACGTTCTTACGTTCAAGCTATATTATCACAACCACGAGAAAACCGAATATTACCGTCTGAACCTATTTCAATCTTTTTATTCTCGCTAAAACATGGACAAAAGTTTGTACACGACGAACCAGTGTCACTCGTGAATTGCGACAAGTTGCGACGATGCATAGGTATCAACTACCTACCTATAGGTTGTTACTGTAAGGATAGTGAATTGTTCGAAATATATCAGGGGTATAAATGGTTGGACTTCCGCAAGTCATTTAGGGGGCGCTTTGTTGGGAATTGATTGATGCCACGGATCAATTTCCTTTCGAGTGTTTTCGGAAACTTTCCTTCCGGGGAAATCAAAACGTTTTTATCATTATCACAATGGAATGAATGACGTTTCTGTCACAATATTTAGGTGCGCATAAAAATTGATTCTTCATAACTCGTTTATTTGAATATGCGAATACGTTATTCCCACCGCAAGTTATGGCGAATCCAAGTAGAAGCGCGATCGACGGATAAGCTATTATCAATTTCATTCCTGTGAGAATCTCATAGCTTTTCAGTAAATATATTCGCATTAGTACAGCCTTTACCGTACGTATTAATACATGTTAATTATTTTGAATTTGAGGTACGTCCAATAATACACACTACACTATTACTAATGAAAAGTTATGTTCGCGGTCTTGTATATTAATGAGGAATTTTTTCGAGAATCGATTCGCACTGATTCAATATAAATAATTGAATACTCGAATTTAATGCTTAAATGATATTGTTTGGATTGTGTGAACGAAAACTGTGATTTGTTTTCGAAAAATCATAAACGCCCCAACGTTGAATAATAGAAAGGTTTTTTTTGCGACGAAAAATTTCTATAGGGCTGGTTTGCGATGTTATCTCGCGCTAAAGCTAAACCCCCTATTGTAACGAGGCGTTTGGGTCGCTTATAAATCCACATTGGCATAGGTATTATGTATAAGTTATTGTTCACTAATTGATTAGCTGGCGAGTATTATTGAACTAATAATGCAATGGATATATGTAGGTATGACATATGATTATGACGTATTATTCAAAAAAGTAATACCGGTAGTTCGGTAACTTAGTCAAATATTTAATTTCAATTGAAATATAGACATACAGCTGCATACCTATTTGTTTGTCTTCTAAATAATTTCCTGTAAGCAGACGAATAACTTGATTAAGTTACGTATTTTTCGTAGGTATAGGTATGAAATACATAATTCATATTATTATGATTCATTCCTAGCGTTGAGATGTACTTCCTTTGACCGATTGGTTGCAAACTAATATAGTTCAACAAATAAATACGTATATAAGTATCAGATTTTTTGTTTGAATCGCCCAAAATTTTTAGCATCTTCACAATTAACTAAGAATTTAAGCAGAATAGGCGGCAAAACAAAACTTCACATAGAAAATTTACTGATCTGTAGACGATTCGACGAAGGATTCGTCATTCCTCAGTTCGTACCTCTGTGATATAATTTAGACCTACAGCTGCTCTGGAAATTCATGTTCATTAGGATCATCATTTTAGGGTCGCGGTAGGATTTGCTACCCTTCGATTTTTTATAATTCATTAAGATTCGTGTACACAGAAGATTGGATAACCTGCATTCAGTGGCGTAGCCAAGATATAAATTAGGGGAGAGTGGCGACTAAACGCTGTTCTAAGTACGATCGAAAAAAGCAAATTAATAATATCACATTGCTTATATTTTCGAGTTCCTTTATTTAATTTAATGCGTTGCAAACACGCAAAAATATGAAAATAAATCGCCTAGCTTATACTTGATAAAGTACTTAATAAGTACTTATAAATTGACAGAAGTTCATGCTAAAATGACTTCACTTCATCCTCACTTCTAGGAATGGAAATATTGTGGCAGTGTCTGTTTCCGGTCAATTTTCACAGTGGTAGTTGTTGTTGGAAAGTCATATACCAAAACGTTACGCAGTAACTTATTGGAAAATAACTTGACTGCCATAAAAAACAACAGTGATTTGAACCTAATCAATTGTTTATTATATATCAATTATTATATCTCTCCAAATGCATGTGTATTTTGTGTAGATAAGATAGGTGACGTGCAGTTTTCATTTCATGTTCCTCCAAATGTGATCACCTCTTTACTAAGATCATCCGATTTTTTCCAATTACCACTACACTTATTGTTCTGAGTTTCCTTTTTCAAATTCCTATATTCATCTTTTTTCAGCTGAGGGTATAACAGAGAAAAAAAAATTTTAAATTAAATTAAATCAACCAACGTGGATAAAAGTGAATTTACAAAAATGAAAAAAAGCTTCATATAAAAGTTATCAAATAAACGCTATATGTATTACAATCACCATAAATAGTAACGACTAAGTTTTACCAGTGGATTGCTCCTGAAGGCTGACGGTGGAGGTGAAAGAAAAAAAAGGCACGAATACTTTAAGAAAAATAGTTGAAACGTTTGAATTATGAGAAATATATGCGACAGATGAATGACATCATAGTTCTCACTTAAAACTCATCTCGTTTTTAATCAAACCGTTCAGTTTCTAATTCAACATTTGGTGATTGTGTGATATAAAAAAAATGTGTAGGTTACCTGTTGCGTATTTTGGGGCACTGGCGCCCGTTCGGAATTATCGGTCCCGCCACGGAGAAATATACATAAAATTTGCACCACAATGGGGTAGGTATTTAAATGTTCCCAGCTAATACATATGTATATATCCGAATCTTTGGATGCGTCCTAGTTGGGGTAGGATAAGAAAGTGAAAACGTAATGTAGGCCAGGGGTGCGATTAATAATATTTACGAAATAATCGATTCGTATATATAGGTGTTGACCGGCGCTTCCCAATCGCAATCTCTTTTGTAACACTTAATTGCAATATAAAATTGAAAACGGAAACGGTTAATGATATCTATTTATTAAATATAATCATTTGACTATTTAAAAATGAATTTGCGTTGTCCTCCGATGAATGGTGTGTTTCCGACGTAAACGTAAAATCGGAATGATAGTTCCGCCTGCAGCTAGCGAAAGTAGTTATTTTTGTGAATGGACATGACCGAAACAGTCATTATCCAATTTTACTCGTAAACGATCAAATCAGAAACTACTATGCTAATGATATCCGTTTCTTGCTCAGTGCTCCGATTTATCAACATTAGGCTTAGAAAGTTTTCATTACAAAAAAAAAACGTTCTATGTGTATTATGAAAGAATCATGAGATGACAGAACGGTTAACATCACGCTTATCGTATTCGTCGTGAAAAAACCCCACCTACCACACCTGAATAACATAACTATATACAAAACTATGCTGAGGATCACAGTCGGTTCGCCCAAGTGGATATCATTCATATTTACGTTTCGAAAACTCGATATTCCTAATATGGATTTACAAGAAAAAAATAGAAGTAACGTAGTAGGAGATCGAATTTCCTGCCGTTCGCGAAAGCCCTACAGAAAAAATGTGCACGGCGTCGTGAGAAAATTTCGTTAATGTCCCGGCACTACAAGTACAGACAGAGAGAATGGAAAGACAGCGAATAAAATCTACATTTTTATAAGTTGCCGATGACAATGTAATTAATTTAAGTTTCTTTATAGCTTCATTGTATTTGTACGCTGCCCGATATAATTTCCAATTAGAAGTTCAATTTGTCATCGAATCATGTAAAAGGAATACTATATCGCTATTTCTGTATACACAGTCACATAATTCAGCGTTACTTCGTTTTCGAGCGGTCAATTGTTTGTGTTGAAATGGCTGTAACGAACTTGTTGGGGTAATAGCGAGTGATGTTTTTCAATCAAATATGAAAAAAATATGTTGAAACCCTTATGTTCGAATTTAACGAACTTCTCAGACCAGTGGCAATGAGAGAGTTGAATAGTCTTTATCTCGTGTTAGTTCATATCGGGTACCTACCTATGACTAACCAGTGGTAGCGCAGAACATTTACCTCTTTCTTAATATTTATTTGATTTTGTTTTCTTCAAAAAAATTGGACGAATCTCAAGCAACGATTGAATATAAAAAGGGAAAAACTGAAAACAGATTCGACTAGTACCGGGCATCGGTTTGTCCGTAGTAACCCCCAAGAAACGCCACTGCCTCGTTCGCAGACGGAGCGTGAAGTACAAGAGAGTATGACCCTTGTGTATCCCCCAATCGAAGCACCCCTTATCGACTCATCTTGCTGCACCTTTCTGCATTTCGGAGAGAATAGTCGAAGATAACCTTTCTCAACCGATTTATCTTCCGTTCAATGCCATCTTTTTGTGTTCTTTATCGTCATTGTCCTGTCCTACGCTTTTCTCTAGTTACACGGCGCGTTATTGTTTAAAAAGCGGTGGAAAATCCGATCGTTTTTTTTAGGGGAGGGCCGGTTCAAGAGCAGCGCACACTAATCGCAATAACAAATAGAAACAAATAAATGTGCCGGCGATGACGGAAAAGCGACATTCATTCATTGATTGTAATATAAATAAGAGCCACTTAACGAATTCGAAAAATTCATCACTTCATCCATAATTTAATGCCGAATAATATACCATCATTCAAACCGTGCAATCATGTAGGAAGTTGAAAAGGCAACTTCAACACCAGCCTTTTAATTCATAAAATACCATATATCTTAATTAATGGTTTTCTTTGCATAATACGATTCGGATCTCCCCGATAATATCATAGTTATCGCCTTATTCAATAAACTAATGTAATCAAATTTATTCCTCCTTTGCTTTTAATGGAACGTCAAGGAAAATCGTCCGTAGCTACCATCTGGCGGAATAGTTCAAATACTAAGCTAGCGAATAGCTGTCGGTAAGAAAGCTACCTCCCCCTATTCCTCATGAATGGTCGGCCATCTAATTTCAAATGGAAAAATCTTTCTGCCCATAAATAATACAGATTACAAAGAAAAAATGATGGTACATAATGATCGGTGCTTTTGTTTTTCGTATTGTCAACGGCCTCTGTGGTTTCGCCTGTGGCCGAATGGTAAAAAGCCATCCTATCAATTACGCATGGCGCATTTTTCAGGCTAGAATGCTACTATACTTCTTCAGATTAAACCATAAATAAGAATCCTGTTATTGGTTTTTTAAATTGTAATTCAAGACTCCTTGTCAAACGGTGACATGACAGCTAGTTACTGTAAAAACAAGAAAATCTAGAAAATAGACCGTGCGGACCGCGGCGCCACTTGTTACTGTCAAACCGACCCGACTGTTATATGCCGTGGACGCGATCGAGCCATTGATGAACCGAAATTATAAAACTAACAGCCGTTGAAAAGGACTAAGGATTCCAGGAGACATTGCTGAATTACCATTGCGCCTTGGGAGTTCGAAACTGTTCATTGCGATATTTTTATGATCGCAAATTAATTCGCCGCACTGCTACTGAGTGCTTCAATAACGTTTAATTATCAAGATGAAATGAACACCTCTACAAAATAAATTAACTTCTATGAATATGCAAAACATAAAATGAATTGAGAGCGAGACCGAGACCCAGTGCTGCATAGGCTCGGTCTAGGTCTCGAATGAAAGTCTATTAATGTGATATAAGGTCTGTTCCAACGGGTGTTGTGAACGATTACTGCACCGTCACGATTCTGCGCTGTACATGAAATGAAGCAAATTTTGGGAACAGCGCAGAATCGTGACAGTACACTGGCGGTTCATAATGCGAGTTGGAACGAATCTGATTGTGATGAGCTGACGGCCAAATCAAAAGCAATCATTTCTACAGAATGTTACCCGAAAAAGCTGTCGGCGGGTTCAAAGTATCTCCCTCCAGGATGGAGAAGGAAAAAGCACTAGAATAATCTGCCAGGGAGGAGGAAAAGGCAGTCGTGTCTGACCTATGGAGTGTCATATTTTTATTTCTTTTGTATCAATAACCAACCAATTTACATTTACATTCGAGCTGCACAGAGACATGAAAATGTCTCTGATGGTTGGGACTTCTAAGCAAGGTGTCTTTTTTTCGTATTTCTGCAAGGAGGGGAAAAGCTCTTCAGGAAGTAATTTGTGATTCTTAAGGATAATCAAATCTTTCTTATCACTTTCAGCTCCCAGCACTTCCTTATTCTTCCAATGAGCCAAGAAGAAGAAATAGAAAAAGGGTCCGGAAGGGTTTCGTATTTGAATCAATTAAGTCGTAAGATCGGGTGTCGCGGCATTGTCGGCGTCACGTCTGCATGCTGAATAGGCTGGCGTTAGAAACTGCTGGAATAAGCTTATCCGCATGACAGCCAGTGGCATGGTAATTTCGACAAGAACTAATGATATCGGTTATATGTAAATAAACATGCCGGTAGTGCGGCGAAGAGGAGCGCATGTTGAACGCGACTGCAACCGCGAAGTTGGCCGCGGAAATTCACTTAAAGCGTCGTATAGACTATAGTTTCACCCTTTACGTTTAATATGCATAGTTTATCCCATTTATTTTCCGATTAAAAGATTCCTAGATGATTCGTGTCATTCTTCGCCCACGATAGCGGTGTACAGGGCGGAAATTCAAAAATGCATCAGCTCGGGCTATGGCAATTCGATCCTGTCAACACTTTAATAACCGCGACTGATTTATCGAAGTCAGGTATGTGAATTGCAGTAGTTGAGCGAGCCGCCGATTTACGATTACTTTCAACTTATTTCATCATCTTCTAGTTTTATTACTATTATTAGTCAAATTGACTTATTCTTGGTGCATGAGATAATCAAACTACGTAGACAATTTTCGTTAAAGTAATTGCTTGTGCTCGTATCTCCCAATAATCGAAAACAAACTGTAATTTTTTCACTCTTCGGTTGATTAAACAATCTGGCCAAATTTGTTTCTGCGTGCAATTAAAATTAATGTCTTTTATATAAATTTTTATAAGCGATTAGCGAATTGACGTAACGACGCATCCCATATTTCACTAATGTCAATAACTCAGCTCATGGGACACAGTCACCATTCAAAAAAATTAAATTTTATGTAATATAAGACTTTAAAAACATTTTCATTGAAGCTGCAATGAATATTTGGCATCTATTCCGGATTCCTAAGCTTGAACTGTTTTTAGTTTGCCTTTCATATAGATGTGGGGGTTGAGTTTCCACGTCAGTACCTACGTCGGTGTTAAATTCAGAAAAAACTGAAAGTTTTTTTTCAAAATATGATTCCTACGTTTTTAAGGTCTCTTGTATCTATATCACAACATGAGGTCGGAAAAAAGATCAGATGAAGGTTAAAGATCTCAGGTTAAGCGATATCATTTTTTTTGACATCAGATTCTGAAAGAACGCAAAATTGTATTTCCATATACCAAAAACTTTTCCAAAAGATGTCCTGGACATTTATTGATCGAACTCTCCAAGTATATTTATTGCTCTTCTCAGAAAATATGTCAAAAAAATTTCTCCAAACCGTCCAAGCTGTATCACATGATTTTAGACTAACTAAATCTGTTCCTACCGCATCAAAGTCAAAGAAAGGTCATAGCTCTGAAATCTAATGTACGTATATGTTACAATTTTCCATCACAAATTAGAGTAAAAAATTACACGTTCGAATGTGTATTCACGTTTTTAAAGCGCATTCTGTATCATGTTTTTTGCTATTGTAGCGAGTTTTTTTTCGTCAAAAGATCCATACCTTGGTTTTCGTTGTCTATTTTTTTAGTATATCACGGTTCAGAAATTTCCAACAGCCATCATATTCTCATCCCAGTTTCCCTGATATCGACCTTCCGCATATTTGATATTGTGGTAAAAGCGTTCTTCTTGCTCTTCATTATAATCACTAAGATATCTAAATGTGCATCCAGAAAATGTATTTTCAAATTCATCAGGCATCCTAAATTTTTTAATTCTTTCGCAACTTTGGAATCCATATTTTCATAGTTTGGAAGTAATTGGAAGTAGGTACGTCACGAAATGTCACTGATTATCGCTACGCGGGTTAGTACCGTGGTACCGGTGAACTGGATAAGGGATAGAGCAGGAAAGCTGGTCTGTTTTACTAGGAGAACAGAGAATCATTACTGGGCAGTAATGTATTGAAAGGGAATTACGAACATTTTATTTGAGGTGCACTCAATTGATAAAATATTTTCACTTAAACATTTACAATTCCAAATAAATTCTCTGTTGTATGGTGGTTTCATAAAACCACAATATGAGGTTTTTTCAGATTTTCAGTAATATTCAGAGGAGAGGATATACCATTTTTAATTAACAGGAGAATTTCGAGTCCAAGTACTACTGAAAACAAGTTGGAATAAAACAAATTAAGTACAATACAAAAACGCAGCTCAAATAATATTTGAAATATAATTCTTAATAAGTACTTAGATATTTTATTTTCGTAAATATTTATGGTATTATTTTTTCATTTTGGTAAACGATTGTTGGCTGTGACTAAAAATGGTACGTTTATCTTCATCCATAAGGCACGTGTATTACGAGCGTGCAAAGAACGACGTAAAAATTTCTACAGATCGTAAAACACCATTGTTGGGCAAGAGAGAACACAGCAGCAGCCCGATCGGCCACTAATAAATAAAGAAGAAGAAACAACAATGCCAAGTGCGCGGTTCCGTCCATAGATCTAGAGTCGGGTCCCGCTCAACTGGCTGGCCAAGCGAATGGAGCGCGAAAAACAATTGGCAAACGTCGAAAATTCAAAGTTGCTACTGTAGGTCCGAATGGCATAACGTAAATCTTCTCGCGAACGGTAGCATCGCGGAGAACAATTGTTCTTGCTTAACGTCGGTTAGTATAAATGTTATGCTCTTGTTTTCAATCGTTTTTTTTTCCGATGATGCTTCGCTGGTGGTGGTAGACGATACATGGCTTGTCATGATTCTATCAGCAATGAGCGATTTCGAATGACAGACTTGGAACTTGATCCAAGTATAAGCTTGCGAAATTGCCGACAAAATTCATCAAACGGTCAGATCCAAACGATCTGTTTCTGGAATCTTCAACGTCGACTAATCGATTGTTCAATTCTACCCCGTCATTTAGAATGATTCCTGAAAATATATAATTGATAGTTCGTTACATCGTGGTTCCAAACAAATTAAATCTCTCGGGTGAACTGAAGGAAATTATAGATCTTTAAGAAAGGGTTACGAAATAGAATATGACCTAAAGGGATTTTAATAGCGCTATTTCGTGGTTTGCTTTTCGAATCGGTTCGGATACCTTTATTAAAAAAAAACATGACATTATTTTAGTAAATTGTCATACATTTACTTTTAGTTTCAGATAATATTATGATCCACCTACCGTTATCTTTTATCGAGGATATATCCTGGGCAGCATCGACGAAGAGAAGTTGATTGTCGTAACCCGGGGCGCGGACTGTCTGTATTCTAATGAGTACGTACGCGCGGAAAGACGGACCGACGGACGGCAGTGAAGGCACCCGTATCCTGGACACCTTCAGGCTAAAGACCAATTCAAAACCAAGACTAGCACTTTGACCAGTGCATTGGATTTGGAACAGAGGCGTCCCGAAGATGAGTATTCAACATAAAATATGTTAGTTTCTCGCTTGGTCGATCGTTCATATCTCCTCGTCAATCATAAAGTTTGGGTGGGTATTGAAATTTTCAACTCAATATTTCGATTATTAATCTGAATGAAGATTAGAAGTGTCAATATCCAGTGTTTATTGCATGAATCAAAACTTTTAACCCGATACCAATAAGCTCTTTTGTGCTACTGAACAAATAAAACTTGGAGAGAAATGAAAAATTATTCTTGAACGTTGAATGTGTATAATGATTAGGTTCAAATCAATCAGCGTGAAATTCGTACAAGTTACGTAAGTAAAAAAGAAAATAAGCGCAAAATTTTACACGGAATACAATGCGAATTCAGACGAAAAAAGTTATCGGTTATGAAATCTAATTTAAGGTAGGTTGATGTGGGGTGCGATTGAAAATGGCCAGGCGGAAAGGAGATTGAAATCAAGCTAAACAACTGTTTCATCTGAATTCGATACTAAATTGTAATTGGGAATTTTAAATCATCATCTGACTCATTTGACAATAATTAGGTACTTATCTTGAACTAGTAATAAAAAACTGAAACATGGAAAGTATTGAACTTAGAAAACCTGAAATTAGGTACGACCCAACTTAATACGGGACCTGAAAGTTTCATTGGATTGATACCGCAGAATTTGGAAATACAAATATTATCGAATACTTACCCAATAAATTATATTTACTTACATTGATTTCATAGAAAAACTATCAGCTTCAGTTTAGAATATGCAGTCAACCTTGATTGATGAACATTTTTCTAATATGTACATACTTACGCAATTTGAAGTTGGTTTAAACATAGATGGGTGATAACTTGATATTTGGTTTGAACTTCCACAGTCCTATTAAATATCAGCATTCATTCAATCAGTTTGGATCAAACATTTTACCGTCGGCGTGGCATTTCTGATAATTTCCAAGACTTTGTTCATTTCTTGTAACTATTCAACTCTATCCCTCTCAGGGGATAGTCCTTTTGGGAAATACGTTTGTTGTTGTATTCAATTAGTATAATATAATAGGTAGAACAAAAAACGGATTTTCAAAAAATCTTTTTCACTACATCTAATGGATATTTGCCTGAATAATTTTTATTTCTAATTGCTATCAATTAGTGCTACAATCGTCTCGATCACTATTTCTGTTCACAATGAACCGTTTCTCAGAAAATATGTTTGAAACCTTTCAAAAACACCGTTTTTTCTCGGATACTAATCATTCCTCCGGTTTCGGTCTTTCGACAAACATCGCATCGGAATTTTATAAACATTCTTCACTATTCATAATTCTGCATCTCAAACAAAAAAATTGGAATATTTTTAAACTATTGTCATCGAATTTATTTCAAATTTCTGCCGTGCGATATTTGAAATTTGTGGATTTATTGTTTCCAACTACTAAGAAGTTGTTACAATTTTTTGGTTCTTCAATTTTTTAGAATCTTGAAATGTTTATGGCCAAAATTTCATACAAATCCTTCCGATTAACTGAGGATTCAATAGATATTTCTGAAACAGAATCGTTTCCCAAATTTTTCATTCGAAATTTTACGGATTTATCAAAAATTTGGTTTATTTCGATATTTTCAAAATTCCCAGAAAGAGTTTCATAAGACTTGCCAGGTTAATTTCTATTATCTGACTAAAGGACTTAAAATTACTTTATAGGAGTTTTCTTACTGTTTTTTTTTATTTGTTTCTCCAAAATTCCCAAAATGAAAGAAGGAATGATTATAATTTGTCGTGTTTCTTTCTATTTCATGTTTTTCGATCAAAAAATGACCTGTAGGATTGAATCACTACGTTCGCTACTAAACTAAAAATGATATGAATCCAAATCAAAAACGAATGCGAAAAATTTATTACCGTATGAGAAAATTGTCGTTTGTCTAGTTTATTTTATCGGTGTGTTGACGTTAACCCGGCCAAATTGTTTTTTTTAGTTTCTATTCACTATTATTCACTCTTATTCAAAATAAGGAAAATCTCTCATAAATCGAAAAAGTCGATCCTGCGGTCACGTAAATGAATATTGAGCAGAAATGAATTGCCGTTTTTGAGCAACAAAAAATCAAAGCGAAAAATAATAAAGATTATCTAAACTAACTCGACTTTTAAAACCAACATTGCATTCAGTCTTTCACAATGCAATTGCCATCAGATAGGGCTACAATCTCCTCGATCTCCATTTCTGTTAACAATGATCCGTTTCTGAGAAAAAAATGTTTGAAACCTTCTCAAAACACCCTATTTTCGAGAAGTCATTAGTCGGGTACTAATAGTTCCACCGGTTTCGGTGTTTCGACAAACATTGCATCGTAAGTCCATAAACAATTGCTTCACTGTTTTTGTGAACATCGATGACATACGTTAGAATAATCGTTCAGGAGCATTTAATGTACGGAGTACCGGCCTATCGGATAGCAAATTCGTCTAGTCTCGACACGCCGGTCGCTCTATTACTTTCGATTTCTTTTTCTACATTTCATTTTCTATTACGGAACACAACTGTGAGTTTGATGGACGGAAAAATCGAATTACTAATTTTTGTCCGAAATAATTCGATATTGAGATGAACCTTATATGTAGTACCTTTTAGTTTCTCTCATTGCCTACTGAAGAAGGAAATTCGCAGGGAATACAAGGACGTTATATCAAGAAATTTGCGGTTCTCGTAGTTGAAAAAAGTTGAATATTATTGACACTTATTATTTAAAAAAAGTAGTCGATCTTAATGTAAAGTTGTAAAGTAGGTACCCAAAGTTAGACACTCGTTAAATTTGATACAAATTGATCGGAGACGTAGAGTATTAACATAAAAAACTGGTGTGAAATGAGCAAGAAACGATTCATTAAAGTGACACCCATGTTTTATCAATCAAACACCAATTTATCACCTATCATCACAAAAGTAATGTTAATCCGAACAGAAAGGTTAAAGTATTAACAATTCAAATTATAAGGTTTACAACACGTCTGACGGGCGATTGATTTCTTCGTATTATCGGATCTAACATCCTGACCTTGCGACGAATTGTTTAGTAGGTACATAGGAACGACTGTAATATTCGTCGGAAAATATGACGATTTTCCGTGCACACTTGTCAAAAAAGCTGTTGGTTGCATCAAGCGTTGTCGATGGAATTTGCATCGAACGATGCGTGGGCTCGAAGCAATATAATTTAACAGCCATCCAGGGAATGGATAATGACCGAGTTATTATCGAAAGTGCCCCTTCAGTCTCCTACAGTAGCTTCCATCGATATTTTGGTACTTCCAAGATCGGCGGTTCGATAGAATTGATGCCCTCTCTTTTTTTTGCGGTCTTCTTTGAGCGACGGGGGGGATTATCTGCGTAGGAAAAATGTAACCAATTTTCATCCCGGTCAATTTGAAAATTCGATACTTTCCGATTGGGATGCTCGTAGTGAAGTATTTCGGTCGTGCGGAATCCTAAGAAGTAGCTTGGTCCATTGTGCCATCTCAGACATATAAATAACGTTCGACGGGCGCGTATGACAGTGGCCTCGTCGGACCAGCTTGCGGTAAAAAAGACGACGTTCAGACAGAACGCTCCTCTAAATATAAATAACTGTTCCTATGGTCCATTGGCACCGGCGGCGATCCAACGCCTGAAATCTGGACAGATTTCGAAAACCGTTCAACGATAAAATCAGGTGGAAACAATTAATTTTAAAATTAATTGCGGCCAGTGGAAACGATTTCGAAAATAGAGTTCAGATGAGCAATACCACGAAACCGCAAAGGCAGCGCCACTGCTCCTGGTTTTGCGCTCCTCAGTCCATCATGAATATTCAAGTCTGGGCAACGAGCGTGGTAGTTGTATTTATTAATACAGTTGCCGTGCTTTTGCTTTTTATTGATCTTGATTGTTTCTTTTTTCTGTTATGTTTCTCCTTTCGACTACCGATGTTTCAACGTCATTTTCGTCTATTTTCATCGTGTCTCGGACGAAAAACGAACGGTGCGGCTGTAGAATAGTTAATCAGTTCGAATCACATTCGAAATTCAGCTACATTGAGAACTAAAGATGGTGGACGCCCTAAAAAATTATGGACCTTTCTGGACTCGAAATAAATGCACTTTTAATGGAATAATAAGGGGTATTTTTCTATTCCGAAGCTTAATACCTCTTTAATCATTTAACAGGGTGTAGTTACCTAGTCTAGACAATAGTGTGACGTTAAAACGGCTTAATTTGACGTTAAGGGCCGAAGAAAAACCCAATTAAATCTTCCGCAGTATAATTAAATCGAGCCATCCCGGCGTTTAGGAATTCTTTGGGTCCGAGCTCTGATTTCAGACGGCGATTCTAACGGTGATCCAACTTTCAATGAGATATTAGTAGAAATAAAATACATGTCAATAGAAAATTGTATATCGATTAAAATCTCGACATAAAGCGATTCATTTCCAAGCTTATATATCAGAAGAAATATTTTTATTAATTATGCCTTGCGTTTGACAAGTAGAAGCCGCATTCGAGTCGATAAATTATAAACGGAATACACCCATTGGGTTGATAGGGTCGTTTTATATTAACAATTGATTTTCGTTGTTTTGTCGTTGCACTCGCTTTTCTTTTAATCGGCATTCCCGCGTTTAGATCCCAAAATATTATCAATATTTCTATCTATTAAAATAAGTTTGGGGTTTCTTTTGAAACAATTGAACAATGCGTAAGACTTTCATTGAAGATGAATAAATTCATTGTTGTAAAAAATAAAGACAAAAACAAAGTCAACAATATAACCGGCGTTCTCCAGCTGACACAATGGTTGGGTAGAGCGTAGAGACGCGCGTGGGCCGCCCTCTTCGCCCGCCACCCTTTGTAATGACACGGCAGAGGTGACTTGTCGGGCGCGGCGGCATTATAGTCTGGCTGGGCCCTTCTGCAAGTCACCGCGCCTGAGGCTCATTGTTGGGGCCCGATTGCGTGGGCCCCCGGATTCACGGAATCCCCATTCACAAATCGATCAGATTCCGACAGGACGGTATCAACATGATCCACGAATGTGGTCTTTCGGACCAGGAACAGGAATACTTCCGATCGGTCGAACTACCATCCTGCTTCGCGGAAATTTATCTTTCCCTTAAATAATGGATTTTCTGATCTTTGTTGGTCACGATCCGAAATGGACCGTTCTGAATACTAAGCAAGCCATGTGAAAATTATTGCAGAGATTGAAAGAGAAACAATGTTTTTATGACGAGCTACTGAAAAAGGTAAGTCTTCGAAGCAAGTTATCATGAATAAAAGGTTTTTTTCAATCGAAAAATTTATATTTATTAGAATACCTCCTCATTACCTCCTCATTAGTATTATCGTAGTCGACGGAAGATTATTACCTGCTATTGTTTCGGTGTTATCGTGGCTATGAATTTCGTGAAAAGTTTAAGATTGATGATTAGAAACTCAAGCTTCGAGATCCCTTTTCTCCTCATAAGTAGGGCTCGGATCAATATATCCTATGAAATATGCAAATATGTTCAATTCAGGTCCGAAATATGCTCGAAAACATATAATCAATATAAAACTTCCGATATGCCCATAAAGTGAGAAAATTTTTTGTAAAAACTGGAACTGAAAAAATAGGAATAATATATCAATTTGTATATTTTATTTTTGTTTTGACCGAACAGTCTGCTTAAGACATGAAAATTGACGACTCAGTTTCGTTATATTGAAACAGAGGAAAAGAAAGATATGGCACATGCACATGGACAAAGATTCATAAGTGATGACACATTGTTTCTTCAACCAAGAAGCCCCTTTGTCTATTGGAGCAAAATCTTTTAAAGTCCAAACAAAATTTCCAAACATTTTTGGACATCTACACAAGGAAATCGTGATATTTTGACTACCGTGGATGAAAATAGTACCGTTGCAGCAATTGTGAGTTAGAACTGATAATATGTATTATAGGTAGTACCTTACAGCCAAATTTTTTTAAAATTTGAAAAGGATGATTGTCTTTCAGTTTGGCATAAATTGAATTCTTCCCTCATAAATATTAAAAATCAATTTCAAACCAAAAAAACAAAATCAAATAAAGATCTCTTCTTACGTTTCAAGACATAAAATTAAGAATCTCAAAAATATTTATTATAAATACATGAATAAATAGATTAAGAACTGGAAGCCGTAATTATCGCATCGAGAACCATTCCCAACTTCAAAAATATTTAACAAGTTAATACCAATACCCACCGCAGGGGAATTTAATAAACGAAATCGTGGTGAGAATCGTTGCGTTGAACGCACGAAGATGAAATTTTTCAAGGTGTTATACCTAATGTTTCCTAAGTTTGGCAAACATGCTTTTCAAATCGGCGGCGAATCAATGAAATTCCGAGACAATAAGTATTCGATCGGCCAGCTATAATATAAGGTGTTTAGTGGTAGGCAAAGGTAAGAGCAAGTGAGCGGTCACGGTACCTGCGGCCTCAGGCACCGTATAAAACTTTGGCCGAACGATCGCCACTTAATTATGGACATCGGTTAATTCATGGCCCACTTGCAGCCCAGATCGCCGCCAGATCTGGAGGGTGGAACCCTCAGGGACGTACCGAAATCTTCCCGGTAACCGACAGTTTTGTTCCCGCTCGCTTTATTTGCATACGCCACTGTCAACTTTCGACTTTACTGACAGGTGACTTTTTGGCCGATGGCCACAGATGAAACGACGCACGATGTAATTATCGAAGGTTCCCGGAGTCGATGCAGTTCCAATCCTTTCGATTATTATAATTAGACTATTAGAAAATTCGGGTCTTCGAAAATCAATATGAAACAAATTTCAAATAAAATAACGTTATTTTCACGAAATTTATAGGAACCCGCTCAATCCTAGCAGTCGCGTTTATCTTCGTTATAACTAATTACAATTCAGGTAGAGCCTGCGTCTTATATTAAATAAAAATTCGTTTTTCATATTCATCAACTCAACGAGATGGTCATTATTACGCAACTTTCTTGAATGGTGATAGTCTTGTAGCTGCTCGGAGTACATTCTTCAATTCGTGAATCAGAGTGATTTCGTGATCGTTCGATAAACTCCAATTAATATAGAAGAATTTTCGTCAGAAGCACTTTATACTTTTGTTCTTATCTGAAACATCGAATAAATTCTGATGTTTTGAAACGGTTCGATAAGTTTCTGAGGTGACAGCGGAAAAGCAGATATACTAGTGAACGTACATCAATAAACTTTTTTAAGCTTTTGCAACCTACACTTTTTTCTCTAAAAAGCCCTCCAATGTCCTGAAAAATTTTTGGTGTTAAATGACAAGTACATGCTTCATAGTTGCATAGGTAATAATTTCATCACACGGAACTATAGTAGTACCTACCTACTTAATGTAGGTTCGGCCCACCCTACCGCAAAGATGGGAAATGAGAAACAATCGACGGATTGATGGTGACAGAAAGTCGGTTTCCAACGTGGGCGATTTCAATTTACTTAAAGCCGGTGAGCGGTAATCGGTACGAGATGAGCCCACGAATATGACTGGGTGACCAGAAGAAACGGTACGATCTTCGGTAGATTTCTTCGTTCCCACAGAAATCGGAATCGAGAGTTGACTTCCTCCAGTGGCGATCCATCAGCCCTGATCCGAACTTATTGTTAGCGATCGTTTTCAAACATCACGCTTATAGAATCGTGTACGAGAGAATGTAAAAACGCGCAGTAGATGAAACGTTTTCCACTCGTAGAACACACACAAGCTATAATTATGTATAAGGGAGTAAACATTACGGTGAAGCGGATCCGATTGGTCCGCCAGGGGCGGAACGACCGTATCAAATAATATAAATAAATTACTTATTTCAATGTTCGCTCTAGGCGAATTTCAAGCACGGATGAGAAGCTTCAAAGGCAAATTCGCGAACAGCGCTCTGAAAACTAACATTTGTGTAAATGATGTACAAGCCCTCATATAACTCATATTCCCTAACTTTTGAATACAAATAAAAGAAAAAGGACCAAAAACTTCATCTAAAACTCATTTTCAATTAAAATGTGACCCGTGACACATACAATTTTCAAAACAAAAAAAACCTAAACAACTTCGTCTCTTGAGATTAAATTCGTTGTACGTAAGTACTTACGCCATTAAGTATTGAAACATTATAAATGGAAAATCGGAATTTTCCCTAGTCGGAAGTCAATGAACAGAGCGAGACAATTTTATTATGGTGCAAGAGGTGAAAAATTATCACACGAAGTGTACACTTTAGTTTATGTGATTTCGAAGGCATTGGTACACGCTAAATCGTCAAAAATCAACCAACTTAAATTAGTGGTGTGTCACTGATCAGGTCAAGTTCCGCTCACTCGCGCAGTGGCGGCTCTTAGGATGAGGCAACAGAGGATCGGCCTGATATCTTGTACAGGTGTACGAAGTTCTAGACAACAATTATCTCATTTTTGTCGTTGTTAGAAAGAAAACCCTACACGACTCTGTTATTTTAAATAAATGTCACTTTGCAGCTCAGGAGGTCCCAAAACGTGTTCCGGTGCGCTATTAATAATTTCCAGAATGATTTTAATTCACCACTCCTTACAAAACTAATTGCAATTGATAATGTTGCCCCCGATTTCCCGTATCTGCAGAATCATCGAGGTAGGTTGGCAGTACTCCCAGAAGTTCCACTCACATGTGATTAAAAATTTTCTTCGATTCAGGTCATAATATATGTAGGGTATAATGCTCGAAAAGATTAGCACAAAGTTCCGTCCCACGAAGAGAATGCGTTTTGGAGAAATATTTCGTGTCGAACAGAATTATGTAAATTACTCGCACCCAGCTAATTCGAGAAGATGAAAACTTGTAATTTATCTCCGATTAGGGTTCTCGAATATGTGTCATGCTCCACCAGCGGTTGCCGAAACTGAATTTATTTCTTCGCCAACTGGCCGATTTCATTGGTATCAAATGTTGTTGGTTTTATAGATGCGGCAATATCGAAAGGATGCAATATGCAAATCGGGGAGTTTTGAAATATTTAGCGATCCTGAAAGAAGTAAAAGGTGCAAAAAGAAAGGGTCCAGATGATTTAAGGTGGTTTCCAGTAACACACATAGGAAACATTCGTGCTCATTTTCATTAAATCCTCGTTTACGGAATTGGAAGATGTTGTTTTATCTATTTTTGGGGCAGAATTTCCGAGAAGAATTCCACTACGAAATTGGGCAAAACATGCAAATCGCTCGAGGAGAAAACCGAAGTGTGTTACTGTATCTTCGTGTAACATTCTATTATGAACGCACAACACGCAAAATTGCTAGATTTCGGAAAATTATTTTGCAAATACCTATAGAATCGTGTCATAACTTCAGTCTGGTGCAACTTTCTTATAATAGCCGAATTATAAAGAAGTGGAAAATATTGGAAACTTTTTTTTCAGTTCCATTTCAACAAGAGGAAAGTTTGTAATTGAATTGCTGTGTCATATGAGTTCAACTGTGGAAACAAAATGAGTGTCGTGTAGGTTTAGAAAATTTCGCCTTGGTGATTTTGATCTTAAAAATGAGTCAAATGGACGACCTGCAATGAAGGTTGTGAAAGCCACATCAGCATCGAATTGTTTCGTTGAATGAAAAATATGTGGTTGAATATGCGGATGTCTGTAGCTACTTAGCTATACTTAGCTGTTCCAATCGACCAACGCTTGCGCAGTACGATTTTGGGAACCCGAAAATACTAAAGCGCAAGCGTCTACACTACGTTTAACATCTTCAGTCTATCGCAGTGGTGGACGTTAATGGTACCAACACGAATTCCTCAAAAATCTTGGGTTAGCTGCGATATGCAATTCAATGCCATTTAAAATCGGGCAACTTATAGCTATTGAAATAATATTAATCACCAAAGTGATATGTATTTATAAAGGCGACACGTAACGGAAAGTACATATTTTTCTACAAATGAAATAGTTATAGTTTTAAATATAGGTACCAATTCATTATCACATTTTAATAGGGTATCATTTAGTGGGTACCGTTTCAGTGATTACTACAAACGTTTAAATTACCATTGAACCTTCGTGACCTGACAAATAAATAGTAATAGAGTATAAGGATTTTTAACGTGGCGGCGACGCCCGAGGTGATTTTAGAACAACCTACTCACTGATATCTATTAGTGATTCATAATATACGAAGAAGATACGATTTCTTATTGAACTTTTTTTCGAATAGATAAAAGATTGCCATTTCCACGGACGCTAACAAATACTTACCCATTACTCGGAAGTGTCAATCAGTCGAATCGTGGAAAATTCTATTGTTCTAATCGGAAATAATGTAAAAAAAATTGAAAGTACTCAATAGAACTTACCAATTGTAAGTGTCCCTTCGGAGCCGTTGTTCGTGATTGGCGAGTAGAGCCGCGATGTATCTTAATGGCCGCGAGAGAAGGCCGGCCATAGATAAGACAAAAGCCAATCAGGGGGCCCGCGGTCCTGCAGCGTCCGAGACACGTGCTTTTACCACGCTACACGCGACTTTTCTGACGACATCGGGTCACCTATTGTTTCCCGCGAACGAATTAATTGTATACAATTATCCAATTATTGTTTTAAGAATGTGAACGATATTCTATGACATCGAAAATTGAGTAATTGAGTATATTGTTGAAACTTTTTTCCAAAATAAACCATGTTGCACCGATTGGACTTGCAACTACAATTTTTCGGTCGCTGCCAATGAGCCCCTCGATTACTATTCGCAACACGATCACCATAGGTGACTTGATTTCTACATGCTCCCCAATCTCTATTCTCTTTTCGATTGTTGTAGACATTTATTCACATTCGACTCTCGATAATTTGAATCTCATGAGACCAGGAAAACTTATCAATACTATGAAAAGTTCAAAATCATCACAGCAAACTGTTAATTGACTGTTTTCTATTCTCCCATGCTTGTATCAGCCTGCAGATACATGCTTTATTTTTCATATATGGAAAGAAACTTATTTTTTGAGAAAAATGTTTTAAGTTATAAAGTATGGAGGAAATTTTGGGTTATTACGCGTTGGAATGCAACTTTACGACTTTACATAGTTATTAGTTCCGATTATAAAATTCAATAAGTCAAGACAGAGGCCCGAAAACACCTGGCACCTCCACCAATACCAGTAGGGTACACGATACATAAATTCTTATTTCTATTCTTTTGATATCTAATTCAAGGGCCTCAATAAATATATTTCAATTATTCTCATCACCTAAGAAGAAATAAAAAATGAAGGGACAAAAAGAAAATTCATTTCATTGTTACAAAAAGCGTGGGATTCTTGATATTGATTATTATAACTAAATTAATATTTCTAATTAATAATCCTGAATGATGAAATATAATAAAATAAATTTTAAACAACGTACTGAATTTTCTGTTCGTCGTTTATTTTTTATTTTCCAATTAATGAGGATGAATGAAATTTATTGACTTAGGTAACTTGCTTTTTAATGCTTTTTAATTCGAATTGTTATTTGAGCGTGTTCTTTAGTTTTTGAACCACAATTTATTCTATCATTTTTAGCATCAAGTCAATTTTTTCAATACGACTATTAATACGGTTCTACGGGATTCAATTTGTTCACGATATTACACCATTTCTGTTCCCTGTCAAATCATTAACCTTAAGAACAAGAAATAATTTGTATTTTTCAGTTTCTGCGAAAAATTTATCACCAGAAATTTTCTTATTTTGAAAATTGGAAATTTATTTTGCATTTGGTAGGGATTTCTTGGAAATGTCCAAGAGATCAAAGAGATGATCAAACTTCCAAGGAGTTTTAAAGAACATTTAAGTCAGTTTCAAGAAATTTCAATGAGTTGAATTCCATAACATGTTCATAGATCAGAAGAGAATATGAATTGCCTACAAATTTTTCATGTACATTTTCAGATTTTCAAAAAAGTAACAGAACATTGATTATAATAGTTTCATTCAGGGAAATCGCACACACACTTGTCCAATTTTGCGATGTTACGCGAAATTTTCAGATATTCTGTCGAAACTCCCTTCATGAATTCGTCTAAGAAAGAGAAACTCTACTTGATAATAACATTTCTCTCTGCTATCTTAATCTCCATTATTTTTCTTGACAACTAATTTCGAAAATTAAACGTGAAATTTTGATTTTTGTGAAAAAATACGTTTTTGTGGTTTGGTCTGTCCACCATCCAACATCGCACACATACACAACAATACAAATACACATGGGTGATTCTTTTTCAAATCAAACAGACGCTCGCAATTTTTTTTTTTTTTTGGAAATGCGTACGGAGATGCACCTTAGTGGAAACGACAGCTCAAACCTTGAGCTTCCTCATGCTGTATGGTGTTTTTTTTTCAATATGAGAATTGAGGCTGCCCTTACCGAACATAATGCTCACTCCTACCGAAAAAAATGAATTATCCTCAATTTAAGTGACTTATTCCTTAGGTTATCATCTTTGGGGGTAAAGATTCGTATTCTACATGTAAAAACGAAGAAATTCTCTTATTACAACTTTTTTCAAAAACCTCTCAATTGAGGGAGAAGAATTTCTGAATGTTTAACTTTTAAGGTGCTGAAACTCGTTTCTGGGGTAGGATAACGAAAAAAAAACATAAAATAAAGTGTTTATTTTTTCGAATTAAATACAAATTTTTTATCTCCAGCGGCAAATTTCATTGAATTTCGGAAAAAATGGTAAAATTGAGGTTGGAGTGTTTATTATGGTTCAAACATTGTTGTTGTTATTCAAAGATATACTAAGACTGTTTTTTTAGATTATGTTTATTATACTTCGTAGAATGAGAAAAGGTAAGACGAAAAAAATATCTTGCCAAAGCAAAATTCCGCGATGTTGCTTGTCAGATTCATCTGGCATCGAAGAAAAATATTATTTTTGCACGTTGCATTTTTGACGCCCCATTCTCGTGAATAAGGAGGACTTTGCATCCTTTTTGAAACCCAAGTGATTTTTCCCAATTTTACCATTTTTTCCGAAATTCCAATTATGTTTTTAATTAAATTTGCCATTGGAGATAAAAATTTTGTGTTCAATTCGAAGAAATAAATACTTTTTTTTAATGTTTTTTTTTTGTTCCTACCCCAGAAACGAGTTTCAGCCCCTTAAAGGTTAAAAATTCGGAAATTATTTTCGCCCAATTTCCGCATGGAATGAGAGGTTTTTGAAAAAAGTTCTAATAAGAGAATTTCTTCGTTTTTTCATGTAGAATACGAATATTTACTACCAAAGATGATAACCTCAGGAATAAGTCACTTAAATTGAGGATAATTGATGTTTTTCGATGGGAGTGAGCATTATTTTCGGTAAGGGCAGCCTCAATCCTCATATTGAAAAAAAAACAGCATACAGCATGAGGAAGCTGAAGGTTTGAGCTGTCGTTTCCACCAAGGTGCATCTCCGTACGCATTTTCAAACAAAATTGCGAGCGTCTGTTTGATTTGAAAAAGAATTACCCACATATATAAAAAATGAATTTTTTGATCTTCATATGAAAAAAATGTCATCTCAAAAAATGACGCTTTACTAACAAAATATGTATAATAATATTTCACGGTCTGTAACTCTCAATTTAAAAATAATCTCCGAAATATTTCGAAAATGGTGAAAATTAATTTCGAAGTTTCGTCAAAACGCGGAAATGGCATAGCATTATAGGTATATAACCATTAGGTAAAAAGTTTGAACCTGAATTTATGACATCGCTCTACTAGGTTAGATATCAATTTTATGCAAAAATTTCATAAAACAAAATCCCCGACGAAACCAAAATCACATAAACGTTAACCCAATAGGGTAACCAGTGTTATTGAAGGGCCCTATGAGGAATCACCCTTCATTCTACCCTACCGTTTAACCCATAACCAAATATTGACAGATCAATCCTTTTCCGAACGCTCAAAAGTCGTCGGCGTCGTCGTTATTGAAACGTAATTAAGGCGGACGCGTTGCGTCACGTGTGCGATGTGCGCCCATGCGTTGCCAACAAACAGGACGAAGGACGAAAACACAGCATGACGTATTATTGCGTAAATAGCCTTCATTAGAAGAAAGGCGGATTTCGAGTCAATATTTGAGCGTGCGTCCGAACGCATGCACGTCGGATAAAATCAGCCCGCATCGCGATTGATCCAAGGTGACGTTTGGCAAACATTGAACGGTGGGACTCCGTTTAATATTAATTTTGAGGTTTAAAAAAAAAGTACCAATCGAAGCGGCAAATGAATTAGAGAGGAATTTATTAAGTATGCGCTCGAAACGAAACAGTAGCAAAGTGGTCTCATTTGTTTGGCATCCAACCAAATGATAGCAATTCTACGGGACGTGTTCAATCGCAGGGTGTCCCATTAAAGAAGAACAAGCTGGTACCAAGATAACCGCTACGTATCAATCTTCGAGGACTTACTCATTTGCATTCTTCTCGGAATATTCGGACCAGAGATTTATTTAATTGCAATCCATGAAAACAGATGAACGGGTAACACACGATCCCTTTCAACTATAACTGATCTTTAGTTCAAATATTATAAAGACGACCAAGCAGTGCAGAGCCGGATCTAAGAAGGAGCAAGCTGGGGATCTACCCCGGGCGACAGTGAGTCAATATTTTGTATTGCAAAAAAAATTATTTCATTCGTTGGAAATTACAAATTCTTACAGTATACCTCGAAATAACTCAATTCAAATCAACCAAATGAAGTTTTTTTGAAAGTTTATCAGCTGTTGAACTGTTTAATGTAAAAAAAGTTCAGAATTGTCATAATTTGCAAAATACAACTCTTTGAACTGCACCACCTTCTCCCGAGATGTAATTTTTTTCGATCACACGAAAAATTAAAACTACTGGTTCATTGGACAAACTCCCATAGCTACATGGACATATACAATTGAGTTGCTCAATTTTAAAATTTTACATCAATTCTCGATTGACACTGGTTTTTATAGGATAAAGCTCTAAAATCTCTAAAATTCGCAAAGTTATGTTCTTTTTCTTTTGAAATCTTTCCATATTTCGAACCCCTCATTTTTGGTGTCGAGTGTTTTCCGGAATTCGAAATGGTTTCAAAATGAAAGGAAAACGTGGGATCTCGATCAAGAATTCCATTGACGCTTGCTCGGTATAGACAGCAATAACCCTCACCTAAGATGGAAAAAAGGGTAGAATTCGAAGCTGCTCGTCATTAGTCGTCTGAAAATGTCCGAAAATGGCATTCCGTCAACTCGGTCCGAACCGGTGCTATTTTTTTCTTTTCTTTTTTTTGATTGCAGCGCAGACATAATATAAATTAACGGGCCTTGCGGTGAATCGAATTCCTACTGTCTAGTTCGGATTTTGGATTTGAGAGACGAACACGTGCGCTACTTCGATATCGACTTTTTTGCCGCCACAGGAACACCGATCGATATTCATTTCGAGAACAATGGGTCCCGATGTCAACGCATGGAATCCGCGACCCGGACCGTTTGGCTTATTAAATTATGTGAATCCTCTGCTGATTTATTCGACGGACGCCTTATACGGGACCCCGTCCAAAAAATCGCCACTAGACGATCCAACAAGAAAGGAACAACAAAAATCGAATCGGGCAACAAACGGACAGCGCGACGCAGTCACAGTTCGCAGTTCGCGATTCACCCTTCTTTTCGACCCCCGAAATTAAGAGGAGGAGGATACACGGCCAACATAAATAAAGTCAGAACAATACGAAGGAAAAAGTCGATGGAACAAAACGCTTCGTCACCAAAGTATAAATCATATCAACCCCTGGACGCGCACGATGACAACTGCACTTTTTACGCACAATGACATTTGTATATCGTTGGCTAAATCGTCGATAATAATACCAGTCGCCCTCTCACGCCTGCTAATGATGGCGCCACGCGACCTAAGCGTTGTCAAATTGTTTCCGATTCAAAGAATCGTCGAAACGGTCTGCGCTTTCGACTAATCGCTCGTTCCGAAATGCCCATTTACATTCTACTCATTGTTTGGGGGTAGTTTATTTGATTTGTAATGTGAGAACTAGGCGCTTGATGCAACTGGACAATAAAAAAAAACTGCGTATAAAAAATACTGAGCTAAACCAAAACTGTGTAAAGTGACTTACCCTTTATAAATAATTTATCATAATTATTTGTATACAGTAGATAAATTTCAAACTCATGATGAGAAATTCCCATTAGTAGAGGAAGTTGCGTCGCTTGGTGACCATTACACACATTTCTATTTGCACAGATTGAATATTCGCGAAGCCACGTTTTTCCCGTTTGGTGGTCTTCAGACATATTTTTCTTCAGAGATTGAAGACAATCAATTTATTTTTGTAGCTTGGTGATATTTACAAATATTTTTATTTGCACGAAGCGAATGTCGATCAATTCAATTTGCGTCGCTTGGTGACTTTTACACGCATTTTTATTTGAACAGATTGAATAGTAGCAAAGCGGCAGATCACCAATGTCCAAAGCATCGCTTGGTACGATCTTTGACATTTTTTTGTCAATTCATGATTTTCACATGCATTCCTAGTAGCACAAATTGAATAGTCGCGGAACGACGGACCTCGACAACCTCGAGGGAATATTTCTTCTTTTTCTCTCTTGAAGTATCTACATCATTTTGACGGAATAATGAACCAATTTCGCAGTTGACATATCTTTTAGTTCCAAAAATTATGATTCCGTCCAAACTTCTCAAGTCCAAAAATATTGTCAAATTTCGAAATTCTTTGTGTAGATCCATTGAATTCCCTAAGATCTAGCAAAATTTTTTGAAAATCTGAGATATACGTGTTGTTAAAGAATGTTTATTCATACGGAATCATTTTTCAAATTTCGAATAAATAAATTTTTTTAAAAGTCTCAGGTACAACTTGGTCAATTTTGCAAATCGCATCAGAGGTTCCCTTAATGCTCCAACGTCAGAGTTATCACATTTCCAGGTTTTCCTTTTACAAAGAAAATGAAAGAAGACGGCCATGGGTGTAGCCAGTTTCCAACTTGGGGGGAGCAAACCTGATTTTTAAAGGACATATTTTCTGAAAGGAGCCTCAAAAAGATAATATAACAGACATTGAAATTTGACATAACGCCGCCACTGTAGTGATAAATTCGACAATTTCTGTCATATAACTACATACCAATTTCAAGATGTGCCATTCATAACAGAAAAATAATTGTGGACGTAATATATTTTCGCAGTCGGATATAGAATCATCTCATTGTGAATGTCGCCTGAATGATTACATATTAAATCGGACCAGATTTCACGGTGGTGTTCGTTATTCATTCGAAAGTTTTGATCAATTGCCGAAGCGAGTTTTACGAAGGATTAGCGGCTGCAGAAATATCATTATCGAATTCCTGGCAATTGAAACGGGTCCGTTGAACAGGAAAAATATCCATAATCGTCAAACGCATGGCACACAGAGGGGTAAAAGTGAAGAGCGCCATCTCCTGCACTCTTGCAGCAATGTTTACTGGTAGTATCTGGATGGCCCTAGAAACAGAAAAGCTAGAAGAAGACCACATCGATTTGACTTGCAGATGAGCGCGCCCGGCATGAATCACACTCTGTGATGCTTCTTACGGTCCATTGATTTGGCGGGGACCTCATCGCATACTTAGCGCTTTCGGTTTTCGCTTCATAAATGGTCGATATTGATGGATAGGGTGATCTGTCAATTCTCGCCAAAATGAGTTTTGCGCTCGATAAGATTCGATTAAATAGATCACTTAATTGAGGAATTGTTCCGTATTTCTACGTACAGTTCGTCACAAAAGAATATTCAACGGTTCCTTCTACAAGGGTTCCCCACCCCCCGAAACGAATACCGTAAATTATAATCGTGTAGTTTAAATGCGTCGCCGAGACAAACAATTATTTAGAATGTTGTAAACATAATGTTGAACGATGCCTAACATCGCTTTTCGACCTTCAGAAGAAATCCTACCCCAGATATGACTCGATAAGGCTGTCATCGTCCGAAAAGGGTGGCAATCATTCAAGATAACCATCTCCGGCAATTTGAGAGAAAAGGCGTATTTTTCAAAATTCTGCGAAATTAATCAAGATGAGGTAGCCGTTTTATCAAGATGAAGACCTGAAATCATCGCCGAATATTTACTTGGATGGAAAATTTCATTAGTTGATTGATCAAAATGGTGGCGTAAATGCTTAACACATTTAATCAAACAGACTCACAAAAACCGTAAAGTAATGTTTCCATTACATTAACTCTGCGGTCCGGCAGGACAATTTCTAGAGTACATTCCAGAATATCCAAAACGAAATCTCTTTTGTTCGATGCACACATTCTATTCCGACGCGGCGTTTGAATGTCGCTGGACGCGAAAAAATGCACTCCTCATTGTCGCAGTATTCATTGGTCTTTTATAAAAGCTAATAGAATTATGCAATCAGTGAATCCCATTGCTTTACGCGATAAATTTGATTAGGTCTACGACGATTCACATCGAAACCGCATCTATGTGCGTTTCATCCCCACATGTTAACTTGAACGCTTCTTACCACTTTTTTATACACTTTGTACTCGTTTTCATAGTTATATTAGAATTTGTTTTCGCCGATTTTCGTTTTTGATGAAATTAAATAGAACCTCAAAAACATTATTAGGATGGAAAATTATTGCGAATTTTTTTTCTCGTTATTTCAGGAATTTTAAGAAATCATTTTTAAATAAAGGAATTCAATAAAAATAATCAAATGACCTTAAAATTCCACCTCAAGGTCATCTTGAAAATTTTTTCAATTTGGACTTTCTATTCTTGGAAAATGAACGATTATGGTAAAAAAACTCTCTTATGATATTTTCGATTCTTGGGTGTAAAATAAGGTGTTCGATTCAAGAAATCGACTTGACCTCGAAATGATCTTGAAACTTCACTTCAAGGTCGCATATTTGAAAATCATTAAACACTGGTTTTCACAAATTCTTCAATTTGACGCTTCGATTTCGACTTGACACGCAGTATAACTAGCGACATTGTGCTATTTTTTGGTAATTTTCACAAACCACGAAGGATAGTGTTTCATTACTTAACAATATCGCCTCAAGAAATATTTCTGATGACTTGTTTGATTCGTTTCAATGGAAACAAGCAAAACGGATTAGACTATCATTTGGATGTTCACATAGAGAATAGAATCATTTTGTGCAATCCTAATATTTATTTTCATTCACTCAACTAGTCATAGTTTTTATTGATAACCACATAATAATTTTTTTCCTTCCAAATTGCATTTCATTACGTAATATTAATTGTTCGCTCTTAGTAGATAGGACAAAAGCATGTAAGTCAATTTTGTATAAGTGAACGATTTCACTCATCAAATAATCCAATATTTCTCTGCCCTGAGAATAATATTCCATCTATCATATTGATGGAAACTTTTGACAGAGCAAAACAAATCTCCGAAAAAATAATCTACTAGTTTAAGAATGATATTAGCGAAGTTGAAACGAGCCATTAGATTTCCCCTCGACTTCCAACAATGGCTCTTTAAACGACCCCACTTCCGGATAGAAAGACCGGAACTTCCCGGAGTCATTTTGGAACTTGCGCCGCATTGTTCGAAAGTAAAAAAAACATGGTGATGTATCAATAATCCCTGGTGAGCTTGGTGAGCTACTATGAACACTGGGCATACGGATCATTTATTATATATCTATCCCCACGCAAACCTGGGGTGCTTTTTAGTAGATCTTTATATATTGGGAGAAAATATGAAGGATAGCGATTATGTTAATATTCGTAGACGGCAGTATACATATACCGTTTATTCGTGTCAGAAAATGTCAATATTTCATACTTTATGGAGTCATAAAAAATCACGTAATTGGTTTAGCATTGCAGTCATAGATGGAATTGAATATTCTTAACGGATGATTTTATCTAACCTTCCAAAAAAAGGAATTCAAAAGAAGACTTATAGGATGCAAGTTAATTGAAATTTCCGATACATAACGCCTATGTGACTATTTGGACTTAATGGGTGTATTTAAGCATGCAACCAAATTTACTTTCGCACCAAATTTTCATAAAACCCGTAATCCTTATTAATCAAGAAAATGCTGCAGCTATCGTCATGTCTTTGAATAATGTAAGAAACAAAAGTGACGGAAAATTTGAATTTCCTTCATTCGTGTCGTAAAAGTTGGGTGTTGTTAAGAAAAACTCAGTTCATCAACTAAGTCTGCAGATGTCGATCCAATTATTTCTTCGAATCTGCGATAGCAGGGCTGTCGTTTCGCGTATAATCAAGAAAGGGGAACATTTCCGAGGTTCATATGAAAGTCTGGGGGGAATATTTGAACAATGACCATTGTTATCTGAATATGAAAATGAAAATTATTCAATTTCATTTTAGATATTTCGATTTTTTTATCTTTTATTTAACTTTCTTCGGATTTCAGAACATTTTGCAAATTTTAACAAATTTTCATTTCGTCGACCTTCTAAAATTTATTCTTGTTTCCAAACATTTTTCACTCGTACCTCCGACGTATGACACTTTTTCATGTTGTAAATAAATATTGACATACAGAGGATTTTAGTTCTGAAAATGCAAGGGATGTCAATTTCATATATTGCACTTTTTCCTTCATCTCCTAACAGAACGAATAGATAATAGTAAAAGGTTGTAAATGGCCAATTTTTGGTACAGGAACGAGTGATTAAAAGCACACGTAAAACAAACATCCGAATCGAAAAGAAAGAATGTTGATCGACGTTGCAGGCGCACGCTGGGCCCCTAATTGCAAAGCGGCCCCCAGGGGGCTCCTAACAGTTAGGTGTAATGGATTTCTTAGGCAACACTCGAATCGATGGAGAGGAATGGTCTTTCCGTTGATTGTATTTCTGGGACAAAAAAAAAGAAAAAGATCGGAATATGGATTCGTGTTAGACTGACCCGAGGTTCGTATCTAAATATTCATTGGCATTTCGCGTGGGTCAAATCAGAAGCGACAACAATCAATTTGAAGGGTCTATGAAAACCTGAAATGCAAATAAAACGGTAGTTGTTTTACATTTCAACACGTTTTATCCGTCCAGCACATCATTCATTATGATTATAATATTTATAAATCGGAAAGTTATATGGGGCTATTAATATTCTGACATAAACAAACCTTTTAAGTCTGGCTATCGAGGAAATAGGTGACGGACTTTAGCATATCGTTCAATATTTATGTCAAGTCGTTTTTGGCTTGTCAAAATTTTCAGGTAGCTTGCCGCTGATCCACATTTGAATTGTAAAAATTTATTATCATTCGGATCGATGTTTTGCTATTTCTACCTCTGCATTTCATTTCTACCGTTTTTCCCACCAGAAAGTACCATATATGTATGAAGAAAAAAATATATCCATTCCACATAATAACTCTCGGACGATTTTCTACCCGGACACCTGTTGATTAGTGAAATGGAATTCAAGAGATGTCAAAATCAGAGACAGGTAAAAAGTTCCAGGAAAGAAAATTAAATGGTGGACCAGAGAGTGCCATAAATCAAATAAAAACTGAAAGATCTGGAATTTATTACGGTTTAAGGTGGTTACTCCGCCCACGATTTGTTTACTTTGCCCAAGGTTTCCTTATATTCGGACGATTCCAAAACAATCGGCCACGACATATTTCACTAGGAAAAATTTGATTCGGTACTTCACGATTTGGATATCATGGACACGATATTCAGATTTATGTCGAAACTCTGCGTGGACTCAAAAAAAATGGGTTTCTTTAGTTATTCCTTTTGTAGAAAGCTGAGGGACTCATCGAGCTACCCCCATTAGTTCAGTGAAATATTTGGGTTAGGTAACCATCTCACTATGGAATTAATTTTTAATTAAGCTTTGTGGGAAGGAAAGCTTTACAATTTTATATAGTTTATAACCAAAAATGAAATAAAGAATCTGATTTAAGATTTTGATACCCTCTATACTCTAAAGGACTATTTCAAGATAGTAGTAGGTTGACATCCTCAAGAATGCAATTCTGTATACAAATGGAGTTAAAAACGGCGAAATTACTAGCATTGATAGATATGAATATACAAAATAAAAGAATTCAAATGATTTTGGAAGGAATTACAATATCAAATATAAAAAAGTATACTCTAACAACAAAATATCTTACAACAATTTTGGAGAACACACCAAAACCAAAAAGATACGATACTTGAATTAAAAGTGTCGCAAAATATTTGACACATTTAAAACCATACAAAAAGCCTGATGACTGTAAAAATACCAGAGAAATCGATGAATCAGAAATACCGTTTAAATCCTCCAGAGTGATTTTTTTGTGCAATTTATTTTTCAAATAAAATCTGCAAGAGGAGAATTGTCGAAAATGAAATCACCAATCTCATGCGGATTTTTAATTTACATTCCCATATTTAGCAACAAAACCTTAAAATACTCATAAAAGTGATGTACATCTTCGAAAACATCAAAGTTGAAACACCCAACTATGCTTATTGCTATAAAAAGTTAGAATTTCCTGTGGTATACGTAGTCGTGATTGTCGAACGTGACAAACCAAATACGGGCCCGATTCACCGATCCGGGCTGGTGTTAGCATATTGCTACTGTTTGTGATATTGAAGATGTCGAACAATAGTTATTGAAACAATTTCGATACCCTCTGTACCAGAGAATCGTGTTCCTCGACTGTCTTACCGTAGAATTTGCAACCACCAGACGGTCATTCGGCGATACCGTTCATTGCCTCCGCCGTGATTTTCCTGAACATTTGGAATCATATTTTTTTCGATCGATATCTCATGTTCAAAAACAGTTTGATTTTGTTTACCTATATCAACATTATAAATTATGAGAAATTTTCTAAATATATTCGTTGAATGAAGTATGAGACTATGAATAGCTAGTATTGAAATTTATAATAGTATTGATGTGCCACCTACACGCGCAATACTGAATCAAGCGACTGCTATTTCTATTTGTGAATTGTAGGAACCTGTAATTTATATCAGGGGTGGATTAGGAATTATACGGAAATAGAAATACTGAATCCTTTATTAATATGAGGGCATTCATTTTGTGCACCCTTTCTGACTTTTATACCCAACTAAAAAATTTTTCTGAACTTGCTTTGATGTACGAAATGGAAAATATTATAATTCATATTTTTATTTACTTGTGGGGTGACAAATTTTCGTCTCCAAAAGGATTGACAAAAAACTCTTCAAATAATTTCGAACTCATGAGTGAAAGTGTTTACAAATAGTTTGTAAAGTTTGATATGCAATGGCAATATTAATACACATGGTGTTAGAATAGACAACTGCTTCCCATCAAATTCCATCTATCCAGGTGATAGACAAAAGATAAACAGGTATGAAAATTAGACTGTGCTCAACTCCCGCACATATAAAGGCTACATTCAAATCGCATACAAAATATTATATTGACACACCAATCTCAATTAATGCAAATGAGTTTAAGCGCTGCCTAATTATTCGCTTGATAACATGCATAAAACCACAATTGACACAAAAACGTAGCAGACGACTTGTGACTCACATTTTACGCGCAATTGTTCTCTCTCCAGCGTAAGTAATCATTAATTAAGATTGTATTATAATCGTTAATCTTGTTCAAACATAATCTTCAATTAATATCAAATAATCAAATAAATTAAGATCCTTTGAAAAGCCTGGTAATTGTTTTTGAGAATGAATACTCATCTTGATTTTTGCGCCGTTTCAGTGATTATTTCAACATGTGCAATTCGTGTGTAGCTTGAATTGCAACATTTAATACGTATTTATACTTCTTAAATACTTTACACACAATGAGTGCTTTGCGCGGCACAAAAATATCGTTTTCATTCTCTTATCTTAAAACGTTTATTACGACTGGGAAATTAATATTTATGGCGACTTTGACGGAGAAAATTGTCACCTGGATGGATGGTGAGAAGTTGTCACATGACACGAGCCGGAACTACAACTTTCATGATGTGACCATCCATTATTAATTAGGGAAATTGGGGTTTGACGCAATTGAAACGTATTCACACATATTCGGATTTTCATGGGGAAAATTGCGAATTCGAAATTTTGAATGAAAAAATTTATTTTGCAGTTTTTACCTTCTACAAATTCCAAAATAAGTGTTTGCTTTAGCATTTTCACTTAATTTTCTCAATTTTTCAGAGTTTAGAATAGATTTTTCGTCAACATTTCTCGCAATGTTTTTTGGCAATTTTGGTCGATTACACGAACGACTTTTCAATTGAACTCGATCATAAGAGACAAAGTTGCTTCTAAGGTGTTTTGAAAATCACTCATTTATAAGCTTTTTTATTTTCGTTGACCCACAATTCATACCAGGAATTAAAAACTATGTGCATTTGATAAAGTATATATTAATACATCAATGAAGAAAGGTTTTCATTTTGTAATTTAACCTATCGTAGCATGTAAATATCTATGTGTTTGAAATCAGATGAAAACATGGTCAAAGATCACAAACATGTTATTATCCTAAAGACAACTTCAATGGGTTGGTTGTTTTTCGGTTATATCCAACAATATTCGACGTTCCTCAAAATGGCTCTCTGTATTAAAATTGATGTTATTCTTCATGTGAATAGAACCAGACTATTTTGATTTGTTTTAAAACTGAACTACGCCAAAAAAAATTGATCACGACAGTTTATTATGTAGGATTGCCTGATTTTTCATTTTTGGCCTTGACGATTTCCGACTCAACTGCCCAACTCTGCAGCTCAGCAGTAGCTAAACATCCATAAATTATACTGCCAAACAAATATATAAAGGCAGTTATGAAAAAAACAATCTGCCATTCGCCACTAGTCTATAAAGTAATATTTAGCTTAATTTGAATCGATATTCTATGTTATTTTCTTACCGGAGTTCGCACAATATATCCCGTTAGGACAGGGCTCACTATTCCTGGAAGGGTACCAAAGGTATTGCCAATTCCCATTAAGATACTAGCATGTTGCGGTGCTATATCAAGATAATTAACACTGCAGTAAAATGAAGATCATGATTAATATTTCAACAAAATGTAATCACCTAAATCCAGTTACAGAAAAGGAACCAAGTGTGGCGGCACTAATGAGGCACACAAGGGCAGCACCCACAGTTGTAGAGAAAGCGGCACCAATTATGAACACGGCTTGAGAAACAAATGCAATACAATTGAATAATTTTCTAATAACTGTCGTGCTGAAAACTTTTTTAACTTGCAACCAGTCGGATAGTTTGCTAGAAAATATGAGCATTATTGACATACACAAATAGGGAAGAGCCATAACACCCCCAGTTCCAGCAAGATCAAAGCCGAGAATATCTGAAAATTTTGTATGTTATCTTGTTACCATAATATCCACATGTTACCTTTCATGAACTTCGGCAGTTGTGTCAAGAAAGTATAAAATCCCCAATTCTCGCAGAAGTGCGTGACAATGATCGCCCATACGACAGAAGACGTCAACATTTCTTTCCACGGACGTTTCATATTTTTTTCATGAAGGTTGCTTAAGGAGGAATCCAAATAACGTAATTCTTCCTTAGATATCTGCAGATCATGTGATGGTCGTTCTGCTACCAATAATAGCCAAACAATATACCAAATAATACCAAGGACACCTTCAAATCTTCAATTGTTGTACTGAGTAGTTAATGTTGAAAGGATGAAATATTACCAGAAAAATAAAAAATGCTTGGCCAACCAAAATAATCCGCAAGTAGAGCGCAAACTGGCATGGCGAAAACGGTACCAATATAGGCACCACTATAACTAAACCCTACAAGACTGGCTCGTTCTAAAGGAGGCGCCCATACGGACCATAGTGCATGACAGCATGGATAAGTCACACCCTAAAAGTACAAAAACATAAATATTTTCAACAGATTTACTTTGTCACCTCGAAGATGCCTTCGATGATTCGCAATGCTATTAACCAGTAAAAACTGGCGTTAGCAACAAATGGTGTCAACAGTGTCAAAACTGATGTAGCTACCACCCCAAAACCAAACAACCTTTGACCACCAAATTTTGTGGCTAACCAACCCCCGATTATTTGTGTTGTAATGTAGCCATAAAAGAATGATCCCAATATATATCCTTGCACTTCAGAATCCCAATCGAATTCCCTAATCTAAAATTCAGATTTTATAACTTAAACATACACAAAATAGAGTAAACTCACATGCTTCGTTTCATTATTTACTATAACAGTCTTATTTTCCGTCATTGCCACAATAGCAATACTTAAATTGGCCCTCAAGGTATATACATTGAAAAATCCGAAAAATGTCATAACAGCAACAATATTTCTTCTCCTTCTCCAGAATTTCCAACCCGGATTTCCATCGGGAATACTGAAAACGTTGTTAAATTCAAGGACAATATTATTAGAGATTGAATTAAAAACGTACCATTTCGAATTGAATGCGTCGTCTGATGATGATTTCATTTCGCCTTCACAGGATGTACAAAAATGATTAAAAATAAAATGCTTCTCTCTTATAGGAAAGTTGTATATCAAATAAATTCAGCGATCAACATTTCCACGTACTATCAATAAAAAACGTTCACCAACAGTTCCACCGTAACTAACTAATAGAATTATTACCTCAATCGCCGTGACACTTCAACAATAATTGTTTCCAATCGGATACAAGCAAACGATCAAAATCCCATAGGTATTGTTTAAGATTTCGTTCAGATTAAACATTACAATCTTTTTAATTTTTATTTGTATTCAAGATTAAATCATTCCGACGATGAGAGATAAATGGGATACTTGTATCATATCAAGGAGGTAATTGAAATGAAATTTCGAAATTCAAAATTTTTGTACTGTGGGACGATATTGAAAGTGAGTAGAATGGAATATAACAATTTCGTGAACTACGATAAGCATTTGAATGCTTCATTGTTATTTTGAGGTGCTATTTAAAAAAATTTTCGATAACGCTCTATTTTCCGTGCTGAATTTGAAAAATTCATACTCGCTACAATATGCATCTTACTCACCGTCAGTTCAAACGATCGCACTGTCACAAAAACACAATTTTCACATCGAAAATTTTACCGGTCATACTTTTAAATATCTGCTGAGACATGAATGGTTTTGATATTTGTTCCGTAATAAACATGAGCGACAGTTGTTTATACAAAATTTTGCACTGCACTATATTGATTATTTTGGGTAAAAATAATTTTATTAACACTATAATAACAAAAATGTGGAAAATATATTGATCATAACAGTTGAATAAACAAATCATTTAGAGCATCCATTACATCTCATCGGAAACTTCTTAAATATTTTCACAACTCGGGTTCATAATATCTGTTGACGACACCTCTCCTTTGCATTCTTTGAAGTGGTTCTGACTCAACAGCCCAACTCTGAATCTCCCCCGATGCGAATGAATAGTAGAAAATTGCGCCAAACAGATAAATAGCAGATGTCACAAAAAATATTATCTGCCATTCACCTTTCGTCTGAAAAAATATGTTATTGATATGTGTTTGTGTTTTTTTTTTTAATTATTATCTCAAACGACGGAACAACTTTCCTATCGAAATTCTGATCTTGGTATAGAGGGAAGTACTCTAATTTATCTGAAGTTGTTGGAGAGGACGGGGAGCCAAAATGAAATGTCCATTATGTCCAACGATCCTAAACAATTATTCTAGCTTATCTCTTCGATTTTTGCGGAAAAGGTGTCATAATTAAAAATAGTGAAAAAATTAATTGCTTATGAAATTGCAAAACCTTGTTCGTTTAGAGTCAAAACTCATCTAAAAACCCTTGTGACCCCAGACATCACTAAGGAAACATACCAGAACGGATACTTAAAACTCTTAATTAAACGGTGGTACGGTTACAAGCTAATACTTACGGGAGTAGTGACAATTAATCCTGACAAAATAGGACTGACTACACCTGGAATGGTAGCCACTGTATTTCCGAATCCAATCAAAAGGCTTGCATGACGGGGTGCGATATCGAGGTAATTGACGCTAACATAAAAAATAGTAAAATTTGCCCCGATTCAAATTCAACCTTACCTGAATCCGGCCCAAGCGAAACCTCCTAAACCAACCCCCATAATCAAACATATCACAGAAACTGTTGCAGACGTAGCAAAAGCAGTTGCAATCATGAAAATCATTTGACAAATAAAAGCTCCACAATTACACAGTTTTCGTACTTGAGTCACAGATAAAATTTTCTTCACTATCAACCAGTCCGCTATTTGACCACCCATGAATAATACAATTGACATCGCGAGGTAAGGTACACCAGACAGAAATCCGGTGTTAGTTAATTTGAAATCAAAAATATCTATAAAATGTATGGATGTTTCATGTAAACGTGAAGTTGATTGTACCAAACCTGTCATATATCTAGGCAGTTGTGTCAGAAGCGTATAAAAGCCCCAATTCTCGCAGTAATGAGCCGCTACTACCGCCCAAACTGGCATTGAACATATCATACTCTTTAAAGGATACGTCACTTCAGTGTCTGTTTTAGTCTCAAGAGATTCTGTTATGTATCGAAGTTCTTTGTCAGATATCATCGAGTCTGCTGCTGGTGTTTCAGCAACAATCAAGAACCAAATCAAATACCAGAAAAGACCCATTAATCCTTGAATATTATCAAAGTTAAAAAGTTTCCGCATAATCTCTAATAAAAGTTTTACCGAAAACGTAGAAAATACTTCGCCATCCGTAATGTTCCGCTAGAAGGGCACAGACAGGCAAGGAGAAAATAGTTCCAGCGTAACTACCAGAGAAAGCTGTAGTTGCAAGACGACTTCTCTCCAATGGGGGCGCCCAGTGGGCCCAAATAGCATGGATGGAGGGATAAGTAACTCCCTCAAAAATACCTTCACAAACTCTTAGTACGGCTAATACTCTTATTCCGCTTTCAGCAGCAAGAGGAGTTAGAAGAGTCAGAAAAGCTGTTGTGGCAATACCAATACCAAACAACTTTTTGCCTCCTATTATATTAGCCAACCAACCGCCAAAGATTTGGGTACTTGCATACCCATAAAAGAATGCACTTAAAATGTGAACTTGAGATTTAAAATTCCAATCAAACTCCGGCGTCTATAAAAATATTTATTACTATATAAAGATCCGATGTAATCCACTCAAACTTACGTAAATCGTTGTTCCATTCTCCAATATCTGAGGTGTGGGTTTTGTCATTGCAATTATTGCAATGCTCATATTAACTCTGAGAGCGTAAATATTGAAGAAACCAAAAAATGCCATTACAGCTACGATATATCTCCTTTTTTTCCAGAATTTCCATCCTGAATCGTCTTCAACAGGTCTGAAAATTATTATACGGTAACAAAAAAAATCTTCATCATTTATCATTTGCTATTCTACTTTTTTAGTGGTTCCCAAAAATTCAATATCTCTAAACATTGATTAACCACAGGTTCTTGTATTTTTCTTATTGTGATGTAGTTATTCAACTTTTTTCGTCATTTGATTTATTTTATTTTACTTCAGTATATTTGTAAGTTTCAAACGTGGAAAACATAAATTTCGGATCCAAAAACTTGTATGAACACATAACTCGAATCTGAAAAATAAAAATCGAATCAAAAACATATGGAATTCTATTTTGAATCATTTTAAATATTAAGAATCTTTTTATGGGGGCGGGGGTGGGGGCAATGTTGCTGTCGCGCCTGTGCCTGTCCTGTATCCGACTGACTACGTTTACCGTGACTTGACTGAAAGTGGAATAACGCAATGTAAAATAAACGCATTGAAGTCAACTATTCAACTTTCGCACCAGTTGAAATTCCAATGATAAAATTCCAATGATATCAATGTTTAAGAACACAACTATGTTGAATTAACTTTCTTTAAAAGGAAGAATGCTCTATAAAAATTTGTTGTTACTAACAGAAGTTCAGTGTCAACGTTCATATGTTTATAACACCGATTCAAGCATTTTAATAGGAAAACCCAGTTTTCAATATGTACGTAAATAGTTTTTGTCTTAGACCTATCGAAATAAAACAGCGACTTCAAATATATGGAATGTTCAATAAAACCAACAGCTGTTACATACCCATTGCTACTTTCTCTAGTATTGTCCGTCATCGATTGGAAATCGCGAACTGTCTCATAGGGTATCAATTCCGTTACAACACCAGAGATGTAGAACGACAAGGAAACCAAACAAGAATGAATGAAGAATGTGTCCTTCGCAAATATAACTATTGAATTCCTCGACTTTGCAAGAGGAAATATGATTTAGATTTTTTATTAAAATTAAAAATTGAATAATATAAAATTTCATGATAAGCTGAGATTTTTTGTAATGGTTATTGTGTTATGGAAAAGAAAAAAACCAAATAAGTCAATTTTGCTTCTTCCAAAGTATGTCAGGTATCAGTACCAAAATATTTCATAATTCGCACATACTGTATTTATCTGTGGTCTGTGTACGGTAGGTCGTTTACACCAGTATGCGTCATATGATTCCTAGAACGAACGTTCGAGGACGGAAGTGTCAATCTAATCTACAAAGTGGGACGACAAAATGTAATAAATATTCATGTATTTAATGTTTATCTGTGTAAATTTCATGTCATCTCACAATTTTGAAATCGATTTGTTCGTCTCAAAATGGCCTATGTTAACGTGAAAGATTGGAATGTGGATCAAGTGACCGATTGGCTCAAAGGTAAATCCGTTAAGACGAGTCAAGACTTGAATTCGAAAGGTTTTGTATGTTATTTAAAAATATTATTGAGATTTAATTGGAATTTAAGTTACTGAAAATTGTTTGAAATCTGAATGTGGTGTATTATATTACTGGATGATTTATTAACATAATTGGAACTAGATTCTAATCAGATATCATTTGAAAGAAACATTTTGCAAAAAGTTTTGCTGGTCTTCTATATTTAGAGGCATATTATGTCATATTTTCAATAATAACCTCAAAAATTTGAAACAATTTTTTCTGATTACTGCACTATATAATTTGAAGAAGACTTTTGTTTACAGGGTTGGATGGGGTAGTATCACATTACACAACATCGTTTTTAAATAATGGTGTAACTGGTGGTCAGTTATTGAGTTTGAGGGTTGATGATTTGGAACATTTAGGTGTGAAATTATTAGGACATCAAGAGATTATTTTGGAAGCAGTCGAACATTTACGACATTTTGTAAGTAAACATATTATCAAATACGTGAATATATATGTTATTTATATTCTTTCAGCATTATGAACTTGATAAGGAAAACCTACAGAGTTTATCATTGAAATTATCGTGTGCTGCAAACTCTTTGTACAGGGAACTTTTATCTGTTGAAGATGACAGTACTCCATTCAAACCTCAAACGTTATCTGATGTACATAATATTATATCCACAATCAAACCCTTGGTGTTTTGGTTGGAGAGGTAATTTAAGATGACTATCACTAATTACATTTTCAGAATATTTAATTGGGAAAAATAACATTGACGTAGGGGTTGGCAACATTTTACTACAGAGTTGGTGTTAACCTCATATTCTTTTTTCTATAAAGCTATTCAGTAATGAGATGGGATATATATTTTCTTCTTCATGTAATACTTGTATGAACGAATGAACTCTTTACAATTGAATAATGAAAGTACAGCTTTTAGTGAGATTCACATGACTTAACCCATAATTTTGATTTAAATAATGTAATAATCCTTGATAAAGAACCAAACTACCAGAAACGTTTGATCAGAGATGATATGCGTAGTTGGTGTTCAAATTAAAAATCTTACTTGTCTGACCTCCAAAAATCAACTAACACTAAGATTTCGTACAATAATGATAATAAAACTGAACTAAAAATATGTATGTATTTGTATGAATAAAAAAACAACAAAAATAGTTTCTAGTGATAATTAAATCGTTAAGGTAGAATATTATTTTTTAGGGCGCCATTTGCTGGTGATAAAGATTACATCGACTGTAAAACACAAATGTTACAGTTGGCTTTTGAAATGGCCACCAACGCTCACAGAGACATATTTTCCGAGCAACCGGTTGTAACAATTCGAAAGATATGTGAAAAGTTAACGAAGATGGCGGATCACATCATACAAGTAAATTATTCAGAATAGGACAAAGGAAATTAACCGTCGAATATGTTTTATTACAGGACATCAACGATCCGATGATCTTGCAGCCGGCGTCGCTCGATTTAGCAACTCTTAAAAAGAGAAAGGAGCAAGAATTGGGTTTTTACATTTTTCCCAGCAATCACGCTATACACCAAATAGCCGATATTAAATTTGGATCGCCGGCGCACAGCAGCTCGAAGATAGAAGAAGGTGACGAAATTGTTCAAGTAAATTATATGACAGTAGTGGGATGGCAGCGTAAAAACGTAATGTTCCTGTTGCAAGAATCTCCGCCGGAGATTGTGTTGACGTTGAAGAAAAGGCCACGTCACACTAAAGTTTATGGGCAAATTTACATGAAACCTTATCGGTTGCCAAGTAAAAAGCGAGGCCAACCTTACTCCAGATGGAATGAAAATTTACCGTCTCCCGTACTACTTCCTATACCAGATATTCTATCGATTAAAGTTAACGACAGAATTTCACCAATTAACGATCGTATAGATTCGGAAACTGAAATCAGTGAGGAAGATAGCGATATAGAATCACCACCAGATAGTCCCATGGATAATGGTACCAGGATGTATCCATTGAAGCCCAGAGCGATTTTACAAAGAAGGAATACGTTCAGCGGTGGCACGAGTTCCAATAGTTTATCATTTTTCTCTTTCGAGCAGGTACTCTTCAAACCTCATATGGCACTGACAATTTTCCTTCTTAATATTTTCAGTGTCGAGAATTGTTGAAAAACCAAGCGAACTTGCGCCATTCCAGTTCAAATCATATCAACAATTCGAATTTCGGTGACGGATCTAAATGTTTAAGGGACAAGAGCATGTCTTGCAGCGTTGGTTTGGAATTAGGTCCACGACCGACTACCGTGATCGGGTTGTCGTCGAAGAAACAATCGTCATTCAAAAAATCCAATAAAAAGCGCGTGAATTTCGATGAACGCGTGGGCCACGCGAATCTCGATTCGCATCCGAAGGTTTCTTCGGAGACCAATTTGAACGAAGAAAGAAGTTTGAGTTTGAATAGTCTTAGAGGGGTGAACGAGGCCAGCATTTCTTATATAGACGAGGGCAGGGAACTTACGGATCGTTCGAGCATGACAAGTGGATGGCAAAAAGAAATTGTGGATGAATTGATCGATGCCATCAAATCGAAACCCATAAATCCATCAATGGCGTCTCCGACTCCACCCGATGAACCGGAGAATTCCCTACCGCCGTCAAACGCTTGTTGTGAAGATGAACCGGAACCTAAAATGAACGTTCATGAAATTGTGAAAAAATTGGATCGTGCTGCACAGGCGCAGAACGCGAACGCTACAAAACCGAAAGTTTTGCCAAGAACGCAAATAAAGAAGCAGTCGGACGTTAAAAAACCAGTAGTGCCGCCTAGGACTGCGACGACGCTGATAACGACTACCAGACAGCGGGGGCGATTGGATAAGAGTCACAGCACTCCAGCCTATGATCCAATTGGAGAAACTGAGGATGTGGTGATAGAAGCGGAGAATCCAACCATTAATCTCGAATTAGGAATACCGAATGCTTTGCCAAGTGAAATTGGAGGAAAACGGGACCAAGAACAGAAAGAAATTTTACCGCCTAAACCGCCTCCCAGGTAGATATGATTAATAATATTTGTTCAATTGCGAAAAATTGTTTTGATGCTCCCAAGATTCGTTGCAACAAGGTTTGGGGTATTTATTTTCACATTCTATGATTTTTAAACGGAAAACCGCATTTCCACGCCCACCGGCCGGTTGCTTTCTCAATTTGACTCTTAGTTTCGTTCTGTTCACCAAAATATCAAAACATACAATGAAGCAACAATAACCAATAAACCAGTATTTTGTATTCATAGAACCTTTCGTATGGTCGATTCGAATAAACCGGCTTATCCAGCGGATTCTCCTAAACCGCAAAACTTGATGGACCAAACGAAACAGACAACCCCAAAGCGAACGTCAAGAATTTTCGAATTCCCCGAAGCGACATCCAGTCCAGTTCCGGTTGTGGTTAACAAAACACCCACAACGTCACGTAATGCCGTTGTCCCCGTTTCCAAGAATGGATCGGCGTCCGAAATTAATAAAACGGATAAAGTATCGCCAACGAATTCCATTGTAAGAGCAATGATTTATTCGAATAAAGGACGACCGAAACGAAAAAACCTGGTATCTAGTAAGTTAACTTTTCAATATGCATATCATGGTGACACATTGGGAAAAATTGTGGATTACAGGACGAAGAAAAGTGACGGTAAACGATCTGTGTCCTGCAGATATACAAGGTTGGTTATATCAAAGATTAAGAGTCAAACTGACGCATATTAGGTGGGAGAAACGATGGTTTGTACTAGTAGGAAATTGTTTGTATGGATATAAAACGAAGACTGATCCAAGGGCTGCTTGTTTGATTTTTTTATCAGGCTTCACTGTTGCGGTGGCTAACGAAGTAATTTCAATAACTTGAAATAAAGACAAAATTATATTCAGCTTTATAATTGTAGGTTAAATCTCGTTCAAACGCCTTCAAAGTGTACCATACGGGTACAGTATTTTACTTCTCCGCTGATGACCCAGACTCTCTCCAAAACTGGATTGACTTGATCACGTCCGCTACCCTAACCGCCGTTGATACAAGGGCCAATGACGTCCCTCAATTTTCGGAAACCGACGATGATTCCGACGCCGAAAAAGTAAAAAGTGTCGCTTCGGCCAACGCTGAAAAAACATCGGGAAATGACTCTTCTTCGCTAAAGAAATTTGGTTCATTAAAAAAATTCTCCTCGTCGAAGAAGACCTCGACAACATCAAACTCGAACGACGGCAGTACTAGTTTGGACCGAAAATGGTTTTTCAACAAATCAGGCGGACAAAAGAACGCACTACCTGTTCCAACCGCCCATTTTCGGTCTTACAGAAAAATACGTAACGACGACTCGCCCCAAATAGAAAGCATAACCACTGGCAATTTTACGTCACATGTCCCATTTTTAGTTCCGTCGATTAAAAACATCAGCGTACCAAATTTGGCCACGAAATCCCCAAACACAAATGCAAAGACTTCGAATTACATGCACACGAGCAACCCGAGCTTGTGCAACGTTAACGAGTATGGCTGCTCAACACCTGCTGCTCCGATTCCCATCAAGAAAAGCCGCAAACCGTCGAACGACAATTTGGCAGGTTTCGTTACACTTGAAGAACTCATGATACAGCAAACAGAAGAACGCAAACTAAATCCTCATTCTGCGTTCGAAGATATGACTCAAATCAATTTTAATTTGATCAAACCCGATGTTGTTTATGGTAAGAATTTTTCAGATATGTATTTATTAAGGACGACCGTCCGCCAAAAACTGAAATTTGTTGGCAAATTAAATCCGACCTCGCTACCACATATTCGATTTTTGTCTCTTTTTCGATCAAGCAACAGAAGCAAAGGAAAAAGATAGCCGTTACAGTCTGACCGTTAAAGTGTCACTTAGTAAGGAGGTGGAAACATAGTTCATTTGAACAGATCTCCAAGATTATGAAATTACATCATAATATGTTTCTTTGTTTTACAGGAGAAGTACCAATCAGATCTAAAGAGAGTCCAGAGTCGAGTAGCGAATCCGGAAGTTCGTGTTTTGGCAAACGGTTAGGCTCGCTGAAGAAAAATCAGAAGATCGAATTCGACGGTAAAACGGCTACGTATCCAAAGACCACGAAGGTGTTCGATAAACGCGCAAACAGTTCCTTGCCGAGAATGCATAAACTCCAAGAGAAATATCGAAATGACGAGCTGGGATCAAGATATTTCTCTGATAGAAATTTATTAGCCGCTGATCGTTCTTATGAAATGATCTACTGTCCAGAAACTGTTACGGAAATTGTTCAGTTCGCACAAAATCGGTCGCTGGGAAGTAAGTATCGATGTTCATCTCGATTTATAACTATGTTACTTAAATATCTAGATGTGGATGTTTCAAAGAAAACGAAAATCAAAAAACAATACAGTTTTTCTGCGACATCCGACAAAAAATCGAAATCCGAACGATCATTATTCGATCTAAACAGATCGAAAGTAACCGACACGTCCGTCGGTAAAATTCGACTGAAATCGGCCATGCAATATACTCCGATGGCGCTTCCACTTTCACAGGATCCAAAAGCGCTTCCAAGATTTGCATTCGAATTGAACTTGGATGAAAAATCGACAAAATCAACAACAAAATTCAAGCAAATCTTCAGTAAACAAGCGACTAACGATCCAAAGAAAGAGAAAACCTTTCTCGGTTCACCAAAGCTCCATCGAGCAATATTCCGGAGGAACGATTCCAACGGACCGATTTTAGATACCGCGTGGCCTGGTGTTGCTACTCAGGTAAAATTTTCTCTCAACAAGTATTGAGTTTGATTGCTTATCGACGTACTCTTCAGATGATCTACCCGGAATCTCCTTACTCGACTATGGACAGTGAACAGGCTTTATCGCCCCTCTTGCCTCCAGCACCAAATCCAGACTACCCTGGTCTAGAGTATCCGCCGATTTTCGAACCGGAAACGTATTCTTTGGCGGATCCACAAAGTAGTCTTTCTATTTTACGAAAACAAGGAAAATGAATTTCACAATGTGGAAATAAGGAACAGAATATTAATTTCCATTTTTTATTCATGGAAATAAATATAAGAATGAATTTATAATAGTTCCAATTTAGAATGAACAATATTGTAAAATTATGACAATAAGAATCTTAAGACGCCAAAATAGTATTTTTATGAGGCGCCACGTTAAGTTTAGAATTGTATACGCAATAAAAGTCTGTGATTGTAGAATTTGAGAAAGGTCGTAGTTTCAGATTTTCTTTATTTTAACTTGCCTGTACAGTATCGTGATTGAATATTTTGTTACTTCGACAATTTGATCAGTAGATTATTTTTATTGAATAAATAATATCGATGTCAATCATCAACATACGTCACCTTGTCTCCTTGTCTTCTAATTAAATATTTCCCATTATATGTTTCAAAACTGAAAATGTGGAATGTCTTAAAATTTTCTCGAATTTCTGGAAAACAACAATTTTCAAGTAATTTTTCTAGAACTCGTAAAAAATTATTGTTTTATGAATTTTTTCGGTTGTCGGAATTTTTTATCAGTTATTTCACATTTGGAAACATTCTCGAAGTTTTCTATTTTTCAAACCACGTTCATATTCTAATTTTCCAAACTTCCGCATATTTTGAATTTTCCCTGCAACTTCAGCGTGCACAAATTGTCAAACATTTTTAATCTTCTTTTGTTTTACTTTTTTTCCAAATTTTCAATCTTTTAATTTTACTCACTTTTTATTCAATTTCAAACTATTTTCAAGCATTCATGTTGGCCAACTCTTTTAAAATTGTAAATTTACATTCGCTCGACTTTTAAAACCTTTTTCATTTGATAACGTATTCTCAACCTTCAAACCCTTTTTTTCACATGGAAATTTGGTTTCGACTATGTGCAATCAAATAAGCATGTGATAGAAAATCATTTTATTAAAAAATTTTTTTTTAATTATTCAATAATGTAATTTGGATGAACGACGAGCATTGGATCCTCATCTTGTTCATCTTCAACGGTTGAAGACCCCCTCAATCCACCACTCTTCAATGAAATTAAAACATTATCATGATAGATCAAACGGTCTATGACTTTCTCAATCAATTCTTTTTTCTCCACAAGCTCGTCCTCTGTTTCAATTTGATCTTCTATCTTATTCAGATACCATTCAATTAGATCGCTTCTTCGTAGTGACTCTTCACTGTCTTCTTCTCTCCTCGCTTCTTCCCTGCGCATATGAACAACGATCAAGTTACTCAGTGTTTTATACTCTTCAAAACTTAGTACAAGTTTCTTTTTCGGTACCGGTTGACTTTCAACACTTTCTTCTGGTTCATCAGTTTCAACTTGCTCTGGTAAATTGTCTTCCCCTAGATGTATATCGGGCTGTTCAACTCTTATAATTGATTTATTTAGCAATCTGTAAGCTTCTCTCACATGTTTCGTTTGTACTTCGTCAGAAATCTCCATTCTTGCCATTGCTTCTGACAAACGGATCATACTCTCCAGTTGTCTGACAGTGATTCTCCACGTAGATTTCCCTGTCGTTGTGGTGTCTCTGAGGCGCAAATGATTATAATGTCGGACCAGCAGTTCCCCTGCTTCCTTGCTTGTAATCGGCTTGAACTTCCTTGCAAATGCTATATACTGAAGTACTTCCTGTTTTGAGTACACTTTATTGATGTCATCTTCAACGTTGCTGTGCAGATCGACTATCTTCCTTGCTATGGCGTAATCCATAACTTCGTTGCATTCGTCTACCAGAATAAAGAACAAGTCAAATCTGGACATAATTGGAGCTGATAGGGCGATGTTCTGTTGCAGAGATCTGGCTCTGTCATAGCGACCGCCAATCGGGTTGGCTGCTGCAAGTATTGACGTGCGAGCGTTTAATGTCGCTCTGACTCCTGCTTTAGCTATTGATATCGTTTGCTGTTCCATGGCTTCGTGGATTGCCACTTGATCACGCAAATCCATTTTGTCGAATTCGTCGATGCAGCAAATTCCATTGTCAGCAAGCATCAATGCACCTGCTTCTATCACGAAATCACCTGTTTCCTCATCGCGGACCACAGCGGCTGTAAGACCAGCAGCCGATGATGCTTTTCCAGACGTGTAAACGGAACGAGGGGAGAATTCTGATACCTGCAATAACAAAATTATGAAGTACTCGAGGGATATGTATTTAATTTCTACCTGTTTCAGAAATTGTGACTTTGCAGTACTTGGATCGCCTACTATGCAACAATTGATATCGCCTCGAAGCGTAGTTCCCTCCAATGTTATTTTAGGAACTCCTCCAAACAACATGAGCAATATACCTCTCTTCACTTCCTCATTTCCATGTATGCTCGGGAATAAACTGTGAATAAGGTTCGAGTAGAGATTCTTGTCGTGCGACATCTCGTACATATGTTTCCATTCACCATCTGTCATTTGTTGTTTCATCATTTCAGGTGTTATCTCATCGAAAGGCATATCCAGACCACCGTATTTCGGGTTTGTCGTTTGTACACTGCACGCCAAAAATGCCATCCTGTAATGCATGTCTCTGACACCCAAAGATTTCAAACCACGAATACCTGAAGAACAAATTATTCAACTGCTCCAAATGAGATGTTTTGCCATTTTACCTTCAGCCTCGTCACCAGATTTATGGCGAGAATTAATTTGAGCCTTGACGCCCGGCATCGATAAAGAACCAACATCTGGCACGACAATCAAAGTACCAGTGAAATCGTAACGGTCACCTGCTTGAACGGTTTCCACGTTCTCCGCTCTAAGTATCACTTCCACGCTTCTGGGAATGCAACCACGCGGTAATTCGGCTTGCGTTTCCTGTATTCGCACTTTTTGAAAATCGACGAAACTCGATTTATCCACATCCAACATGAACCGTCTACGATTCATGCACATGGGATTTCTACATATCGTCGGCATTGTATATTTGAACTGTTGTTCCACATCCTTGATAACAGTTTGACATTCCAAACAAACAAATGTACCTGAAGAAGAAAAAAGAATATTTACAATTTATCAAAGGTTGGAACCAGCGTGATGAATCAGAAATGTACTAAAATTTGCTATGTCAATTCTCATTAAAGTACTAAAAATCCACCGTTCCCTGTATTTCAGATATGAAAATCAGTTTTGAGCAACCATAACACATGTATCATCATACATCACAAATGACAATGAAATAATAATACTTGTGAAGTAATTAATGTGTTATGCAAGGATAAAAAGCAAAAAACCAACACAAAGAATCAAAATAAAGTATAGAAAATCGATTAAATTAAATATTGTCAATTTACCTGAAGTAAGTTCTGGATGTACTGGATGTGTACGAATGACTTGTCCAGATATTCTAATCAAAGTTCCAATTTTCTCAGTCTTCAACTCACGCACTTTATGCCTCGTTGGTACTTCCGTGAAACTCACGAGGCATTCTTTCTCCTTCTTCAAGTCGCATCTGTCTTTAACATAATTCGAGAGAGCTTGGCACAGGTAAGGATAGATTCGATAATATTCTTCGATAATTGAAGTTGCAAGGTTCTGATTATACTTTTCGACATCATCGAAACTCACTTCAACAGTGCTACGTTCCTGATTCAGGAGTTCCCTGCTTGCCTCGAGGTATTTTAATTCGCCGTCTTCCCTGAATCTAAGTGGATATGAAGGTTTTTCTTTGAAAAAAATGTTTACAACTTACTCCTCTAGAAAGTCCTGGAAAAGTTTTTGGCAACGGATTCCAACTTCATCTCTGTGCACTCTTTCGCCAAATTGAGCGACATGCACATCCATTTTCACAAACTTCGGTTTTATTTGAAACAAAAGTGAGGTAACCTATCAAAACAATTTCAAATTGGCGGGAAGATTGGCTGACAGAATCGATATAAAAACATGTCATCTTAAGATTCGGATGGGCTTAGTGCTAATGCAAAATAAACAATAAAAATGTCTCCTAAATTTTGTAAATCATTTCTATGTTTGCAGATTCATGTATATTGAACTCCCAAGTAATATCTTTCAAACAACTCGTTCCCAATAACATGTTTCAAAAAACCATATTCAAAGCATAGAATAATTTACGCTCAAAGTGTAATTAAATAACTAAAAGGCTAAAGGTTTAGCAACTGAACTAAAAAGTTATTGTTTCGTATTCGCGATTTGTCATTTTATACAAACGTCATATTACATTTAATTTGAAATACATCATGTGTTGAAATGAATGCTGCTGTCGAAAATGGCTTTGTTTTGATGTTCCTACATGCCAAATGTCATCTGACATTTTTATGTATTGTGGCTGTGACCGAAACCTTTCGTGTAAAAATCATCAATGGCAAAATCCGAAAAGCATAAAATAGTTGAAATGTGATAGTTAAAATCCCCAATAATGAATTTTATGATTTTTTGGACCCGATTTTTGTTCAAACACGATGACGATTAATGTAAACACGTATTCCTAGTCAATTTGGCATTAAGCTTTTGTTGAGAAGGTTCTACGTATTATTTATTTTGGTGATATTGTTGGACAAAAGTTGTATAGATGAGAAAGTGCGAAATTAGGTGATGATTGCGAATGAAACTTCAAACTTAGTAAACGGCAGTGAGAACGAAATACAAGGCTCCCTGTCCATTACCAGTAGTGATATATCAGCCGAAGACATTCCTTTAGTCCCCGACGTTATTTTCGATACTACGTTGGATTCCCCGGGGTTAAGCAGGGAGTCGCAGCCCCTGCTTGGCTGCCTTGATGTTTCTTACAATAGTTTTCCAGGTAAGGTTGCTATTGTCTAATTAAAAATGCAATCGGTTTTCACTATTTATTAGATGATCCTGGGTTTGCTGATCTGGTGTGGCAGGCGGAAGTTGCTATCGATAATGGTATTTTTCCAGAGAGAATATCTCAGGGTTCTAGTGGGTCCTACTTTGTCAAAAATCCTGCCGGGGTGAGCAATTGTAAAATAGTAGTCTACAAATATTCGCTATAGATCCAAGAACACTGAAAGTATGAAGTGTGAGATCTACAGCGTAAATTGTATTGAAACTAAGGAAAGGGGAGTAGTTGTTGTGAAGCTTCAACAATAACTTTGGTTTGTTTCATACATTGCTATGTATCTGTTTTGCCATGAACTCTTATGATTAATATGTAACTTAAACTATTGACGATTTACTTTTCATGAATAATGTATTTAGGTTACTTAATAATTATAATATTCAATAAGTGGTAATGAATGCTATACAAAACTCATATTCCCAGTTGGAATTACATTTAAAAATCCTTTTAATTTATCCATTTAGAAAGCAGTTAACAAATTAGCATATACCCTTTCATAAATTTCCAGAAAATCATCGCCGTTTTCAAACCCAAAGATGAAGAACCATATGGTAGGTTGAATCCGAAATGGACCAAATGGATGCACAAATTGTGTTGTCCATGCTGTTTTGGCAGGTCCTGTCTCATTCCCAATCAAGGTTATTTGTCTGAAGCAGCAGCATATCTTGTAGACGCAAAGCTCAAGCTAGATATTGTACCAAAAACCAAAGTAAGTACTCCAGACTTTTTCAGCAAAAATACATCTACTTTTCAGCGTCCTTACTACATACTCGCATAAGTGAATTGTTTGTTCCTTCATCACAGGAAGTGAAACACTATTAAATGAAAACATAAAATCAAAATGGAACAATAAATTTATAACTAGAATCAGATTCACATAATTTTTCAATCATTGTGTATTTTGCTGGAAAAGGATTTCTTTTGAGAAATATTGGTGATTTCAGGTTGTTAAACTAGTTTCTCAGACCTTCAATTATCCCAGATTCGATCGACAGAAAGCGAGAATGAAGAGGGCTATCATGGAGCAATTTCCAAACGTTGGCCTTCGATTCAACCGAATTGGTCTACCACCAAAGGTACATATATCAGTAGAAATACAAATTGTGTTATCGAATGCATTTTCCTTGTTTCGCTTTAAGATTATCGAAAATCGTCCATTTCAATTTTTAGATATGTATGCAAATTTGAAAAACGCAACATCTCAAAATATATTTTGCTTCAATAACAAATAAGATAAGGAGATGACCACAGGTCAAAATAATTACGTGAATCTATTTTTATATATCAAGGGTCACAAATAGTGGCCCAAAATCGAGGTCATTTCGGGAATTCAAGGTTTTATCCAGTTTCGTTGCATTCTAAGCGCTTTCAAAATAAAAACTGAAATTACTGAAATAATAAATGCAATAATATATGATTTCACTAAAAAAAAATGTTTTCATAGTAACTTTGGCGCCGTTCATTAAGATTATGTTGAGAAAATATTAGAAATTTGGAATTGCTAATGGCAGTTCAGTTTACGATTTATCTAAGTAATAACAGGTATGTATAAAAATAGCTTAATTTTTCGAAAAATTGTCTGTCGAATTTTCGAAATTCGTTATGGAATTTTTTACACTGCATTGTCTCTGGCGCTTAGACTATAATTAACTTGTCTTACTTCTGTGTCAGTTTTTCGCTTCAATTTAATGTCATCATGAATTAGAACAATTTTCAATTCTTGTTTATTCGCTAAAACTAATGCGAAAAACCACTTGCACTTGACGTAAATGAGGACATACAGATCATAAAATTTTTTATCAAAGCCAACTTGCTGAAAATAATTACGAAATGCTCTGTGGATGATTCAGCGATACCTCGATTTATTACTATTTTTTAAATTTGCTGTTATCGAATTGCTAAAAAATACTAAGCAAAGATTTGTGATACATTCTTAAGCACACAAATTATGTTCGATAAAGAACAAGATCTGAGATGACTATAAATACTCGAAAGAAATTTCTCACAATTAGTGACTTCAGTGAAAAAATCGTACGCTTAGGTGATGTTTTTTAAGTTGGGACTGGGAAAAACGATATACGTAATTTAATCAGATGAACGCAATCTACATTTGTTAAAGTGGCGCAATTATTTACAGAAAGGTTCGTTTCAACTCTTTGTTGATGGATTTAAGGACGCTGATTATTGGTTGCGACGTTTCGAACAAGAAGCCTTATCTCCAAAATTGGCGCACCGTTTCCAACTGCAATTCGAGCGGCTAGTCGTTCTAGATTATATCATCCGAAACACCGATCGAGGCAACGACAATTGGTTGATAAAATACGACAGTCCAACGATGGCTAATGGGAATGGCGCGAACACTGTCAGTGCCCAAGTCGAGTTGATAGAAGCCACGGAATGGAACTTGGTGCAGATGCCGGAAATCAGCATCGCTGCCATCGATAACGGTCTTGCCTTTCCATACAAGCATCCCGACAGTTGGAGGGCGTATCCTTATCATTGGGCGTGGCTGCCGCAGGCGAAAGTGCCATTCAGCAGGGAAACAAAGGATCTCGTCCTTCCTTCTCTATCAGATATGAATTTCGTGCAGGATCTCTGTGATGATTTGTTTCTACTATTCAAGCAGGATAAAGGCTTTGATAGAGGATTATTCGAGAGGCAGATGTCGGTCATGAGGGGACAAATTTTAAATTTAACACAAGCTCTCAAAGATGGGAAGTCACCTGTACAGCTCGTTCAGATGCCAGCTGTTGTTGTAGAAAAGTAAGAATGATTTTTATTTCAGCAACAATACCCTAAATAACTTAAAGCTAGCACTGACATGACTGCCATTAAAGACGCGCTCACTGCGAGTGTAACGTTGGTCAGTGTCACTACTGACTAGCTTTAGTTCCGCCACAAATTGAACTAGTCATAGAACTAATGTTGTAGCAGGTCGGGTCAACCAAAGAGGCAGTTGGACGTTAAGCTTACAAGTTTCAATATTTCGACTTGCTTCAATTTGTGGCAGGTCTTGAAGGGATTGTTCACATTCTACATTTACAGTTGAATTAGGATCACATTACCAGAATCAGCAATTTAAATATATTTGTTATTTCTGAACAATGGGAGGGCAATAAAATTTTGCTTTCATTAAGAGGACGTGAAAAAAACTCGTCATTTCTTCTAAAAATCTTAGAAAATATGTAAAAGAGTAAGCACAAATTATTAGAGAAATAAATACTATATTTTCATAACAAGAACCATGAAGATATTTTTGTGATCATGCATTTAATAAATTTGTTGAGGATAGTTACACACAAAATATATTAAATAAAATATCCTTTCTAATTATAATTATTATTATTAATTGTTTCAGGTCTCAGAATCACACTTCTAGATTTTTCAATTTTACACAACGCTTCCAAGAAAAGAGCCCATTTTTTTCGTGGTGTTAATGGGTGTACAACGTTAATCATATATTTTCAATTTATCTTGTGATCATAACAATGTAATTTTGCTGATACAATTCAAATGGAACATACGTTAATAAAATGGATGATTTATTTATTTAATGAAGTCTATATTATAACATATTAACAAGTTATTGTTGATCGCCGTAATAGTCCGTACGAAGCTTTGCTGCCTTTGGATCATCATGTCTTATTACTGTGTAGTCTTCACGGTATCGGCGATTGTTCAGATCATGTTTCTCATACAAATGGACAGTAGCTATCATTAAGCCTACGCCAATAGTTCCCATAAATGCAGCCCCCATTATCTCTGGGAAATCATGTAGCAATCTTTTGAAAAGACCAACTTTGGCTGTAGACATTTTCTTGTATTTACGAGAAACAAAATTCTAGGTTACGTAAGATATAATGACAGATATCAGTGGTTTTTTGACCTAAAACGCGCAAATAGTTCATTCATTTACATGTCAATGACATTGCGCATTCTACAGTTTCTTTTGAAAACTGATAGAACAATCCCCAAAAAAGTGCAGAAATCTGTACCGAGAAGCGTCAGAGATTTCTTTTCAAAATTACATCGATCGGCGTTAGGCTAGCCATACACATTCGGTTAGGTCCGCTGGCTTCGAAACGTCCTAAAAACTGTTACATTATGCAGAACCTTTTTTCCTATCGTGAAATACTATTTGGTATTCGGCCAAATACCGAAGATTGGAACTGCATAGGTGACGTAACATGCTGTAGTTTTCTTTCTTGTATTACCGTAACTCAATTAGTTCTCAAAAAACTGTTGCAGGATATGCAGGTGGCAGCACTTCACATACGGCGGGCAATGTCTACTTATTTGTCAATGGGGTTATTAGTCAATGGTTCATTTGTGACCTTGAGTATTTAAACTTCACTTTGACGTTTCTCTTCCTTTAGTCAGTGCTCCTCGACGTAAACAGACGTTTTATTCATATTACAAATAAAAATCCGAATTAATCCAACAATATGAGAATCTATAAAGATATATTCACAGGTAATTTTGTTACGAATTTACTTAGTTTTGCATACATGGTGATATTTTTGAGTTATTTGTTTATTTTTTAAGATTTCGATGTAGCTGCCAATTCATTTCTGGAAACTATATTTTTGGAGTTGGACTATATTGCATTTAACGTTCTTTTGTATTTCAGGTGATGAAATCTTTTCTGATTCCTTCAAAATTAAGTTAGTGGACGAAGTTCTCTATGAAGTTTATGGAAAACTAATTTCGAGATCAAACGGCGATATTCAACTTGATGGTGCTAATCCGTCTGCCGAGGAAGCATCGGATGATTGTGAGACAGCAGTTGAAAGTGGCGTCGATGTTATTTTAAACCACCGATTATGCGAAACATATGCTTTTAACGATAAAAAATCGTACACATTATACCTTAAAGATTACATGAAGAAGTGAGTACTTATCAATATCCATAGTTCTTTCTTTTTGCAAGCAATTACATATTCTCTGTTTTTTAAGCCAAGTAGATTCAGTTGAAGGAAAATGATGGTTATCAAAGTTTTCATTTTTGTTTTGTTTACACAAGTAACATAATGCCCTTGCAAATGTTTTGAAGATAAGCTGTGTAGCAAAACAACCAATGAAAGTAGAGCGCTTAACCTCAAATTAGTAACGTTGAGGTTTTGTGTCTGATGATTTGCAGCTCATAGATTAGTGACTATTGCACTCTCTAATACTGAATAATGATTGATGGTTTATTATTCAGAGCTATGTGTGCCAAATTATTTGAAAGCTTGCATGTTCTATTACATCTTTTCACATGCAAACTTTCAACATGATGAAAAATGAAAACTTGATATCACTATTACTTGGAAATGAGTAGTATGGATATTTTAATTTATATGTGTTTATTTCAGACTTGTTGCAAAATTAGAAGAAACGGCACCAGATCAGGTGGAAGTCTTCAAAACGAATATGAACAAAGTTATGAAAGATATATTGGGAAGGTTTAAGGAATTGCAATTTTTCACTGGAGAATCAATGGAGATTGAAGGCATGGTTGCCTTATTGGAATATCGTGAAATTGATGGCCAATCCGTGCCAGTTTTAATGGCCTTCAAACATGGATTGGAAGAGGAGAAATGCTAGTGGGATTTGATTATCTATTATTTTACCGTCATCTGCAAGTTTCAATACTCGACAAAATTGGGACTCGGAATATGTTTATACATCTTTCAAATTAAATCTGATTTACGCCAATTCAGTGTCTTAATTTTTTTTACCTACACTCATTTCTCACTTGTAACACGATTCGTTATGCTGCGTAAAATGATGAGTAAACTGTGTTGATGTTGCTGCTAACTAAAACATTCCGAGTAGATTCATAAGAAACTTGAACATGATTTGAAGTAGGTACTGAATTTCCTAACAAATTTCGATTCATTCTTCATCATTTGCAAACGATAAAAATCACGAACTTTCTGCGGAAAGCCACAAATATTTAAGAACTTTCAGGCTGATATGTAATTAGAGAAGTTTAACGACAAATCTGATAACAAAATCAAACGTAATTCAAAAGAAAAACGATGATTTCATGGTTTGTCTAAATCATGCAGTATCAATAGATATTGCACATGATTTACTTGTTTCTAGTAGCTAGAGGATTTTATTGCACGCTAAAAAAATTAAACGAATAAGTTGCTTTCGGTTTTAATTATTAAATAAACTTTTTTTGTAATTACAAATAATAGACGTTTGTTTAAGTTTATCGTTTGCATTTTCAATTAAGTAATTCTCTTGGTAGTATTTCACATATATACAACGATGCTCTTCTTTAATTTCCTGTGTTTCTCTGTGTTCGTCATCAACACGTCATATTGTCTGTCAAGTTGCGGTGCCATTTTGCTCGGTAGCGTCATTCGAAAATATACGTTTCGAAGGTAGCTGTTCACCGGTAAGTAATCTTCAGAAATCGCTTTCATCTTCATTTCTGGTTCACCGTTTTCAACGCGTATTATTCAAGCGGAAAATATTATTTATGTATATGTTGATATTTTCGTAATATTACTTATTGTTGTAGTGAATTGAAAATAAAATGGCAGACGCTGATGATCTTCTCGATTACGAGGATGAGGAACAAACCGAACAAACTACAACGGAACCAACAGCCGCGGCGGACGTGAAAAAAGGTGTGAAAGGTACTTACGTATCTATCCACAGCTCTGGCTTCAGAGATTTCCTCTTGAAACCTGAAATATTACGTGCTATTGTGGATTGCGGTTTCGAGCATCCATCTGAAGGTAAGACGCCATTCCGTACTAGAAGCATTATTAACACTTTTTTTTTACAAATTAGTCCAACATGAATGCATTCCACAAGCAGTATTGGGTATGGATATACTATGTCAAGCCAAATCCGGTATGGGAAAAACCGCCGTTTTCGTACTTGCTACACTTCAGCAACTCGAGCCAACAGAGAACGTTGTTTATGTATTGGTCATGTGTCACACGAGAGAGTTGGCGTTTCAGATCAGCAAGGAGTATGAGAGATTCAGCAAGTATATGCCGACTGTCAAGGTTGGCGTCTTTTTTGGTGGGCTGCCCATTGCTAAGGATGAAGAATTGCTGAAGAACAACTGTCCACACATTGTAGTGGGCACGCCGGGGCGGATCCTCGCACTAGTCAGATCAAAGAAGCTCAACCTCAAGCATTTGAAACATTTCATTCTGGATGAATGCGACAAAATGCTTGAACTGTTAGGTAAGTTATGAAATTGAAACTTGAAGCTGCATTCAAAAATTCATTTATTTATTAAAGCATCTTATGACTTTTAGTATCAATATGTTATTGATGTCATGCGAGTATAAGAAATATTGGCATCTGTATGCATTTGAAGTTCCTCATGAAAAAAGGCTTATTTTATCAAAATTGTACAATGAAAATATGATGAAGTACACACTTCTATATTGAAAACTATTTCACCATGAATTGTAAAACTGAATCCTACGTATCATTGATTTTTGAAAGCACGTCACGATTCAGCAAATTCAAATATTTTGTTTCTTCCATTGTATTTGCAGTCAAAAATAATGACATAATGGAGGAGTCATCAATTTATCAGTATCACTTTTTCCTAATTCTTGCCTTGCGTAAGACGAGTCTGAGTAAGTTCTGTTAAAATCATATATTGTAGAAATGGAACTTATTTAGATATATTCCAAGTCAGATTGCACTTTGATGAAAAGTCGTTTTTAATTTTTGAATGATAGATTATACAATTCATAATTAGTTGGATTGATAGCAATTCATATGCTAAAAGACTTGGTATTGTTGGTGCGTCAATAATTCCTTATTTTTCAACTTATTAATTCCAGAACCAATTAAGTAATAAAATATTCTTTCACCTATTTCCATATTCATTCTTTTATCAAATCAAGGAATGAAACAATTGATAGTTGACCGCTATTGTGAAGTACACTGCAGCCTTGCAACTCTTATTTCACACAGCAACTATATCTATTTTCTTGTTCAGTAATACTATTTGTCATAAGTGTTTTGATCAATAAGTTGAATAGAGATCGAATAATTTTTTCATGATGATCATACATGGGTAGGTAGGGACAACTGAAACAGTTTGATGTTAAAACCCATTCTGACGTTTTTTTGTAACGTAATTCCGTTATATCTCCAATGCTTATCAACTTACTATTCTCTATTTTTTCTTTCGTTTCAGACATGCGTCGAGATGTACAAGAAATTTACCGCAACACGCCGCACTGCAAGCAAGTGATGATGTTCAGTGCCACGTTGAGCAAAGATATTCGTCCCGTTTGCAAGAAGTTTATGCAAGATGTAATTTGAACAAATTTTCTATCGTACACCCCTGCAAAAATGTGCTGCCATTGCCGTTTTCCTAAATGTCGGGCGGAACGACACGTCGTGAAGGGTTTTCCACCTAGAGTATAATCAGATGGGTTATGAAAGATGGGAAAGGATTTTAGAACACTGTAGCCCAACGTGTAGGTTAAAATAGCTCCCGGGTATGAACAATAGGATCGCGCGTATATTTTGGACGTGCTATAGCGTTGAAAAAGAGCCGAATTGCGAATTTTAGAGCGCTATAGCCCGACGTGTAGAGGGGCGGGGTACAGAAGGGGGTTTTTGGCCGTGCTACAGTGTTTCGAAAAAATTTTGTTGGCGGTATTGGATCGCCGGATGGAGAGTGCAAAATGGGATGGAGAAGCGAATGATGACCCCCCAATGTTCGAGTGCCTCGAGCTACGATGATGCATTTTCTTTTACTTCAATTTGTGTGTTCTTTTGGTGTTCCCTTGGAACGGTAATATGGCAGCTGGGGAAAAGGTTACAGATTCAAACAAAAAATTATAGTTTCGTAGATTTCTCTTTGTTCATACAACGAGAAAGCTACTAAAGATACATACTTCAATTCGGAAGACCAAATAAAAGAAAAGTATGTTGATTCAGAATTGGAATGATTGCAAATTTCGTAATTCTTTTTAAAAATTTCTCATGGATAGAGTATTTAAATTCCTATGCTTCCCTTTTCTTTAGTCTTCTTGGTAATGTTTCAAATGAATTAACGTAGAATTTTTGTTTAGCCAATGGAAGTTTATGTGGACGACGAGGCGAAATTAACGTTGCACGGCTTACAGCAACATTACGTTAAACTTAAAGAAAACGAGAAAAATAAAAAATTATTTGAACTTCTCGATGTTTTGGAATTTAATCAGGTATTGAAACATGTTTTATTATATTTAAATTGAATATAGGTATTTACGAAAAACCTATTAGGATGAAAAATTTCTTTGAATGATCACCCCATGATCAATTTTCTTGAACTCTCTCACTGAAGATTTTAATTTTTTGTTATTGACATACCGTTAAAATAACATAGTTGATATTCGATTCTTTCCAGGTTGTCATATTCGTTAAATCTGTCCAAAGATGCGTTGCGTTGGCTCAATTATTATCTGAGCAAAATTTCCCTGCCATTGGTATCCATCGAAACATGTCGCAAGAAGAGCGGCTTTCGCGATACCAACAATTCAAAGACTTCCAGAAGGTGAGAACATTTGAAGTTGTTTGAAAATTTTTATTTAGTTATGATGAGAACTTTGTGCTCGTGACTGTTTTCATGATATTTTTTTAAAGGATTTATCTGATCGTTTTTTCAACTTATGCAACAACCTAGATTACTATGAATGTGACTAAACGCGCTCTTATTTTACAGCGTATTTTAGTGGCCACTAATCTCTTTGGAAGGGGAATGGATATCGAAAGAGTGAACATTGTATGCAACTATGATATGCCAGAGGATTCCGATACGTATTTGCATCGAGTTGCAAGAGCTGGACGATTTGGTACTAAGGGCTTAGCAATCACTTTTGTGTCTGAGGAAAGTGATGCAAAAATTTTGAACGAAGTTCAGGATCGATTTGACGTTAACATTACTGAATTACCTGACGAAATCGATCTAAGTTCTTACATTGAAGGAAGATAAACTGATTATTTTGAAAAATTTTATTCAGTTGGACCCACTGTTTTTTGTGAAAGCAGAAGTATTTTGTATTTCATTTTAATAAATCTTTAGAGTAAATGGTTTTGTTTGTATTACAAGACCCCCCTCACACCAAAATGCGTTACGTAATATTTGAACGGCCCCTATGAGAGGACTTTGCGTATAACAGTTTCATCACGGTGCGGCCACTCTAAGAGTTGTAATCGCAGTCGAATTTTTCTGAAACAAGCAAAAAGAGCGCAATGTTTATCAATTTTTCACTTTTCATCGGATTGACATGTTTGGGCTAGAATTCGGCGTCGCATCTTATGAGAGAATTTTTCGTGAAAGTCTTCACGGTGCGGCCACCCTAAGAGATTTTATCGCGTTCCAAATTTTGTAAAACACGCAAAAAGAGCGCAACATTTATCACTTATTCAATTTTCATAGGATTGACATGTTTGGGCTAGATTTTGGTGTGGCATCTATGAGAAAATTTTTCGTGAAAGTTTCATCACGGTGCGGCCACCCTAACAGATTTTATTGCGCTCCCAATTTTCTAAAACACGCAAAAACGCGCACTTTTTATCAAAATTTCAATTTTCATCGGATTGACATGTTTGGGCTAGATTTTGGTGTGGCATCTATGAGAGAATTTTTTGTGAAAGTTTCATCACGGTGCGGCCACCCTAAGAGATTTTATCGCGCTCCCAATTTTCTAAAACACGCAAAAAGGCGCACTTTTTATCAAATTTTCAATTTTCATCGGATTGACATTTTTGACATAGAATTCCATGTCGCATCTATGAGAGAATTTTTCGTGAAAGTTTCATCACGGTGCGGCCACCCTAAGAGATTTTATCGCGCTCCTAATTTTCTAAAATACGGAAAAAAGCGCACCATTTATCAATTTTCATTGGATTGACATGTTTGGGCTAGATTTTGGTGTGGCATCTATGAGAGAATTTTTTGTGAAAGTTTCATCACGGTGCGGCCACCCTAAGAGATTTTATCGCGCTCCCAATTTTCTAAAATACGCAAAAACGCGCACTTTTTATCAAATTTTCAATTTTCATCGGATTGACATTTTTGGCATGGAATTCGATGTCGCATCTATGAGAGAAATTTTCGTGAAAATTTCATCACGGTGCGGCCACCCTAACAGATTTTATTGCGCTCCCAATTTTCTAAAACACGCAAAAACGCGCACTTTTTATCAAAATTTCAATTTTCATCGGATTGACATGTTTGGGCTAGATTTTGGTGTGGCATCTATGAGAGAATTTTTTGTGAAAGTTTCATCACGGTGCGGCCACCCTAAGAGATTTTATCGCGCTCCCAATTTTCTAAAACACGCAAAAACGCGCACTTTTTATCAAATTTTCAATTTTCATCGGATTGACATTTTTGGCATGGAATTCGATGTCGCATCTATGAGAGAAATTTTCGTGAAAATTTCATCACGGTGCGGCCACCCTAAGAGATTTTATCGCGCTCCCAATTTTCTAAAACACGCAAAAACGCGCACTTTTTATCAAATTTTCAATTTTCATCGGATTGACATTTTTGGCATGGAATTCGATGTCGCATCTATGAGAGAAATTTTCGTGAAAGTTTCATCTCCGTGCGGCCACCCTAAGAGATTTTATCGCGCTCCCAATTTTCTAAAACACGCAAAAACGCGCACTTTTTATCAAATTTTCAATTTTCATCGGATTGACATTTTTGGCATGGAATTCGATGTCGCATCTATAAGAGAAATTTTCGTGAAAGTTTCATCACCGTGCGGCCACCCTAAGAGATTTTATCGCGCTCCCAATTTTCTAAAACACGCAAAAACGCGCACTTTTTATCAAATTTTCAATTTTCATCGGATTGACATTTTTGGCATGGAATTCGATGTCGCATCTATGAGAGAATTTTTCGTGAAAGTTTCATCACGGTGCGGCCACCCTAAGAGATTTTATCGCGCTCCTAATTTTCTAAAATACGGAAAAAAGCGCACCATTTATCAATTTTTCAATTTTCATGGGATTGACATGTTTGGGCTAGATTTTGGTGTGGCATCGCTGAGAGAATTTTTTGTGAAAGTTTCATCACGGTGCGGCCACCCTAAGAGATTTTATCGCGTTCCCAATTTTCTAAAACACGCAAAAACGCGCACTTTTTATCAAATTTTCAATTTTCATCGGATTGACATTTTTGGCATAGAATTCGATGTCGCATCTATGAGAGAATTTTTCGTGAAAGTTTCATCACGGTGCGGCCACCCTAAGAGATTTTATCGCGCTCCCAATTTTCTAAAACACGCAAAAAGGCGCACTTTTTATCAAAATTTCAATTTTCATCGGATTGACATTTTTGGCATGGAATTCGATGTCGCATCTATAAGAGAAATTTTCGTGAAAGTTTCATCACCGTGCGGCCACCCTAAGAGATTTTATCGCGCTCCCAATTTTCTAAAACACGCAAAAACGCGCACTTTTTATCAAATTTTCAATTTTCATCGGATTGACATTTTTGGCATGGAATTCGATGTCGCATCTATGAGAGAAATTTTCGTGAAAATTTCATCACGGTGCGGCCACCCTAAGAGATTTTATCGCGCTCCCAATTTTCTAAAACACGCAAAAACGCGCACTTTTTATCAAATTTTCAATTTTCATCGGATTGACATTTTTGGCACAGAATTCAGTGTCGCATCTATGAGAGAATTTTTCGTGAAAGTTTCATCACGGTGCGGCCACCCTAAGAGATTTTATTGCGCTCCTAATTTTCTAAAATACGGAAAAACGCGCACCATTTATCAATTTTTCAATTTTCATCGGATTGACATTTTTGGTATAGAATTCTGTGTCGCATCTATGAGAGGATTTTTCGTGAAAGTTTCATCACGGTGCGGACACTCTACGAGTTGTAATCGCTGTTCAATTTTTCTAAAACACGCAAAAACGCGCAACATTTATCGATTTTTCAATTTTCATCGGATTGATATGTTTGGGATAGATTTCAGTGTCGCATCTAATAAGTCTTGGCTGGAGATGGATTGGGAACATTTTTTATTTACAAAATAAAATTTGAAACTTTTTGAAAAAAGTCTACTAGAGCAATATAATATCGGTATTTATTTCTACAAAAAATACAAACTATAACGACCAACTTCATTCCTGTTGATTAAACAGCGGATCACAATGATAAACCCCAAATATTTTTGGCGTTCACTGATATTTATTAGCATCTGGATCTGGGTTTCTCGCATTGAATTCTAAGGATCTTAGTATGGCGTCCGGAATTGGTGGTGGTGTCGGTAAGTGACTTCCCTGCGGTTGAAAACCGTTTTCATTTGCTATATATTGCAGACCAATTGGTACTCCATCTGGTCCCGTGTACTGGAATTGACCTTGAACCTCCTGGGCTTCCGCTTCGGGATTTCCAATATTCTTCACTGCTCCCTGTTCGGACGCCGAAATCCCGTTACCCGTTTCAAAGGATGTCTGGTAGGAACCATCGAAATTTACTTCTTGATTTTGGCTGATGATAGGGATTTGTTCATTGCCTGTCAGTTGAGCAGCATTGGCTACTATCGAGAGGAGTCCCAATAGAACCTTTGAAATAAAGTCATTAATTCCCTTCTGTAGAATAAAAAAACTTACCAAGAATTTCATCGACATTTCTTTGTACATGTTAGCAACACTAGGCAAATGATTACAGTGCCGACATTCACTCTCGAATTACATATTTATAGGAGAGGCAACGAGAGAAGCTTCGCCTATTTCTTATGCAATTCATCCCCGGCGATTCTTGCCGAAATTATTCAATGCAACACGTCAATCACTCCGCCTTCTTTTAGTCAAGTAAGAGTTCAAATAAAATTGAAATTTTCTAGATTAATTGAAATTCGCATTTACTCCTTTTTATGTTGACACATTGTTTTTTTTAAGGTATTAGTTTATGTTCGATTTCGCTCTGTGTCAAAGAAGAGTTATTATCCATTATTCAAGTGAGGTGTGTCGGAATTTTAGCATCTCCAATTGTTTCATTTTACCGTCGCGCCATACAAAGAAACGACTTGCTTCCAATAGATGATTGATGTTCCTCTCAATCGCGTTTACCGTTGAAAGTATTTCGTTTGGAAATGTTATCAGTTAGTTACCGGAAAACGCGTTAAATAACACATTTTCCTTGAATCTTCATAGAAGGATGGAATGTGGTAACTGAGAAATATGAATGTTGAAAATACGAAAATATTCACATTTAGAATTTCATACAGTGGATTATGAACGGCGTCACAAGGCAATTATAAGTGAATTGAATTATGTATGGTTAGTTTAAAAGTCAAAGAAACAAACTTCTATCCGCTTGTATTGAAACGTCGATCTTTACCGATTCATTGAAAGCATCAATGGTCGAAAGTGTTATATAATAAGGGAATGCTGAAATACGGCTCGTTGAATATAGTCATTAGGAAGATCCAAATAAGGTATAATAAAGGTGAATTAATTATTATAATAAAAATTTGTTTCATTTAATGTTGTCTATTTTTCAAGAAACAGCATTTTTCTTTATTATCCTCTTTTAGTACCTTGGGCAAGTCGATGTTGAGTTTATTAGATAAAAGATTGTTTTTTTTAAGCCAATCGATTAGAAAAATCATTATATTTTCTGCAATTTCAAAAATTTCACCCCACAAAATTTTGAGCGGAACAAAAAATTTCTATCTGTTCTGAGAAGAAATCAAAACAATACAATTCCGATAATTTCGAGAAAAATCCTTGTAATACGTAAATGCTATTGAAAATTCGTTTCAGTTATTTATTGAATTAAAGCGCAGTTAGAAATGATTTTCTTTAATTTATTCGAGCTTGACATTGATCAATATGGCCATGATTGTGACAAAGCTCGTAAATCGCGCACTCATCTGCTTTTGACGGTATCATTACCATGGTCGTCTTTTAATGATTGGTAAACAAGTGTCGTTCCATTCGGGATGACTGGGAAAATACCCTTCGGCTTCGACGCCGTTCGCTATTTTCTCGTTCAGTGGCTTTTAATTTTTGTAACTTTCGTTAATAACGGATTCAATCCCCCGTAATCGTACAGATTTAACTTCATCTTAATACCTTTATATTGCGTTATTGTTTTTTTGCGGAACCCAACATTTTTAAAGTAAAAAAAAATCGATGCCTGGTATGAATATTTAATGCCAAAAGCAGTTTTATTAGCCTTATTCATAGGAAAGCAAACTAAAAAACGTTGAAAAAAGAATTATTTTATTGGGTTCTTCAGAATGATTTACGATCACGCTGTAGTTTTCGGTGTGTATATTTCGAAAATCGTTAATTAAAATTATTCCCGCATTTTAATCATAAAATTTCAGATAGGGATTGCAGGTAACAAAAATGAAGGTCTCCTGCTTGGTCGTCTATTCGGAATCAATCTACATATGTGTTACCACATCAAGTAACATTTCTACCTTTCTAGATCTTCCAAGCTAATACTTTCATAATTTGTAATTGTTGAACCCCACCCATAGTACCTGTACTGGAGAACGAACCAAAATGAATGTTTGAATGAAGGGAATATCAATTTATTATTCATTGTAATACTTTATAAATGTTTCCTTGAGCTAGAAATTAATACTTCGATTTTGAATTTAATGAAGTTGAAAAAAAGAAAATCGATCAATTTTCTCCGAGCCAATCTTAATATTTGTATTGTGATCTTCAAATAGATAATCAAGTCAGACGGTTGTTCAAATTCGCGAGTTAACCATTTAACAACTACGTGAAATACCATAGATAAACGTGTTGCCTCGAGCGCTGCGGATGAACTATAAACGAAGGACACATCAAGCGCCTTTTTCTTAATCTAATGCACCAGTGGAGATTCTCAGCCAGCTCTTTTTTTATGTAAAACCTGTAACTAGTAATTCTTCAAATAATGTTCAGTCCTATTTCCTGCATTAGCATCCTTGAAAAAACTCTTCACCATTAACCGATGCAGGCTGTTAATAAGGAATTGCAAGAAGACTATCACTTCAATGTGGGCAAAGAGTTCAGTCTAATTCTTCTTCCGATTTCCATAAAACAGACCTAGGGCCAATTATGTTTAAGTATTCGATACTCTTCGTGAGAATCACACCCACCGATATTTCGCAAAGGTATCTCTGATCAGAATATGTTTACGGTTTTAACATTTAACCATAGCGCTGAATAACTCCTAAAGGTCACGATTCAAAATTTATTGGGATGGTAATTTGGCAGATCGTCAAATAATATATGAATTTGTCGGTGATCGTTCTTCAGTAATTGGGTTTATGCGTACGATAGGAGAATGATTATAGGTAACTTCCAAACGGGTGTTAAGAAATTCGCAATATGTGAAATTAAAAGCAAAATAGACGAGAATTAAACACTTTCATATATAATGCATCTTCACGCAAACGAATTGGTTACGATAAAAAAGGAGAGATGACTATCAATAAGAGGATTGAAAATTGCAATTCGAATTGCTTATCCTTGAACTGATATTAAATGTCAGATTCCAACAATCCCTTTGGTGTAATTCGATTGATGGAACAGGAAAGAAAAACTGAGAAAATTAATTCATGAACTCATCATTATTGCATCAATATAATTTTGTTGATGGATATTCCCTAATAATTTGATCGAATCGAAGGACTATACGTGCTAATAAATGTGAATGATTTTTTATAATCATTTCTTATGGAGATTGATTGCTTAAAAATGAAAATTAATGCATATTATTAGGGACGTTATATTTTATGATTATCATTTTCATGAAATGACAATATTTTGTCAAAAGTAAATATTACACTGGCAAACAGATAAATTTGTATCAAAATTTGGCTGTTAGATTAATTGGCCAACATACTACAAGGTTATCTTGAGAAAAAGATGGTAATAAAATCTTTCTTATGATTTCGTTGAGAAAAAAACTTTTATAGTTAATTTTTCACCCATAACTGCGGGACATACTTTAATGTTTCATTGGCAAAAAAGTATATCTCACAAATCAGCATCTAACGGGGGGCAAACCGGTGCCCATGTCCCGGGCCGACCAGGTTAGGTCGCGAGCGAAGCGAGCGATCTGGTTTTTTTTTTGATCGTATAACCCACTGACCTGGGTTCAAGTGCCAGAGTGTTCAAATCGCACAAGTGCCTCTGGTATGATCTAACGACTATATATTGAATATATAGCTGGGACCTTCCGAAGCGCGATGGCATTCTCAAATTTAGTTGGAATTTACCGGGATTCGAACCCGGTTTTTCTGGGTAGTAGACCAGTACTGCGCCTGTTGAACTACCAATGTACTGTGATACTGCCATATGTGACGGGTGTAACAGATAAGATAGGTAGAAGAAAGATCGATATTCAAACTACAAAAAACAATAAAAAGCATTTTCACAACCCCTAAACAAATAACTCCACTAGAAAATCAGGTCTATTACGTGTGGAAATTGCGACAAAAAAAGATGAGAGTTTTTACAATTCTCAGCAATAAATTTAAGTGTTCTCACAAAGTTGACTTCCCCATCGCGGACCAAGCATTTTCTGGTTATTTAGGTATGTTAGAATGAAAGAAGGAAAAAGCACTTATCAATAAATGCTCTAATGTATGATATATGTGAAGTACCATAAATGGATTCTAGTACTCCAATAAAATAGTCGGAATACTTTTGCTGACACATTGTTAATATTAATTGGAACGTTTGAAGTGCATACTTTTAATTACGGAAATCGTATTTAATTCACAAAAAGGAACAATTTCAACGTTATAAAAAACAAAAAGAACGAAATCTGTCTACAGTTCCACATAATTTTTCTGAAACGTTACCGAAGCAGATAATTCAGAAAGATGTAATTTAAATACGTATTATGGAAATTCGGGGAACATCTAATAATTACAAATCGAACCGAAGTAATGCAAATTACAACGATTCAACATTATTATTCGCCATAATAATAATTGCGAATTCCACGCGATTCGAAGGTAGCGTTAACTGCCACAATTTCAAGGTAGGGATTAGAAAAAAATGAGGATTCTGAAATGAGATGAACGAATGCAAAGTAAAGATTTGTGGTAGGGTGGAATATCTACGTATATATGATTGAAGATTTGCACTTCAACTATAAATTGACCGTTTATTCGACGTTCTCAAGCATCATCGACAGTGCATTTTGATTTCGCCATGCAGTTACTGGTGAGTATTAAATTCGCCGATATATGTAGGGCGTTTAAAAAAATTAAATTTTTTTTTTGTATTTAGGTCTTAATAACTACTCTTATTTGGTGCGTTGCCGCTCTACCTCAATTCCGACCTAGACCAAATATTCCAATACCTTCACCAGCCGGAGGGGGTCGAGTGATAGCTATCCTAAAACAGCAACAAGATGTGAATGTGGACGGTTCCTACCAGTACAGGTGAGTTATATTACTTGAAAATTAATTGATTCTATGTAAAGGTACTAGGAAACGCAATATTTCACATGACAACCTAATATGAATTCATTTTTAGTTATGAAACTGAGAATGGCATACAAGCTGAAGAACGCGGTGCTCTGAAATCTGGCTCTCCTGATCCAATCCTTGAAGCTCAAGGATCTTATTCGTATACGGCCGACGATGGGACTCCCATTCAAGTACAATACATTTCCAACGAAAATGGATTCCAACCTCAAGGAGCACACTTGCCGACACCACCCCCAATTCCGGTTGCGATTTTAAAAGCTCTGGAGTACAATGCCGCTCATCCAGAGGAAGACGACGGCGGAGTGTCGAGACCATTGAAACCAGGTAGACTTGGTTGATCTGTTTTGCCTAGAACTGTTTTTCATCACTGACTCTCACACTTTTCTCATATTCTATTTTATTGTATATAAATGAAGACTCTCAATAAAACATATTTTAATAGATGTCATAATAAAAAATGATTTCCAACATTAGTTTTTTTTGTTAATCAGAAATATGATTTTTTCTCGAAACCATTTTCTCTAAGTGAAGTTTCATCTCACCTTACTCTTTTCTTCTTTGATGTGGCGTTCTGAAATGAACTTTTTTTTTAAAATAACATTATTTAAAACTCAAAAAAATGTACCACCAGTATGTCCGAGTGATCAGGCAAATTACTCTCCAAATGATAAAATAGTTTGCATTTCGGAAAACGATTTCGTTTAGTGTTATATTTTTAATTCCTATTCATGATTTCTTATGAAGTGAACTGACAACCAAATTGTCTTTTTCGTTTCCACTGACTATTACCAACGTTCGGAAAATTCTCCCTGAAATAAATTGTATAATTTGGAAAATTAGTGTTTCACGTTTCCTCTGAGAAAAGCATAATTGTATTATAATTTTTAATCGTTCTGAGAATCGATTTCATCGTACGAAGTCACGAAATAATAACGACGTTGCTCTGTTGTAAATAAAAAGTCGCAACTGAAACGAATTGATGATTTTTATTTAGGTATACCTAAGTAACGAGCCGCAATTTCAGAATTGATTCATTAGAATCAAAACTTGATTCCATCGTTTGAATTTATGCATCGTTCAACGATGAATACATCGATAACCAGAATAGAAGTTCAATAAGAGGAAAAAACAATTAGCCCAGCTTTTTAGAAATGATCGTTTGGCAAAAGAAAAGATAATTTCGTAAATTGACTCGACGAAATGGAAGCAAATTCAGTTTCCTGAATATTTCAGAATACTTTTCAGTATAACCGAAATTTGTCAGGCATTTTATATTAGATACGACAAGATATACTTTCAGTTTCTCCATCGATTTTATTGTATTCCAAATCCTTTCTGCAAGATATAAAATTTTCAACTTTAAGTCTACAAAATTTTTGTTCCAAATTTTTTTTCAGATTCATCTGATCATTTTCAAAATATTTGATTCGACTGCCTGCAATTTCATTTTATTTCATTGCAATACTTTTTAGTTAACATAATATTTAAATATATGGTTGAATCATGAATTTCGATTTATAATTAAGTTTGGCACAACAATTAAATTTTTAATCGTTTTCACGATCTCATTGGTTTCACTATCGAAAAGTGAAAGAACTAATTAATGTTAACACTATTTTACTATTGGGATCATGAGTCGTAAACTGGTATTTGACCTGACAAACTGTTTTCTCTTGCCCTTTATCTATTTGTAATCTTAGTTTTCCTAAGTTCTTTCCTCCCTTTGGAGGTTGTTAGAAAATATCTACAGTTTTCACAAAAAGTGAGTAATTATATTTCATTTTCACAACTAAAAAGCTGATTTTATATGATTATCAAAACTCGAAAAGTAGAACGGAGCTTGGAAGAAAACACGGTTGCATGAACGAAAATTAAATATTTAATCACAATTAAACTCCCTATAAATCAATGGGTTTTGAAGGGCTTCAACAGAAAATAGAAAAAGGGGTAAACCTTACTTTGGGAGAAAGTATTTGCAAAAAAAAATTTCCCTAAACAAATTATTTGCACATTTTCCCTTTCTCTTTGTACACATTACATCATTAATGTGCGTTGGATCACATCAATAGTTTTGTAGCACTAGACTAGTGTTGCCCTCTAGTATGCGATTGGTTACACATATTTATTGAATTAATGGAATTTTTTATCGATCACAGTGTTCTTATTAGGTAAATGTGGCCTGGTCGTGATTTCCTAATGTCTAACATATATAAATATAAATTGGGTTGAATTCTTCAAAAACGGAAACTCACATTCGACCACATGTTTTCTTTTCAAGAAGGCACTATTACGACAAAATCCGCAAAGGTGAAATTCTATTAAATACCATTTCAGCATATATAAAGACGACACTAATCGTTGGATGATCCAAGGTTTCATGTAAAAATATTCGTAGGATTGTGGGTCGATCACTATGCAATGTTAAAATCAATGTCAGAAATATTCCTAATGGCTAGTATTTTTTTTTTATAGGAAATTTCTTCGATTGGTGAAGAACGGAATGTTGACTCATATCATAACGTGATTTTAACTTCACACATTTGAATGATTTAACATTCTTTTTATCTAAAAAAATGTATCGATGATTAATTACCTATCTATATTTATAATTCTTTTAATTGACTACTATGTATGTGATATGATGTACGATCATCATCCAAATTTAAACAAGTTCGAAACGACTCAATCTGAATTATATTTGTAAATCACTTAATTTATCAAACGATTAATTTGTTATACACATTAGCTTAATTCGTTACGTCATCGAGTACCGATTACTTAATAGTATTCATAAATATCCGAGAAAAGGTGACGCGAAAATACTAACACCTTTCTGATGGCAAATTTTCTCCGATTGGTTTTCTTGCATTTACAACTTTTTATGTCACGGAAATAAGATTTTTTTACTAAATTGAAATGATGAAATATTTTTCCACACGGTTGATTTTACAACTAAGATCACTGAAATAAAGTGATCATCAAAGTAAATTTCCGCATTCTGTAAAATGAAAAACTGAATTGAATATAGCGTCCCTGAAAAAATTCAAATGTATCAGCCGATGAAGAGCGTGCACGAAATCAGTTTTGCCACGTGTTGGTTATTTTCACTTCAATAGAATTCTTCGGATTCCTGCATTTGGCATTCCTCAGTGTTCGATATTGTGTAATAAAATTCTGAAGAATAATTTAACATTTTTGCTCGCCCCCATCTATACGGGTGACGAGAATGAAATGATTAAAGAGAAAAATCACTGGCAGAATACTTTACGATACTCGATTAAAGTGCAGGTATTATCTTTCAAAAAGGTGTTCAAATTTTCAATATATCCCATTTTCTCTTCACCTGTCGGATTTCAACCGAATTGGAAATTTTCTTTTATATTCGATAAACTAATTGATTTAAATTCAACAAGCTGCCTGATTATAAAAAACTAAAATTTTTATTTACCATAACCAGCATTATATGATCTCTTTGATTGTAAGGTATTATTCATGCACGTTTATAAATGGATATATTCGATTCTGTTGTTATAAAACAGGATATATGGTATTGAACTGTAAATTCGTGGGATAGATAATGGGTCATTCTTGTTTGTTTATATAATAATGAACTTTTATTGAACATTTATTTCATTCTAGCTTTGCTTAAACCGAAGGGGATGATATAGGATCGTAACCTGTTAATGCGGTTTTTATTCTTCTAAAATAGTGATAATTATTAATACACACTTTCAGAATAGAAATATTTATTCGTGATTGTAGAATTGCATACACAAAAAAAAACTGAGCCGACTCTGAGTAAAATTAACCTTCAACAAAGAACGTTACGGTTTATAGAATTATTTTTCGTTTATTATTTGATATTCATATTTTTCCGAATTGAAATTTGATATATTCGATAAATTAATAACTTCCCTTTAGTACAGGAATCCCAAGATTTAAATTATTATACTACCAAGAAACATTAATCGCTTTTCCGGCACTTTTCATCAAATAAAATTCAGTCATTTAAGAAGCGGACAATTGTTATATATATGGAGTACCACTTTTTCGGTATAAATGATTATCCGATTTTTGTGACTAAATTATTTAAATATCTTTGAATCGTGTATTAATATCCAGAAATTTTGCATGTTATGAGAATAGATTAAGACGGGATTAATGTTATTTCAAAATCCCATAACATTTTCGCCCACATTTCCTAATTCTCTTTCACAAATAGAATTTTGTCTCAATGATTAAAAGATGCGTATGCGGTTTATAAATTCGAATATTAACGACGACGCCAACCTCGCATCTATTAGCATGGATATATTTCATCCGTGATTATTTTATGCATCAGTTTCGGCGTTATACCAAAACAGGTTTTTGGCATTAAAAATAAGGATCTGAACTAAGGTTACGGAAAAGATGGTCCATTAAATCGATCATCGAATTCATATAAAAAGCCAACAAAAGTTAGTTCAAGTCAGTTCATTTGGAGTATCCAAACAAAAAAGATGTTCAAATTGGTAAGTTTAGATAAAAGATGTATCAATTTATTTTAATTCATATCACGTTATTCGCAGGTGATCTTCGTAGCTTTTGTAGCCATTGCCTACGCTGGCGAAGCCCCTGCGAGGGTTGCCCGTCAAAATATCTACCCTGTTCACCCTACAATCCAGCCCATCTACTACCCCCATCAACCTGTTGTTAAAAACGCCGAAGCCAGTGCCAGAATCTTGACGCACCAACATGACGCAGCTCCAGACGGCTCCGCATACGCTTATGCGTAAGTTATTCCTTAGAACCTCCCTTGTACCACCAACTTCAATTTTCCTTCAATACAGCTATGAAACTGAGAACGGCATCGCCCATCAAGCTCAAGGACAATTCCGTGCCCTCACCCCCGACGAAGGCATCCACCATGTGATCGGAAGCTTCAAATACCCCTTGACTGATGGTAGAACGCTGATCGTCGAATACGAAGCCGACGAGAACGGTTACAGACCTGTAATCAAATATCAATAAGGACTTTAAACGTGATTTTGTAGATACGCTTGTAAATAAACGCTTATTTACATTTTTGTGGTTGTATTGCGTCACTGTCGAAAATCCTTCCATGACTTATTGGGAACTCTGACCTATTCCATTTAACGTAGTTAGCGAATCACCATAAAATAGCGATTTGCAGATTCATCCTCACATGTTATTAAAACTCTTTCGAAATGTCATACTCAAGTATGGCAATCAATTAAACGATGACAACGACGGCAACGTAACTGTTGTGGAACACCTTCGGATATTTCTTTATTAGAAGGTGTATCGGGAGATTAGGAGCCTTTGTATAAAGACAAGTTATGTCATAAAAAATTACAAAATTTTCTAATTGAATGATTTTTTTGAACAAATTGATTTACGTGGTGTTCAACTTAATTTTCTGATACTACTAGTCGAGAACATGTAAGGTTGAGACAAGGTCGTTCTATTACTAGACAGGAGGATGAGGAAATTGCGCGACTTTCTATTTTTGAACTGAAATTTTCTTCGAATCGAAGAGGGAACTGAAACCGTTGGAAAGCACTAATCATTCACAGTAATAAAATTGATTAGATTTATAGATGACAGGAGTCAAGTTCGACATCTTGATTGATTTCAATGACAGCTAGCAGGATCCTAGAACTGTGATAAGTCTTGGATAAGTGGAATCGGATTAACGGTTTCGGCGGGAATGTCATTTTTTGACAATGTCAAAAATACATTATCACGAGCTAATCACCTTCTTTGTACTATCGTATCGAATCACGATTTGAAAAGAAATGAAATTGTTTATGGGTCCTAATCAAAGATTTTTTTCTCTCTTTGTCAGTCGAATAAATCTCGATCAAGTTGATTGATTTCGATAAATCCTTGGCTATGTCCGTTAATCAGTCCAATCCAGAAAGTATTTCTGGGGATATATCCCAGGATCACGCATCAAAAACTATGGTGCTACAATTTTTTTCTTGGAATTAGTCAATTTTCATTAACTTTGCTTAGATTAGCAGTTCCTACGTATAGAGTTTTTCTGACATCGATGAACGCCGGCTGCATGCACGAAAAAACATGACTCATCGTAACGTTTTGCAAGGAATAAATCTTTAAATCTTTAAAAAGCGCCTTCTTACAAAAATTTTACTGCTTCATCATACAATAATACAATCTTAATTGAAAACCGTCTCTAACATGGGTCACCATAATTGGAGTTATTTGACAATTCGTTGATCCTTTACTACTTGAAAAACAATTGCATTTTCAACAAGACGGAGCTCCTCCTCACCATGCCACACCAGTTTGCCAATACCTCAACTAATAGTTGGATTGTAAGAAGAGTTCCTATGGAGTGGCCTGCCTGATCTCCTGACCTGAATCCCCTGGGTTTTCTCTTAAGTCTAAGATTTATGTGACTCAGCCTGAAAATTTGGACGAACTACGCCAACGAATTGTGAATGAGTATCGTTAAATAACTCCAATTGTGCTGAACCATGTGAAAGACGATTTTAAATCAAGATTGTCAATGGAGAACAATTTGAACATTTGATTTAAAAACGCAGTTTTAAAAATTTCCTGTTTCAAGCATGATTAAGAAATTTTTTTAAGAATATGATTGTTAAAAGATTTTTGAAGTTTGTAAAAAAGATTTGATAAAAATAGCTTGTACATTGTAAAAACCAACATCATGAAGGTAGCTCACTTAAGCTAAATAATTAATCTTTAATTACATTTCAAATGTCAAAAGATGTCCCGGAAACGAAAAAAAAACGACATGTTTCGGGAAATTTTTCTAATCACTATGGGATAAGAAATATTCGTGTTTGTTCGTCTCAGATGGAGCATCCTGTATATACTTAGTAACTGAGTCATGAAACGTAAAATTTTTCTATTTCAGGAATTAGAGTTGATGGAATTGATTGAGATAATAAGAATATATTTATTTGATATAGAAATCGAATTTTGACATAAATATCTAGGATATAATAATTTAGATTGATCGAAATCAATCGAGTAGTCAACAACTCGTCTCTTTCCTGCAAAACATTCCACATTGAAAACGTTGAGAATCACCAAGGACGAAATTACAATTAGAAACTCGGGAAAATGAGTGTTCGGATCAATCTACCTCAAAGTCATCTTCTTTATTATTGTCCTTGAGTTTAAGCGGACGTCGTTAGCTGAACTCGTATTGGGAGTTTGTGGAAATATAATTTTATCCTTCACATTTCAAATCTTTCATGAACTCGTGCATACCTCGAGGTACGGATAATCGTCTAATCAGCTTTATCAATAACGATATCTTCCTTTCCTCGACAAGGGACAGGGACAGACTGAAAGATGACATTTGCAAAATTTTTTGCTAGCTTTCTCGCACCCACACAACTTTTCTTACAGCGTAACTCCGATAATGTACCATTGAAACTGATTAGCATAATTACCACATCTACTGCAGCAGAAGAAACAGTGGCGTTACAGAAAAATATCGACAATAGAAATTCGAAATGAATGCACTAAAGCATTAATTACGAAGTTAGTTGCCCCATGTAAACAATTTTTCATATTCGTTCTCTAAGAATTTCTCGAATCGGTTATCGTACGACTGTGTTATTTTCCTAGTGAGTAGCTGCATAAAAAATAGCAAAATACTGCGTATTGTTTGTACACTCGACCAGCACAACAATTCAACTTCAAGTAAAGGTTTAATTGTATGTAATGATAAGGTGGTCAATTCGTGATAGAATGACGAAACAATCGCGACTTCAAGATGTAGAGGGACAAATAATGATTCTGTGCATCTTCACCTATAAATGGAGAAAACATTAGCTGCAAAGCTTTAGTTGTCAGTGTGAACTTGAAAACGTGAAAGATGATCAAATTAAGAGGGGTAAGTCACTTAATAGACAATACAGTGGATGCTCGTCTCGTGCGGTATCTTTTTGGGGTTCATTGTTTTACGTAAAAAACACATAAAAAGAAATATCTGTAAAAGTACAATTTGTCATTTTAAACTAAATAAAATGATAAATCACCCTTTGTAGATATTCTGGTTTTGCGTTGTACTTGTAGCCGTACAAGGAAGACCTCAAGGGCCACCAAGTCAAGAAATAAAAATTGTCAGTCAAACAAACGAAATTTCACCCGAAGGAGGATATGAATGGAGGTAAGTTTAATTACAGAATAAAATTATTCTGACCAATTTTATTAGCTACGAAACAGAAAATGGTATAAAAGCACAAGAAACTGGAACGTTAAAGAAGGGGAAAGGTGGTCCTGATAGTGAGGATGCAGTCGTTGCTCAAGGATCCTTCTCATACACTGACAAAGAAGGAAATCAGATCTCTCTCGTCTACACTGCGGATGACGAAGGGGGCTTCCAACCTCAAGGCGCCCACTTGCCCACATCACCACCGATCCCTCCAAATATCCAAAAGGCTCTAGACTGGATTGCCTCGCAACCATCAACAACAGAAAGGGCAGGAAGACGAAGAAAATAAACGACTTACATTACGGCAATGAACGATACGGTCAACTGTGATAGAATTTCTTTTGATCAACATTATGACAAATGGTTTTGTGACAACGCGCAATTTATTTATACTGAGATCCAAATAGATATTTTTTGCAAGGTATACATTATTTTCTACTCGGAAAGGAAGGAGGTTGGCCATTAGTCATCGAAAAAATTCTCACGTGACAATCGCGTACCAATGCATTTCCTACGTCATGTCTAAACATTTTTTTGACATCAAATCGTTATATAATATATTCAACATTTCATTCCATTAGCGGTTGACGTGTCAATTATGTCCTCCTCGGAAATTACTCCGAAATATCATCCACCAACCAAAATACTTCGTACTCTGTTAATAATGTTCTAATAATAAGCACTTATAGGAGCATTTTTTCTTTGTATGCACGTAAAAGAATTAAACTCTTCACTTCCGAATTTTCTTAAATTAATTTATACTCTTCTTTGAGTTAAAAAAAAGCCTTCGAGGTGAAATTTCGAGCTGACAATAAAAATGACTTCCTCAGTTTTCACTCTGTTTTGGAATATCTGTTGATGAAAAATTACTTTCTACAGCACACAACAATAATAATTATAATTTTTTTATCCGTTGAGGATTTTTTTTCTATTAGTGAATGAATTATTTGATTCCATATTTGTGTTCAAGAAAATAAATTTTCCACGGCGACATTCATAATAAAGTCGGGTTTCCAAAGTGAAAAAACAATTTCAAGAAAGTGTAATTTCCAATTTTGTAGGGCTGGTTGTTCAGCTACAAAAACTCGGACAATTAATTGATTTTGAATTTACTGACGGCAAATTGTTGCAACGTTTGCAATCGAGCGAATTATTATGACAGGTGATATGCTTAAGGTTATGTTAACATATTTCCCGCTATTTCTAGAATAAACTCAAAATTAAATTTAATTGACCCATGAAAGTGGACATGCAATGCGTAGGGTTCAAATTATTTGGAAATATACTCTGAACAAGTTCTGAGTAAAGCTTTCTGAAAAAAAGATCCAGCGACTCCTTCATATAACTTGTGAAGAAATATATACAGAACATTTTTTCACTGAGATTGCGACATTCCGGATTTCAAAATTCAATTAAAGCAGTCATTATTTTCATTTACAAAAGTTATATTGTCGAATACTTAAGAATTCATGTTTACCTGAGGTAGGATATAGTAGTAAAACATTGAACAGAAATAAAGTTAATGAAATTTCTCTCCATTCTTGAGTTGACATTCTTCGATTTAATCTTGTGATTCATCATTGTGTGTTGATTAAGAAATTCAATGCGGGTGAATAAAAATGCAGCGAATGATATTTCCCACACTTCAAGTCAAGAAGAAAAAAGGTGAATGAAAATTAATTTTAGACTGAAATAAATCATCAATCAATCCTTCAATTCCCGCATAACAATTATTACAAAATTACCAGGAAATTTGCCGTTTAACTAAAAATGACGGTAGTTTCCATAGTAGGCCGTATGTGACTAACTCTCAAACTACTGCACCAAAAGCAATAATTCTTCGCACATCCTCAAGGTTTTGTTACACAATGAGATGACATTTTCCTTTCAATCTCAATGATACTACCTTAACGCATTCCTGAATTGATCTTTTACATTTTATTCTTCATTAATGCTGACCGATAGAAAGGATTCATCGAAAATTTCGACAAGCATTTCGTTTGTATTAGAACGAAGTTATCAGAAAAAAATTTGAAAAATTTTAAAAATGTGTCACCGAATTCACATTTTGCGGTCGCTCGTGTGAGATTTCAACACGTGTCATGCAAGACTAGTTTCCGAGGATGGAGTGATTCATTTCTATCGACATCATATAATACCAGCTATTTCTTTCAACTTGACATTGGCCGGTATTTTGCAAGCAATGTAATTCATAGAAGATGTTTCGAACAAAAATAATCCGTCACAAATCCACGTGTTAAAAATGAATTTTAAGTCCATAGATGATGGCACGTTTTGAAATGATCAATTTGCTTTCCCAGATCAGATGTGTTCGGAATATTCGCGCCAAAAAGTTTTCACACGTGGGCACCTTGGAATTTGCATTGGTGTTTTGCTGATGGCGTGGTGGCTTGAGCAAAACTTCTGAGTACTTCGAAATATTGAACATACGCTTGGTCCCATTAAAATCTGATAGATCATTCAAGAGAAACATCTCACTACAACATTAATTGAGAATTTCAATAAACTATTGGATATTCCTGAACATTTGCATAGTTTTACGTGATAAAAAATTGCATATAATGATTATCATCAAATTATTATTATTCTGTATAACACAATCAATAATTTACTAACATTTCATATTTTTCATTAAATATGTACCGAATAAAAACAGGCTAATTTTTGTAGGATCGTTTATATGATTCATAAGACATCAAAATGTTTCGATACAATTGTTGTAATAAAATGATAATAAAACCAATCGACAAAACAAAACATGTACTTCAGTTGTTTACTGCTGCTGCGGTTCGAAAGTCGGACTCGAATGCATCAGCCGGCGATTGGAAGAGAGATAGATGAGACATAATAACAATACGCTTTTAGGACGATCGTGTCTTATCGCTCGTTCCACGTTAATAATTTTATTTCTATTTTCTCATTCTTTAGACTTACACAATTCATATCATAATGTCCGTCTTATACCTGAAAGAAAAATTAATTTTTATAATTCCAAACAACTGCGCTGAAAATCTAAAAAAAAATAATATAAATTCATGTTCTTTACCCATTAAAATCGTAGATTCTTCACGAATTTTGTTGATCGGTTTTTAGTATGTCCGAAGAGAACCTGAAATTTTTATAGCAGAAGAACCATAGAAACATTCCAATTCTTAAGATGAAGGCTCGATCAGCTCCAAATCATCTTGAAAAGCGTTTTGCTTTTATCACTTTGATGGATACATTAGAATAATTCATATGCTGTAACAATGCTTGATAAGCAATAGTTGGGGCTTTATGTCATTCTTCAAGTATCATAAACAATAAAGTTTCGATATTCGTTATTCGGCTAATCGATATTCGGTCGAATTGTTCACAATATTTAATATTTAATATTTACTTAAATCAAATGATTATTAGGTCCTTCAGCCGTTAATAAAATTAATCCAAATATCAATACTCAAAATGTAGCAGTGATATGAATGAAAACAAATTTTTCAGCGTTTGTTGCTCTTTTTCTCATTACAGGTGAGGATATTGCTCAGAAAGTTCTAAGATCGAAAATGAACATTTTTCAAGAGAAAGTCATCATATGTTTTCAAAATATTTACTTTTGATGGTTTGAAATCATTTTTTAAAAAAACTTCAACTATCCCCGAAAATAATCGAGATTCAGTTCATTTGTATTGCAAAATATTATCATGCAAGGACTGAATAGTTTCTAGAGGGCTCTTATATTTGATACAATGTAATAGAAAAAAGTATTCAGTTCAGCTCATCGCCAATTATCTTAAAAAATGCCTACCCAATATCTGACGTTGTACGCAAAAGAAGAGTGGAAGGTATATATATATCATATAAATCTGAAATAGCGCCATTAGTTAAACGGTGCACATCACCATGAGACATTTGGTAAGTAACCGTATACTTTCACTATCGAGACGAATCCCTCACTCGAACATCTTCGTTTAGCAACAAACGTTCCATCCTTCTTCTCGGCAATCCGAAGCAAGTGTTCAATTTTTTATAACCCTTCTTACCAACATGTCTATATCCAAAATTTTTCTCGGTCGATTTCGCATGCAGACGATAGAAAGTCGTAAAATCCAGGACAAATCCATATACTTTAACTTTGTAGGTGTTTGATCTTTTGCGAAGACGTTGCTCAACAGTCTCGTCTTCGTGTTGCTTAATTCGAGTGGGTGTGTTTGTTCTCGTCTGATTGTTAATCGTCATAGTTGTGTAACGTGATTGATGCCATTCTGTTTTCGGAATATTGCAAATTTTCTCTTTTTTAAGATCATTGTGGCCGCAATTGTAACTTCGACCTTAGGCCAAGGCTTTTCAGGAAGAAGGTCCGTTCAAACGCAACAGAGGCAACAATACAATCAATACGAAGATACAGAACGACCGGATAATTCTCAACAATACCAAAGCGATAATTTCGATAAGCAACAATATGAATCGAAATCGAAATATGAACCCAATGATAGAATTAGATCGACAACATTCATTCCCATTTTGAGATTTGACAAGGAACAAGGGACTGATGGCAGCTACAAAGCAGCGTGAGTTCATTTATTCTTATTGTAACTGATTTTACTCAAGAAAACTTCCCTTGATTTAAAGCAAATTAATTTTTTGTCCATTTCTGCGTGCTACATTATGTGAGTGAAGTAATATAACATCTTGGTATTTCATGCACATAATGATATTTCATTCACATTCTGAATTTTTTTTTTTTAAATCCTCTATTAGCCTTCCGATAGAACTTTCTTGAATTTTGATCGAAGAGCGGTAATAAAATTTATCAGACATAGCTAACGTCTCAAATTTTGTGAATTACAATTAAAAGTTTCATCTTCCTCTAAATATCTGACCTGCCTAATTTTATCGTGAAGATTGCAAATTTTTTTTGATTTCCCATCTTGAGTTACATTATGAAGAAACAGATTGTTAACTTCAAATTTTTAACTGCATTCCTTTTTTTCCAGATGGGAGACCGGCAACGATATCTTCGCTCAAGAAGAAGGTTACCTCAAAGACTTGGGTCCCGACCCAGACGCAGAAGGTGAAATCCTCAGGTCTCAAGTCCAACAAGGCTCTTATTCGTATACGTCGCCAGAAGGGCAGAATATCACCGTTTACTACATAGCCGATGAAACTGGATTCCACCCTAGAGGTGACCATTTACCAACACCTCCTCCCGTCAGTCCTGAAGTACAGAAAGGACTTGATTTGATCTACGAAGGCATCAGAGCACAACAGGAGGCTGCCGAAAGGGAATCTAGAAACAACCCAGAAAATTACGGAAGAGAAGGACGAACTAATGGGGAGAATAGAAATAGATAGTTACGTTTTTATAAAACATAATTAGCACTGAATATTATCCAATAGTGAATAAGATACATCGCTTCATCATCATATCGCAGAATGTTCGTGTGCTGATACATTTCAATTGAGTCATATGAATGAGAGGATTGTAATCAACCCATTTGAATTGAATGTTTTGTGTTCAACCTTTATTCTTCCTATATGTATCTGTTTATTCATTATTTGCTTCATATGTTTGAGGTAATTGGTTTTATGATATGAAGAACTACGATAAGAATAATATTGAACTTTTTTTCAATTTTCTCAATCAATACCTGAAAAACATGTTATTGAACTATATATCCTCATTCTTGATTTATATCAATTTGAAATTGTAAATGTAATATAAGAGGGTTGTCATATATTGTCGGTGAGATTACCATTTCGTTATGTAAATTTCTCTACGTTTAAAAATTAACACAACACATCACAAATTGATATTAGATCAGGCTTGACCAGTTTCTGACGATTAAAGTAGGCGATTTGATGAAATTTGTACATAAAAGCGAAAAATATTATTATTTCGAAAACTTTCTGAATATGAATCAATTTATATACCTAGCGATGTTCGTGTCAATTATTGAGATATATAGAATGTTGAAAAACATCAAGGAATATTTCCGTGAATGGACGTTTTCGAAGATTTAATTTTCAGGAACTAGTGAATAAGATGTGAACTAAAAAAATTATCTGCATCTAAAAATATGTCGCCCCTATGAAGTTGCAAAAAAAAATTTCCATCCTCAAAACGTCTACGGCAATGAATAAACAAGTTTTCGAATTTTCCTTCAGAATTTGCCGACCTTCAATTCTTGACGCTCTAGGCACGTGCGTATTTCTTGCTAAATTTGTGTCTCCAAAAAGACACATCTTTCGGAATGACGTCCAAAGCTCCATTATTTCGGATTTAGCGACACCATTATTTTAATGATGATGTTATCCTTCGTAAAAATACAAGTAACATAATTTCAGAGAATGATAAAGCATACAAAAATCAAGGAATTTCTGATTTTAGCACGGAGGGGGGCTAATTGACTTTCGACTCCTTCAACTATGAAATGCGTTTAATCCATATTTTATCGTTTAGAATTCTATAGAAAAATTACTTTTGTCAAAGATTTAGCAGAGTAGCATAAATGAAGCTACTTCTTTCTTAAATCATTTGTATTTTGGGCTGCGGAATAATAATTGTAATAGAGACCTAGAAGTTGTTTTAGTACGAAAATTAATTTTGTTATCTTGCCACCTTTTAGACGTGGCATATATTTTTTGCAATAAAACAATATCAAGCTGTTATCATTTTTCGCGTTTGAGCACGAAAAAAAGTATTGTAATCAATTTGAATAATTTATTCATTAAATGTTTTAAGATAGAGCAAAATTGAACGAACAAATCCTTTTATCCTAAATAATATTAAGACTGAATAAATTAAAAACGGAATTTTCCAAGACTTGTATCGCTTCCTACTCCAACTTCGTCTTACTTTTTGCATAGTTTTATTTGTTTCTGAATTCACGAAACGTTCTGGGTTTAGGGTTGGATTCATCGGAAGAATCGATATGATCATTAAAGATTATCATTTTCAATTCGGTTACTGCAACAAATTATAAACAGAATTAAGCTCTCACGTTCGAAATGTCAATTAAATAACCTTAAAATTAAGTTTAACTCACCATGTTTCACTTGATATCAATCAATCGCAATCGAACAACTTAGAATAACCTTTAGGAGTTAATCATAAATTAAGAGATAATTTTAAATTAATTTGATGATTGACGTTTGAAAAATTCAAATTCAAAGTTAACTGCAATTAGGGTAGTTAATTGTGATTAAATAAAATCTTTTCATTATTTATGTGGATTATTTCAGGAAAAATGAAGTTGTCAACTATGTATATTTTGGATACATGTTGAAATAATTTATTCCGAAAAAATGTTTATTGGGTTCTGCATTTGAAATCATAGGCATTGTACATTTATATGCATTTTATTTTGTAAAAGTAAAATTCCTTATGGATTTTCGCATAATTTTATTTTTCCAATAGCTGCAAATTTTTCAGTGGGTTAGTCAAACGAAGTTAAGTATTTTTAACCGACTTCAAAAAGCAGGAGGTTCTCAATTCGACTGTATGTTTTTTTTGGCATCAAATCGAAGCTAATTTAGAAAATTTTGTGACGAAGATCCGTCGCATCAGTGTTACGCGCGTCTTCAGCTCTATAATGTTAATCAAAAAAGATGAAATAATGAAGATTACTTAAACGATTACCTACTTAATTTGATTGGGTATAATTTTGGTGGATTTCAATGGCAACAAAATCAGAATCTCTAGGACGATGTTTTATTGGCAATGTGAAAATCGTATATTCTCTACTGATCCTGAAGTAAGTAGTCAAATGAACTTGCCTTGGCCCACAACAGAAGAAAAGAGTATGAAGCGAATGGAGAGAAAGGACATCTTCATTTCGAGTGTCTTATTGAACGCAGGGAAATAAATTGGTGATGCGTTCAGGCAAGAATGCGTACCTTGCCAAAAGCGATTCGTAAGAATATTCATGCATTTATACATTCTCCGACACCACTGGAATTTTCCCAAAGTGTTTGACCCTGGCGAATGACGATTTAGAAGTCTCGTGGCATTTATTATTCGAAAAAATTTATCTAATTCGTTGGTTATATTGCAAAAAAAGTTTTGACGTGAATGAAAGTTCAGATTGACTTATAATAAAACCAGGACGAAGGAAAATATAATTTCATTAGTCATCCTAAGTAATAATTATCGTTACGAAATAATAATTTCTCAGATTTGATGATAAATGGTGTTAGATGTATTTACAATATACAAAAAGTAAAATCGTAAAATTAAAATCATTCGTCACTCTAAGCGAAGATCAATTCTGTACCGGAGAAATGCTATCGAATTGCAAAAGTCGATCAGGTTTTTATATAGTCAATCTCTCCTTCTCGAATCGTGACTGATCATAGACTGTTCTTCATAATAATTCAGCTATTTAATAGTTCACGCTGCCGCATTTGTTCTTTCATCAACAATAGACGTTACGTGTTAAATGCCACCCACTTACATAAATCGATCCTTTGGAAGCTTCTCCGAACGAGCATTGGGCAATTAATTCGACGAGCTGTTTCGTTAACGAAAGACTTGCAACTTATGCCAAGAAAAAATTTGACTTTCTGCGTTTTTCAAACTGTAATTGGACGACGTCAATCGATGGAACCAAATTTTATACATCGAGCTTTTCGACAATATGGAAAATATTAATACTCAATGTGAATTTCATGATCCATTTAATCATAAATATTATTTGAGAATCTCCGCCATTTCACTAATTTTATTGAAAGATTTTCCGATTAAATCAAGAAATTTTCTTTTTCGTACGTGTATTTGATCGATAAAAATAAATGACTTAGTTCCTTTTTTGATGAAAATATAAAAAAAAGTAACAGATAAACGAATTTATGCGAAATTGAAACGCTCCTAATCCACCGAGTTGAAATGAAACAATTCCAAGAGTTCGGATTACGTTTTCACGAAATTTGTCATTGAAATCATGAAAACTTGTATCCGGCTCTCAAACAGTTTTATGACGAGGTTGCTTGTATTTTTAATTCGCAGACCAAACTTCAAATAAAAGTCAATAGGTCGCCAAATAACGTTGCCCATTTCACAATTTATTCTAAAGTTCATATACTCATATGTTGCGTGTAATCACAGATGAATACTCTTAACAATGGTAGTAGGTACACAATGAAGATGACAGGAGAAGGGGCAAATTATTTTACTATAAATTATTCGATACGAACGTTTGGGGTTAGTAAAACGTCTACTAGTGAATTAAGATGAATTCGGTAGGTAGTTTTCTTTTTCAAAGTGAATTTCAGTGCTTAACATTATTGAAAAGTGATAACAATTCCCTAGTGTGTGATTGAATGTTGATCAAGGATATTAACTTTGGACCTCGATTGTTCTAAATCACAGAAAATTTGTAACGAATATTCCAGGAAACTTTAATATTATAATATGCTGATAAGTATGTTTTTATGTCTAGTTTCTTGTGGTTCTCGCTGCCTTGTGCGCTGTTTCCTTTGCTCAACAACCATCAACCAAAGAACCAATTCCAATCGTTAAATACGACAACGAAGGCGTCGGCCCTGATGGTTCCTACCGATGGAGGTAAGTTTCCCGAATATATTCGATAACACCCCAACGAATTCACGTCAAGTTTCGAGACCGGCAATGGAATAGTAGCCGAAGAACAAGGACAACTCAAAAATCCCGGAACAGAAAACGAAGGCATTCAAGTTCAGGGATCGGCGAAATGGACTGCAGAAGATGGCACTCCAATCCAACTCGTATACATCGCCGACGAGAACGGTTACCAACCACAGGGTGATCATTTACCAACTCCACCACCCATTCCACCAGCGATCCAAAGAGCGTTGGAATGGATCGCAGCAAATCCTGAGCCCGAAGAAAAGCAAAAAGGGGCCGCCAGCAACGTGGATCCTGTCATCAAACCGAGCCCTCTGAAAAATTTCCGACCTTTGCAAAGAAAGTACTAGAATAATACATTTAAGCATGTTTTGTGTTTGTATATATGTTGTATATCATGGATAAATGTTTAATCTATTTGTAATTTGACTACTTCACCCCGAAAAATGTCGTAACAAAAATGAAATTCATCGATTCTTCGCAATCGAACAATAAGGTTCGTCAAGGTGACGAATGTTTTCATCTAAAGATAATCATTTATTGCCGACATTGAGGTAGCGTAGGTGAAAGATGTTTATATGTGAGGGAATCTGAGAATTCTGCAAAGAGAATCAAATTAACCGCTAAATTATGACAAAAAATCCATTATGCTTCATTATCAAACGTACAATATTCTCAAGGACAAAGGAATTAATTTTCGGCGATGCCAAAAAGTTCTTTCATCCGCCCACGAATATTGCATGGCGTTTGATACATAATTAATTCAAACAGATTCAATCCATTAATCATTTCTTTACTCGTATTCCGGATGAGACTCGGTTGAACGAATAATTTTTCTTTCAAGAATCGTGGATTTGTTACCATCCCGGTGCGTCCTCGCCGTTTTTTTAATTCTATTTTATTACTTCTATAACTTCGGACGAATATGGCTGAATTGATATTACGTAAAATTTAAATTGATTACATGGACGTTTCACACTAATCCAAAGGTTACTCGTCAGGAAAAAATATTTTACTGCCTATTTTACGAGTTTATCCAACTACAGGTCCTTTTAAAACGCATAATTCGGTTAGCTGATGTCACATCTCGTTATTAGGAAGTTTATAGTGTCAATGATCATTTTTTTAAAGAAGATTTTACTCTCGATCTCGTTTATTTGGCAAATTTCAAATGTGGGACACGATTGGGATTAAGCGATCTATAGCGGCCTTCCTTATTATTGATTAAGTGAACCGGAAAACCGTTTGTTCGAAATTGATGAATGTTTCATGTTGCCAAATTCTATCAAAATGGGACGGACAGAAGTTTCTGCCCGGATGAAAAATAATAAAGAGTCTGCAGCATTCAAAGCATGGGAAATTAAAAACGCAAATTATTCAACTTCATCGAGCTAAATTTAATGACATAATATTATAAGCAATCCTTGAATAATTCGAAGGATAAATATTTCTTGGATATCTATCTCCCATACGATAATAAAGCATATTCAGAAATCGATTTGAATTTAGAAGGAGTCGCACGAAACGGTGTGTGATGAGTGTCGGATGCCCTCATGGGGTCTTTTGCACTGGGAACTGCTGGAGAAGTTCATATCTCATGGAAGCAGAAGTGTAACCCTTTCAATGGTAATGAGCTATTTGAAAAAGAAAACAGTGAAAATGTATTTCTTCAATTGAAAAAATGATAAGTTTCATGTTAGTTCGTATACTGAATAGTCAGGTGGGGGTGCCGCAGGAGTCGGTTATGGGTCCATTCCTATTCATAATATGTAACTTTGCAATGTACGCAGAATCCGAGATTTCAGTTCACTCAGGGATGCAGAAGGGAGAGGGACACTTTGTTGGTTAATTCAGCGCAAGATCTTTCTATCTAGATTTTAAAAAGACGATGTATATACGTTTGTATAGCCAACTGGAGGTTCAAAATGTGGATATCGAGCGATCAAAAAAAATGTAAACTTGGTGATTCTCTCAAAAATCTATTGTCTTTTTCATACAAAATAATGAGTTTGAAATTGACTGAAAAAAGACAAAAATTGAAACAATAAATATAAAATATGAAGTACTAAAAGCCTAAATTTTATTCAATGTTTTAAATTCGAATTTTTCTGAATTTTTACATTGCAGTACCATTTGGTACTGAAGGTGGATATCGAACGATCGAACTTTCTGAGTCATTCAACTGTCATTCAAACGACACTTTGGTGAGCATTCAAGTATTTTATGTTCAACGAATATATTAACTTCTTCGTACAAAATAGTGAGTTTGAAATAACCGGAAAAAAACTCAAAATTATGAAAATCGAAAGTTTTTGCAAGGTTTTCGAGGTAAATTTTTGGAGAAATTTTATTATTTTCTAACAAAATTCCTGTCATAAAAAAATACATACAAAAAGAAAATATATGGTATTCCCTAAGAATTGACAATTTCAAGGAAAACACAGTTTTTCAAAAGCATATAACTGAATTATAATAGAAAAAGATCGATTCGTATTAATAATATTGTGAGTTATCGGTTTTCAATTTTCGGACGACATCGTCGCGCGATCAGTCACACGTGTGAAGGTTAAATAATCGTTCAGTTTTGCCTATTTTTGTCCAATTCTTCGTCTTATTTGAAAAAAAATTATTCACGTAATCTCTCATGAAACACTCCATAGTTTGTTCAGTAATGATTTTACAACTGCAGCACCCTTGAACTTCTAAAATTCATATATTTTGTTGCAAAATAAACTAATATGTGGTGCCGGAAAATTTTCTGCAGTGTACCTGAATTGTTTTGAAGAAATTGATATGAGAATATTTTCTTGTCAGTTACATTTATGATGTTTATGAAAATAATGTTCGATGACGAATCTTCATTAATGAATTTGAAAGTCGATTTTATATCACTTTTATCGTCAATGAAATTTCTCTCTATGGATCATCGTACATCAGGTCTGAGATCCTACAAACGTTACGCATTTCATTTGAATTAATTTGATCGACTTTTCGTTTCCAAAAAAAAATAATTTCCTACTAAACGATTATTTCTGCAAGAATATTTGAACGATACTCCCAAAAATTTGATGAAAAGGTAATCGAGTATATGTCTAACATGTAATCCACGTTGAAATTATCGTTTTTTTACAATTTTTTTCGGAAATATTTTTTCGAAAATGCATTGTTCTAAAATAATCTAATGCGTAGGATTGAAATTGAAGAAATTCATGATCAAAAAAATTCAACTAAAATCTATTTGACTACCCACTATTATACATCATCATATAAGGAAACAAATAAAATAGATTTAATTTCGGTCCTGATAGAAAAGTCCCCTAAAATGTTCATTCTTACATGTTCCGGCGAAAGTTGTGGTAATTAGAAAATCTATCTCGCGAAATGTGATTCGCGAATTCTCAACAGCGCGTCTATCTTCAGATCGAATGTCTTCATTAAATAAAAGCCGAATGCATCTTTGTGTTTCGTAAGAGCTATTTCGCAGAACCGCATTTGACTATTTCTATGGTACGAGTGTTATCCCATTTCATAATGGTATTCCGACTTTAAGCTTGCCATAAATTAAATTCGTATGTGATCACTGGCTGCGAAATGAAGATGATACCTTGAAATTTTTCGTGTACGAAAAAAGTAGGGAATTGTCGCGACTATAAATATCAATAGGTCCAGTTTTGAGATCAGTACATCGCACTCGTTCATACAGCAAAGATGAAACTTGTGAGTGTTAATCTTATCTAAGAGTATTCACCCTCTTAAGAAAAAATTCCTTTTCAGTTATTGCTCGCTCTTTTCTTCGCCGCGGCTTCCGCCTTACCAGTGACCCCTGCTCAATTGAAGCAAGGAGAGCCAATCCCAATTGTCAGACTGAACAATGAAGGAGTAAACCAGGATGGATCGTACAAATTTGGGTAAATCATCCAGAGTTCTCAAAAGAAAAACGGCATCAAACAATAAAATTGTTACAGTTTCGAAACGGCCAATGGAATATCCCAAGAAGAAGAAGGCCATCTGAAACAAATTCCCAACAGTCCCGAACCAGCCCTTGAAGTCCAAGGTCAAGTCCAATATACATCCAACGAAGGAGTGCCAATTTACTTCACTTACATCGCCAACGAGAACGGTTTCCAAGTTAAGGGCGACCACATTCCAACCGCTCCCCCAATCCCGGAACCAATCTTGAGATCTTTGGAATATAACGCCGCTCATCCCGAAGAGGATGACCAACAGCAGCCTCTCCGCAAACAGCAAAGGTTCTAAGATGGTCTTCGGAAAATTTTTGATGTAAATAATTCTCAAATTGAATCTCTCTGTGATTTGTATTCCACTTTAAATGACACTCATTTTAATGAATAAAAGATTTGATAAATAATATAATTGCTCTTGATTCTTATGGTCCTAAGGTATTTGACACGAGTTAAATACGAATTGATTTATTTGTTGGCTAATGAAACATTTCCGCATTTGAAGATCAAGGATTATCTTCCATTAAATTATGATTAGTACAAGGGATATATCATTTTTTTTATATTTGACAGAATTCTTAACGCAGTCGGTTAAATCACGACAAATTCAACGTCAACGTCCGGATTATCGATTGTGTCTGGGTTATCGACTCGGCGATTTGACATTAAATTCACTGTATAACTAATCGTTTTTTTAATTGAGCTTTTGCTTATTAATAGAAATGCCTGTTCCACGGATTATATATCTTATCAAAAATTTTAACTAGCAATGTGTCCAGATACCCTTGCGGGTGTTATTCCTGGAAGCATTATTTATCCATGCAGTTGTTCAATTGTCAAAAGTTAGCATAACATACTTGAAATGTGAATCTTCTTCCATTTAAGATGTTTCCGACAAGCAACACGTCGATTGGGTCAGAAATTTGATTCCGCTGGACAATTAAATGAGTTCTTGAATAGCACAACATGTTTTACAGAAATAGTCATGTCATGTCATTTTGGTGGTGATAATTTTCTTTCTACATGAGTTTAATTTGTTCTTGGTCGAAACCAACGTTTGGTAATAAATTGAAAGAAGTCGATTGTTTGAAGGATGAACTTGTCAAATCCTTCTTCCTTCGAACTCTCTTTCTCGCCATTCATATCACATTTAAGGGCTGTCGTTCAGTCTGCCAGCGGTAGAGTTATCGCGATCCCTCCTGTTCCATGAGAATACATGGGGAACAATTTATAAAATATCTATTTGGTCGAGGAGGTTGTGGAGGACAGAGTAGGGCGCCTTCAGAATCCTCTCCCCATGAATCGCAGCTGCTTAGCTACCTATTTTGCTTAAAAGATAGAAAGGTGTAATGCCACAAGTCCCTAACTCTAAAGTGGGACGTTATTACAGATATTGCCCAAGGGGTACAGAATTTAATACTTATTTCCAGATTTACGGAAAATCATCAGATTTTTCTGGAACTCAATGACTTCAAATTTCGAATTGTTTGAAAAGTTCTCTTAATTCCCCTTGCTTCATCTCAAATTTTCAAAAAAGTCATTTTTTGAGTTTCCGAGAATATTTTTAAAGTTCTAAGTTCATTTGGATCAAATTGTACATCAAAGAAGTAGACAACGGATTTTTCGATGTGTTGACGTGTTTGGCATCCCAATCCGATGGTAAAGTTGTTGTAAACCTACAATCTAAAAAAAATTGATAAATGATATTTTCGAGACCAGACTTGAAGACTACATCGACGACAACGAAAATACACACATCACGTGTTTCCGATAAGAAAGAAAGTGCGTAAAATTCCTGTCAAGGAGAACTAGAGTGACAAAAATAAACAGAAACGGTTGTTTATGAATAAGCCACGTGTAACGGAGACGATTCCTAAAAAGATGGTAATATTAGATGACTAATGGTATCAACGATGATATTTCCATAACCAATAATAATTGAAATCGAGCGATTATAATGAAGAAGAAAAAGTTTGGAAATATCTATCACGTAGGTTGACAAACAGAACAAACAAAACAAAAGTGCTAATAAAAGGAAAGGAAGGGTTTATAGGTGGAATCTGCCCCGCGGTTTGTCTGATTTGCTCTTGTGTTATTGTATCAAAATTCACAACATTGTTTCTCAGCAGTATCAACATTGCCATTCCATGAATCAAAGATAAAGAAAAATGCTTCAATAATGTTGGTACGTAATGTAGAAGTTTCGGTAGACCTATGTAATTACATCAGGCTTATTGTCACATTGCACAAAATTTTAAAAGCAAATATTTTTAGAGGAGAGCAATCTGACCAACAAGTTCATATACCAAAGATAACCCTCAAGTCATCAAAAGGACAGCGTCATCAATTTCCTGTTAGAACAGTATTTGCCATGACTGTCCCTTAATCCCAAGAACAGAATAATTTCGGCGCAATTAGTTTTCGAATTAGTGACTTGTTTATGAAAATTATTAAACTCTATACAATACAAAATACACAGAAAATTTATTATTACAACATGGTATGTGAAAAACTTTTTGATATTTTGATATTTTCAATACTGAAATTCTATTGTGATATCAGATTGATACCTGAAACAATCAATCATAGCCGAAAACTCAAACTTGCTGACAATTTCGATTAAGTAGCACAGCCGTATGTTATTCTTCTCGTTGATACTCCAATCACAAAACTTCCTTAAATTTCATGCCACATCTTAAGTAAAATCGTTCAAATTTTTGTATTTGCAACTTTGCACTAATTAATTGAAATTAAAACGAAATGAGCCTCCTATGTTTCTATATTCTTGAGACGACAATGCAATATTTTTCATAAAAATTGTTATATCTCCGCAGTGATATTAAAGCTACATCAGCTCCATCAGGAATTGTTCGATTCAATTGTTGAATGAAGCGCATAAATTAATAAATAATATAAATTTTATGTATTATTAAACGTGAGCAACCCATGGGCGAAACTAATTTGACACGTATAAACAAAAACATAATCATCATTTCAATTTCGAAACCTTGACTACTTCCAATGATGTTTCAAATGATCTAACTCCCGAATTTCGATGGCCTCAATAATAACGAACACCCACTAAGAAAACGAATTTTGAGAACACTCCTTTCAATGAAATAATGAAATGCAGCTCGCAAAGTTTAATCGGAAAATGTTTTTCAGCCCTCATCTGATTTATAATTAATGTTTCCTTGACTCAAGAAATATAGGATTATTAATTCGATAACGAAAATTTTTAGGAACTGTGGAAATTTAAGAAAAATATAGATCTTCATTTCTTTTCGATGAAACCATGAAATTAATTTGATAATATATAATGACTCCCCATCACTGAAAAACAAGTTTGGGAGCGAGCTAAAAGTTTTTATTCTCAAATACATCCTTCATTCATGCAATAAACTGAACACAACGTTTTCGTTCATCGCAACCTTATGAGGAAGCTCTTTTTTATATCTAATTTATTCGATTATTTCCTGTTCTTGAATACAAAGAATATCGTGTCGCTTCACAAAATCATTGGAAAACTGATATTAAAGCTGAAGAAATGGATTTTATTCTCAACCGAATGAAATATCTCATTAGAATATGAAATTTGATGAAAGGTTTCTGAACTATAAATAGATCTGGCTGGATTTTGAAACTTAAAGGACGTTTTGACAGCAATTTTGGCGCAGTTATATTTGAAAAACATTCACCGAAATTCGTTAATTTTAATTACTATTTATTGGCTTTCAACGTTTGTGGTTGTGGATAATTATTGCCCCTTATAACTGTTTTTCGATTAAATAATTCCCATGGAAAAAGAGTGGAATTCGATCCTACAGACCTAAAAATTAAAACAGATATGTTTTAGGAGTTTTTTGCTGTGTGGCATTTGCTGATGCGTTGTGTGTGAGTTGAAATATGGAGACATGAAAATTGACAATTGAAAAAAATAAATGATCTTAATTATACTCGTACATAATTAATGGACGAATTTACCGATGTTATACATTTTTTCAATGAGGTTTTTACAGACGAAATTTAACGACTATTTAAACGTCACGATTTAAACAAAAACAGCTGGAAACAGGTTTCAGACGCCATCTCTTAAAAAAATTGATCAATAACAATATTACCAACAGATTTCGCTCATTTCATCATAATCTATTTATTTTGGCAATTAATCAGGAACAATTATGTTTCTGAAATGATGTTTTTCCTTGAGATTTCTTATATCGGTTTGGGTTTCGACTTACAAACTTATAGTGATCGGGGCGCCCTTATGCTAGAAGGAATCAAGTGCCATTTGACGGACTGTTGAATTCAATTGGCTAAATTGTTCAAATTCAGGAGTAAACTGAAATTATTGATGAAGTGTTGATTGATTTCTTAAAACACTATTATTAATTTTATTAATCACTGAGATTTGATTTTATAATCAATGGTTATATCCAACGGAAACCATAATCAATTAGAAAGTTCTTTCGAAATCTTGCTGCTGTAATATCTATTATTTCCATAAAATGTAAGAACGACTGAACAGAAATTTGTAATTTATCCCATTCTTCAATAAAATTATTTTGATTATTTTAATGTAAAATATAACTTTTAGGTAAAGTTTACTTCAAATGAATCAATCATTGAAAAATTCAGAATCGATTCGACATAAGATAATTTTTTTTTGTCCTCCAAATTGCAGTTTCGATGATTGCGTTTTCAATCAATCAGCATAAAATGAATTTTTTTTAATAATTCAGGAGTTACAATTATCGGTTTAATAGAGTGTTAAAATATTTACCTTTAACATTCTCATAATAAATTCATGTCATCATCGACTATAATCGCAATGACCTTGACATATGTCCAAAAAATGATCAAGACAGGCTAGAGCGGAAGAATTCATCGAAGATGAGGATGGTAATCGAAATCAAATTAAAAAAGAAGAAATCGGTGTATTTGTTACTTTATTCTACAAGAACGGCGGAAATGTAGAGAAAAAACTTTTCTTTACCATCCAACCTTTAAATTTGATATATGTATCTAAGATTGATCAGATACTAAGTTGAGATACTACATGGAAATAGTTTTTTGAAATACTTTGCAAATCAAATCATCATGAATATTCCATAACCACATCCGAAATTCGTCCGTTTAATTAATACAGTTCATTGTTCAGACCGAATTTCACCCAGTCGTTCCGGAATATTCAACGATCAGCTGAATTCAAATTAAAACTTTTTAAGTAGAATTAAGATATCGCTAACAGAAGTGAAATGGAAATTCGCTGTCTAGAATCTTATGGTCACTGACCATATGGCTCATGCTAAAATTGTGAGAAATTGTATGCGGCATCTTTCTTCTTTCTCCCCATATATAAGAAGCAAAAATTCTACTCGTCAGCAACAAACACTCCTCGTGCTTTGCCTAAACATCAACCATGAGTCTTAAAAGTTTATATGTAAGTGCAAAAAGAGATCGTGTTAATAGTGATATTGACGTTTGTGATTATCAACGATGTTGACAAAGAGATTATTAAAATTTTCTCGTTGGATTTACAGGTGTGTGCCTCCTTTGTTGTTATGATCCAAGCCATCGCCATTCCCAAGTATGCTTACCAACAAACAGAGGATAAGGCTTTGACTGAGTCACATCAAAAACCTATACCAATTGTTAAGCAGAGTTTCGAGCAAGGCAAAGAGGGCTGGCAACACAGGTATTTGAAATTTCCATGAAAATTTCAACGGAAACATGTTTCATTTGTATTTCAATGATGAAAGTAGCGACAGTTAACTTCATATGGTACGGAATGATCATTTCATTTTCTCTGTGATGCTTTCACGATAGTAACATCTGGCGAATTTTATGAATAGAAGCAAGTTTCGTTAGCGATTCGAGAAAGTGAAACTTAACCGGATTCTCTAGGAATTCTAAATGAGAATTTGGATGATGAATTATACTTAAATATTCAAAGTCGTGGAAGTAGAATCCATAAAGTTGAAATTTATGCAGAACGCAGAATTAATATGGCATAAACTATTATATAAATTTGCAGCTTTGAAACGGCCAATGGCATCCACGCGGCGGAAGCGGGTTACATAAAAAACAAAGGAGACGAGAAACATGAAACACTTGTCCAAAAAGGTTCCATCACCTACTCTGACGAACATGGAAATCCCATCACCTTGAACTACGTCGCTGACGAGAAAGGTTTTCGTCCGGAAGGCGCTCATCTTCCAACACCACCACCTGTACCTGAGGAAATATTGAAATCATTGGAAATCAACGCACATCAACCGGAGTCTAGTCAAGAGCAACAGGAATACCAATATCAAGAAAGCGAACAAGATTACGACAAAGAGGCTCTCCAGAAAGAGTACCAAAAGCAAATTCAGCAGCACATTCAGAAGCAACAGTACCAACCCCAACAACAGTATTACTTGAAACAGCTCCCGAAACAGGAATATGAGGCGCAGGAATACTAACTAACGATTAATTATTATTTATCTCATTTTTAAATTCTTTTTTGTTGATTTTATGTTTTAAATATATTGTTACCAACTTGATTACTCGTTTGTACGGAATAATCACGATTTCTCAATCGGTTCCGCGTTGCTCGTTAACGATCGCATTCTACTGACCAAATTTCGAAGAAAGAATTGATTTACTATTCTTCAGAATTACGGCATTATTAACACCTTCGAATGGAATGACCTTTTCCGGAATAGTATTGCACTTTTACTTTC